>JAHZTW010000001.1:73112923-73271177 GCA_020283515.1 Alliaria petiolata
CGACCGTCGGACAGGGGCGGGGCCCACGAGCCCGACGGAGGGATGGGTGACTCGCCGGTAGGGGCGGTCGGGGTGTTACAAGTGGTATCAGAGCCAAGGGAAGTCAAACTGGTTCTGTCCCAGGAGGCTGTCTTGGGGTCTAGGGGTTAAGGTTCACGCTGGCGGGCTGAGAATTCAGGGACGAATTCCCGTTAAGTGGGGGAGAATTGTAACGACCCGGGCCCGGCCCATTTGAATAAGTTTAAATGGATTGATTTGGCTACCTATGTCATCAAAGTGCACTTACCTTTTCCGGTCACTTACCTTAAGAGAACTCCAGAGTTAAGCGTGCTTATGCTCGAGTAAATCAATCGGTCGGGCCACAGAAAAAAATAACGCACCGACCGTCGGACAGGGGCGGGGCCCACGAGCCCGACGGAGGGATGGGTGACTCGCCGGTAGGGGCGGTCGGGGTGTTACACCCTTGCCTTTTAAACCCCAAGCAATTGGTTTTGGATTTCCATTTCCTTTGTTCCTGCTCACACACACTCAAAAGGATAATCTAGAACAAAAATAAAAACCATATACACAAGGATAGTCATGGAATTGCCTTCCAAGTGCGCTTTGTTTAAAGTCTCTTACCTTGGCTTTCTTTACTCTTCTTTTTAGGCTGGCTTAAGGGTGAAGTGGGTGGCTGGAGACGTGGCTGAGTATGCTCCTTGTGGAATATCCATGTTGTAGATAGTAGATCATCTCTTGCACCCTTGTTTCATCCTTCTCTAAACCCGGTGGAAGAATGAGCCTTGTCTTTGAGAATGGTTTTGAGCCTCCTTTTCTCTTGACTTTGTACTCAATGGAGCCATCCTTGAGTTGCAATGGATGTAAACTCAAAGAGGTCCTTGGCCCAGCACGTCCATTGCTTGACCCATCTCTAGCTTTCTTGGTTAAACTCACCAAAGGGCCCTTTTTCTTGCCTTTCCCATTTGGTGGCTTCTTCTTGAGATGTTTTTTCTTCTACACCGCCAAACAAAGTCAGAAGGGGCTCACCATCAGGCTCTTCTTCAGCCTTGAACTCAATACTAGACTCAGCTTTGTCCATCCTAGCTCCATCCTTAGGATTTTTGGTTAAACTCATCAAGGAGCCCTTTTTCTTCCCTTTCTCTTTTGGTGGTTTCTTCTTGAGAGGTGTTTCGTCTTCACATCCAAATAGAGTTAGTAGGGACTCACCATCAGGCTCTTCTTCAGCAGTAGACCTAAGCATATGCTCGGTCTTATCCTTGCTTGTACCCGAGACACAAGCAACCTTAGCTTTTCCCACGGCCTTGTCTTGCAAACACTTAGCTAGTTGCTTGCTTCTAAAGGCTTGGGCTTCCAAAAGCTTTTTCAAGTTAGCTTCCTCCCTAATCTTGGTACATACACGTTCTTCCTCATAAAAAGTATCTTTCTCAGCTTCCATCATTCCACAAAACTTTGTTAAAGGAGGTGTAATCTTGTATGAAACCAAGTGACTCACATTCTTTAGAATGACCTCTTCTTTAACAAAATCAATTGCTGCGCCCACAGTGCTGAGGAATGGCGTGCCTAGGAGCATAGGAAGGTTCTTGGACTTGTCTATATCCATGACCACAAAATCAATTGGTACCAAGCAATTCCCAACCTTCACCGTATAGTCTTTGATCAAACCAAGAGGCTTTCTTGTAGACCCATCTCCAAATGTGATCTCAGTAGGATGCCAATCCATACTCCTTATTCCAAGTCTCTTGGCCATGTCAAGTGCCATAACACTCACAGTGGAACCCAAATCAGACATAGTATCTTGAACTTCTTCATTGCCTAGCTTGCACACAATGGAGAACTTTCCCGGATTGTTGTGCTTTGCCAAGGTCTTGAGCTCATCAATTTTTCCATTGTAATCTCTTGGAGGCTCCCTGGTCTGCTCTTGCTCCTCAGCACACGGTTCTTGCACCATTAAAACCCTCTCAACCGGTTTCCTCAAGATGTCTCTAGCTTCCACATTGTTGATTTTTGCGAAAATCTCCCCCCCTTCCCACTTGAGACTTGAATCATCATTGCAGTAGATGTAAGTCTCATCCTCTTGTTCATACCATGATGGATCTATGTCATCAAGAGTGGTGGGCCTCTCCTCAAGAGGTTGGATAGCTTGACAATACTCCTTTGGATTTGCTTCACTTTGGCCATGTAGATTTCCTTGTTCGAACTCCACCTCATTGTTGATGTTCCTGAGTTGTGTAACAAGGGTATTGTAAGAAACATCCATCATAGTGGTATATTCTGCAAAAATCTTCTCTATGTTTAACATGCTAGTGGCTTGTGCTTGCAAAATCTGTAGGAACATGTCATGGAGGGATTCTTGGGTGTGAGCATAAACTTGTTGCTGAGGTACAATACCAGGAGCTCCATATGGCTCATTACATTGTGCTTGGCTTTGAAAGTTGCCTTGATAGTTGCAGAATCCCATGTTATAGCCTTCTTGGTTGGCTAGATAGTGAAACGCTTCTTGACTTTGTCTCTCTTCTTCAAACACATCCAAATTTTGACTAACAAAATGCATTTTGTCAAGAGGTTCAAGCAAGTTGTTGTCTTCTCTTGTCCCTATGTTCAAGTACCTGAGAATACAAGTAGTGAAATAGAGATATTAGTAACCAAAATAAAAAATAAAACTTAGTCTCTACTAAGCTCCAAATCCTAATACTTTCAACTAAACCCAAGCCGGCAACGGCGCCAATTGATAAGAGGGCTTTTTACAGTATTTTTAATCAATCCTAAAGCCTCTTTGTGTTGATGTAGTACTGTAGGTGTCAATCCAGCTTGGGTGTGAAAGATACTAAGAATGCAAGAGCAAAGCTAAGTCAAATTCGGATTAAATTGGGTAACAAAATCTTAAAAACTACTTGGGACAACTAAACGACCTCGGAAACAATTTTAGAAGTCCCTATGAAGGGTTAAGAAACTACTAGAAGACTCCTAAAAATTTAAATGGCAAAGCTACTGATTATAAAATTTCTAATGCTAAAAACAGATAAACAAGACAATTTCTAGAAATTTAAAGGAACAAACTTTAAATATAAAGGTGAATGCTTTTAAAACTACTAAAATGACAAAGACAGATTCAAGGTTGAGGTTCATGCTTAGGGAGGTTCAATGTTCGATCTTTGTTTTGGTAAAAGTAGATCCACACATTTCTAAATGAGCTATCCTTAGGCCTAAGAAGCAATCTTTCCATGGTGGGTGGATAAGATCCTCTAATCACCTTTCCCTCCAAACTCATGGTGTGTGGTGGAAAGGATGGTTGATGAGCTAAAAGCACGGATCTTAGCATGGTCTAACTAGCCCCCAACTTGCCACCGTCGTGGTCTTTAGGGCATACTAGTTTCTTGGTTTGGGCTTAAGAGATTTCCTAAGTCCTCATGAGATAAGGAAATCTCTAGGATCATAAAGCCTCCATCAAGGTCTTTAAGCAATGAGCACACCAAACCAAGAAAGGATAATGTTTAAGAACAAGAAAATACCAATATTCAACCTTTTAAACTTCCCTAATCCCCTCAACCTTAAATCCTATAAATCTACTCACTAATCATGTTCAGACAGCCCTTAATCATAGGATTTGAGATGCTG
This sequence comes from Alliaria petiolata, assembly GCA_020283515.1. Taxonomy (NCBI): domain Eukaryota; kingdom Viridiplantae; phylum Streptophyta; class Magnoliopsida; order Brassicales; family Brassicaceae; genus Alliaria; species Alliaria petiolata. Next base: position 73,116,539 of record JAHZTW010000001.1, read on the forward strand.
AACATGGTTAGCTTAAAGCAAGCATAAAGACTAAAGCTTAAAGAGAAGTACTTAAAATTAAAATCAAAAGTTTACAAAATAAAATCTTGAAAATGCCCTACAATGGTGGCTAGATCTAAAAATGGAGGAGACAACTCCAGAATTTCGTGTCCACCTAAGAAAATAGGTTAAAAGTGTTTATATAGGACCACACAAATGGTCCCTTCACTAAAAGACAAAGTGTGAGCTGGCCAAGGAAGAAAAGGAGAAATTTGAACCGAGATCAACCCACTTGGTCGATCTATGGGTCGATCCAAGACTGAATCGACTGGGCTTGGTCGATATGTGGCTCGATCCAAGGCTGAATCGACTGGGCTTGGTCGATCTGTGGCTCGATCCAAGGCTGAATCAACTGGGCTTGGTCGATATGTGGCTCGATCCAAGGCTGAAACGACCTGCACGGTCGATCTAAGGCTCGATCCCAGCCTCATTTCTTTTGGCCGAGCTCCTTCTTGACTCCAATCAATTCCTTAGCTCTTCTTGTCCATGCACACTATCCAAACTAGCTCCATGCACACCAAATGACCTGAAAATGATACATATATGCAAGATCTATGCAAATGCTAATACAACATGCTCTAAAACCTAAAGTGGGACAAAAGTTACAATTAATCTAAATATGAATGCAATAGTGAATGCAAAACTATCCTAAATGAGTGCTAAAACATGCTAAATTATGAGTCTATCATATAGTGTATGGGATATCAATCCATTTGAGGTTGTTTAGTTGACAGATCGGTTATATAGGTGTCACAACTCAAGTGTAAAATGATAAAAGGTTGGAACTTTACTACTAGAAACGATTAAAGACTAGGTCTTGTGTCACTCAAGACCATAAAAATAAGAACTTTAGACTACTTGAGCAAGAAGTAATGATTTAAACGTTGAAAGAGATAAAATTTATAAATAAAGGAAGGACCAAGATGGGTTTTATGAACTAGGTGACTCTTGGGTTGTTTAACAAGCTTAAGCTTTTGGATCACATCAAGACTTGGTCTTAAGATGGTGATTCTTAGGTAAAGGGATCCACAAGACGTTTAGCCCATGGTGTTTGGGTCTAACCTCTTTGAATCTCTATCACCATATAGTAGCTCTCGCAAAGCGGTACAATAGAAGAAAGAAGCATGGTAAATCGTCCCTATTGAACCGTAAGATCTCCTAGACAGCTAATTTATTAGGCTAGGCTTAGGCTAGAAAAGATCAAACTCTTGTTTATGGGTTTGGCTAAGCAATCATGTGGTGTTCATGTCAAGCCGCCTATAGTCTTTAAACTAGAAGATCAGACTAGATTAAGCATTGAGAACAATAAACAAGAAAGAATCAAACTTTATGTTCTAGCTAAGCAAGAAATGTAAATCCGAGAGTCCCTTGGTTCTTTTAACCTATCAAAACCCTCAAAACGACTACTCATGTGCCATTAGAGAAACCTTAAGATCCATAAGGATAAGAAGGTTACTCATAGCTTGCAAGATAGTCAAAAACATGAAAAGAAAGAAGCTTTAACAAGAAAAGCTATGAAACAAGACTTGATAACTTCAAAATAGCATAAAAGGTTCAAGCTTTTGAACAAGCTTTAATGGTGAAAGAAAACTAAGAGTTTCGGTTACAAAAGACAGAAAATAAAAAGTGGAACGAGAGAGAGAGATAAGCGTGAGGGACAATGTGTATTTATACACCAAAGAGGAAAAACCCTAAGCGTTGGGACCACTTGTCCGAAATGGGTACTATTTTGAACTGTAGCGTATCGGCTTCATGTCGTGGAAACAAGCCGAAATGCTAAGTCTTTGTGCTCTTCGAGTAACCTCCATATCGGGGACTGATTTTGGAATCTTACCGTTGTGAAGTCTGTTGCCTGCTGCCAATATCGGGCTAATGCCGATACCTTGCTCCGATATCCATCTTCAAGGAAGACCTTGTGGGATCTTCATTCCGGGATGCCTACTTCGGGATCAAGTCGCTGCTACTCGTCGAGGTTTGCCTACGTGCTTGCCCGTATCGGCTAAGGAGCTGTGATCCTTGCCCGATATCGTCTGTTTCCTCCTTCTTGATCTCTCCTTGGACCTTCTTCCTCGGACCATCCTCCATACACTTTAGTATTTGAGAAAACACTCCAAAACATGAAAGAATATGCAAAGAACTAACCTAATGTATCTAGACCTAACATGAATGGAAATGAAACAAAAACTAAGACAAAAGTGCATGAATGAGATCCTAACTAGTATGAAATGCAAGTGAAAAAGGTGTAAATTGCAGGGATATCAGACGCTTGTGGCCACTTCTTCAAATGATGCTGAGATCATCGCACTGCATGAAGCAAGTAGAGAATGTGTATGGTTGAGACCAATAAGCCAACACATCAGATCAAGTAGTGGGATTCAAGTAAATACAGGGCTAACTATCTTGTATGAAGACAACGCTGCATGTGTTGCCCAACGAAGGAAAGGTTTATCAAAAGTGATAGAACCAAACACATCCGTCCAAAGTTCTTCTCATACACTCAAGAGCTCGAGAAGAATAAGAAAATTAAAGTAAGATATGTCCGATCTTGCGATAATGCAGCCGACCTCTTCACAAAATCATTACCCACCACTATGTTCAGGAAACATGTCCATAACATTGGAAAGCGTCGCCAACAAGATCTAGAAGAAGACATTCTGCTCATTCGAGAGGGAGCTTGTGGTTGTACTCTTTTTACTTGACTATGGTTTTTCCCACTGGGTTTTCCTAGAAAGGTTTTTAAAGAGGCAACAAAGACGTTAACCAAAAGGTGATAGTGACATTGGTCTCCAAGGGGGAGTGTTATGAATGTCAAAGAAAGACAACAAGCAAAATCACCGAAAAACGCTATCAATAAAACGTGGTAAATTGTTACGGAGCCCACATCACTATGCACGCACAGTAATTTAGTTTTTTCACTTCTATATAAACGATCGTTTCGATCGTTTGTACGTTTGTAATACACAACTTACATTTTTCAATAAGACACAAAAAGTAGTAAAATATCTCCCTCTCATTTCTTTTATTATCAGTATCCTCTACTTCTGCGGATATAAAATTTTCCTCTTTATTAATATTTATCTATACGATAAATTATACTTATTATTATAACAAAACAAATATTTTGCATGTAATATTGCATATCATATGTTTGTATGGAAATGTTAAAAATCAAATAATATGTATTTATATTACATGTTAGTCTAACATATAGAAACGTAGTAATGGCATATGATGTAATTAACCTAGTAACAAAAGTCATTTTTCAAATGTTTTGTAAAAAGCTCTTTGATGATGACACTTCAGCAAAATGATACCATTGTAAATAAGATATAAAAGTGAGGTTAGTCTCTAAAAATGTTTTTCAATTAAAATATAAGGGATTAACAAGAGTATCAAGGTGAGTTCTAAGCTAGGCTCTTGCATTCATATCATTGTTTCATATGCAGATGAATGTAATCCTAAATGCTTCTATATTCAATTTTATGATGCAAATGCTAATGCAACTACATGATTATTTTGGATTTTTTTTTATGCAAATGAATGCAAGACTCGAGAGAAGGAAAACAAAACAACTAAAAATTTGATTAGACTAATTTTTCCCTCCCCGAGACTTACTTCTCACGAGAACAGTTGAATTAAATTTAGATTATACCTCAACTCATGATATCTCAGCATATTTCATGATTTCATGCATACATTCATGATAGTTTAGGACTCATTTGTTTATATGTTCCTTTATAAAGCCCCAATTGCATCCATCATAGAATTAGCATGCATTAGGATAGATTTATGGTCATTTGTGCATATTCATAATCTTTATCGGGTGTTTTTGGAGTTGAGTTTATTTAAAGGATATTAAGTTGTGACCCACGAGTCATTGGACTGAAGTACAAGGGAAATAGACAATTTCTCAAAGGACATCGAGGTTTGATAACGGTCTCCAAGCCGAATTGGACTGAAGTACAAGGGAAATAGACAATTTCTCAAAGGACATCGAGCTTTGATAACGGTCTCCAAGCCGAATTGGACGAACACAAGGAAGGATGCCACGACTTGACCCCGCAAAGAAGACCTTTTTTTAAATTGGCAAGATATTTGTTTCTTCTGAAAATATATTTAAGAATATTGATGTGTTAAAGTATTTCTTAGAAAAGAACGACTATTTCTCAAAATTTTAATGTGTAACAAATTTTTATGTATAGGAAAAAATGCATAATTTTTTTTTGACTTTTTTCAAAATAATAAAGTCAAAAAACGTTCTAAGAGTTTCGTTGAGTAAACAAATTTAATTGTAAAAATAGAAGTTTAGAAAAAAACAATTTTAAAGTAACTAAATGAAATAAATACGGGTTAAGAATATAAATTAGCTAAAATAATTAGCAAAAAAATAAATTAGGCCGAATATACATATGCTAAGAAAATCATTACAAAACATGTAAACTAAAAGATAAGCTATTTTTGTTTTTAATTTAGTATGTTCGTAACAAAATTTGTAGTCTAAAAATAATTTAGTATGTTCATATTAATTAGTTAATTCTGATTTTAATTAAATGATTTTGGTTATTCAACGAGACACGATTTTAGTTTTTAAGTTTGTAAACTAATATGTCGAATTCTAACAAATTCAGCCGGATTTGCTCAGTTACCATTTAAATCTTAATTTATATAGTTAGATTCTGCCAAAAATCACAAATAAATTCTGCCAGATTCAGCGTTATCATTTACACACTTTGTTTCTCGAAATCTTGGGTTAACTGTGTTGTTTTTCAATAGACAAATTCCAGTAGGTCCATTTTTTAACAAATTGACTTTTTGTTTCTATGATATGCTAACAAATTGCAAGGCTGCTTCGGTCGCAGCCTAGGCCCTTCTCAAGCACAAGATTAAATCTCTTTTAGAGGGGTTCACATTACAGAACTTTAGAGATGAGCAATGAAGCACGAGAGTATGAGACAATGACATACACATATTTATTTATATTTTAAACGACAACACACAAGTTTCCAAAGAACCCAAAAGCAAATATCTTCCTTTTAAAGCCAAAACTACTTAGCGAACCACGCCGGTCTGTATGAAGTACCTAACTTGTCCAATTCCAAATCCAACCAACATTGCAGGCCCATAGACTATCGCTGCTATTTTCCAGTTCACCCAATTATGTTGGCTCTTTGGCTTTGGTTGTTGTGTATGTGGTGGTGTCGGTGCTGTATTTCCCCAGAGTAACTATCTTGAAGAGGAAGACCATAAAGATCCATGTTTCCTTCAAAAAGAGATTTAGGCTGGCTTTCGAACTGTGTACCTTTTGGTATTGGGCCCCTGAGCTTGTTATTAGACAAGTCAATGTATGCCAAGAACAAGAGGTTTGCTAGCTCTTGTGGAATACTTCCAGAAAGTTGGTTTTGAGACAGGTCTAACGACTCGAGCCATGACATTTTGGCAATAGACGACGGAATACGATCTTCAAAATTGTTTCCAGATAAGTTCAGCGCTCTTACCGACTTTAAGAGGCCAATCGACTCTGGAATCCGTCCACCAAACCTGTTCCCGGAAAAATCAATTGATGCATAAGCTTTTACTATCTTTTCCAGCTTCACGTATGCCCCTTTGCTTCTCACATACATCGATGGGACATATGTCCCGTACGTCGAGTACCGCAGCACTGATTCAGAATTATCTAGCATTCGCATCAAGATTGGGCTGTAGTTCTCAAAATAATCTGGTGGCAGACTTCCAGTGAAATGATTTTTTTATATGTCGATTATCTTCGGTTTCCGAAACGAAAGAGAATTTCCATGAGGAGAAACATTGCCATAAAATTCATTCTCTCGCAATACAACGACTTCCAGATGGGGAAGACCCACGAACCAGAAGGGAAAGGTGTCACGGATCCTATTGCCCTCCACATTTAGAAACTTTAGTTCTCGACAATTTCCAAGAGACCTTGGAAGCCTTCCAGTGATGTAATGGTTCCCAACGTCAAGTACGGTCATCAAGGGGGTTCCGGATAATATATCTTGGATTCTTCCAACGAGGTTGTTGTTGCGCAGATTTAAGTATTCTAGTCCTGAGAAGCACTGGGGAATTGATCCATTGAACTTGTTATATGACAGATCCAACGAACCCAGACTCCTTAAATTGCAAATTGAAAGAGGTAGAACCCCTTCAAACTTGTTATTTGAAGCCGAGATTTCATAGATGGTTTTTGGAAGAAGAGGAAAAAGATCCTTCAAACGCGTTTGAACTTATATCTAACCATCTAACCGGAATATTATCGACATCTGGCCAACCCTCGAAAACACTCAGAAAGTTTTTAGACATATCAACTGTGTAAAAAAAAGGAAATTCCCAAAACCAGCGTGGCACTTCTCCTTCTATTTTATTCATGGAAATGTCTAATTCCTCCAAACTCGGTAGGTTTTTAAGAAACCTGGGAACTGGTTGATGCTGCAGTTCGACAAGAATAATTTTTTCAAAGTTGTTGGAAAGACATGATCCGAACTGGTGGTACTAAGACCATCTCCAATTGTCCCTCATTTTGAGGGAAAACATCAAAAAATAAAGGAAAATCTTCTCCAATGGTACTTCATTTTTATGTTCAACTTTATTTTTTCACAAATTGGCACCTAAACTTTCATATGTTATTATTTTATACCTAAACAAAGTTAATCATTTATATTTAACTTTCCAATAATTTTTTTACAGTTTTATTTTATTACTTAAACAAAATTATAAATAAAGAATAGTTAAATAATATTTTTTCTTACAAAAATTAAAAATAATAATAATATTAATAAAAATAAGATACAATGACATCAATAAAAACAAAATACATATGAAATAATAAATGTTTAATTTAAATAAAATCGTAATTTGGTTGAATTATTATTAAAAGTAAAATAAGTTTATAGAGTTTGTAAATTTTGAAAAGTTGAAGGATGTTTTAAGCAATTAATAATAAAGTAAGAAAAGAATATATGTGGAATAGTCTTTTTTGAGGGAAAAAATGAGGGTAACTATTGAAGTAAAACACAAATTCATTTTAGTGTTACTTCATTTTGAGGGAAAAAATGAAGGTAACCATTGGAGATGCTCTAAGCCATGATAAATGATTTCCATATAACCATAACTCCTCTCCTCCAAAGACTTGAAAGACAAGAAAAATGATTCTTTTGTGTAGGTCAGTTTCAGTTTCTCTAAGAAGAGGTACTTAAGGTTTACTCACTTTGAAAAAAAGTTTAGGATTCGATCACTGAAAAGGTTAGAGCCAAGGTATACGCCTGTAAATTTTGATGATAATGAATTTGGAATTTCAAGTGGGTCCATAAGATGGTTTTCTATTACAGCAAGAGTTTTCAGCGAAGGCATGGTTAATACCGAAGCAGGAAGGATTCCAGATGGAAAGAGCTAAATAGCGAAGCCTGGTTAGATTGGTTAAAAAGGAAAAGGCACCGGTATATTGGTTGCTCGATAAGTCAAAATATTCTAGGCGGGTTAGGTTTGTGATTGTAAATGGTATTTTACCCGAAAACCCACTAGAGAAGAGATGCAACCCCCTTAGGTTTGAGAGTTTTTCGAACTCTGCGAGAAGTGATGATAAAAAAAATTGTTGCCAACGAGATCGAGATATTCGAGGTGTTGGAGTCTAAAGATACTACCATTTGGCCTAAGAATGACACTTAGACATGAAAAGTCAAGGCGTACCTCAGTTACCACACCGGTCTTGTTATCAATCGTAATCCCTCCGAAAGAATCCGCGTCTTTGGACCAAGACATGATCGTTGTGTTGAAAGCTTCATTTTAAAAACAATCGCACTGACGGTTTGGAAACTCACTTTTGAAGTCAAGAAGGATCTGAACTTGGTCGGAACTCGGAACGGTGTTTTGGAAGAGAACACGTTATCGTAACAAAAAAGTTCAAGGCAAATACACAACAGAAGAAGAAACGTAATGTGATTTTGTAAAGAAAATGATCTTCTTCTTTTTTTAACATTAAAACAAAACGATCTTGTGTAATACCGAAGAAAACCGAAACGAAACCCAAAAAATTAACCCTTTATTTATGAAGAAAGATATGCAAGAATACTTGGAATATTTATGATTTTGAAGGAAGGAAAGGGTGATTATTATAAAGATTTCGTACATTATTATCATTGACCGGCCAACTTTGTTGACCACTAATTTCACAAAGTGTTCTACTCGGAAGCAGCTCACAACCACTAAAGCAACAATAATGTTTTACCAGTCTCGATCGCTTTTGGCCTTGAATTGGGAGTGGGTCCTTCAACTATATGTGGTCGTCCACTTTTTATTTGCCATTCAACAAATAAATACATCAAAAATTTTAATTAGTGTAGGTTACACATGATATATACAAAAATACAAATGAATTGTACGAGGCAAATATGATTCATTAATTATTGGGTTTTCTGCAAACAAATCCTTAAATTAATTATTTTTTGCAAGAAACCCGAAAAGAAACCCCAAAAATTAACCTTTTATTTATGAAGAAAGATATGCAAGAATACTTAAAATATTTATGATTTTGAAAGAAGGAAATGGTGATTATTATAGAGATTTTGTACGTTATAATCATTGACCGGCCAACTTTGTTGACCACTAATTTCCCAAAGTGTGCTACTCGGAAGCAGCTCACAACCACTAAAGCAACAATAATGTTTTACCAGTCTCGATCGCTTTTTTGGCCTTGAATTGGGAGTGGGTCCTTCAGCTATATGTGATCCTCCACTTTTTATTTGCCATTCAACAAATAAATACATCAAAAAATTTAATTAGTGTAGGTTACACATGATATATACAAAAATACAATGAATTGCATGAGGCAAATATGATTCATTAATTATTGGGTTTTCTGCAAACAAATCCTTAAATTAATTATTTTTGGAAAGAAACCCGAAAAGAAACCCAAAAAATTAACCCTTTATTTATGAAGAAAGATATGCACGAATACTTGAAATATATGATTTTGAAGGAAGGAAATGGTGATTATTATAGAGATTTCGTACGTTATTATCATTGACCGGCCAACTTTGTTGACCACTAATTTCAAAAAGTGTGCTACTCGGAAGCAGCTCACAACCACTAAAGCAACAATAATATTTTACCAGTCTCGATCGCTTTTGACTTTGAATTGGGAGTGGGTCCTTCAGCTATATGTGGTCCTCCACTTTTTATTTGCCATTCAACAAATAAATACATTAAAAATTTTAATTAGTGTAGGATACACATGATATATACAAAAATGCAATTGAATTGTACGAGACAAACATGTATCATTAATTATTGGGTTTTCTGCAAAAAAACCTTAAATTAATTATTTTTTGAAAGAAACGCAAAAACTTAACACTTTATTTATGAAGAATGATATGCAAGAATACTTGGAATATTTATGATTTCGAAGGAAGGAAAAGGTGATTATTATCGTACGTTATTATCATTGACCGGCCAACTTTGTTGACCACTTATTTCACAAAATGTTTTACTCGAAAGAAACTCACAACCACTAAAGCAACAATAATGTTTTACCAGTTTCGATCGTTTTGGCCTTGAATTGGGAGTGGGTCCTTCAGCTATATGTGGTCGTCCACTTTTTATTTGCCATTCAATAAATAAATACATCAAAAAATTTAATTAGTGTAGGATACACATGATATATACAAAAATGCAATTGAATTGTAGGAGGCAAACATGATTTATTAGTTATTCGGTTATTGCAAAAAAAAGCTTAAATTAATTATTTTTTACAAGAAAACCGAAAAGAAACCCAAAAAAGTAACCCTTTATTTATGAAGAAATATATGCAAGAATATTTGGAATATTTATGATTTTGAAGGAAGGAAAGTATGATTATTATAGAGATTTCGTACGTTATTATTATTGACCGGCCAACTTTGTTGACCACTAATTTCACAAAGTGTGCTACTCGGAAGAAGCTCACAACCACTAAAGCAACAATAATGTTTTACCAGTCTCGGTCGCTTTTGCCCTTGAATTGGGAGTGGGTCTGATATAAGACTCGGAATCCTCCTCCTCTTATGACACACGGTTTCAATACTTGCAGCTTAATGGATGATGAGTGAAGGTAGAGATGAGGGTGAAAGGTTGCTGTTTGATTCCACAAACAGCAGATCGGACAGAAAGCTTGATTCCACAAGCAAACTGGACGAGATGGATTGAACTAGAAAGCTTGATTCCACAAGCAATCTGAACAAGATGGATCGAAGTCACCACAGAGATTGTGAGGGGATCTCTGATACTGAACAAACTCGGACTTAGGTGATTCCACACACTAAGAATATAGCAGATTTTCTTAACAAGAACACAGCTTGTAGAAGAAGAGAATACGGCGTTTTATTAATATCAAAAAGGGTCTCAAGATTACAAGGCTGCAAGGGGACCTTATAAACTGGTCCTATCAGCTAATGACCTAATTTGGTCGACACAAAAGAAAGAAAAAGAGTCAAAACAACAGGACTTTCAAAAAGAAACAACAAAGCGTTCAAAATACAGAAAAAGGAAAGTTTTCTAAAATAAAAAGAAAACTATATAAACTAATTACGCCCATGCTGGGGCTTGAACCGTGGCTTCCTTGACCTCTAAATACCACTGAGATACCGTGGTTTACCTGCACAAATTCATAATAAATAGAACTTACCTGGTTTGTGCTCGGATAGGCTGGTTTTGAAGCTGGAGTGTTCAAGGCGAGTATTGGTCCGTCCAGGTTGAAGTCTTTGATGAATTCTTCCTCTTGAAGTCCCTTGAAGTCGAAATAGTTGAGATCTTCAAGTGTTTCCTCGTTCTTAGCTCCAGAATCCTCTTCTTGCTCCATTTGTTCTCTATCGGCTTCACAGCTTGTTCTTGCGATATCTTGAGGCTCCGATATGATCTCTGGGAGATTCTTGATGTTATGAGCTCTACTTCCTGCCAAGTAAACAGTAATACCTTGGTTTGGTCGAGGCTGATGTTCCTTGAGGCTAAAATGTGTGAAATCCTTCATTGGGTCTGATTTGAGTGCATTGGAGTTTTCTTGAAGGTTGTTGATTTGGGAAGGGGTTCTGATCGTGTCTCCAAGTTCCATGGTGAGGGCCTCTGCTGGTGTCTTGAGCCCTTCTCTTAGCCTCCTTACATTGGGACGTGCCATTGGTGATTTATTCAGCTCGGCTACATGCTCTAGGTCTAAGTTCAGGTTCATGTCCGCATCATACTCACCCTCTTCAAAAAGTTTTGTCCTCAAAACTGTTTGACCTGTATCAAAAGGCAGCAAGTTAGGTGTCATTATTCTTTGAGAGTCTAGATAATTACCTCGAGTTTTGTTGTTTGGAGATTGTGGGCATGAATCTGGTGGTTTCTCCCTGATTTGAACGGAACAGCGGCGTCCCTCTTCTTGATTATGGATTAGTACTGTGTCGCTTCTAGGTAATTCTCTTTTTTCACTTCTGGTTTCTTCTTTGATCAACAAAGGAACAATGACTCCTCTACCACGTTCTGGCCTCTTTAAAGCCTCCATTGTTATTCATGTACCTGTTTCAGCATTTCTTGACAAAGACAAGTGTGTCATACTAGTACTGGAATTTTTAAAATTCATCTTAACATGTTTTCCTTTAGATTCTTGTTCTGGTTCTATTGATGAATTCGCTTTTATTTTCTTAGTGGGACATGTTCTAGCAAAATGGCCTCTTTGGTGACATCTATAACATATTATATAAGCAATTCTTGAGAGATCAGAGAACTTACCTTGGGGTTCTTTGCATTGAAGTTTAAGTGGGGCTCTCACAACAGATGTTTTAACTTCATATACGTCCTCTTTTGCTTCAGAGAGCTTATAACTCGTGTATGTCCTTCCTGGATCTTCAGATAGCTCGTGAATTTCACTAAATTCAAAGGATTTTAGGTACTTACTTTGTCCTGGAGCCATCACAGTATGAGTAACGTAATGCTTCAGGTTTGAAACTTGGATTGGCGATTCCTTTTTGTTTCTCAGTATGTGTAGTCTCTTCCTCAATCAGTAAAGTGTTAGGGGCACGTTCAGCTTCTCTTGTGGAAGGTTTGCACAAAACTGTTCTCAAAACACATTGGCTTTGTTCTGAGAAACTACTATGTTTTGTAGTTGCTTCTCCTAGGTCTTTATACTTCTCCTTTGCACCTGTTCCTTTTCTAGCACTCAAAGGCAAGATCAAGTGCATACTTGGCATTGGAATTCCAATCACAGAATATTTAAAACTCTGAATCACTATGAAGTTTTGCCAATATTGAATCAAGTTTTGAGTTTCACTTACCTTGGTTCCACGCAATATATATGGTATTGACTCAACTTTGATAATCATCCCTTTTAAAACATGAGTTGTTGGTGAGCGTGGTTCAATGGCAGATTGCTCATACTCTTCATCTCGATATGTAAGTGAGTTGTGTATTTCTGGACGTTTCTCTTCTATACCTAGACCTTTTTCAACTTCTTTTGAACAAGACAAGTGTATAATCAAGTCATGAGAATTATTTGACACAGATTGGCTTATTTGATCACTTACCTTGTAGGGATCCGTTTTAATGGCCTTTGTCACCTTGGTACTCGTTGTTTTGCCCATGCATACTTTTTCTTTTGGTGGAGCTTCCCCTTGACTTATGTTTCCATCCGGTTTCTCTAAACCTGTTTCAGCTTCCTTTGACCGAGACAAGTGTATTATACTAGTACTAAGGACGTGAATATCAGAATTAATAGTACTATTACTCTCCTTAACACTATTCTCTTTCAGTTCTAAAGAGGTGGGGTTTGTTACTCTCTTAGTTGGACATTCTTTAGCATAGTGCCCACTGTTTTGACACTTATAACAAATTAATTTGAGTAATTTCGAAGTGTCAGAAGACTTAGCTTGTGTATGCTTTCCATGAGGTTCAAGTGGGGGTGAGCTCGGCTCTTGTTTAGTCTCCTTTTCCTGATCTGTTTCGACACTCTTGGACAAGGGCAAGTGCATCATAACAGTCATGGGATCATCATTAACATATTGAGATAGTTTAGATTGTACCTTTTCATGATTAGATGCTGAAACAATATCTTGTTTCTTGTCTACTTGTATATCGTAACAATCAGTTTGATCTGATCCTTCTTTGGTACCTAGTTCTTTCTCAACACTAGTTGACATAATCAAGTGCATTGTCTTTTCACAGAGTTGATCAAGCTTTTGAAAACTAGCTGAGATACTTACCTCTGTTTGATCCCATTCTGGTTTAGTCATCACTGAATTTGGTGTTTTCTTTGGATCCAAGACTATAACCGGTCTCTTTGCTTGAACTGCTCGCCTCTTTTCACAACTTGAGTTTGTTGAGGATGTGGCTTTCTTACTTAGAATTTTCGTGGCAGGGTAGCATGTCTCCTTGTGCCTATAAGAGGTTAGTCCTTGTAATTGTTTAGAAACAGGCAGTTTACCTTGGACTTTGGCATTGCCTTGTGGAGCACGGTTGGGTTCTATGTGGTGGAAGAAACTTCTGGGATAAAGTTCTTTGATCCTTGGTACTAATCTCTTTGGTACATACTTATCCCTCTGTAGTTCCTTAAGTTCTCCCCAAGTTTTGATAGGTGGCTCCTTGTAGTACCAGCGATCATCTTCTTCTTGCAACCACCATTTATAAACATCTCCAGCGAGTTGGCCAATTGCATAAGATAGTCTCTCCTCTTTCTGGATGCGGTTGTAGTAAAGCCACTCATCTAAGTTTCTTTCCCACTCTAAGTAGTTTCTTTTTCCTGAAAATGTATAGAGTTTAAGTCTATTAGCAGGTTCATAATCAGAATTAAAATGAAATATAGAGTTAGGGGCGTGAGAGGTGTTATATGGGCTGCTCCAAGTCAAACTCCTTGTGTTGTTGTCAGGCTGCTGGGAATTCAGCTCTTCACGGTTTGCAGCTTCTTCATATCCTCCTTGGGAGTTTTCATCTTCAGCCCATGACTCTTCACTGGAATTGTTTTCTTCATAGTTTTGTTCTCCCCATTTATCTTCTTCCTCGTACCACTCTCTCTGGTTTGGGCTGTATTGAACATGATCTGGTGGCTCAGGCTCAGGTTCTTCTCTTTTTGGGTCATGACCATAGCCACTTTCGTCCTCAGACCATGGCTCATCCATGTATGCAGCTTCATCATCACATATGCTCTGGTCAGAATCAATCTCTTGATCCCAAGTATCTTCCTCAGCCATGAGGCTTTCTGGTCACTTAAAAGTCCCTACACTTAAACAAAAACAACAAACATATCAAGTGCAATAGTGTGGTATAAAGTCTTGTAATAAAACTTAATATCAGAAGCTACAGCAATCGATTCTATCAGTTCTTAATGTAACAATGATGCAACAGAGCAAAACAATAACTAAATGATTCAAGCAAAACATAATGCAACTGAATAAAACAACGCAGCAGGAGGGTTTCTAATGCAAGTATGAATGAATGTAATTTTGTTTTCTTTTGGTTTTCTGTTGAATGAGTGCAGAAGAAACAAAGCAACAACTAAATGAGCTTTTTATGAGTTTTTCTTTCTGGAATGCAATGAAAACAACTAGAAACAGAATGATAATTTTTTTTTTGACTAATGGAAAACACAAAACGAAAATTGCAGAAACAGAAACAAAACAAGCAACTGCAGTCAAATGAGCAAGCAACTGAGATAACCCGAACTAAGCAATCAGAGAAGCAAGTAATCTGAAACTAACAGCAGCAATAAGCAAACAGAAACAGACTGAAACAAAGATAACTTGCAAAGAAACAGAAACAACTTTTTATGGTTTTTAGGGTTTTATAGGAAGCAAGCAAATGGAACAACAAGCAAAAACAGAAGCAATTCTTTTGGGGATTTTCGTTTATCAAGCAGAAACAGCAACAGCAGCAAACTACTAAGCAAATAGAAGCAATTTTTATGGGTTTTCTTTTAGGATAATGAAATAAAGCAGAAACTGAAACAAACTGAAACAAAAACAATGAATTGAAAAGGATAAGGATAGAAAACCAAAGGCAGAACCTTCGGCTCTGATACCAGATGATATAAGACTCGGAATCCTCCTCCTCTTATGACACACGGTTTCAATACTTGCAGCTTAATGGATGATGAGTGAAGGTAGAGATGAGGGTGAAAGGTTGCTGTTTGATTCCACAAACAGCAGATCGGACAAAAAGCTTGATTCCACAAGCAAACTGGACGAGATGGATTGAACTAGAAAGCTTGATTCCACAAGCAATCTGAACAAGATGGATTGAAGTCACCACAGAGATTGTGAGGGGATCTCTGATACTGAACAAACTCGGACTTAGGTGATTCCACACACTAAGAACAGAGCAGATTTTCTTAACAAGAACACAGCTTGTAGAAGAAGAGAATACGGCGTTTAATTAATATCAAAAAGGGTCTCAAGATTACAAGGCTGCAAGGGGACCTTATATACTGGTCCTATCAGCTAATGACCTAATTTGGTCGACACAAAAGAAAGAAAAAGACTCAAAACAACAGGACTTTCAAAAAGAAACAACAAAGCGTTCAAAATACAGAAAAAGGAAAGTTTTCTAAAATAAAAAGAAAACTATATAAACTAATTACGCCCATGCTGGGGCTTGAACCGTGGCTTCCTTGACCTCTAAATACCACTGAGATACCGTGGTTTACCTGCACAAATTCATAATAAATAGAACTTACCTGGTTTGTGCTCGGATAGGCTGGTTTTGAAGCTGGAGTGTTCAAGGCGAGTATTGGTCCGTCCAGGTTGAAGTCTTTGATGAATTCTTCCTCTTGAAGTCCCTTGAAGTCGAAATAGTTGAGATCTTCAAGTGTTTCCTCGTTCTTAGCTCCAGAATCCTCTTCTTGCTCCATTTGTTCTCTATCTGCTTCACAGCTTGTTCTTGCGATATCTTGAGGCTCCGATATGATCTCTGGGAGATTCTTGATGTTATGAGCTCTACTTCCTGCCAAGTAAACAGTAATACCTTGGTTTGGTCGAGGCTGATGTTCCTTGAGGCTAAAATGTGTGAAATCCTTCATTGGGTCTGATTTGAGTGCATTGGAGTTTTCTTGAAGGTTGTTGATTTGGGAAGGGGTTCTGATCGTGTCTCCAAGTTCCATGGTGTTTATGAGGGCCTCTGCTGGTGTCTTGAGCCCTTCTCTTAGCCTCCTTACATTGGGACGTGCCATTGGTGATTTATTCAGCTCGGCTACATGCTCTGGGTCTAAGCTCATGTTCATGTCCGCATCATAGGGTCATTCAGATATATGTGGTCGTCCACTTTTTATTTGCCATTCAACAAATAAATACATCAAAAATTTTAATTAGTGTAGGATAAACATGATATATACAAAAATGCAATTGAATTGTACGAGGCAAACTTGATTTATTAATTATTGGGTTTTCTGCAAAAAAAAATTTTAAATTAATTATTATTTGCAAGAAATCAAAAAAGAAACCCAAAAAATTAAGCCTTTATTTATGAAGAAAGATATGCAAGAATACTTGGAATATTTATGATTTTGAAGGAAAGAAAGGGTGATTATTATAGAGATTTCGTACGTTATTATCATTGACCGGCCAACTTTGTTGACCACAAATTTCACAAAGTGTGCTACTCGGAAGCAGCTCACAACCACTAAAGCAACAATAATATTTTACCAGTCTCGATCGCTTTTGGCCTTGAATTGGGAGTGGGTCCTTCAGCTATATGTGGTCGTCCACTTTTTATTTGCCATTCAACAAATAAATACATCAAAAAATTTAATTAGTGTAGGTTACACATGATATATACAAAAATGCAATTGAATTGTACAAGGCAAACATGATTCATTAATTATTGGGTTTTCTGCAAAGAAAACCTTAAATTAATTATTTTTTGAAAGAAACCCGAAAAGAAACCCAAAAAATTAACCCTTTCATTTATGAAGAAAAATATGCAAGAATACTTGGAATATGTATGATTTTGAAGGAAGAAAAGGGTGATTATTATAGAGATTTCGTACGTTATTATCATTGACCGGCTAACTTTATTGACCACTAATTTCACAAAGTGTGCTACTCGTAAGCAACAATAATGTTTTACAAGACAAACATGATTCATTAATTATTGGGTTTTCTGCAAAAAAAACCTTAAATTAATTATTTTTGCAAGAAACCCGAAAAGAAACCCAAAAAATTAACCCTTTATTTATAAAGAAAGATATGCAAGAATACTTGGAATCTTTATGATTTTGATGGAAGGAAAAGGTGATTATTATCGTACGTTATTATCATTGACCGGCCAACTTTGTTGACCACTAATTTCAGAAAGTGTGGTACTTGGATGCAGCTCACAAACTCTAAAGCAACATTAATGTTTTACCTGTCTCGATCGCTTTTGGCATTGAATTGGGAGTGGGTCCTTCAGTTATATGTGGTCGTCCACTTTTTATTTGTCATTAAACAAATAAATACATCAAAAAATTTAATTAGTGTAGGATAGAGATGATATATACAAAAATGCAATTGAATTGTACATGGCAAACATGATTCATTAATTATTGGGTTTTCTGCAAAAAAAAACATTAAATTAATTATTTTTTGAAAGAAACCCGAAAAGAAACCCAAAAAATTAACCCTTTCATTTATGAACAAAGATATGCAAGAATACTTGGAATATGTATGATTTTGAAGGAAGGAAAGGGTGATTATTATAGAGATTTTGTCCGTTATTATCATTGACCGGCCAACTTTGTTGACCACTAATTTCACAAAGTGTGCTATTCGGAAGCAGCTCACAACCACTAAATCAAAAATAATGTTTTACCAGTCTTGATTGCTTTTGGCCTTGAATTGGGAGTGCGTCCTTCAGCTATATGTGGTCGTCTATTTTTTATTTGTCATTCAACAAATAAATACATCAGAAAATTTAATTAGTGTAGGATACACAAGATATATACAAAAATGCAATTGATTTGTACGAGGCAAACATGATTCATTAATTATTGGGTTTTCTGCCAAAAAAATCTTAAACTAATTATTTTTTTTGCAAGAAAAACCATTTTCGGAATTCAAAACGCACAGTTTTGTTATTTATGCCATATTAGATATTTTTTAAAAAATTAGTTAAAAAAAAAAAAAAAAAAAAAACAAAAACCTTATCTTTTCTCCATTCTTTTCTTCTCCCTTTCTTCGTTAATTCATGAAGTGGAAAGAGACCAACATCCCATTTCCAATCATTTAATCTTCACGAGACTCTTAATTGACTTGAGTTTTGTTATAGCATATTGGGTTTCTCTCAAGTCGGATGATTTTAGCATAAATATGTTTGAATTGAGAGAAGTTTGAACAATTTATGAGAAAACGGAGGAAGGAGGTGAAGTAGAGGAATGGTCACTTCATTAGCTGGTTTATGGAATAATACAGGGACAAACTGCAAGTTAAAAAAAAAAAAATAGATGTTATCAGCTTTCAATATTGAAAAAAAGAAGAGAAGAAGAGAGCATCAATGAATCTAATGGAGAAGAAGAAGTTAAGCTCTTCCTCTATAAGTATGTCATCGATGTCATAGTAATTAGCCATTTTCTTGAGGCTAATTTCCACAAAGCCAAGCTTGAGATTTGGATTCTTCGCCTGCAGGAGCATAAGTTGTTCAGAAAACCCAAATCTTCATAGCAAAATTAATTAAACTTTTGCTATTTGGTCAATTCTGAGAACACAAACTGACTAATCTCCAAAATGCCTAAATACCCTATGATCCCTACCATTAATCTACCCAATCTAAGGAAAACCTAAAATTCGAATCTGACTTTCTGATAAAATAAACCAAATTTCTAGATCCCGCATCGATATGAAACTGATAGGGTTCAAGTTTTACCCAAATAATCAACTACTGCAAGTGCACAGCAATGCAGTTGAAGTATAAGGGGTATCGAATCCCAAGAGAAGTGAAAACTACACTTATGGTTTCTAGGTTTGAATTATGCTAGATCAGATTATATGAAATTGAAAACTAAGCAATTAACACTACAAGAAAGCAGGGATTTTCCGACTGCACAAATAGTCGCAATGTAGTCGCTAAATCATAGACTACGACTACGTAGCGACTAATACATGTAGTCGTAAATCGATAGTCGTTAAACACCGTAGTCGTAAATATAGTCGGTTATTGACGACTATATGGCGACTATTATTCATTGTCGTAGAGTTAGTCGTATCGTAGTCGTTAATTGTTACGACTACATTGCGACTATTTAACGATTACTCCGCATGAACAGAAGTGGTTGGTGTTGTAGTCGGGCAGTAGTCGTAAACACTTTGACGACTATATTACGACTAGGTTACCACTGTATAGCGACTATTTAGCGACTATTTAGTGACTGTTTTGTGACTGTTTTAACGACTGTATAACGACTATTAATATCATGATACTGTTCATATGGTTTTTTTTTCTGATTGGCATTTGGTTTTTATTTGTTATTTGAATTGGTTTTGTTTTTCCAAATTATGAAACCTTGATTTTATAAGAACCAAAACCACTATTCTAATGGAAACAAAACCAAGATTCAAGAAAAATTCAAAGAAATCTTTAAATGAAACAAATATTCTTACATGTCACAACATACACAAATAAACAGAAAAAGAAACACATATATATGGAAAAGTGACAAGGTCATGAGAGTTAAGAAATGGAGAGTGATAGTTAACCTAAGAAGCAGATGGAGTTGAAGTTGGAGCTGTTGGGGGAAGAGCGGTTGTGTGAGGGTCGGTGGTTTGTTGAGCTGAATGAGTCGCCATGAAGTCCAAGAAGCCTGGATCAGTTTGGCGCAAATACTTTTCCACCAAGGACAAGTTCTCGAGCTTGTCCTTTTGCTCATCCACAGTTCGGGAATGTTCTGCTTCACGGGCAGCAACCTCAGCATCACGTCGTGCATTGTAAGAAGCCTGCTCTTCAATTTTACGTTGAGCTTCCTTCAGTTGCTCTTGCTGTGACAGAAACGATTCACAGTCTCGCTTGCGCTTGCCAGTGAGAACATTCTCAAGATTTTCCTTGAGGCTTCCAACTCCATAAAGATTGCCTCGTGAATCCTTCTCCGTGGACTGTGAGAAAAAAAGTGAAACACAAGAAATAAAGAGCATGACAAATTCCAATACTCGGTGATTGAATATAACAAAGTGCCAATTCTAAATCATATGCGCCAAGTCTATATCAATGTCAAAGCAGTTAGGCGAGATTTCTACTTACTATACACCTAATCAAGTGATTAAAGGCTAATGTTACTTTACCTGAAGAAAGATGGCCGTATACTCATCTGTTGTGAGCTTCGGAGGCCGTGAAGCACCGTCTGAAACACATGAATTCACTGCCTCGATCTGAGACAGCTTCTCTTGCACGTTCTTCTCATAAGTTTGGGCAATTTTCTCAGCCTTCCGATCGACATACGTACCATCTGCCTTTGTATGTGTCTTAATGAAAACCTCACCAAGACTCACCGGTCTTCCCAATTTCTCTTCCTGCAATATTATAAAATAAAGAAGGATTATGAAGGTGCAAGAAAAATATCTAACAGATATATAAAAGTTACTTACCATCTCGTCTTGGATTTGTTGATACGACTTCGGCCCTGATAAGTGGATGTGAGGACCGAGACCATTACGGTCAGACATACGAGCATCAGAATAGATGCTACTTCTTATCTGGGCTTCTTCAGTATCCCAATACTCAACCATCGTTTTCCAGAGAGTATCATTGATCCATCTAGGTCGCTGTCGACTAGTCCTCACGTTGCTAACCATGTCTTTCATCCGGCGTTGACATATCAGCTCAAAATAGTCTAGAACTGTCTTTGTTATCAAGGGATTCCATGTGTGGGTTTTCTACAAAACAAAGAGAATAGAATGATGTTACTAAAAGCAATACAAGTAAACGTAAATGTGAAGTCTAGAGGACAAAAAACAATACCGCGAACTCGAGGAAGTATCTTTCTTGTCTCTCCTGAGGCACACATGTCCAGCTATAGTAGGGGCCATCGAATTTGTTTGTAAAAACTTTAGTAATCTTCCGAACCAGCTTCGATTTTTTGTCGCGTGTAAACCTGCAAACACATGAAAACCAATCAAGTGGAGCATGTGTCTAAACTTACACATGAAAACTCAACCTACTCAGACATCAAAACATCATGTAAAGATGTTAAATAAGCAAACCAGAAGCATGTGTATACATCAAAAGTCAACCTACTCAAGCTACGATTAACCATCAGACATCAAAACCTCAGACAATTTGATAAACAATACAAACTATTTGATAAACAAAAAGCTGAAGAATAAGAGTCATACCAAGTCGAGTTTGGGATCGGTTCGGGAGAGAGGACCGTGGTAAACTTATAACGGTCTGGCACCATTAGCAGAGCATTTAGGGCCCTCAACGTGTCCTCCTGGAGATCCGGCAACACATTCAAAGAATCGTCCTGGAAGTTGTTACCTTGAGAAGATGGATGACTCTGAGTCTGAGAGTTTTGAACTGGAGACCCAGGAGCGTCCTGCAGTTGAGTCATTTGATTCTGTCGATTGTTCTGGACATCCGTTGACGAAAGAGTCGCATCGTCTTGACGTTGTTGATTACCGGAGTTCTGGAAAAGCGACTGTGGTGGTGGAAAGTCCCGGAAATGTGGTGCTGCTGACGTTGATTGTTGGGGTAAATCGCGCAATGGCTCTTGGGGCGACTGAGGGGGAGGAATTTGTGCCGCCGGCGTGAAGTTGTATTGACTCGGTAAACGGCTCGATCCGGAGAGGTTGGTCTGTCTGGATCTCTGAGAAATGTTGCGAACTGTTGTTGCTCTCTTTCGTCCTCGCTGCTTAGTTGTAGACATCGTGTGAGAGATGGAGGAGTGAGAGATGGAGTGAGAGATCGAGGAGAGGATTCGGAAGTGAGAGATGGAGGAGATGGAGTAAAGGGTTCGAAGAAGACGAGAGGAATCGAAGAAGATGAGAGGAATCGGAAGTGAGAGATCGAGAAGAAGAATTGCAAGAGAGAGATGGAGGAGATGGAGGAGAGGAATCGAAGAAGATGAGAAACCGAGAGATCTCGGAAGTGAGAGATGGAGGAGATGGAGGAAAGGATTCGAAGAAGACGAGAGGAATCGAAGAAGATGAGAGGAATCGGAAGTGAGAGATCGAGAAGAAGAATTGCAAGAGAGAGATGGAGGAGATGGAGGAGAGGAATCGAAGAAGATGAGAAACCGAGAGATCTCGGAAGTGAGAGATGGAGGAGATGGAGGAAAGGATTCGAAGAAGACGAGAGGAATCGAAGAAGATGAGAGGAATCGGAAGTGAGAGATCGAGGAGAAGAATCGCAAGAGAGAGATGGATGCGGGCTCGTGGCCGAGATGGAGGAGACAGATCGAAGAAGATGAGAAACCAGAGAGAATGAGATAGGGATTAGGTTTTTATTTTATTTTTTTGTTTTGGTTTTGATTTTGTGAAAAAAAATTGATTTTTATGAAAACCAAATCCAAATTGATTTTGGTTTTGTCAAATCAAATTGATTTTGGTTTTGTGAAATCAAATTGATTTTGGTTTTGTGAAAAACATAAAAATCTGGTTTGGGTTTTTTTAAAATTTGCATTTGGTTTTAATACAAATTAATTTGGTTTTAAGGATTAATTTTAGGTTTGGTTTTCATAAAAATTTATTTAGGTCCAATATTAAAAATAATGTGTTTTCAGTTTTAATTTTTAAAAATTATGAATTATGATAAAATTAAAATGTAAAGTTATAATTTTATTACAAACTGATGTAATTAAAAATATTAAACATCTTCTTCCATTTCATCATCATCAGATGATGATACATTACATCCAAATTCATCTTCTTGTTCAGCATCTCCGACATCGTAATCCAGATCTATTGGGTGTACTCCTTGTACCAAATTTTCGATTTCAATGTCCTCAATTGTAGTCAAAAGTACAACATCATCAGTTTCTTGTTGCAAAAGAATCGGTTCCTTCTCTTCGTATTGTCCTGAAACATTTCCTCTCGGATTTACCTTTACAACATTGAGCCATGTCCGCTTTGGTTTCTTTGTGTATGGATACGGGATATAACAAACTTGATCCGCTTGAGAGGCTGCAATATCAATATAAAAAATATAAATACATAAATATATATTTATATATATATGATATCGACATTTAGAAAATATAAATACATATATATATAAGTACCTAGAATAAATGGTTCATATTTAGTGTATCTTCTCGATGAAAGAACGTCAACAATGCCACCATTGCTCCTCCGAGTGCCTCTACCAATAACAGGGTCATACCACTTACACTTATAAAGTGTAATTTTCAAATTGACCATCCCCTCATACTCGATTTGTATGATGTCAGATAAAGTCCCGTAGAAATCAGCTTCGTCAGAGGCATTCGTATAATTCTCTCCTTTAACACATACCCCATAGTTACATGTCTTTCGTCCCTCGCCGTAATTTTGCGTATGAAACAAATATCCTCTTGTGAAATAGATCGGCCATGTTTTGCCCTTATTCACGGGCCCATGCACTATCTCTTGAACCCAAGTAGGAAAAGGATTTGTGGCGTTCCAGTAAGTAACCTGCATATAGCTACAATATCAATATTTTGCAGAAATAATAGATCGTAGAAATAATAGCCCAAGTATAGAAGTATAAATACATACGTATATAATAGATCGTAGTTATGATTATTATTTAGACATACATAATCTTTTACCCATATAGGATATTCATCAGCTCTTTTCGCGGAGCGGTCTTTTTCAGAGAGTTCTGGATATTTTGCAGAAATATAATCTTCGAACATACTATAGAAAACCAACACAAATATGAGAAATCATATATGGATTATATTAAAATATTAGTTATAAGACATGCCATATTATACCTCTCAAATGGCTTAAAATAATCACAATTTCGCAGAACATAGGCATGTGCACATTGGTAGTCTTTCTCTGAAAGCCATATTTCATGCATTTCCCCACTTGGACGACCTACGTGAGTAAATATGTCAGGTACTCCGGGGACATGATATACATGGACTTCACCTTCATTAAATCTTGTTAACCTATAACCAAATGAGTGAAAATTAATTCACATTAGAATAGATAGCATGTGTCTGCAAATGTGATTAATTTTACCGTTTACCTTGATTTCGTTTGTATGTGATCGGCAAAGTAGTGCTCTGAGAAATAAGCTACCTCGTCATTGATATATGATTCAACAATCGATCCTGCCGCATATCTTTTGTTCTTTGCTTTTCCCTTCAATTTTTTGAAAAACCTTTCAAAAGGATACATCCACCTATATTGCACAGGACCTCCTAGTTCAGCTTCGTATGGGAGATGTATAGGCAGGTGCTCCATCACGTCGAAAAATGATGGTGGAAAAATCTTCTCCAAATTGCATATGATTAAAACTATGTTTTGCTTCAGAATTTGGATGTGGCTTTTCAGCAAAGTTCTAGAACATAAGTCACGGAAAAATCATCAAATCCCTACAATATATATTCAAACAAAAAATTAATGGTTACTATAAAATACTATAATCATATTTAAGTGTCGCATCTTATAGAAATAAAAATAATTGGTACCTGATAACGCAAGGTGGACGTTACGGTCTAGAAGTTCTGCAAAGATAAATGGGAGTAGCCGCTCCATAAAAACATGGCAATCATGGCTCTTCATGCCTGAAAACTTTCTGTTAACCATATCAACACAACTAGCCAAGTCTGACGCATAACCATCTGGGAATTTCACCGCATGTTTCACACATTCCAACAAACTTGTTTTGGCTTGTTCTGTTAATGTGAATGCGGGAAAAGGAGCTTTACCATCACTATCAATATGTAAGTGTGGCCGAGAACAAAATCGTTCTATATCCCTTTGTGACATGACGGTGTCTTTTGATTTACCCTTCACACTCATAAGAGTATTCATGATGTTGTCAAAGAAATTCTTCTCTATATGCATCACATCAAGATTATGTCGGAGGTTGAGATCCTTCCAGTAAGGCAACTCCCAAAATATGCTTTCCTTGTGCCAGTTGTGCAAATTCCCATAGCCAGCCTTCTTCTTTTCATGACCGTTTCCACCGCAGTTTTTTGTTTTCGGGGGATTAACACCATCTATCCGCTCGTAGTAAACTTGCTCACCTGTCAAAACTTGAGGTGGATACTTATTCAAAGCGTTTTTTCCTTTCAAGAAGTCTTTTTTATTCTTCCTCAGTGGATGATCACGAGGGCGAGGAAGAAATCTTCGGTGACAATCAAACCAACACGTCTTCCTTCCATTAGGGAGATAAAATGATTGTGTTTCTTCCATGTAAATTGGACAAGACAATTTACCATGAGTCGTCCATCCTGATAACATGTCATACGCCGGGAAGTCGCTTATCGTCCACATCAGTACTGCTTTCAGATTAAATTTTTGATTCAAGGATACATCGTATGCATCGACTCCAGTAGACCATAATTCTTTTAACTCGTCAATAAGAGGCCGGAGGAAGATATCCAAACTTGCTCGCGGATGATTTGGCCCAGAATTCAGAATTGTAAGAAACAAGTACTATGTATTCATGCACATACCAGGGGGTAAATTATATGGAGTCAAGATCACAGGCCACAAAGAATGATTACGAGACATTCCAAATGGATTGAATCCATCTGTACATAATCCAAGATAGACATTACGGGGTTCTTCTGCAAACCGGAGATGTAGGTCTTGAAAATTTTTCCACTCCGCTGCATCAGACGGATGACACATTTCTCCCTCATTTGCTTTGTGCTCAGCATGCCATCTCATTGTCGCTGCAGTCTTCTCGCTCTGATACATTCTCTTCAATCTGTCAGTAATAGGTAGATACCACATACGACTATATGGAACTTTGGTTCTCTGTCGTCCGTTGTTAGGCTTCCATCTTGGTGCATCACAAAATTGACACTTATCCCACTTTTCATCCTCTTTCCAGAAGATCATACAATTTTCAATACAAACATCAATTGTATAATATGGGAGGCCTAAATTGGGCATCAATTTTTCTGTCTCGTAATGTGAACTGGTTGACTGGTTTCCGTCCGGTAAATACTCTGTCAACATCCCGCATATCGAATCCACACACTTTTCAGTCATATTATAATCTGCTTTATTTTGCAGGATCCGAGCAGCTAAAGATAACTGCGAGTGACCATCATGACAACCCTCGTATAATGGATTTTTTGCTCCTTCTAACAAGTTGTAGAATTTTTTTGAATGGTTACGTACTGGTTCTTCTACATTCTGATAACTATCATCCTGATGATAGTTATCAAAATTGACGGTATCGCGAAAAGCATCGTTCACCATATCTACATGCCTATCTTCTACTACATTACCCACTTCTTCACTCCCACTTATATGCGTCGTATTTACATAACTCATTCCTAAATCCATATTGATTTCTTCTCCATGCTTATACCAAACATAGTAATCTGGCATAAATCCTCTACTATACAGATGATTCCAAACTTTTGTCCCCGAGAAAAATTTGTCGTTTTTGCAAACAGTACAAGGGCAGTAAAACTTACCCCTATTGCTTTGCGCTAGAGGTTGGTTGTTTGCAAATGCCATGAATTGATCGACCCTCGCTTTAAACTCTGTTGAGAAATTCCCCGTTTTTTCATCGATCCTCTTATACATCAAATCCCGAAAATTATTATAATTGTAATTTCCCGACATTACAATTATATAAATTTTTTTTTTTTTTCACTCCAAATAATAATACTCTTTTTTTTTATACTTTGAGTGTGTAACTTATGAGTGGAAGAGTGGATGAGAGGAAACAATCGGCGGTGGTTTGTATATATAGACAAATTTTGCGACTACAAAACGACTGATTTACGACTACATAAGAAATTAGGTACACCAACCACCAAACGAAGAAAACGTGGTATACTGGTTTTTTTACGACTAATACGCGACTGTTTTGCGACCCGCCGAAACAGTCGCTAATTAGTCGTAAATTACCGACTGTTTTGCGACTAACCTTCCGCGAGGTCATTGTAGTCGTCAATTAGTCGTAATTTGACGACTAATATACGACTAAAATGTGTAGTCCCCATTTAGCGACTGTTTTGCGACTATTTTGCGATTGTTATTTTAAAACTACGGAATAGTCGCAAGATAGTCGCAAAGCAGTCGTAAAATGTTACGACTACTTTTGTAGTCGTAAATAGTAGTCGCTAAATCGGTGTTTTCTTGTAGTGTAAAACAAGTAAATAAATCGGATTTTAGATGGATTAAAGTTCAGGAGACGAAACTCTAGGCAAGGATAATTATCAGGTTGAATCCAATAATGCAGAATCAAAGTTTATTAGGGATTTATTAAGAACTGTCTAGAACTCGAAACTCTAAGTTAAAACCAATAAACTCTCGTTGCAGAAGTTATCTATGTCTAAATCCCTAAATCCCAAATCTCTTTGCGAATTTAAACAATTAAGACAAGCAATAAGAACATGTTCAATTTGCTCACAAAATACCTAAACCAAATCTCTTTGCGAATATATATTTTGCTCACCTACGATTAGATCAAGTTACTAATAATGCTCTCGCATCTATTAAATAACCTAAGGTTTGATTTCTAAGTGATCAATTCAGAGAATCAAGTTAAGCACAAATCAAGGTGAAGATCCAATTGATTTCCTTAATAATTCTAGTGATTCTACACTCTTCATCAAACCCTAAATCATCCTAACCTAACTAGCAAACTACTCAGACATAATTATGCAAACACAAATCATGGCTGAAATAAATTGCATAAAAGAATAGAGAATGATACAGGGGTTCGAAATCTGGCTCAGATGAGTTAGAATTGTCTCCCCAAAAGCACAGGATCAATCTCTCTCTAAGTCTCAAAAACAGAAAATAATGATAAGGTAATTGGCTAAACAATGCCTGAAAACTATTTATAGAAGGGGATTTTTCGTCCAGGGGTAGACTTGTAATTCTTCAGAACTTGAGTGATTTCCTTTTTCTGATGGAATTGGGGAAACTTGGCCGACCTTCTTTGGTGTCGATCGACACTGATGGTGTCGATCGACACTCAGCTCGTAAATCCAGCCTCTTGACTTCATCACTTCGGCTGCTTCTCCAAAATGCTCCAAAATGTTCCATAATCTCCCATTTAGCTCCAAATGCTCTCCATCCTGTAAAGACTCTAAAAAGACTCCAAAACTAGCAAAAGACTCTATAAAAACACTTATATCATGGCTTAAAAACGGGTAAAAACCATGATATATCAACTCCCCCAGACTTAGCCTTTGCTTGCCCTCAAGCAAAACAGAAACTTAGACTGAAGTAGAAGTTTGAAAACAGGAACTTCCAATCACTTCTTCAAAACGCCACATTGATTAACACTTCTTGAATCCACATGATATTAGAGCCAACCTTAGGAAATGTTCAATGTACTTACCACAAGCTTAGCAATCTCCCAGTTCGAATCCAGATCCTTTCCTTGATATAAATTTCGAACTCTAACATTGGTAATGCCATAGAACTTTTCTGATTCTTTCCCTTCCTTAGTACCTGAACAAGACATTCTCATACAGCTCCCCTATTTTCTCTTCCCTTAGTCAACTTCTGCCCATTTTCAGGGTGTTCTAAGATCTTTTCATTGACTTTTCTTATTCTTTTTTTTTTTGGGATCTCTGGAATAGTGCTACTCTCTACTTGTGTTCCTTGTGAGGAGACGTGTTCAAGAGCATCACTAATATTGTTCCTTGTGAGGAGACAGGCTCATGACAAGGCACTATTCCCAGACTTAAACTCTTTTTCTTTCTTTTCTTTTCTCAAGGGAAGATCAAGGAGAGACTGCAATTGCCTATCTGTTCGGACTGAAAGAGGAATCAAGTTCTGCGCATACCTAGTTCTAAAAAGGGGACCTAAACTCGCCATGTTAGACTGATTCCACTTGCAGCTTTCTACTTAGTAAGACCTGCAGTCAACTACTATAGCAATGGTTCTTCAAGTGTCAACTTCCTGTGGTTAGTTCCTAGAAAAACTCAAGTTCCAACTGATTTTGACTCAATAAAACAAAAAATTTCAAAACTTTTTGACTCTCAAAACAAAACACAATGTTAGCAACCACCTCCCCCAGACTTGAATAACAATGTCCCTAGTGTTACTAAGAATGAGTTTGGATAGAAAAAAGTTGTGTTAAACTGTTACAAATCAAAGAGAAATTCGGATTACCTGACCTCTGCGCGCAGCGTCGATCGACACAGATGGTGTCGATCGTTGCTGAGTATGTTGACGGTGTCGATCGACACAGGTGGTGTCGATCGACACTCTGTCCGTAGACAGAGTTCAGCCACTCGAACATGATTGTTGTTAAGTCAGATTGTTGTTAGAATCTTCCTAGCTCTTAGAAAAACTCAAAAAAACGTTAAAAGCACAATATAATCCAGAAAACTCAATAAGTGTAACAAGTTTGAAACAAAGTACTGAAGCAAATGAAACAAATGCAGACTCAAGAGAAAAAGAAAAACTGACTCAAAGTACTAAAAAGGATGGAAGAGTCACTCGTCGTCATCAGCATGTGGTGGAGAAGATCGTGGCGGTGTAGCAGGTCGAACGCAGCCACAGCTAGACACAGTGGCAATGGCGTTCCAGATGGCCTGAAAGCTCTGAACCACATATCTCTGAAATGCAGCCTGCTCCATAGGAATCTCGGGAGCGTCTGGAAGGTGATGCGGTCCAATAGGCTCCAAGGTGTCCTGTGCTCTGCGCCTGGAACATGAAGGACGTGGCGCATCCTCAGCTGGTCTGGAGGAAGTGCCTCTGCGTCTGGCAACTGGAGCAGTCATAATCTTGCTCGGACTAGGCTGAAATGCGAGGCGCAGAGGATCGCTGGTAATGTGAGTGAGATCTCTATCAGGTAACTGTACCAAACGCTGCACTCGCTGCTCGTCAATGAATGCCCACATACTCTCTCCTGTCACCCAGTGAGTCCTCTTCAAGTACTCCGTATCAACCAAGGCACGTGATGTTACAATGGAGCAGCTGGAAGTGTCTATCCTGCAGTGCTGGAAGATAGGTGTAAGAAGACTCCCGATAGTCTCTGGCTTAGCCTTCGTTCCACTGAAAGGCTTCATCTTCAAGGAAGCCAAATGATGTGCAAACACAGCACCAAGGTTCGCGCTAAGTGGCGCGTCTGAATCCTCATAAAACTCAGACCAAAGCCCACGATATAGCAGCACCAACTCAGATACTCGCATCTTCCCTAGCTCATGCTTACACAGAAGTGTAGTAGCAAAGATGCGGACCAAGTAGAGCAGGGTGGGATGGCGAATATCCGTCTGAGTGGAGGTCTTCGAGTCATACCTCTCATTCCCGAAATATGACCAGAAGTCCTGGTTGTCTGGAAGCTGATTCTGAAGAGAGACTCATGTCCCGCAAAGGTCTGGCAATGAAATGCGATAGCGGATCCCGCAGATGAGGAAGGTGAGTGTACCTTCCAGAGCATTACGGACTATCTCGTTCCGGTAGTAGACTCGAGCTGTGGCGATGAACTGGCGGACAAGGTCTGGGTACAGATCGTACTGCCTCGTCGCTATAGTGCCCATCCCGATTATGTCCATCAGATGCATAACGTCATCTTTGATCCCCAGCTCCCTCATCGTCTTCTCACACGCAAAACGTGTTGGAGCAATCTCCACTCTCAGCCACGCATTGTAGAATAGCGTGTCATAGTCGTCCCAGGCCTCATCGATCCCTCTGTAAATGCAGTCGTCCTTAGCAACTTCCTTTGCTGGTGAATCCGCCCAATTCCGTCTAACCCAAACCCTTGCCTTTTCAGGCTTAGGCCATGGAGGAATAGCCGGAATTGCCTCATCATTGGCAGTTCCTGAGGTTTCGGCGTCAGTTTCACGTGGTCTCTTAGTCCTAGGAGGCATCTGCAAGAGAAAAAAAAAAACCAAAATCAAATCCAAAATCCAAAGAAATGAAGCACAATGCGTCGGTCTGGTCGGGGGTCGATCGACACCACGCGCGGATTTTGAATCCGAACCAAAATCAACGAGTTGCAACTCCATTCAACAATAATTATTATTCCCAACAGCCCTATTGTCATGAATCGACCAAGTATAGACCATTAAACCCAAAGAAAAATCCAAAATCATAAAATGCATCATCAATTTCAAAAAAATTCAAAAATTTCAATTTATGCAATTTAGAGGATGAAAACAGTTTGGGGAATGATCTAAATCATGTTATACAACCTAGACAAGTATCATTCAACAAAGAAATCAAGCTAAATAGGTTGAATTCGGAAATTTTCACCTTAGGTCGAAAAATGAAATTGGGAGATTTGAAGAACATACATTGGTAGATCGAATGAATTGACTATGGATTATGAAAGAGGACAAGAATCCGCATGGATTAGAGCTTTGAATCACTCAATTTGGTGAAAAAATGAGAATTTGGGATTTGGGGAAAATTTCTCTCAAAAGCACGGTTTTGAAAAATATGAGAAAATGGAGAAAGTGTTGGGTTTTGAAGAACTTACCCGTATCCTCGCTTGGTGTCGATCGACACAGATGGGTGTCGATCGACACTGAGTCTGATCGAGCCTCTTCTCTTTTTTTATTTTTTATTTTATATTTTTTTTTATCTAAAAGCCAAAATAATTAGTAAAACCCAAAACAAAATGTAAAGAAAAACTTACCTAACAGTGGGTTGCCTCCCACTCAGCGCTCGTTTAACGTCAATAGCTTGACTGTTCTTGCGTGATTTAGGCGTTGGGTGCATCATCCAAAGACATAATGTGTCCTTCGGGAATCTCGGCATGAGCCCAATAGTGTTTCATCCTCTGCCCATTCACAGTGAACTCCTCTCCTTTGGAGTTTGTCAAGACAATTGCTCCATATGGTCGAACCTCTTTGATGGTGAAAGGACATGACCAACGTGAACGCAATTTACCAGGAAACAATTGCAAACGAGAGTTATACAGAAGTACCTGATCATTTGGTTCGAATTGTCTGGAGACAATATTTTTGTCATGATATGCCTTTGTCCTTTCCTTGTAGAGCTTCGAGTTCTCATAGGCGTGATGGCGCAATTCGTCGAGCTCATTTAGCTGTATTAGGTGCCTTTCTGCAGCTGGCTTCAAGTCGAAGTTCATCTTCTTGATAGCCCAATATGCCTTGTGTTCCAACTCTACTGGAAGATGGCAAGCCTTGCCATACAGTAGCTGGAAAGGTGTAGTTCCAAGTGGCGTTTTGTAGGCAGTCTTGTAGGCCCAAAGTGCATCATCCAGCTTTGCAGAGCAATCCTTCCTTGTCTTTCCCACTGTCTTCTCCAGAATTTGCTTGATCTGTATGTTGGAGACTTCGACTTGGCCACTCGTTTGGGGGTGATACGCAGTAGCCACGCGGTGCTGAACTCCATGTTTCTTAAGCAGCTTGTCAAACACCTTTTGATAAAGTGAGAACCACCATCACTAATGACAATCTGAGGTATTCCGAATCTTGGAAAAGTGATGGTCTGAAATAGCTTGAGAACCACCGCAGCATCGTTAGTCTTAGAAGCAATTGCTTCCACCCACTTAGATACATAGTCGACATCCACCAAGATGTATTGCATTCCATATGATGGAGGGAAAGGGCCCATGAAATCAATGCCCCAACAATCAAAGACCTCAACTTCAAGGATGAAGTTTTGTGGCATCTCATGTCGCTTGCTGATCTTTCCTCTCCTTTGACAAACATCACATTGAGTGATAAACAGCTGCACATCCTTGAACATAGTAGGCCACCGAAAGCCTGCTTGAAGAACTTTGGATACGGTCTTGAAGATTGCGAAATGTCCAGCATACTCAGAACCATGACAATGGAACAACACATCACGAACCTCACTCTCTGCAATGCATCTTATGTAAACATTATCTGAACAATGCTTGTACAAGTGAGGCTCATCCCAATAGTATCTTATTTGTTCCGTCATGAACTTCTTCTTCTCATAACCCTTGAGATGGGTAGGCTCAATGTCAGCAGCAAGGAAGTTCACAATGTCAGCATACCATGGTCGATTCGCAGCATTAATAGCAAAGATTGGCTGTCGAAATACTTCGTCCAGGATCCTGCGAACCCATGATGATCGCTGGTGTCGATCGACACAGATGGTGTCGATCGACACTCGTGAAGTTGGCAAACTTTGAAGTGTTGAATCGCGAGCCTTCTTCGTGTTTTCGGACGGGGTGTCGATCGACACTGTGCGTAACTGCTCTGAACATGCAGCTTGGAAGCGACTCTCAACAAGGTAAACATTCTCCTCAGGCAGAAATCATCAATTGGCACGTCATCTTCAATCCTAATCCTTGAGAGATGATCAGCTACTCCATTTTCAACTCCTTTCTTGTCCTTGACTTCTATGTCAAACTCTTGAAGAAGAAGAATCCATCTTAGAAACCTTGGCTTTGCATCCTTCTTCTGCATCAAGTACTTCAATGCAGAATGATCAGTGTGGACAATCACCTTTGAGCCAACAAGATAATGGCGAAATTTCTCAAAGGCAAAGACCACTGCTAGCAATTCCTTCTCCGTTGTTGCATAATTCTTCTGAGCATCATCCAACGTTCTGCTGGCATAGAAGATGATGTGAAGCTTCTTGTCCTTCTTTTGTCCCAGAATTGCTCCTACTGCGAAGTCACTGGCGTCACACATCATCTCGAAAGGCAAATCCCAGTCTGGAGGTTGAACGATTGGAGCACTCACTAAGGCTTGTTTGATCTGTTCAAAGGCTGAAAGACATTCTGCAGTGAACTCGAACTTCACGTCTTTGCAGAGAAGAGCAGTGAGTGGTCTTGCAATCTTGCTGAAGTCCTTGATGAATCTTCTGTAGAACCCAGCATGACCCAGAAAACTCCTCACTGATTTCACAGAATCAGGTGCTTGCAAAGTCGTCATTACTTCAATCTTGGCGCGATCCACTGCAATCCCTTCTGCTGAAACCTTGTGTCCAAGTACAATCCCATCTGTGACCATGAAATGACACTTTTCCCAGTTCAGGACTAAGTGCTTCTCTTCACACCGCTGCAACACCGCGCACAAGTTGTCCAAGCAGTCTTTGAAGGATGACCCATAAACAGAAAAGTCATCCATAAAGACCTCCATAAACTTCTCAATCATATCTGTGAAGATGGACATCATGCATCGCTGAAAGGTCGCAGGAGCATTACAAAGTCCAAATGGCATTCTGCGATATGCAAATGTACCATAAGGACAGGTAAAAGTGGTCTTCTCCTGATCATCCGGATGGATGGGAATCTGGAAGAACCCTGAATATCCATCAAGGAAACAGTAGTAGGGATGATTCGCCAATCTCTCCAGCATCTGGTCGATGAAAGGCAAAGGAAAGTGATCCTTTCTGGTCGCGGCATTCAGCTTCCTGTAGTCTATGCACATCCTGTGTCCAGTCACAGTTCTTGTAGGAATCAGCTCATTCTTCTCGTTCTTCACCACTGTGACTCCTCCTTTCTTAGGAACCACATGAACTGGACTGACCCAAGCACTGTCTGAAATGGGATAGATTATCCCTGCTTCCAATAGCTTCATGATCTCCTTCTTGAGTACTTCCTTCAGGTTTGGATTCAGCCTCCTTTGATGTTCAATCGATGACTTCGTCTCGTCATCAAGGTGAATCCGATGCATGCACAAGTCTGGTGAGATACCTGAAATATCATCAAGAGAATAGCCAAGAGCCTTGCGATACTTGCGCAGCTTGCTTAGCAATAAAGTGAGCTCTGCATTGTTTAAGGAAGCATTCACAATGACAGGATAAGTTGAATTAGGACCAAGAAATGCGTACCTTAGCCCGGCAGGGAGCTGTTTAAGCTCAACTTTAGGTGCTTTGGCTTCACTCCAATCGCCAATTGTTGCGTTTTTGGCTGATTTCGCAGGGTGTCGATCGACACTGGTTGGTGTCGATCGACACAGGTCCTCCTGTGCGACTAGTTGCAACACTTGCTCACTTGCATCCAACATCTTTGTGTAACCAGCAGCTGCATCGTCCAGGTACTCAATATCCTTTGTGGAAGTTGTCAATGCTCGCTCCAAGGGGTCAGTAGGGTGGTCCTCTTGGAATATTTCTTCAGCAAGGTTGGTGAGTGAATCGACATAGAAGGTCTGTCCATCAATCGTGGGTCGCTTCATCAGCTTCTCCATGTCGAAATTCATCACCAAGTCACCAATGTTCAGCGCGATCCTGCCCTTCCTCACGTCAATGATTGCTCCAGCTATAGCCAAGAATGGCCTACCAAGTATGAGAGGGTCTTTGGGTTCCTCATCATATGCCAATACCACAAAGTCTGTGGGAATCAAACAATCTCCCACTTTGATAGGAACATCTTCCAAGACACCTTCAGGGATTCTGACAGAACGATCAGCAAGTACTAGGGAGATTCTTGTGGCCTTGAAGTCTGTCATGTCCAGCCTTAGAGCAACTGAAAGAGGCATCAAGTTGACACTTGAGCCTAAATCGCATAGAGATCTCCCAAACCTGTCTGAAAAGATGGAGCAATCTAGAACAAAGCTCCCTGGATCGGAGAGTTTCTCTGGAAGTCTATTCTGAATAACAACACTGACTTGCTCTGATATTATCATCACACCTTCTTCCATATCCATGTTCTTTGTCATCATCCACTTCAAGTAACTCTTTATCACTGGAGTAGTTCTAATGGCATCCATCAAAGGGATTTCAACCACTAGCCTATCCATGATAGCCTTGCATCTGGCATCAAGTAGCTCCTTCTTAGACTTCTTTGGTATCAAGGGGAAAGGGATCTTTGGTTTGTAAACCCTTTCTTCAGTAACGATCTTGGTCTTGGCTGCATCTGGTGTCGTCCGTGGTGGGCGTCGATCGACACCCTCCTGGTGTCGATCGACACTCTTCGTTGAAGTTGTGTCCTTCGTGTGAGGTTCAGGTTCAGGTTCGTCTGATTTGTCTTTCATCTCCGTGGGTGTCGATCGACACACAGTAGTGTCGATCGACACTGGCTCCGCAGCATCTTCTACATCTTCAAGCTCTTCGAATTCTTCAATACTAAGCCCTCTCTTCTGCACAGGCTGAAGTTCCTTCCCACTCCTCAATGTGACAGCGTTCACATGGCGTTTGGGATTGGTATCAGTCTTCCCTGGAAGGAATCCTTCTTGCCTGTTAACAGCTTCTGCAGTTTGAGCAACTTGAACATCCAGCTTCTTCATATGAGAGTTCAAGCT
Source organism: Alliaria petiolata (assembly GCA_020283515.1). NCBI lineage: Eukaryota > Viridiplantae > Streptophyta > Magnoliopsida > Brassicales > Brassicaceae > Alliaria > Alliaria petiolata. The sequence continues at coordinate 73,152,822 of JAHZTW010000001.1, forward strand.
CTCAATCTTTCCATTCAGGTCCTGGTACAGTGAATCAATCTTGCCATTGAAATTCACTGTCAACTTCTGCTGTCCTTCCAAGAGTTGCTCTAGCATAGCCTCCATTTTGTTGTCTTGAGCAGGAGGTTTCTGGTAAGATGAATTTCCATAGCTCCTTGTGTAACCGCTGTTGCTGTTCTGGAATGGGAGCTTTTGAGTATAACCAGAAGAGTTCTGATTTCCTGTGAAGGAGCTCTTCTGATAATTCCCATTAAAGCTCATGTTCCCTTGCTGGTTCCCAAAACGTTGGCCTTGAAATCCACCTCCGTTGATGTAGTTGACATCCTCTTCTGCGCATCCTTCATCTGGTTGGAATGTCTCCACTTCATTAGCAAAGTGGACTTGCTTCTTCCCCACCAAAAGATTGTGTACGTTGTCCAGCTTCCTGTTGACTTCAGCAATTTGGCTTCCTCCATTTGCACCAGCTTGTTGTCTCCTTTCAAAATCTGCGTTCTTGGTGCTGTTACAAGAGGCCAAATTCTCTATAAGCACCACCGCGTCAGCTGGGTATCTGGTGTTGAAGTTGCCATTGCTTGCAGCGTCTAGAGCCATCTGGTACCTCCAATCTATCCCTCGGTAAAAGATACCGATCAGCTGCGGCTCGCTGAAACCGTGGTGTGGACAATCTCTCTGGTAAGCCTTAAATCGTACCCAAGAAGCCTTGAATGCTTCAGCATGTCCTTGGGAGAACGTGTTTATCTTTGTCCTTAGCTCCTCTGATCTCTCGTCATCAAAGAAATTGCATAAGAATGCATTCTTTGTGTCTTCCCAATTTGTTAAGGATCCTGGATCCAACTGCTTCAGCCAGTATGAAGCTTCTCCAGTAAGCGAGTAAGGAAACAGCTTGCAGAAGAGATAATCATAGGACACTCCATTAGCCTTGATGCTTGATGCGAGGTATTCAAATCTCTCGATGTGGTCCATCGGATGCTCATTAGGAAGACCATGGAAAGGATGCTGCCCCACCAGTGTGAAGTAAGCAGGTTTCAGCTCGAATTCATTACTCTGAAATGCCGGAGGACGGATCGCAACTCTATTAGCATAGAACTGGTATGGGCGGTTGTATTCGCCAAGTGTTCTTGCAGCTTGTACTGCTGCATCGATGATGATGGCGCCAGCCTCATCGATTCTCTGGCCTTGGGCGTTCCTTCTATTGCCTTGTAGGTCAACAAGGTCGTCTGCGTCATTGCGCATTAGGATCAGTGGTTCTGCCATCTCGATCTGCGTCTGGTGTCGATCGATACAAGCTGTGTCGGTCGACACTAAGGTGGGGTGTCGATCGATTCTCCCTGTGTCGATCGACGCTCGAGCATACTTGCGGTTTGTACGTTCGAGACGGCCTAGTTCTTGGTTCAATGCGATTAGTTCCTCTTCCTTGTTGCTTCTGGTACTGGGCATGCACCTGAAACAAAAGTTAGGAAACTAAATTAGTAACAAAATAAAAAGAAAAACCTAGTCAAAATCCTAGTACTAGATTCCGTAGGCAGCTATTACTTCTCCGGCAATGGCGCCAAAAACTTGATAGGGCTCAGGTTTTACCCAAATAATCAACTACTGCAAGTGCACAACAATGCAGTTGAAATATAAGGGGTATCGAATCTCAAGGGAAGTGAAAGCTACACTTATGGTTTCTAGGTTTGAATTATGCTAGGTCGGATTATATGAAATTGAAAACTAAGCAATTAAAGCAAGTAAATAAATCGGATTTTAGATGGATTAAAGTTCAGGAGACGAAACGCTAGGCAAGGATAATTATCAGGTTGAATCCAAGAATGCAGAATCTAAGTTTATTAGGGATTTATTAAGAACCGTCTAGAACTCGAAACTCTAAGTTAAAACCAATCAACTCTCGTTGCAGAAGTTATCTATGCCTAAATCCCTAAATCCCAAATCTCTTTGCGAATTTAAACAATTAAGGCAAGCAATAAGAACAGGTTCTATTTGTTCACAAAATACCTAAACCAAATCTCTTTGCGAATAGATATTTTGGTCACCTATGATTAGATCAAGTTATTAATAATGCTCTCGCATCAATTAAATAACCTAAGGTTTGATTTCTAAGTGATCAATTCAGAGAATCAAGTTAAGCACAAATCAAGGTGAAGATCCAATTGATTTCNTTTAGACCCGTGAATTTTGGACCCATATTAACATCTCTAGGTGACACTATCATTTTGTTGGAATGCAGTTTTTTAAATTTTACACAAAAATTCCAACGTTTTAGTGTCTACATTTTTTGGTTTATACAAAAGTATTTATGGTTCTTGTTTGTTTTTTATTGATTTGTTTTATATTTTTTTGCAAAAAGCAATATTTTAATTTTATTCAATAGTCAACTCATAAAAGTAACTACCATAAATTTCTATTCAATTGTACTTGTACGCCATAATCAGTTAAGTCCATTAAATTCCGTTGTTACCATTTAAAGTCGGTGCTTAACTCTCTTAACAATCTTTCTCTATATGCAACTTCAATACGACTTTGTGAATTGAAATGCAAACCGATTCTTAATTTTAAATTTTAAGTGAAAACAATAGTGATAGGGCTCATATTTTACCCAAATAATCAACTACTACAAGTGCACAGCAATGCAGTTGAAGTATAAGGGGTATCGAATCACAAGGGAAGTGAAAGCTACGCTAAGGTTTCTAGGTTTGAATTATGCTAGGTCGAATTATATAAAATTAAAACTAACCAATTAAACAAGTAAATAAATCAGATTTAAAATGGATTAAAGTTCAGGAGGCTAAGGCGCTAGGCAAGAGTAATTATCAGGTTGAATCCAAGAATACATAATCTAAATTTATTTATGGATTTATTAAGAACCGTCTAGAACTCGAAACTCTAAGTTAAAACCAATCAACTCTCGTTGCAGAAGTTATCTATGCCTAAATCCCTAAATCCCAAATCTCTTTGCGAATTTAAAATGGATTAAAGCAAGCAATAAGAACAGGTTCGATTTGTTCACAAAATACCTAAACCAAATCTCTTTGCGAATAGATATTTTGCTCACCTATGATTAGATCAAGTTACTAACAATGCTCTCACATCTATTAAATAACCTAAGGTTTGATTTCTAAGTGATCAATTCAGAAAATCAAGTTAAGCACAAATCAAGGTGAAGATCCAATTGATTTCCCTAAAAGTTCTAATGATTCTACAAACTCTTGATCAACCCTAAATCACCCTAACCTAACTAGCAAACTACTCATATATAATTATCCAAACACAAATCATGGCTGAAATAAATTGCATAAAAAGAATAAAGAATGATACAGGGGTTCGAAATCTGGCTCAGAAGAGTTAGAATTGTCTCTCCAAAAGCACATGATCAATCTCTCTCTAAGTCTCACAAACAGAAAATAATAATAAGGTATATGGCTAAACAATGCCTGAAAACTATTTATATAAGAGGATTTTTCGTCGAGGGACAATCTTGTAATTCTTCAAAACCTGAGATGATTTCCTTTTTCTGATGGAAATCTGAAAACTTGGGCAGTCTCCATTGGTGTCGATCGACACAGAGGGTGTCGATCGACACCTTGCGTGTAAATCCACTCCTGACTTCATCACTTCGGATGCTTCTCCAAGATGCTGCAAAACGTTCCAGTTTCTTCCATTTAGCTCCAAATGCTCTCCATCTTGTAAAGACTCTAATATGACTCTAAAACTAACAAAAGACTCTATAAAAACACTTATATCATGGTCCAAAAACCAGTAAAAACCATGATATATCAGAAACGCAATCCAAAATCTACTCATACGGCCGCGGAACAGTTAATAAGGCGGCCAAATTCGCCGGAATCGATCGAATAAGTAAACGGGATTCAGTGGAAAGTTATTAAGATGATTGAGGAGAAGAGAGGGAGCTTACCGGATCAGGCGGAGAGGGAAGGGAGGAAGGAGGTGAAGTAGAGGAATGGCCGGGAGGACGATGATCCGACGGCGGAGATTGCGAAGAAGTCGAATCCGACGGATGGGACCATCGTCTTCCTGTTTTGAAGTACGTACAAAATATTTTAAACATCATGATGTTTTTAGAATCTGGCACCAAAAAAAATTAAACATCATGCTGTTTTAGGTATTTAAAAACGCTGTGTTTTAGTTTTCGTGACTATTTTCACAGACGTCTAATATTGCCACATCATCGATATACATGAGGGTTATATAGCGGGTGACCAAGAAGGTGAGAGATTTGACTTGCATTTTTTTTTGTAACAACTTATCATTATATCATTAAACTAAATAAGGATAATACAAATAAGGCACCATCCATGAAGGTGGTCAAGAGTTTCCGAAACATGAATCAGGTACATCATGACTACTTTTTGAAAGCATATCCGCAATCATATTTTTCTCCCTAGGAACATGAGCAATAGAACATAGAGGAAGTTGTTGCATCCAATGCCGTATATCATGTAAAACATTACCTAACTCCAAATTATCTTCTTGGTTATTGATAACCTTGATAAGCTCTTGATTATCCCCCTCAAACCATACTTGATGCCATCCTTGCATCCAAACCTGTTGTAAGGCATAAAGAAAACCATTTCCTTCTACTTGCAAGGGTGTTTGAACATTTGGCAGTCGCGCCCACCCTGAAGCAATATGTTGTCCAGAATTATTCCTCACTATCCATCCTAGTCCCATTGTTAATAAATCTTCACATAAACTACTATCAAAATTGCATTTATACCAACCTTCTGGCGGAGGTTCCCATTGACTGTTATGATCTTGGTTTTTTTCCGTGTAAATGAGGTTGATGTGACGGGTTGGCATCCAGATATTCCATAACTGCATGTAAGCCCCTTTGTGCATCCTCATTCGGGTGCACGTTTCGTTTAGCAAATAGGAACTCATTCTGTGACTTCCAAATTATCTACACAATCCAGAAGGGCATGAGACATACCTGTGATGATAGTGTTTGGTTCTAATAAATCTCGAACATAAGCTTGATGTTTTCTTCAAGAATTTGACTCGTATTATCAAACTGGAAGTAGTTAGAACATCTCCAAATCCCGAGAGCATAAGGACATTCGAAAAGAATATGATTAATCGTCTCTTCATCCAAACAACATCTTTGGCAAATTGGATCTGCATTAATGTTCCTAGTCCTTAACCTTGTAGCTGCCGGTAAAGCTCCTGATAAAATCCGCCATAAAAAGTGTTGAATCTTTGGTGATATTTTCATTTTCCAAACAACATTCTTTAAACTTATAGAACCTGACGGGGGAATTAATGCATCAGCAGCCTCTCCTAGGTGATGTGTAGCTAACCAATAGCCAGACTTCACAGTGTATTCTGCATTCTTCGTGTATGGCCATATATACTTATCTCCTGTTGCATATCTTGAAAGTCGTAATGACTTTGCCAATTCCACGTCTTCTGGAGAAAGCATAGCTGTCAACTTTCCCATGTCCCATTCCCTTAAGCCTGGTTTCCAAAGTTCTGTGACATTGATATTTAAATTTGGTCTCTGACCCAATATTAATCTAGGTGGCAAAGTAGTTAACTAAGGATCAGTCCATACCTTTGTGTTCTTACCATCTCCAATATTGATCCGTAACCCCTTTTGTAGCAAGTCTTTCCCTGCTTGTATTGATCGCCAACCATACGAAGGTTGACTCCCACACCTTGACTGTAAGAATGTCAAGTTGTTATGATACCGTCCCTTATATAATTGTGAAAGTAAAGATCCTGGATTTTGCAAAACTTTCCATGCTTGTTTTGCTAACAATGCCAAATTGAAGCTGTGTAGATCTCTAAACCCAAGTCCCCCTTCTGACTTTGGTATTGATAGACGCTTCCAAGAGATCCAAGATATTTTCCTCTTTCCGTGTTCCTGTCCCCACCAAAATTTCGTTAGAACACTATTGATATCATCACATATCATTTTCGGTATTAGAAAGGAAGTCATGGAGTACACAGGTTTAGCCAGAGCTACCGATTTTATTAAAACTTCCTTTCCGGCAGGACTGAGAAACTGGTTATACCATCTACCAAGTTGATATTTTATCATGGATAACACAAATGAGAATAACTCTGTTTTGTTTCTTCCAAATTGTTCCGGAAATCCTAGATATTTGCCACCTCCTCCTATCCTAGTTATGCCAAATATGGACTGAATTCTCCGTTTTCTACCCGCCAAAAGTTTCATTCCAAAGATTATTGATGATTTTTGTAAATTTATCTTCTGACCTTAAATCGATTCATAATGTTGTAGAATCTTTGACAATGCTTCACAATCTGAATATGTGGCTCTGCAGAAGAATATTGAGTCATCCGCAAAAAGTAGGTGACTCACTGTTGGGCAAGAGCGTGCTAATTTAATCCCCTGAAACTCCTTTCGCTGTTCAGCTTTATAGAGCATTTGAGATAGAACCTCAACACAGAGTAAAAATAAGTATGGGGAGAGTGGATCCCCCTGTCTTAATACTCTAGTTGGTTTGAAATCAGCATATTCAGATCCATTAATAAGGACTGAAAATAAAACCGATCGAACACATGACATTATCCAACCCACCCATCTGTCATCAAACCCCATCTTTATCATAACTTTCTCTAGGAAATCTCATTATACCCTATCATAACCTTTACTAATGTCTGTCTTGATGCCTACATATTTCTCGGCACAATCTTTCTTTGACTTCAAAGCATGTAACAGCTTGTGAGCGACTAAAACATTATCATGAATACTTCTACTCTGAACAAAGGCTGCTTGAGATTCAAAGATAATATCACCTAATATTACTTTGAACATAGTAACCAAAATTTTTGGTATTATTTTATAACTTACAGTGCATAAACTGATAGGCCGATAATCTGACATTGTTTTTGCCTATGTTGTTTTTGGGATCAAGCATATTTGAGTATGATTTGACCGCTCCTCCATAAACCCTGAAGCAAAGAAATTTTTAACCATATAACATACGTTAGCACCTATATCAGGCCAAAACTGTTGATAAAAAGCTCCAGTATAACCATCCGTTCCAGGAGCTCTGTCTGGTCCAATTAAAAACACCGCATTCTTGATTTCTGCATCAGTAACCTGTCTGGTTAGTTGTTCATTCATTTCCATTGTGACCCGCTGTTGGATGTCTGGCATAACTTCATCTGTCAGTTCAATATTCGACGTAGTGAACATATCAGAGAAATAATTTTCAGCTATCTTAGCTATTGCTTCATCTTTCTGATGTAAAATACCTTGGTCATCATGAGATTTGACTTGCATTTATTTGGGGTGGGGGTTTTTCTTGCAAAAAATAATTAGTTTAAGGTTTTTTTTTTTGCAGAAAACCCTTAATTATTTCTCCATATTTTTCAATTTTCATAGCTTTTGTGAATTATTTATGCCCCGCAAGGATTTTCTCTCTGTTTTTTTTTTACTCGTGGATTGTTCTAGTGTATCTGGCTTTGTGAAGACAAGAGGATATAAAGTTCTGATATCTTTACTGATGATTTGACGGTACTTTATTTTGAAAACTGTAAATGTTTTTTAGACAGAATTTGCTGGTATGACACAAAACTCGACTTTTGGTGTGCGTTATAAGCCATATCCTTTACATACAAATACATTACAATGCTCATTGCTCTGTGAAAGTTGGTTGGCGATCGTTTTATATTGTAAGTTTTTAGTTACATAAGAAGTCATGGACTTTAAAATAAGTCCCAATGTGATGGTGATTGGTGACACTTCTGAATTCTTTTCAAAAGCATAGGTTACTATTGAAAATTCTTCTCCAATGCCCAATGGTGGAGAGTGAACATGTTGTCGTGGAAAATGAACATTATTTTTGTCCAAGTCCGAAGATCTTGTAAAAATATTATATTGTTGGAGGACGGAGGCTTGTGTTGTTTTTGAAGAGTGAAGATGATGTTGGGGAAGCTTGAGTGCATGATGACGTTGAAGTCAAGGCTTCTACCAAGGATTCCGTTTTCGTGGTGAGAGGAATATTCGTCTTCCAACAAAGAAATGAAGTTTAGATAATCAACTTGGAGCTACTTCTGATGCGGATTCAACTTCTCAGTGAGAGACGCAGTCCAAGATCTTGGGCTTGTTTGGGCTTGTCTTATTTGGGTCCACTGATATGAGATTTTGAAAAACTGGTAAAGATATGCTAAAGTGCCTTGAGACGTGGCTGATCCATTTTGGGCTTTTGGACTTCATCTCTCGGGCCATATTTGTATTCGGATGCATTCGAAAGCTTTTTTTTTACTTTTTTTTTTTAAATGCTCTTGAGTGGGATGGGATTTGATGTAATCATCAAAAATGATAGGGACCAAAGTATTCTACCATTAACAAAGTTTGTGGTCTTCTATTTTTCGTTTTTGTCAGAAAATCGTGATTTTACGTTTCTGCCGGAAAAATAAGATTTTACGTTTATAGCAGGAAAATGATTTTACGTTTTTGACTGAAAAACGTGATTTTACGTTTTTGATGGGAAATCATGATTTTACATTTTTAACGGAAAATCGTGATTCTACGTTTTTGGCGGAAAATCGTGATTTTACGTTTTTGGCATGAAAGTAATTTCTTCTAGGTTGCTTGAGAAACCAATTAAAAAATGGGTTTAATAGGATCCCCATTTATTTGTGTTCTAAACCTATTTATTAAATGGGTTTGACAGGATCCACATTTAAATACGTTTAACAAAAATAATTTAAATAAATCTAAATAGACATTTATTTATACAATAAATACCCATTTAGACCCGTGAATTTTGGACCCATATTAACATCTCTAGGTGACACTATCATTTTGTTGGAATGCAGTTTTTTAAATTTTACACAAAAATTCCAACGTTTTAGTGTCTACATTTTTTGGTTTATACAAAAGTATTTATGGTTCTTGTTTGTTTTTTATTGATTTGTTTTATATTTTTTTGCAAAAAGCAATATTTTAATTTTATTCAATAGTCAACTCATAAAAGTAACTACCATAAATTTCTATTCAATTGTACTTGTACGCCATAATCAGTTAAGTCCATTAAATTCCGTTGTTACCATTTAAAGTCGGTGCTTAACTCTCTTAACAATCTTTCTCTATATGCAACTTCAATACGACTTTGTGAATTGAAATGCAAACCGATTCTTAATTTTAAATTTTAAGTGAAAACAATAGTGATAGGGCTCATATTTTACCCAAATAATCAACTACTACAAGTGCACAGCAATGCAGTTGAAGTATAAGGGGTATCGAATCACAAGGGAAGTGAAAGCTACGCTAAGGTTTCTAGGTTTGAATTATGCTAGGTCGAATTATATAAAATTAAAACTAACCAATTAAACAAGTAAATAAATCAGATTTAAAATGGATTAAAGTTCAGGAGGCTAAGGCGCTAGGCAAGAGTAATTATCAGGTTGAATCCAAGAATACATAATCTAAATTTATTTATGGATTTATTAAGAACCGTCTAGAACTCGAAACTCTAAGTTAAAACCAATCAACTCTCGTTGCAGAAGTTATCTATGCCTAAATCCCTAAATCCCAAATCTCTTTGCGAATTTAAACAATTAAGACAAGCAATAAGAACATGTTCGATTTGTTCACAAAATACCTAAACCAAATCTCTTTGCGAATAGATATTTTGCTCACCTATGATTAGATCAAGTTACTAATAATGCTCTCACATCTATTAAATAACCTAAGGTTTGATTTCTAAGTGATCAATTCAGAAAATCAAGTTAAGCACAAATCAAGGTGAAGATCCAATTGATTTCCCTAAAAGTTCTAATGATTCTACAAACTCTTGATCAACCCTAAATCACCCTAACCTAACTAGCAAACTACTCATATATAATTATCCAAACACAAATCATGGCTGAAATAAATTGCATAAAAAGAATAAAGAATGATACAGGGGTTCGAAATCTGGCTCAAAAGAGTTAGAATTGTCTCTCCAAAAGCACATGATCAATCTCTCTCTAAGTCTCACAAACAGAAAATAATAATAAGGTATATGGCTAAACAATGCCTGAAAACTATTTATATAAGAGGATTTTTCGTCGAGGGACAATCTTGTAATTCTTCAAAACCTGAGATGATTTCCTTTTTCTGATGGAAATCTGAAAACTTGGGCAGTCTCCATTGGTGTCGATCGACACAGAGGGTGTCGATCGACACCTTGCGTGTAAATCCACTCCTGACTTCATCACTTTGGCTGCTTCTCCAAAATGCTCCAAAAAGTTCCAGATTCTTTCATTTAGCTCCAAATGCTCTCCATCCTGTAAAGACTCTAATAGGACTCTAAAACTAACAAAAGACTCTATAAAAACACTTATATCATGGTCCAAAAACGGGTAAAAACCATGATATATCAACTCCTCCAGACTTAGCTTTTGCTTGCCCTCAAGCAAAACATAAACTTAGATTGAAGTAGAAGTTTGAAAACAGGAACTTTCGAGTACCTCTTTAGAACGCCACATTGATTAACACTTCTTGAATCCACATGCTATAGAGCCAACCTTAGGTAATATTTCAGTATACTTACCACAAGCTTAGCAATCTCCCAGTTTGAATTCAGATCCTTTCCTTGGTAAAATTTCGATCTCTAACAGTGGTATTGCCACAAAACTTTACAGATTATTTGCCCTTCCTTAGTGCCTGAACAAGACATTCTTCATACAATTCTCCTATTTTCTCTTCTCTTAGTCAACTGCTGCCCATTTTCAGGGTGTTCTAAGATCTTTTCATTGACTCTTCTTATTCTTTTGAAATCTTGGGAAATAGTGCTACTCTCTACTTGTGTTCCTTGTGAGGAGACAGGTTCAAGAGCACTCGCTAATATTGTTCCTTGTGAGGAGACAGGCTCATGAAGTTCTTTGCACTATTCCCAGACTTAGACTCTTTTTTTCTTTCTTCTTTTTTTTCTCAAGGAAAGATCAACGAGAGACTACAATGGTCTATCTGTTCAGACTGAAAGAGGAATCAAGTTCTACGCATACCTAGTTCTTATAAGGGGACCTGAACTCGCCCTGTTAGATTGATTCCACTTGCAGATTTCTACTTAGTAAGACCTGCAGTCAACTACTATAGCAATGGTTCTTTCAAGTGTCAATTTCATGTGGTTAGTTCCTAGAAAAACTGAAAGTTCCAACTGATTTTGACTCAATAAAACAAAAAATTTCAAAAAATTTTGACTCTCAAAACAAAACACAATGTTAGCAACCACCTCCCCCAGACTTGAATAACATTGTCCTCAGTGTTACTAAGTATGAGTTTGGATAGAAACAATTTGTGGTAAACTGTTACAGAACAAAGAGAAAATTGGATTACATGACTTCTGCGTGCAGCGTCGATCGACGCAGATGGTGTCGATCGTTGATGTGTATGATGATGGTGTCGATCGACACTATGTCCGTAAACAGAGTTCTGTCACTCGAACATGATTGTTGTTAAGTCAGATTGCTGTTAGAGTCATCCAAGCTGTTAGAAAACTCAAACAAAAGGGTTAAAAGCACAAGATAATCCAATAAACTCAATAAGTGCAACAAGTTGAAAACAAAGTACTTAAGCAAATGAAGCAAAATGCAGACTCAAAAGAAAAAGAAAAAACTGACTCAAAGTACTAAAAAGGAATGGAAGAGTCACTCGTCGTCATCAGCACATGGTGGTGAAGGTGGTCGGACGCAGCCACAGTTGGAAACAACTGTGATGGCGTTCCAAATGGCCTGAAAGCTCTGAACCACGTATCTCTGAAATGCAGCTTGCTCCATAGGAATCTCGGGAGCATCCGGAAGGTGTTGAGGTCCAATAGGCTCCAAGGTGGTAGGTGCTCTGCGTCTAGAACATGAAGGGTGTGTCGGATCCTCAGCTGGTCGGGAGGAGGCGCCTCTGCGTCTGGCAACGGGAGCGGTCCGGAGCTTGCTCGGACTGGGGTGAAACGCGAGGCGGCCTGGATCGGTGGCAATGTGAGTGAGGTCTCTATCAGGTAACTGCACCAAACGCTGCACTCTCTGCTCGTCGCTGAAGGCCCACATCCTCTCTTGCTTCACCCAATGAGCTTTCCTCAGATACTCCATATCAACCAAAACACGCGATGTATCAATGGTGCAGTTGGAAGTGTCTATCCCGCAGTGCTGGAAGATCGGAGTGAGAAGACTCCATATAGTCTCGGGCTTGGTCTTCATCCCAATGAAAGGCTTCGTCTTCAAGGAAGCCAAATGATGTGCAAACACAGCACCAAGGTTTGCGCTATCTGGCGCGTCAGACTCCTCATAGATCTCAGCCCAAAGACCGCGATATAGCAGCTCCAACTCAGACACTCGCATTTTCCCTGGCTCGTGCTTACACAGAAGTGTAGTAGCAAACAGTCGAACGAGGTAGCGAAGGGTAGGATGGCGAATGTCTGTCTGAGTGGAGGTCTTAGAGCCATACCTCCCATTCCCGAAGTGAGACCAGAAATCCTGGTTATCTGGAAGCTGCGTCTGAAGAGAGACTCTTGTGGCATGCTCATCCGCGAACCCATAGATCCTGCAAAGGTCTGGAAGTGAAATGCGGTAGCGGATCCCGCGGATTAGGAAGGTCAAGGTGCCTTCCAAAGCGTTCCGGACTATCTCGTTCCGGTAGTAGACACGAGCTGTGGCAATGAACTGGCGGACTAGATCGGGATACAAATCGTACTGCCGCGTCGCAATAGTGCCCATCCCAATTTTTTTCATCAGCTGCAGGATGTCATCTTTGATGCCTAGCTCCCTCATCGTTTTCTCACACGCAAAACGAGTCGGAGTAATTTCTACTCTCAGCCATGCATTGTAGAACAAGGTGTCATACTCATCCCACATCTCGTTGACACCTCTGTAAAGACACTCGTGTTTTGCAACCTCCTTAGCCGGTGTATCTTTCCAACGCCGTGTAACCCGAATCTTTGCCTTTTCAGGCTTAGGCCACGGAGGAAGAGACGGAATCGCGTCATCACTAGCAGTCCCTGAAGCTGAGGCGTCATTATCTCTTGTTCTCTTAGGCATCTGCAAGAGAAAGAAAGCAAAATCAAATCCAAAGTCTTCAAATAATCGATCAAGTAAAATCTGTACAAGGTGTCGATCGACACAAACCAAGCACGTAATCGCAAATCAACATCAAAAATATGATCCTAAACTCAATGGTACAACAAATAGCTTTGCAAACAGGCTCAATATCATAAATCGACCTAGACTAAACCTTTAGTCCCAAAGAAAAATCACAAATTCGCAACATGCATCATGAATTTCCAAAATTTTGAAAATTTCAAATTGTGCCAATTAGGGGATGAAAAACAGTTGGGAAATGATCTAAATCAAGTTACACAACCTAAACAAGCACCATTCAATAAAGAAATCAATCTAAATAGGTTGAATTCGAAAATTTTCACATTAGGGTCGAAAATGAAATTAGGAGATTTGAAGAACATACCTTGGTAGATCGAATGAATGGACTATAGATTATGAAAGAGGTTGAAAATCCGCACGGATTAGGGCTTTGAATCACTCAATTTGGTTAAGAAATAAAAATTTGGTGATTTGGGGAAAAATCTCTCAAAGGCTCGGGTTTTGGAAAAAATGAGAGAAGAAGACTAAGTGTTGGGTTTTGAAGAACTTACCTGCGTCACGCGGTGGTGTCGATCGACACAATGAGTGTCGATCGACACTGAACATGATCAAGCTCTCTTCCTTTTTTTTTTACATAAAAGCAAAAATAATTAGTAAAATCAAAAGGTAAAATGAAAAATAAACTAAGTATCTATCAGTGGGTTGCCTCCCACTAAGCGCTCGTTTAACATCAATAGCTTGACTGTTCATGCGGTTAGGCAGATGGTGCATCATCCAGAGACACAATGTGTCCTTCTGGAATTTCGGCTTGTGCCCAATAATGTTTCACTCTCTGCCCATTCACGGTGAATTCCTCTCCTTTGGAGTTTGTCAAGACAATTGCTCCATATGATCTAACCTCTTTGATGGTGAAAAGATCTGACCAACGTGAACGCAATTTACCAGGAAACAATTGCAAACGAGAGTTGTATAGAAGTACCTGGTTATTTGGCTCGAATTTTCTGGAGACGATCTTCTTATCATGATATGCTTTAGTTCTCTCTTTGTAGAGCTTTGAGTTTTCATAAGCATGATAACAAAGTTCATCTAGTTCGTGGAGCTGTAGTAGGCGCCTTTCTGCAGCAAGTTTCAAGTCGAAGTTCATCTTCTTGATGGCTCAATGCGCCTTGTGTTCCAACTCCACTGGAAGATGGCAAGCTTTGCCATAGAGAAGCTGGAAAGATGTAGTCCCAAGTGGCGTTTTGTAGGCAGTCATGTAGGCCCAAAGTGCATCATCCAACTTCGCAGCCCAATTCTTTCTTGTCTTGCCCACTCTCTTCTCCAGGATTTGCTTGATTTGTATGTTGGAGACTTCAATTTTTCCACTCGTTTGGGGGTGATAAAGAGTAGCCACGCGATGTTGAACTCCATGTTTCTTCAGTAGCTTGTTGAAAACCTTGTTGATAAAGTGAGAACCACCATCACTTATAACAATCTGAGGCACTCCGAATCTTGGGAAGATGATGGTTCGAAACAACTTAAGAACCACTGCAGCATCATTGGTCTTATAAGCAATTGCTTCCACCCACGTAGAGACGTAATCCACAACTACCAAGATGTATTTGTTTCCAAAAGATGTAGGAAAGGGGCCTATGAAGTCAATACCCCATCAATCAAAGATCTCCACTTCAAGGATGAAATTCTGTGGCATTTCGTGTCTCTTGCTGATCTTACCTCTCCTTTGACAAACATCACATTGCGTGATGAACAGCTGAGCATCCTTGAACATAGTAGGCCACCAAAAGCCTGCTTGAACAACCTTGGACACTGTCTTGAAAGTTGCAAAGTGTCCAGCATACTCAGAACCATGACAATGGAACAGTACATCAAGAACCTCACTCTCTGCAATGCATCTTCTGTAAACATTGTCTGAACAACGCTTGTATAAGTGAGGTTCATCCCAATAATACCTTTTATGTTCCCTCATGAACTTTTTCTTCTCATAGTCCTTGAGATGTGTAGGCTCAATGTCTGCAGCAAGGAAGTTCACAATGTCAGCATACCATGGTCAATTCGCATCATTAATGGCAAATATTGGCTGTCGAAACACTTCGTCCAAGATCCTGCGAATTGATGATGGTCCCTGGTGTCGATTGACAAAGATGGTGTCGATCGACACTCGTGAAGTTAGCACACTTGGGAGTGTTGAATCGCGACCTTTCTTCATGATTTCGGACGGGGTGTCGATCAACACTACCCCAGTGTCGATCGACACTGTGCGTATCTGCTCCAAACATGCAGCTTGGAAACGACTCTCAACAAGGTAAACATTCTCCTCAGGCAGAAAATCATCAATTGGCACGTCATCTTCAATCCTAATCCTTGAGAGATGACCAACTACTCCATTTTCAACTCCTTTCTTATCCTTGACTTCTATGTCAAACTCTTGAAGAAGTAGAATCCATCTCAACAATCTTGGCTTGACATCCTTCTTCTGCATCAAGTACTTTAATGCATAATGATCAGTGTGGACAATCACCTTTGAGCCAACAAGATACTGGAAAAATTTCTCAAAGGCAAAGACCACGGCTAGCAATTCCTTCTCCATTGTTGTATAATTCTTCTGAGCATCATCCAACGTTCTGCTGGCATAGTAGATGGCGTGAAGCTTCTTGTCCTTCTTCTGTCCCAATACCGCGCCTATTGCGAAGTCACTGGCGTCACACATCACCTCGAAAGGCAAATCCCAGTTTGGAGGTTAAACTATTGGAGCACTCACTAAGGCTTGCTTGATCTGTTCAAAGGCCGAAAGACATTCTACAGTGAACTCGAACTTCACGTCTTTGCAGAGAAGAGCAGTGAGTAGTCTTGCAATCTTACTGAAGTCCTTGATGAATCTTCTGTAGAACCCAGCATGACCCAGAAAACTCCTCACTGACTTCACAAAATCAGGTGCTTGCAAAGTCGTCATCACTTCAATCTTGGCCCGATCCACTGCAATCCCTTCTGCTGAAACCTTGTGTCCAAGTACAATCCCATTTGTGACCATAAAATGACACTTTTCCCAGTTCAGGACCAAGTGCTTCTCTTCACACCGCTGCAACACTGCTTATAAGTTGTCCAGGCAGTCTTTGAAGGATGACCCATAAACAGAAAAGTCATCCATAAAGACCTCCATAAACTTCTCAATCATGTCTGTGAAGATGGACATCATGCATCGCTAGAAGGTGGCAGGAGCATTACAAAGTCCAAATGGCATTCTGCGATATGCAAATGTACTATAAGGACATGTAAACGTGGTCTTCTCCTGATCNCGATTCCTTCTGCTGAAACCTTGTGTCCAAGTACAATCCCATCTGTGACCATGAAATGACACTTTTCCCAGTTCAGGACTAAGTGTTTCTCTTCACATCGCTGCAACACCGCACACAAGTTGTCCAAGCAGTCTTTGAAAGATGACCCATAAACAGAAAAGTCATCCATAAAGACCTCCATAAACCGCTCAATCATTTCTGTGAAGATGGAAATCATGCATCGCTGGAAGGTCGTAGGAGCATTACAAAGTTCGAATGGCATTCTGCAATATGCAAATGTACCATAAGGACATGTAAATGTGGTCTTCTCCTGATCATCTGGATGGATTGGAATCTGGAAGAATCCTGAATAGCCATCAAGGAAACAATAGTAGGGATGATTTGCCAATCTCTTCAGCATTTAATCGATGAAAGGCAAAGGAAAGTGATCTTTTCTCTTCGTGGCATTCAGCTTCCTGTAGTCTATGCACATCCTGTGTCCAGTCACAGTCCTTGTAGGAATCAGCTCATTCTTCTCGTTCTTCACTACTGTGACTCCTCCTTTCTTAGGAACCACATGAACTGGACTGACCCAAGCACTGTCTGAAATGGGATAGATGATCCCTGCTTCTAAGAGCTTCATGATCTCCTTCTTGACTACTTCCTTCAGGTTCGGATTCAGCCTCCTTTGATGTTCAATTGATGATTTCGTCTCATCCTCAAGGTGAATCCGATGCATGCAAAAGTCTGGTGAGATACCTGAAATGTCATCAAGAGAATAGCTAAGAGCTTTGCGATATTTGCGCAGCTTGCTTAGCAATAAAGTGAGCTCTGAATTGTTTAAAGAAGCATTCACAATGACAGGATAAGTTGAATTAGGACCAAGAAATGCGTACCTTAGCCCGGCAGGGAGCTGTTTAAGCTCAACTTTGGGTGCCTTGGCCTCACTCCAATCGTCAAGTTTGCCAGTCCTCGCAGGGTGTCGATCGACACTATAGTGTCGATCGACACAAAGGCGTATCGAGCCCCTCTCGTGCGATCAGCTGCATGACTTGCTCACTAGCATCCAACATCTTCGTGTAACCAGCTGCTGCATCGTCCAAGTGCTCAATGTCCTTTGTAGAAGTTGTCAATGCTCGTTCCAAAGGGTCTGTAGGATGGTACTCTTGGAAAATTTCTTAAGCAAGGTTGGTGAGTGAATCGACATAGAAGGTCTGTCCATCAATCGTGGGTCTCTTCATCAGCTTCTCCATGTCGAAATTTATCACCAAGTCACCAATATTCTGCACGATCATTCCCTTCCTCACATCAATGATTGCTCCGGCTGTAGCTAAGAATGGTCTACCAAGTATGAGAGGGTCTTTGGGTTCCTCATCATATGCTAATACCACAAAGTCTGTGGGAATCAAGCAATCTCCAACTTTAATAGGAACCTCTTCCAAGACACCTTCAGAGATTCGTACAGAACAATCATCAAGGACTAGGGAGATTCTTGTGGCCTTGAAGTCTGTCATATCCAGCCTAAGAGCAACTGAAAGAGGCATCAAGTTGACACTTGAGCCTAAATCGCATAGAGATCTCCCAAACTTGTCTGAAAAGATGGAGAAATCTAGAACAAAGCTCTATGGATCGGAGAGTTTCTCTGGAAGTCTGTTCTGAATAACAGCACTGACTTGCTCTGATATCATCATCACTCTTTCCTCCATATCCATGTTCTTTGTCATCATCCATTTCAAGTATCTCTTTATCACTTGAGTAGTTCTAATGGCATCCATCAAAGGGATTTCAACCACTAGCCTATCTATGATATCATTGCATCTGGCAACAAGTAGCTCCTTCTTAGACTTCGTCGGTATCAAGGGGAAAGGAATCTTCAGTTTGTAGACCCTTTCTTCAGCAATTTTCGTTGTCTTGGCTTGATATGGTGCTGTCCGTGATGAGCGTCGATCGACACCCTCCTGGTGTCGATCGACACTTGGTTGTGAAGCCGAAGCCTTCGCGTCTGGTTCATTTGATTTTTCGTTCATCTATGTGAGTGTCGAACGACACTGGCTCCGCAACATCTTCTACATCTTCAAGCTCATCGAATTCTTCAGTACTAAGCCCTCTCTTTTGCACAGGTTGAAGGTTCTTTCCACTCCTCAATGTAACAGCGTTCACATGGCGTTTGAGATTAGTATCAGTCTTCCCTGGAAGGAATCCTTCTTGCGTGTTAACAGCTTCTCCAGTTTGAGCAACTTGAACATCTAGCTTCTTCATATGAGAGTTCAAGCTCTCAATCTTTCCATTCAGATTCTGATATAGTGAATCAATCTTCCCATTGAAATTCACTGTCATCTTCTGCTGTCCTTCCAAGATCTGCTCTAGCATAGCCTCCATTTTATTGTCTTGAGCTGGAGGTTTCTGGTAAGAAGAGTTTCCATAGCTCCTTGTGTAACCGTTGTTGTTGTTCTGGAATGGAAGCTTTTGAGTATAACCAGAAGAGTTCGGATTTCCTGTAAAGGAGCTCTTTTGATAGTTCCCATTGAAGCTCATGTTCCCTTGCTGGTTCCCAAACCTTTGACCTTGAAAGCCTCCTCCGTTGATGTAGTTGACATCCTCTTCTTCATATTCTTCACTAGGCTCGAATGTCTCCACTTCATTAGCAAAGTGGACCTGCTTCTTGCCAACCAAAAGATGCAGCTTTCTGTTAACCTCATCAATTTGGTTTCCTCCATTTGCACCAGCTTGTTGTTTCCTTTCAAATTCTGCGTTCTTGGTGCTGTTACAAGAGGCCAAATTCTCTATAAGCACCACCGCGTCAGCTAGGTATATGGTGTTGAAGTTGTCATTGCTTGCTGCGTCTAAAGCCATCTGGTATCTCCAATCGATCCCTCGGTAAAAGATACCGATAAGCTGCGACTCGCTGAAACCGTGGTGTGGACAATCTCTCTGGTAAGCCTTGAATCGCACCCAAGAAGCCATGAACGCTTCAGTGGGACCTTGGGAGAATGTGGTGATCTTTGTCCTCAGCTCTTCTGATCTCGCATCATCAAAGAAATTGCATAAGAACGCATTCTTTGTTTCTTCCTAAGTGGTCAAGGATCCTGGATCCAACTGCTTCAGCCAGTATGATGCATCTCCAGCAAGCGAGTAAGGAAACAGCTTGCAGAAGAGATCGTCATAGGTCACTCTATTAGCCTTGATGCTTGATGCGAGGTCCTCGAATCTCTCAATGTGGTCCATGGGATGCTCATTAGGAAGACCATGGAAAGGATGCTGAGCCATCAGTGTGAAGTAGGCAGGCTTCAGCTCGAAGTCGTTCCTCTGAAATGTAGGAGGACGGATCGCAGCTCTATTAGCATAGAACTGGTCTGGGCGGTTGTACTCGCCAAGTGTTCTTCCACGTCCATCTTCTGCAGCTTGTATTGCTGGATCGACGATGACGGCACCAACCTCATCAAGTCTCTGTCCTCTAGGATTCCTTCTGTTGCCTTCTGCGTCGAACAAATTGCCTTCAGCGTCGCGAATCAAAACCATAGGCTCAACCATTGTCGTCTGCGCTGGGTGCCGATCGATGCTATTGGTGTCGATCGACGCTCGTGCAGATCGACGGTTCGTACGTTCCAAACGACCGAGNTGATAGTTCCCATTGAAGCTCATGTTCCCTTGCTGGTTCCCAAACCTTTGACCTTGAAAGCCTCCTCCGTTGATGTAGTTGACATCCTCTTCTTCATATTCTTCACTAGGCTCGAATGTCTCCACTTCATTAGCAAAGTGGACCTGCTTCTTGCCAACCAAAAGATGCAGCTTTCTGTTAACCTCATCAATTTGGTTTCCTCCATTTGCACCAGCTTGTTGTTTCCTTTCAAATTCTGCGTTCTTGGTGCTGTTACAAGAGGCCAAATTCTCTATAAGCACCACCGCGTCAGCTAGGTATATGGTGTTGAAGTTGTCATTGCTTGCTGCGTCTAAAGCCATCTGGTATCTCCAATCGATCCCTCGGTAAAAGATACCGATAAGCTGCGACTCGCTGAAACCGTGGTGTGGACAATCTCTCTGGTAAGCCTTGAATCGCACCCAAGAAGCCATGAACGCTTCAGTGGGACCTTGGGAGAATGTGGTGATCTTTGTCCTCAGCTCTTCTGATCTCGCATCATCAAAGAAATTGCATAAGAACGCATTCTTTGTTTCTTCCTAAGTGGTCAAGGATCCTGGATCCAACTGCTTCAGCCAGTATGATGCATCTCCAGCAAGCGAGTAAGGAAACAGCTTGCAGAAGAGATCGTCATAGGTCACTCTATTAGCCTTGATGCTTGATGCGAGGTCCTCGAATCTCTCAATGTGGTCCATGGGATGCTCATTAGGAAGACCATGGAAAGGATGCTGAGCCATCAGTGTGAAGTAGGCAGGCTTCAGCTCGAAGTCGTTCCTCTGAAATGTAGGAGGACGGATCGCAGCTCTATTAGCATAGAACTGGTCTGGGCGGTTGTACTCGCCAAGTGTTCTTCCACGTCCATCTTCTGCAGCTTGTATTGCTGGATCGACGATGACGGCACCAACCTCATCAAGTCTCTGTCCTCTAGGATTCCTTCTGTTGCCTTCTGCGTCGAACAAATTGCCTTCAGCGTCGCGAATCAAAACCATAGGCTCAACCATTGTCGTCTGCGCTGGGTGCCGATCGATGCTATTGGTGTCGATCGACGCTCGTGCAGATCGACGGTTCGTACGTTCCAAACGACCGAGCTCCTGGTTCAATGCGACTAGTTCCTTTTCCTTGTTGCTTCTGGTACTAGGCATGCACCTGAAATCAAAGATAAGAAACTAAATTAGTAACAAAAATAAAAACAAAATCTAGTCAAAATCCTAGTACTAGATTCTGTAGGCAGCTATTACTTCCCCGGCAACGGCGCCAAAAACTTGATAGGGCTCAGGTTTTACCCAAATAATCAACTACTGCAAGTGCACATCAATGCAGTTGAAGTATAAGGGGTATCGAATCCCAAAGGAAGTGAAAGCTACGCTAAGGTTTCTAAGTTCGAATTATGTTAGGTCGAGTTATATGAAATTCAAACTAAGCAATTAAACAAGTAAATAAATCGGATTTAAAATGGATTAAAGTTCAGGAGGCTAAGGCGCTAGGCAAGGGTAATTATCAGGTTGAATCCAAGAATGCAGAATCTAAATTTATTTAGGGATTTATTAAGAACCGTCTAGAACTCGAAACTCTAAGTTAAAACCAATCAACTCTCGTTGCAGAAGTTATCTATGCCTAAATCCCTAAATCCCAAATCTCTTTGCGAATTTAAACAATTAAGGCAAGCAATAAGAACAGGTTCGATTTGTTCACAAAATACCTAAACCAAATCTCTTTGCGAATAGATATTTTGCTCACCTATGATTATATCAAGTTACTAACAATGCTCTTGCATCTATTAAATAACCTAAGGTTTGATTTCTAAGTGATCAATTCAGAAAATCAAGTTAAGCACAAATAAAGGTGAAGATCCAATTGATTTCCCTAAAAGTTCTAATGATTCTACAAACTCTTCATCAACCCTAAATCACCCTAACCTAACTAGCAAACTACTCAGATATAATTATGCAAATAAAAATCATGGCTGAAATAAATTGCATAAAAAAAATAGAGAACGATACAGGGGTTCGAAATCTGGCTCAGAAGAGTTAGAATTGTCTCCCCAAAAGCACAAGATCAATCTCTCTCTAAGTCTCACAAACAGAAAATAATGATAAGGTATATGGCTAAACAATGCCTGAAAACTATTTATAGAAGATGATTTTTCGTCCGGAGACAATCTTGTAATTCTTCAAAACCTGAGATGATTTCCTTATTCTAATGGAAATCCGAAAACTTGGGCAGTCTCCATTGGTGTCGATCGACACAGAGGGTGTTGATCGACACCTTGCGTGTAAATCCACTCCTGACTTCATCACTTCGGCTGCTTCTCCAAAATGCTCCAAAAAGTTCCAGATTCTTTCATTTATCTCTAAATACTATCCATCCTGTAAAGACTCTAATATGACTCTAAAACTAACAAAAGACTATAAAAAACACTTATATCATAGTCAAAAACGGGTAAAAACCATGATATATCAAATAGCTTTCAATAACTCTAAATTTAAACCAAACCGATTCTATATACTAATCAGAAATGCAAACAGATTCTTAAACCAAGACGCAATTTGATAAACCCAAAGATCGAAGAGTATACAATTCTTTTCTTATTCATTCTCTATAAATTAATAATACCAACAAATCAAAGGAATCTTCAGTTTATATTTTTAAGGGCACTTGTGGCGACCACTATGGGTGGTGAGGCCAGCATAGCACTTGCACTTATCGTAGTTTCTGTACGTGCCAGGTGGCACACAGTTGCACCTGGCGCAACAAGTCCCGCACGCTCGGTGACAAAGGTTCGGTCTACTTGAGAGCCTGCAACGTGCTTTGCACTTGCTTCCGCAATCTACAATACCATACAATTTTCAATCAGACATATTCTTAGTTTTAGTGCATGTAAGTACGTGCGTTTTTATATATATATATATATATATATATATATATATATATATATAAATGTTATGTAATTACCGATTTTGTGGGCGTTCACATATTTGGAAAATACCGTTGTGTTAGTACATTAGAACGTACACAAAAGGAGCAAGAAAAAGAATAATTAATAGATATTTTACTATGATCACCATATCGGCATGGACGAGGTGGATGACAAGAAGAGATATGAGAAGAGAAGCAATCACGATTCTGAAAATAGCCATAATCCTCGATCGATAGTGAAAAATAATATAGGAGACAAAGTGACAAATGTTTTGCTTTTTCCGTTGTTGTAACTAATATATGGATAACCAAACGAGGCTTCTATTATTTATATCTTTTGCCTAGTACACTATTTCCTTTTTATGCGATATTTTAAAAATTAGTTTGAACTTTGAAGAATGAAATATTTGGTCAATAATGAATTCGCTAATATTTTCTTTAACAAAAGAAAAAGAATCTCATATACTGAATTCATTTTGTTTTTTAAAAAGGAATTATGTAAGTGAAATCGTTATATTTTGAAAAAAACTAGTAGTGCAAACTTTTAATATGAATATTTTTAGTTACTAATTGTTTCAATATGTCAAATTATTTCTACAAACTCCGGAATTATTATCAAAATAGTTTTTTTTCTTTCAATAAACAAAAAGAGAACTTGGGTCAACAATTTTTCTAATTAAAATTTTATTATGGTCAACACTGATAAAGGTTTCTTTATCTACCTGTGAAAGCAAACCAATTTAGAATATTGATTTCATTTCCTAACCTAAATTGTATGAATGCAGACACACAAAAAAACTAAGTACTTTGACTTTATCGACGTGTAATTTTAAGCTATGTTGCAAGAAAAAGGAAACAGATACGTGAAAACAGAACGTTTCGAAACGTGAAAACACTATTTTTAAAATACGTAGAAATAGAAACGTTTTGGAAACGTATATATATAATATATATATATATATATATATTATGCATTAAACATCTAAATTATATTATAAGTAGAATATTTAAATCAACAAAATCTAATATATAATTTTACATAATTATTAATTAATAAAATAAAAATATATAAAATTTATAATTTAGAACATTGACTTCATTATCAATTTCATTAGTTCCATTAACCAAAACTATCTCCAATTCTAATTTATCGAGAGAACGGTTTTCAAATTTAATAATACCAAATTATTCTTATTTACCAAATCAAAATAATTATTAGAAAATTAATTATTAACTTACTATAATGAATTAAACTGATCATTTAATCTTATTTTTATAATTACTATGAGCGAACCCGCACGATGCGCGGGTTATATTTTAATTTGAGTTTTTAATAATATGTTTGAAATTTATATTTTGTTATTTTATATTGTTTTTTAAAAAATATATTATTTTCTATTTTGTTTCTTAATGAGGTGTTTAATTTCTTTCATACATTATTTCAGGAATCTTTATTTATTCTTCAATTTTCATACTCTTTTCATTTGTCTAAATCTTAATATTATAATAATTTTTTTTTCAATTTATTATTTTAAAGAATTCTTTTGTATCCAGTTTTCCTTTTCTTTATTTTGTTCTTATTCGCTTAATGTTTTATATAATTTTTTATCTTCTCGATTTTTATTGATTATATTGTTTTGTCTTACGATATTATACCTTGGAATTAAATTTTTAATTTCTTCAATATCATAAGAAAATTTCACTTTGTGGTCGTGTAGATAGCGGTCACGACCAAGCGATCATAGGTACAATGGGTTTTTATTGAAGAGTCAAATTAGAATTTTTGTATTTTCTCATCTTCTCGATTTTTTATTGAATAGTTTGTTGTGTTTTACGATTTATATGTTGTAGTTAACTTCTGAATTAATTCAATATCATAATTTTTTCAGTTATCCTAATTTATTTGAAAATAAGTATTAAATTACTTAAAAATAGAATGATATATTTAAAATAATGTATTATATAAGATTTATATATATATGTATGTTTTTAAATTAAATTTTAATTTCTTCTACTTACAATAATTTTTAAATAGTTGAATATAAATTTAATAGTTTTTATGTATACTTAATTATACATATGTTAATTTTTATTTATGTTATTTGATGTTTTAAAAAATAATAATTAATTGCTTATATACTTTATACATGTGGAAAAATAAAGTTATGATTGACTAATAAGAAGAAAGTGTCTCATTCGTCTATTATATAGTAGATGATGATTTGTGATTTGTGAATGTGTTATTTGTTTATTTCTTTCAATGATTCATTTTTTGTATTGAATATGTTATTTATTATTTTTTATACCGTAATAATAGATATTTTATTATATGCATAACAGAAGACACAATTTAATCTGAAAGAATAAGAAAGTAAAAATTGAAATTGTTTATAATTATGTTTAGTCTATATATTTTTATCATATATAGTTGGATGCGTTTAAATTAGTAATTAATATTAAACCGACACATGGTAAGTGAATTGGTTAGATTTTGACACATGTTGCAATTAGAATATATTATATAGGTAAAATTTAATTTTACTAGTAGATATTTTAAGTAAAATTTAATTTAATTTTGACACATGTTGCAATTAAAAATATTTATTTTATCTATTTTGATTTGAAAAATGATATTTGATATGTTTAACTTTAAGTGATATTTAAGTAAAAAATATTTGTTTCATTTTTAATAATATTTTATATTTTCAATATACTATTAATTTATTTTTTACCTTTTAACCATTTGTACGTTGTTATTCTTTTTATCGTTGATTAAATTGTTTTGGCTAATCAATAATTAATGTTTTAATGGTAACAAAAAAATATATTTTTAATAAGTAAAATCTTTAAACATCATAAAAATGAAACCAGAGGAATATATTTTATTATTAGTTATTGTTTATAGAACAAAAATGAACATGTATTTGTAATAAACTTTTTCGTAGAAATTGGATTATTTTGTTCCATCAAACAATATAGGTTCAAATAAATAGGGATGATTTGAAAAAAAAACAATCTTACTTTTAAATTTTTAATATTAGTGTTAAGTCGAGTAACCACCCAAAAATTCAATGAGTGCAATCTGAACCATTGAAAAAATCAATAGCCAAGACTGGCAATGGATGGACGGTTTCATGAAAAAAATATGATGATAAGACTCGCAAGCTTTAAATAGCAAAAGTTTCTGCTGCGTAATATTGTGATAGTGATCAAGTCACAAGGAAAAATATTTCGCTAGATAACTAATTAGAAAAATTTAGCTTACATGCATATGTTACTTCACTATTGTTGTAAAAACTTAATAATTTATGAAACTCATATACTTTTGTTGGTTTTTTGCTCATATTTTTTTTTTCTTTTATATACATAAGAATGGATCCCTTTCTCACCTTCTAACTAACACCTTCGAGGTTTTCTCAGTTAAAATCTTGGTAAATGTTCTTTATTTATCTGCGGTCCGTTCCTCCTCATATACCAACAACTTTAATCGTAATCTACTCATGTGTCATATTTATACAGTTTCAAGCATTCTTCGATGTGTGGAGTAAATGTTTAGGAACTAATCATCCTTCTACTTCATAAGCATCTTTTTGTTTGCTTTTATATTCTTTTTAAGAGACAGGGTTTTTCAAATTTATTTTACCATACACAAAGATAGTAAGTAGGCTCTTCACTTCCATAGTAAAAACTTATAGCTAATCTTGTAGGTTCTAGATTGGGTTGATGCATAAGAAATTAATGCCGCATATAAATTTAAACACATAAACAAAAGTAGATCAAAATTAAATACCTTTGGCTATATAATGTGGATGCTTAAGTCCTTGTATGTCTCGTTAATTATAAGCCTAAAACTTAAGCATTCGCTGCTGTCGGACAAAGGAGACAGAAGATTAGTGCTGAAGGTTGATCAGATGACCTGAGTAAATCATAAAGCGAAGACATTAATGTTGTTATATACCACATTCCCAATTAATACAGCAAGAGAAGCGAACATGGTGGTATTGGTACCAATGAGATAAGGTAAGAGATGGAGTCACCTGAAGACTGTTTTTTGCAGTAATTCAAAATAATCGTTCGGAAGTTGTACTTGATTGTTGTTGCCTATTTAAAAGACGGCCTTCATGTTTGCGGTGAAGAGTTGTAGCGAGGTCCCAGCTGCAATTGTTTCCAGCGATGAAGCTCTCAACGTAAATATGTCGAACAACTCAAATACGTATATTTCTACACAACAACTAAATACGGATCATGAGTAAAGGAAAAAATTATATAGAAACTATCTTGGTTACATTGAACTGACGGATACAGATTCTTACGCATGAGGGGAGACGCGATGGGAGTCATCGTCGGCGAGAATAACACGGACTTTCTCTTCACCATATAAATTGGATGCTCTAGGCAATTCGGGGAAGAACCCACAGTCAAGCAGAGCCGAGAGTATTTATTGATATTTTTAGTTTGTTACAAAACCCAAAACTAACAGCCCATCGTTCTCGGTCATCATATAATGATCTACTACATATAAAGAGTACTGGTGGATCGAGAGAGAACCTGGAAGCAGTGATTGTCACTTGGAATGCAAACTCCTCCTGCTTATATATAATTTAGTATGTGAATAATGGAGGTGCCTTCCCATAAACCAGCATTTCTTAAGAGTAGTCTTACAAAACGCTATCTCTCTACGATTCTTGCATCTGCTCGGGGTCGCGTGATTAAAATTTTTGTGGATCTCTTCACCCGTGACGGAGATGGGAAGAATCAAATGGTGAAAAGACGGCTTTGATTATATTTGTTGGAAGGCCGTCTTTGACTGCACCAGGATCGAATTGGTGGGAGTAAAAGATAGAGAACAAAACGAAAAAGGTTGTGATGATGGGAGAAAACTGATTTTTCCTGGATTCATGGTAAGGAGACCTAGTAAGACGTTTTGCATAGCTGAGGCGAAGAAGGGACGTTTGGATGTTTTATTTTGACATCAAACGTATCAGTTTCTTGCAAAGTAATTTGTTGTTGCGTATTTGTTGATGAGAACGCATTATTTTAGTTTAGCATGACAGGTTTTGGTCATTGGCATTTTTTTAAAAAGGTGATTGGCCCAACATGATTTGTCTTTTAATACAGTCCAAGTCCCTTATGATGTGGTGAGTTTTTGTGAAAAATTGTTCGATGGAAACATTCTGAAACTTGAAAAGAATATTCTGACGTGGCAGTTTGTGGGAGAATTAAAAATTGCTGATGTGGCTAGCCTCTTGACGTGCGGATATTCTTTTAATATAATTATTATACAGTATTTTAATGTACTTCTATCTATTTAACAAATGTAGATAATTTTTTTTCCTTCTATCTTGTGATCCCATCATTTCTTTTAATCATCCAAATTGCAAAGAAAGTTTGTTTATGTTAGTTGTGTATTTGTGTGAGTTAGTAATTTGGTATATATGTGACAATGTGTTAATTTGGTGGTATTACATTAGTCACATTATATTTTATTTGGATAAGCCGATACTTGGTTATCTTATTTATTGTTTTTTTCCTCTTTCTTTTGTTTTTTTTCTCCACACTGTCTACTCGCTTCCTCTCCAATCCTTTTTTGTATTTATCTTTTGATCTTTGTTGTTTTCTCACCGTGTGGTCGATGGCTTTGCTAAAGTTTGCGAAAGTAAAATCTTGTTGCTGGAGTTGATTGGGGCCCCAGTTTTCTTGTAATGTAAGATTTGTGTAATAATAGGTAGTGTGGATTTCTTTTTCTAATTACAAAGATGTTTTTCAGTGTATCCTCATAAATTTTCAGGTTAATGCTTACAAACATGAATTTTTGTTCCATGTCGTTGATGCTTAAGTGTTGTTGAAATAGTTCTGGTTGTTCTCCCATAAAAAAAGCAATACTCTAAGGGCTATATTCACAGATATGTTATTTATAGATCTGTTTACTTTTTTTGTTTTTTTTGCTAAAGAAATTGTTTAATATTTTAATATGAAAAATATAGTATGTTAACACATATGTGTGATTTTGTAGATCCAAAAGCAATTACATATGATTGTCAAATATATAACTTAATAGGTTGGTTTGTTTTAAATTCAGAAACTATTATTCATGTGACTGAATAAATCCAGAATAAGTATAAAATTTAATGTTTGGCGACATATATTTTAAATTATCCTTTAGCTATAATTTTAAAATAAAATTGTTTGCATATGTTTCTGCATATTATGTTGTGCCAAAAAACTCTTTGATTTATTAATATATAATTTTGTTAAATCGTTTCATGAATTCAATGTGTTTATGTACTGAGTTGTATCTCAGTGGTTCTATGTTATTTCTCTGTAAACTCCCTTGATGTCAATATATTTATTTAGACGTTAAAAAAACAAAAACTCTTTGATTCATCGGATTTTTTGTGTCAAATATAGTCGACCTAAAAGTTTTGTGTTACAAATGGTAAAAGCAAAAATACAATAGTTCTTTGCCCTTGTCTCGTGTGAATTCTAAATACTTTGCTAATTTCTCTTTTACTTTATGCGATTTTCCTATCTATCTTTAACAAAACTATTTGAGAATCTGAATTTCTACTGGTTCTTTTGGTAATACTGGATTTCTATTGTTGCTTTTGGTAATACTGGATTTCTATTGTTGCTGCTCCTTTCCCAAATATCTTTTAGTTTTGCACCAAATCTAATAGAATTTCAAAGAACCAATATTAGTAACCATCTCCCAAATCTTCTATAGTTATATAGTAACCATTATATGAAATAATCTCTTTCTCTCCCACCATGCCACCATAAATGAAAATATGAGTATCTTTTCCTCTTAAAAAGTAATTAGGTTTATGGCTGGTGTTTGTGACACAGCTAATGATACAAACTTAGAGAATATACAGCCAACATCAATCGTGCAATATGTAGGCCGTTTCATTATTGGATTAGAGCGAATGCAATCTTTCTCCTAACTGCTATCTTCTAGTATTAGGCTAGTAGTTAAAGATGATATGATCTATAGATATTGATCGGGTAAAAAAAGGCTGCATAGATTAACAATAATTTAACCAAAGTGAACTACATTAGATATTTTAAGACCTCTTGAACCGGAAAATATTTAAGCTTTATCTTAATACAAAATCTTCATCCCCGTCCTCTTAGAACCAATGGTGAGTAAATCACATGTCTTCCTCTCGAGACTTCGCTCTAATTACTTTGTAGTATGTACTTGGGAGGATCACCTAAACAGTAGCAACAGTCCCATTAACGCCCATCGGAAGATCGAACACGACTCTGTTGTACACAAAATTGAGGGGTTTAGATTGAACACGATTCTTGATGCACGTTTGTCTATTCTCTTCTAACTCTGCAATTGGTGTCTTTTCAAAATCAAACAAACTTTAGATACATTAGTTTTTACCTGCAGAAGATCATCCAACCTCTTTTCAATTCATATATACTTATCCATTTGAGCCTTAGACAGCTGAAAGATGAGAAGACATTACAAATTTACCATAACTGTAAGTCCTATAAAAAGATCAAAGAATTCGTACACAATTTTTTTAAGTGTTATACGTCTGAGACATAAGAAATTTGTGTGTACACATAAAAAATCAACCATTGGAGTGTCCTTGCAGAAGCTAAAGTGCATTATTGGGATCAATGTGCTTACCCTATTTGGCTTATTCAGATGAAGGATACCATCATCTGAAGGAAAGGTAATAACACATTGATCAGGCAACAATCATAAACTAATCAATGATCCGAAGATCCTTCACAACCAATTACCCGCAATGCAAAATCGGAAAAATAATTAGCTCCACAAACGACACCTCTCAAGATTCCCATAATGTTCTTGATCCTATGAATCATAAATTGTTGAGATTTTCTTATTCTTCAATATAGATGGTAATGGAGTTCGAAAAAAACACTGAAATGTCATATCTACTTTACAATAAGAAATACCGTGGAGTCATGTTAACAATAAAAAACTGCGAGCATCGTGGGGCCAGGACCAACACTTCTTTACAGAAATCTCCTTGTAGGTCATCAAACGTTTTGGAGGTGAGTGTCTTGGGAGAGGCGGTTGTAGCTCGTGGAGTCATGTTTGGCCATCTAAAGTTGTTTTGGGTGGAAAATGGTGTGACGGTTCAATTATGAAAAGCGATGCTTTATAATCATATTTGAGAGGAAGCTTGATGGGCGACGTAGTGGGCATTAATTGGAAGCAACTGAAAGCAAATATTGAATGATTTAAGAAAAAAAAAATGATTTTGCGCTGTGAGTAAGGCGAATCGACTG
The DNA here is from genome assembly GCA_020283515.1 of Alliaria petiolata. Lineage (NCBI taxonomy): Eukaryota > Viridiplantae > Streptophyta > Magnoliopsida > Brassicales > Brassicaceae > Alliaria > Alliaria petiolata. The sequence continues at coordinate 73,183,986 of JAHZTW010000001.1, forward strand.
CAGATGCAGTGCTATTGCGAGGGATAGTAATTGTCTCATTTCAATGGTGGCCGTAACGGCGGAAGAGAAAGGTTAGGAAGGGTTGATCAACAATATTTGGGCTTAGGAAGGGTTGATTAATGATATATGGGCTTGGCCCAAAAGCCAGATTAGATCAGCTGTCGTAAATGTAGTAGACGGAGAATTGGCTTTGGTAAGGGTAAGTGATGATGTGGCAAATAGAGAAGAACTCTAAAATAGCTGATGTGGAGGCTTCCACGAGCCCCAAATAGCTCCTTTCATTTAGTTAGATTAGAATATATTATATAGGTAAAATTTAATTTTATGAGTACTTATATTTTAATAAATAAATGAGTGTTAGTATGTTATCAATTAAGAAAAAAAAATAAAAACAAAAGTAAATGAGTTAACTTCATTGTGAGAAAAGATAATCTAAAATAGTAATCCTTAAAAAAAAAATAACTTGAATGCATTTTTTTTGGTATGCGTTTTGTGAATACAATTTTATTTGTCATTAATTACAATAGATGTTGTATATAGTTTAGTGATTTGATAATTTATAGGCGATGTTCGCTTGAAGATTTTTTAATTTTTAATTCTATAAATTTTCCTTTTGATTTATTTTGTTATGTTATTTTTAAAATTATAGTGTGTATATTAGATCATCATTATTTTTATTTATGTTTTGCACTATTATTATAGTAATCTTCGCAAATTGTGACAAGGAGCACACTCATGGCGTAATAGATAAGACTGTTGATTTTTATTGAGAAGATTGTGGGTTCGAATCCCATAAGTTGTGATGGAATAAAAGTATTTTGTTTGGTTTGCATTTAATGCTCAATGAAATAAATTTTTTAAAATTAAATAAAGAAGGACATGTGGCATGCTCTTGTGTGATGACGTGGGAGAGTGCCCTAAAGATTTCATATAGTAGATTTATTTGCTCCAAAACACAAAAAATAATTTTTATCTTGTTTCCAAAGTGAAAACGCGTGTTTCTAAAATGGAAACGCGTTTCCAAATTATTTTCAAACTGAAATTTTTAGAAAACGCGATTTTTCGTGTTTCCGACGAGTTTTTGAAAGTTTCGGAAACCGGAAACGCACCTCGGACGGAGTTTCCATGTATTTTAAGTAGAATGTTTGAATTAATACAAATACATTATAAAAAAATGTCTTTTTTTCTTGTGTTTGTGTTTGGCTCAATCGAGGCATGCAGATGAATGATATGGTTCAGTTTTTAGATTGAAATTTTAATTAGTTTAATCTATAATTCATTTTGGGTCTTTTTTTATCCTTCATCCTTACCTTCAAGTATGCCCAAGATAAAGCAAATCTCTTTCATCACTACGATTGGATTGTTATACGTGTTTGATCATTTGATACAACAACACAATGAAACAACTCAAGAAAGAATAGAAGATGAGATAATTACTGTAACAAATCGTAACTAATATAATTCCTCAAGTGTTGCACAATCTAATAATCAACAAAATTTCTACTACAAAGTTGGGATGATTTGAACTACGAAGGTCCCCACAATTATAACCAAAACACCTTCTGCCAAAACCAACATTAGAGCCATTCTTTGGTCTATCATCATCAGAGTCTTCGTCAGAAGCCGGATGCTCATCGTCCGAATTATAGAATAGGAAGCTTGATTCTCATTAGATGAAATGATTACAATATATATAGAGAGTACATAGTAGGTGTTAGGTAATAACTAATGACTAAACTATCCTTTACATATATATACTCTACACGCCCCCTCTAGATGGAGGTACATCTGTAACTCCAATCTTGTCAAATAACTGAATGAAGCGAGGTCTTGGTAGTGGCTTTGTCAGGGCATCAGCGAGCTGATCCGTAGTGTGAACATGAGTAACCCGTAGAGCACCGGTCTGAATGTTGCCACGAACAAAATGATAATCAAGAGCCAAATGCTTCATTCTCGAATGAAACACGGGATTAGCACATAAGTAGGTGGCACCAACATTATCACAGTAGATCACCGGCGCTTGTGATAAGAAGATGCCGAGTTCGGTGAGAAGCGAGCAAACCCAGTTTAGTTCTGATGCCGTGTTTGCCACAGAACGATATTCTGCCTCCGTTGAAGAACGAGAAACACTCTTCTGCTTTTTCGATGACCATGCGATAGGTGTCTTGCCAAGGTATAAATTGAAGGCATTGGTGGAGACAAAATCATCTGTGTCACCTGCCCAATCTGCATCCGAATACGCATGAAGCGAGAGAGGAGAATCGGTAGAAAGAAATATACCTCGTGAGGTTGTTCCGGCGAGATACCTCAGAACTCTTTTGGCTGCATTCCAGTGAGCGTCAGTAGGGCGATGCATAAATTGGGATAAGTGGTTCACCACATATGCTATATCAGGTCGGGTGAAAGCCAAATACTGAAGACCCCCAATGACTGCCCGATATTCCGTCGGATTCTCTAGAATAGTACCAGTCGTGAGTGTTAGTCGTGGTGACGGTGCCATCGGAGTAGCGACTGGCTTTGCATCTAGCATCTTGGTTTTGGTCAGGAGGTCAATGATATATTTGCGCTGCATCAAGTGAAGTCCTTTGGGGGAACGTTTGGCCTCAATTCCCAGAAAATATGTCAAATCCGTTGGATCTTTTAAAGTGAATCGAGTACCCAAAACTTCAATGAAACTGTTAACGAGGGATTGTTGGCTTCCTGTGACAACAATATCGTCAACATAGACCAGTGTGTAAACAATGTCATCACCTTTGATATAAATGAAGACAGAGGTATCTGCAAGTGAGTTTTGAAATCCGAGATGAAGTAGGTAATTCCGCAACTCTTGATACCACGCCCGAGGTGCCTGCTTTAGGCCATAAAGTGCTTTCCGTAGTCGACACACATGATAAGGTCGATCCGGATCAATGAACCCTGGGGGCTGTGTGACATAAACCTCCTCTGTTAAAGTACCCTGTAGAAAGGCATTGTTGACATCCAATTGTTTGAGACACCAACCACGACTAACAGCAAGTTGAAGAACCGTGCGTATAGTAACGGATTTTACAACTGGACTGAACGTCTCCGAGTAATCAATTCCGTACTGTTGATTGAATCCTCTCGCCACCAACCTTGCTTTGTACCTGTCAAGATCACCATTAGGTAGATACTTTAGAGTATAAATCCACTTTGTGCCAATAACATTTTGATTTGGCCGAGGAGGAACCAAATCAAAAGTGTGCATCTGAATTTGAGCATTCATCTCCCTGCCCATGGCGTTTCTCCAATTTGGATCACGCAGAGCTTGTGTGACCGTCGAGGGAATGATCGGTTTGGATTTGGTGGCTGTGAGAGAAAGTTTGGTAATCGGTTTGGTGATGTTGTTTTTCAGGCGAGTCCGCATATTGTGATTGTTGCGGAGTGGAGGAGGTGCTGGTGGTTGCGGTATCGAAGAAGAGGAGGATGGTGGTGTCGGTGGTGGTGATGTGTTTGAGGTGGACGATGTTTGGTGTGGGCTCGAAGTGTTTTGTGTTGTTTGGGAAGGTGAATTTTCTGTTGGGCTTTGGGTGTTTGGGCTTTGATTGTTTGGACTTTGTTGTGGATGGTGGTTTTGGGGTATTGAGCCTGAAGTTGTTGATATTCCCTGCCCCAATGATATGTTATCTTGATTACTTGGACGAACCGAGGAAGACGATGAAGGAGCTGGCGTCTCCGGCAATGGTTGATTCTGGTGAAGAGCTGAGCCTGGGTCCGGAGCCGAATGAGCGTGAACGAGTGGCGGGCATGGCACAGTGGTCGGTGATGGATGGTTTGTTGTCTCTGCTTCCGACGGAGCTAATTCAATGACGGGTCGATTTGAGGAGAAGCTCGCAGCAAAGGGAAAGCTCGATTCAACAAACTGAACATGTCGAGACGTATAGATTCGACCTGTGTGCTTCTCCAAACACAGGTATGCACTCTGAGTAAGACTATACCCAATGAAAGCACACGGGACGGATTTCCTCTCTAATTTATGCTTGTTGTAGGGTCGAATCCACGGGAAGCATAAACACCCAAATACCCGAAGTTTCAAGTAATTTGGGGTTTGTTGACATAGCTTCTGCTATGGCGAGATGTTCTGGAGATTCACAGCCGGCATCCGATTTATCAAGTACACGGCAGCGGAGAACGCGTACGACCAGTACGACGTGGGCATCGACGATTGACTTAACAGCGTCATGCCAGTCTCGACCACATGACGATGCTTGCGTTCGGAAACACCATTATGTTCCGGTGTATGTGGTGGACTTGTGAAGTGAGAAATTCCATGTTCGGCAAGATAAGAACGAAGCGCAATGAATTCCCCGCCATTATCAGAGTAGAAGGTACCAATCTTTGTCTTGAACCGATTTTCGACCAAAGCTTTGAACATAATGAATGTGTCTCGGACCTGGGATTTCTGTTTGAGTGTGTAAATCCAAGTATATCTTGTATAGTAGACCACAATAAGAAGGTAATACTTGAAATTATCAACAGAAATGATGGGAGAGGTCCAAACATCACTATAAAGATACTCAAGAGGAAAGGTTGAGACAATCGTATTTGAGTAGAAAGGGAGCTTGTGGCTTTTATTGATTAAGCAATTGGAACATGGTAAGGGTTTTTGCAAAGAATCGGAAATAGGTAAAGAATATTGAGAGACAACAGCTTTTAAGATAGGTAGCGAGGGATGACCAAGTCTAGAGTGCCATGAGGAGGAGTCTGTTTTTGGTGAAGGTGAGGCAAAGAGGGAGGTGATGGGTAGGTTGACTGGCCACTCGTATAACTCATTCTTAGTGCTCCCTTGGAGTAATGGGACCCCCGTGCTCAGATTTTTCACCTGAAATTTTGCCGGAAAGAATTCCACAGAGACGTTATTAGTGTTAGACATTCGATAAACAGATATAAGATTTTTCTGAACATCTGGAACACATAATACGTCTTTTAAAGTAAGTAAGCGTGAGGATGTAGGGAGAAGTGTGGAACCAGTGTGGGATATCGCCAGACCACTGCCATCAGCGATTGTAACCTCTTCCCCACCAGTGTAAGGATGGTGAAGTGAAAGGTTGTGCAGGTCAGACGTAAGATGATGGGTAGCCCCTGAATCCAGAATCCAGTTTGCAGCATTGTAAGGAGTCGCGGCTAGATTAGCTCTCGGATGCCACGACACGGGAGAGGTGTTGTACGCACCTTTCTGAGGATTGTATGAGCCAACAGCTTGCTGCAACTGGGAGCATCTCCTCGCGCTATGACCCGTGACACCACAGATTTGGCATTTCCCAAGGTATGGGCGTGGTGCATATTGTTGTGTATGTGGAGCATACTGTGGTTGTTGTGATTGCCAATTCTGGTTACCACGACCTTTGTTCTGGTTCCTTGTGTTGTTGTTGTTGTGTTTGTAGGTCGCCGCATTGGCAGTGAGCTGAGCCGAGGAGGAGACAATCACCGCAGATTGAAGTTTAGCCTCATGGTTCAACAGTTTCTCATGCACTTCTGTGAGAGAAGGAGAAGAATCGCGTCCTTCAATCTGATCAACCACAGATTTGTAGTCATCAGAGAGTCCCTCCAGGAAAAATTCAACTTGATCTTCATGCTCAATGGGTTTTCCAAGTAGGGCCAATTGATCAAAGCGTTTGGTAAGGCCTTGAAAGTATTTATTGATGGACTTGGTACCTTTTGTCCATTGTTTGAGTTGCTGCTTGAGCTGTTTAATGTGACCCCTACTTGGTTTGGCATACGTAGATGTGAGAGTGTCCCAGATCTCCGATGCGGTTGTCGTTTTGGAGAGAAGCGGCTGAATAGATGTGGAGATCGCACCAAGTAAAGCACTGTAGATGAGCCGATCCTGTCTCTTCCATCGTACGTAGGCATCGTTTGGTGTGACAAGATCAGCGGTGGTGGTAGTTGGTGTTGGGGCAGCGATGGATCCATCAAGATACCCAGCAAGAGCATATCCATCGAGCAAGGCATGGACTTGGAGGCTCCACATCATAAAATTAGAAGCGGTAAGCTTGGTAACATTTGACATGTTAACATTAAGAAGCATTGTTGTGTTGGAGACAGCAATGGTCTCAAAAGAGGTGGCCGGAGATTCATTTTCTGACATGATAGTGGTGATGAAAAGAAGAAGGGAGGCGTAGAAATAGTGGAGGCCAAAGAAAATTTTTGATTTTATTTAGGTCTAGGTATCGGGTTGCTCTGATACCATATAGAATAGGAAGCTTGATTCTCATTAGATGAAATGATTACAATATATATAGAGAGTACATAGTAGGTGTTAGGTAATAACTAATGACTAAACTATCCTTTACATATATATACTCTACACGAATCTCTGAAATATATAATCTCCCCACCTTTACCTGATGAAAGCACATCGGTATGCAACTCTCCTAAAGACGATGGTGTTGCCTCAATCTTGCCATCCGCAAGAGATCTCTTCCCATCATAGATCCTTGTCGATTTTCCATGATCTGAAGAACACAACCATATCAAGAAAATGTTGTTGTTTCCACAATCTAAGTGCTTAGAAGTATCTGGCTTTACACCAAATGTGACGTAAAAACTCACCTTGGTGCTCAAAAGGAAGTACAACTTTTTATTTTTCAACTCATTCTTTCTCAGACAATTGTAGATTGAATTGAACCTGAACCAAAAGAAACAATAATCTCAGGCCATACAACTTAATCAACAAGAGATAAGAAGTTAAGAAGAAAAACAAGATGACTTGCCTTAGGCAAAAGGCTTTTGGTGGTTGCGATTACAGTATCCACAGAGGAAATGGGTGAAAAGCTTATTCCCAAATGATCAACATGATATTCTTCAGACTGTAGGTAAACGAGTTACAAGAGTCTTTTAAGTAGATGATAGTCGTAGTGTAGATAGAATAAAGCAAGAGAGAAACTCACCATTACTCTGACGCGTCCCTTTCTAAGCTTAAACCTGACATGAAACCGTCCTTTACCGAACTCTTGATGAACCAAAAAGAGGTTTTCCAAAGCGTTCCTTTTCCCATCCGAAGATGGACACAAAGGTTCTAAGTTGGCTTTCATCGTGGATATATATTCAAGCGCGTTTGTGACCTTCTCTTGGTGAAGGTCAGTGTTTAACGACCAAAATAAACTGGAAACTTGTGCTGCACCAAGAAAAGAATCAACCTTTTTCTGTTAAGCCTAAGTTTGAATAAAACTAATAAAACAGTGCTCAGGTTCGTATTGCAAAGAATGTGAATCTCCCGTGGCTTTGAAGATCTGTTAAAAAAACCAGAAACTAACGGCATGGATGAATGTCTTAGCAGCTCATTCACCTGATTCAAAGTTTTCAATAAAAATAACTCACTTCTTCTTTCGATAGCTCATGTCTAAATCTCACAAGCATAAGTTTGCTTACTGAATCATTGGCAACACTGAAACGTGTTTTTCCATCTCCAACCAATCCTGCAGCAAAGTAATCACCTTTAGTCTCATATAATCCTTTAGATAAAGATCCAAAAAAAGGATGTAATGTAAAAGACTTACCTCTTCCTGCTTCAATGATTGATGAAAATAGCCTTTTCAAGTCACTCACACACTTGTGTAGCTTAATGAAACTCGAACCTGCAGTCACGCCACTTGAAGGCTGATCAATTCAGCCTAGTGGATCAGTGTAACAATCCAAAATATGAATCCTTCAAATCAAAAAAACCAATCCAGTATCAAACAAGTATCACAGTGATGAGAGAATTCAAACTACTCAACAAGTTTAGGATAGTATGTCTTAGAAAAATCTAAAGGAAGTAAAATCAAAACCAGTGCTCAGTTGTCAGGCTCTTAGAAAAGAACGACTATTTCTCAAATTTTTAATGTGTAACATATTTTTATGTATAGGAAAAAATGCATAATTTTTTTGACTTTTTTCAAAATAATAAAGTCAAAAAACGTTCTAAGAGTTTCGTTGAGTTAACAAATTGAATTGTAAAAATTAAAGTTTAGAAAAAAAAAATTTAAAAGTAACTAAATGAAATAAATACGGGTTAAGAATATAAATTAGCTAAAATAATTAGTAAAAATTAAATTAGGCCGAATATACATGTGCTAAGAAAATCATTACAAAACATGTAAACTAAAAGATAAGCTATTTTTGTTTTTAATTTAGAATGTTCGTAACAAAATTTGTAGTCTAAAAATAATTTAGTATGTTCATATTAATTAGTTAATTCTGATTTTAATTCAATGATTTTGGTTATTCAACGAGACACGATTTTAATTTTTCTGTTTGTAAACTAATATGTCGAATTCTAACAAATTCAGTCGGATTTGCTCAGTTACCATTTAAATCTTAATTTATTTAGTTAGATTCTGCCAAAAATCACAAATAAATTCTGCTAGATTCAGCGTTATCATTTACACACTTTGTTTCTCGATGTCTCTGGTTAACTGTGTTGTTTTTCAATAGGCAAATTCCAGTAGGTCCATTTTAACAAATTGAGTTTTTGTTTCTATGATATGCTAACAAATTGCAAGGCTGCTTCGGTCGCAGCCTAGGCCCTCCTCAAGCACAAGATTAAATCTCTTTTAGAGGGGTTCACATTACAGAACTTTAGAGATGAGCAGTGAAGCACGAGAGTATGAGACAATGACGGGAGAACGGCCAATTCCTACTCAAACTCTGGGTTGCGGTCCCGATCCGTACCTGTACTTCCGACCTGTGCGAAAACATATCTATACTTTATATTTTTTATAATTTCATACCTAAACTCTAAAAAAGCGGCCAAAATATACATTGACCTTAAACCCGTCAGTCAACCGTTTGATATTGCTGACGTGGCTACGACGTGTCTGCTGAATCAACAAAAAAAAATTATAAAAAATTTGATGTGTCCGGCGAATCATAAAAATAAAAATAAAAATAAAATTAGAGATTTTTAATTTTAATAATTAATAAATTTTATCAAACCAGTTTAATATATATATATATATATATATAACTTTCTTGTAAAAAATGTGACTTATGCGATAAGTCTCCAAAAATGAAAATAAAAATAGAATAAAGTTCTTTTGTTTATCCTAAAAAATAAATTCATCTTTTGTATTTCAAACATCTAATCTCCATGAATTTGGCTAAGTTAGTTTATGTTTTATGAACCTTTGTTATCTGGATTTGGAATAATTATGCAATAAGAATGGGCTTTTTATGAATCGAATGCGTTGTTTAAGTTTAAGAAAAATCTGAAAAATATGCTAAGTCTGGAATCTGGTTAGAGTTAGACTCGGGACGGCCGGCCTGGTTAGGATTTTCAGGCTGGATCGCCACAGGTCTGCTCTCCAAATAAGAGTAATACTACATGGTTTGGACCACGCCCTGGGGAACGTACGGTCTTTGGGCCCAAAACGTCCTGATCATATAAAAAAATGCTGGCAGTTAGAATTATTGACATGTTTAGAACGCAAAACTTCACATATAAGTCTATCCAACTAAAACATTTTTTCATTGTAAATTTACTTAAATAAAAAGAAATCAAAACAATCTATGATATTTATCTCTCTTATAAATTTATATTATATTTTGAATTAAAATAAGATATAAAAGAAAAAAGGAATTTATTAATTATTAAAATTAAAAATATCTAATTTTTTTTTTTTTTTTTGTGATTCGCCGGACACATCAAATTTTTATAATTTTTTTTTGTTGACTTAGGAGACACGTCATAGCCACGTCAGTAATATCAAACGGTTCACTGACGGATTTAAGGTCAATGTATGTTTTGACCGTTTTTTTTAGAGTTTAGGTATGAAATTGTAAAAAATATAAAGTATGGGTATGTTTTCGCACACGTCAGAAGTACAGGTACGGATCGGGACCGCAACCCAGAGTTTGGGTAGGAATTGGCCGTTCTCCCGGACAATGACATACACATCTTTATTTATATTTTAAACGACAACACACAAGTTTCCCAAAAACTCAAATGCAAATATCTTCCTTTTAAAGCCAAAACTACTTAGCGAACCACGCCGGTCTGTATAAAGTACCTAACTTGTCCAATTCCAAATCCAACCAACATTGCAGGCCCATAGACTATTCCTGCTATTTTCCAGTTCACCCATTTTTGCTGGCTCGTTGCCTTTGGTTGTTGTGTATGTGGTGGTGTCGGTGCTGTATTTCCCCAGAGTAAATATCTTGAAGAGGAAGACCATAAAGAGCCATGTTTCCTTCAAAAAGAGATTTAGGCTGGCTTTCGAACTGTGTACCTTTTGGTATTGGGCCCCTGAGCTTGTTATTAGACAAGTCAATGTATGCCAAGAACGAGAGGTTTGCTAGCTCTTGTGGAATACTTCCAGAAAGTTGGTTTCGAGATAGGTCTAACGACTCGAGCCATGATATTTTGGCAATATACGACGGAATACGATCTTCAAAATTGTTTCCAGATAAGTTCAGAGCTCTTACCGACTCTAAGAGGCCAATCGACTCTGGAATCTGTCCACCAAACCTGTTCCCGGAAAAATCAATTGATGCATAAGCTTTTACTATCTTTTTCAGCTTCACGTATGCCCCTTTGCTTCTCACATACATCGATGCGACATATGTCCCGTACATCGAGTACCGCAACAGTGATTCAGAATTATCTAGCATTCGCATCAAGATTGGACTGTAGTTCTCAAAATAATCTGGTGGCAGACTTCCAGTGAAATGATTTTTTGATATGTCGATTATCTTCAGTTTCCAAAATGAAAGAGAATTTCCATGAGGAGAAACAGTGCCATAAAATTCGTTCTCTCGCAATACAACGACTTCCAGATGGGGAAGACCCACGAACCAGAAGGGAAAGGTGTCACAGATCCTATTGCCCTCCACATTTAGAAACTTTAGTTCTCGACAATTTCCAAGAGACCTTGGAAGCCTTCTAGTGATGTAATGGTTCCCAACGTCAAGTACGGTCATCAAGGGGGTTCCGGATAATATATCTTGGATTCTTCCAACGAGGTTGTTGTTGCGCAGATTTAAGTATTCTAGTCCTGAGAAGCACTGGGGAATTGATCCATTGAACTTGTTATATGACAGATCCAACGAACCCAGACTCCTTAAATTGCAAATTGAAAGAGGTAGAACCCCTTCAAACTTGTTATTTGAAGCCGAGATTTCATAGATGGTTTTTGGAAGAAGAGGAAAAAGATCCTTCAAACGCGTTTGAACTTATATCTAACCATCTAACCGGAATATTATCGACATCTGGCCAACCCTCGAAAACACTCAGAAAGTTTTTAGACATATCAACTGTGTAAAAAAAAGGAAATTCCCAAAACCAGCGTGGCACTTCTCCTTCTATTTTATTCATGGAAATGTCTAATTCCTCCAAACTCGGTAGGTTTTTAAGAAACCTGGGAACTGGTTGATGCTGCAGTTCGACAAGAATAATTTTTTCAAAGTTGTTGGAAAGACATGATCCGAACTGGTGGTACTAAGACCATCTCCAATTGTCCCTCATTTTGAGGGAAAACATCAAAAAATAAAGGAAAATCTTCTCCAATGGTACTTCATTTTTATGTTCAACTTTATTTTTTCACAAATTGGCACCTAAACTTTCATATGTTATTATTTTATACCTAAACAAAGTTAATCATTTATATTTAACTTTCCAATAATTTTTTTACAGTTTTATTTTATTACTTAAACAAAATTATAAATAAAGAATAGTTAAATAATATTTTTTCTTACAAAAATTAAAAATAATAATAATATTAATAAAAATAAGATACAATGACATCAATAAAAACAAAATACATATGAAATAATAAATGTTTAATTTAAATAAAATCGTAATTTGGTTGAATTATTATTAAAAGTAAAATAAGTTTATAGAGTTTGTAAATTTTGAAAAGTTGAAGGATGTTTTAAGCAATTAATAATAAAGTAAGAAAAGAATATATGTGGAATAGTCTTTTTTGAGGGAAAAAATGAGGGTAACTATTGAAGTAAAACACAAATTCATTTTAGTGTTACTTCATTTTGAGGGAAAAAATGAAGGTAACCATTGGAGATGCTCTAAGCCATGATAAATGATTTCCATATAACCATAACTCCTCTCCTCCAAAGACTTGAAAGACAAGAAAAATGATTCTTTTGTGTAGGTCAGTTTCAGTTTCTCTAAGAAGAGGTACTTAAGGTTTACTCACTTTGAAAAAAAGTTTAGGATTCGATCACTGAAAAGGTTAGAGCCAAGGTATACGCCTGTAAAGTTTGATGATAATGAAGAAGAATTTGGAATTTCAAGTGGGTCCATGAGATGGTTTTCTATTATAGCAAGAGTTTTCAGCGAAGGCATGGTTAATACCGAAGCAGGAAGGATTCCATAAAACTTATTTCCGGAAAGAGCTAAATAGCGAAGCCTGATTAGATTGGTTAAAAAGGAAAAGTCACCGGTGAATTGGTTGCTCGATAAGTCAAAATATTTTAGGCGGATTAGGTTTGTGATTGTAAATGGTATTTTACCCGAAAGCCCACTATAGAAGAGATGCAACCCCCTTAGGTTTGAGAGTTTTCCGAACTCTGCGAGAAGTGATGATAAAAAAAAAATTGTTGCCAACGAGATCGAGATATTCGAGGTGTTGGAGTATAAAGAGACTACTATTTGGCCTAAGAATGCCACTTAGACATGAAAAGCCAAGGCGTACCTCAGTTACCACACCGGTCTTGTTATAAAACGTAATCTCTTCGAAAGAATCCGCGTCTTTGGACCAAGACATGATCGTTGTGTTGAAAAATATTTTATAACACTCCCCTTTGTTATCCATCATCATTGATGAGTTGCGTACTGCCTCGTTAAAAATCTTATCATGGAAAATTCAATGGGACAAAACCACAACAAGGGAAAAAGAGTGCAGTAATGCTCCCCCTTATGTATCCATCACTGTGAAGTTGCGCGCTGCCTCGTTAAAAATCTTTCCATAGAAAAATCCAGTAGGACAAAAACCATGGCAAAGGAAAAGAGTACAACAACAGCAAACTCCCCCTGGAAATGATGGATCTCATCTTCTCTTCACAAATCTCGTAGATGCCGCATTCCAATACTCTGAACATGCTTTTTGAATGTTGTAGTAGGAAGCGCCTTTGTGAAGAGATCAGCTGCGTTGTCACATGAGCGAACATACTGAATATCCACCTCTTTATTTTTCTCGAGCTCTTGAGTATAAGAGAAAAATCTTGGAGGGATATGCTTCGTTCGATCGCTCTTGATATAACCTTCTTTAATTTGAGCGACACAAGCAGCATTGTCTTCAAACACTTTTGTTGGTTCTTTATCTGTGATTATTCCGCTTGCTTCTTGTATATGATGAGCTATGGATCTCAGCCATACACATTCTCTGCATGCTTCATGAAGCGCAATAATCTCCGCATAATTTGAAGAAGTGGCGACCAAAGTTTGCTTCTGGGATCGCCAAGAGATCGCAGTTCCACCAAATGTGAAAACGTATCCAGTTTGCGATCGAGCCTTATGCGGATCAGATAGATATCCTGCATCTGCAAAACCAACTAGACCAACCTCGGGGTTTCTAGAATAATATAATCCAAAATTAATCGAACCTTGAAGATAACGGAATATATGCTTTATTCCATTCCAATGCCTGCGCGTCGGTGATGAACTATACCTTGCAAGTAAGTTAGTAGCAAAAGCTATATCTGGTCTAGTACAATTTGCAAGATATAAAAGTCCACCTATAGCGCTCATATAAGGCACTTCAGGACCTAATATTTCTTCATTACCTTCACAAGGCCGAAATGGATCCTTGTCAACATCGAGTGGTCTATTGACCATTGGAGTACTCAAAGGAGTCGCTTTATCCATACTAAAGCGTTTCAACACCCTTCTGGTGTAATTTGATTGATGCACAAATATTCCATCTTGGAAATGCTCTATCTGGAGCCCAAGACAAAACTTTGTCTTTCCAAGATCTTTCATCTCGAACTCATCTTTCATGTGAGTTCTTGCATCATCAATCTCCTTTTGAGTTCCAATCATGTTCAGGTCATCAACATACACAGCAATGATCACAAATCCTGATGCGGATTTCTTTATAAACACACATGGGCATATCGCATTGTTGACGTAACCTTTACTCAACAAGTACTCACTCAAGCGATTATACCACATGCGTCCGGATTGCTTTAATCCGTAAAGTAATCGCTGTAGTTTGACCGAACATAGCTCTTTAGATACTTTAGGCATCTTTGACCCTTCAGGGATCTTAAATCCTTCAGGAATTTTCATGTATATGTCATTATCAAGTGAACCATATAGATATACAGTCACAACATCCATCAGGTACATCTCTAAATTCTTAGAGGCCGTTAGGCTTATTAAGTACCTGAATGTGATTGCATCCATGACCGGGGAATATGTTTCTTCATAATCTATTCCCGGTCTTTGAGAAAAACCATACGCCACAAGGCGAGCTTTATACCTTGTGACCTCATTTTTTCATTTCTCTTTCTTACAAAGACCCATTTATATCCGACTGGCATTACATCTTCAGGTGTAACAACTATCGGTCCGAATACGTTCCGTTTAGTAAGGAAGAATATTTCATTCCTCATGGCCTCTTGCCATTTATCCCAGTCAGGCCTTCTCTGACACTCTGACACGGAACTTGGATCTAGATCATCATTTTCATGATCGATCTCATTGGACACAGAAAAAGAGAACATTTCATCATCATCTTTTATTTCACTTCTAGCCCATAATTTTCCATTTTGGGCGAAGGAGATGGAAATCTCATATTTTCTGTTCTAGATTCGTCTTCGTCTTTAGGACGAATCTCTTTACCAGGTTCTTCTGAAACCGATTCATATATGTCTTCCGGACATATATCTTTACTTGACTCTTCAGGAGCCTTTTCACAAATGTCTTCAGGACATTTAACATAAATGTCTTCCGGACATTTGGCTTTATTTGGTTCTTCCGGAACCCTTGCTTCCAACTTCTTTCTTTGTCGGAGATTTCTATCTTTTGATCCCATAGGCCTCCCGCGCTTCACCTGAACCATCGGTTCATTTGCTCGACTTACATCAATATATTTTTCAGGAACATTTACTCTTGATGGAGCATTAGCTGCGGGGATATGAGACTTCCTCACCCTCCTCGTATCTGTGAACGCATCAGGTAACTGGTTTGCCAAACTTTGCATATGTATAATTTTCTGAACTTTCACCTCGCGTTGATTAGTAGGAGGATCAAGATAAGTCAAAGAGTGTGTACACGAGGTGATATCATTTGGTGATTCTCTCAATCCTCCCCCTAACGCAGGGAATTCACTTTCATCAAAGTGGCAATTTCGGCAAACCGTGCCGTGAACATATCAACAGTTACCGGTTCAAGATACCTAATTATACTTGGTGACGAATACCTGACATAAATTCCCAAGCTTCTCTGTGGTCCCATTTTTGTTCTTTGGGGTGGCGCTATAGGGACATAGACCGTACACCCAAACACACGAAGATGGGAAACATCTAGCTTATGGCCAAACGCTAACTATATGGGGGAATATTCATTATATGCACTTGGCCTAACCTGGACCAATGCCCCATCATGCAATATAGCATGTCCCCACACAGTGATTGGAAGCTTTGTTCTCTAGATTAACGGTCTTGCAATCAACTGCAACCGTTTAATCAAAGACTCAGCCGTGCCATTTTGTGTATGTACGTGCAGAACCGGATGCTCAACATCGATTCCCAAAGACATACAATAGTCATTAAAGACCGCTAAAGTGAACTCACCAGCGTTATCAGACTTTCTTTATGGCACAATCAGGGAAATGCGCTCTCAACCTGATTATTTGGGCAACGAATCTTGCGAAAGCCATATTTCTTGTGGTCAAAAGACACACATGTGACCACCTGCTAGATCCGTCAATCAATACCATGAAATATCTAAATGGCCCGCACAGTGGGTGAATCGGCCCACATATATCACCATGTATTCTCTCTAGAAATACAGGGGATTCATTCCCAACTTTGGCTTGCGAGGGCCTACTTATGAGTTTTCCTTGAGAACATGCATTACATGAAAACTCTCCCGATTGAAAAATCTTCTGGTTTTTCAATGGGTGGCCACTCGAATTTTGCACAATCCATCTCATCATGACTAAACCAGGGTGGCCTAAACTTTCATTCCACATCCTAAAAGTGCTGGTAACCTTCTGGTTTACCGCAACATGTGATTCAACCATGGTTATCTTTGTGCAATATAATCCGGAGGACATTATTGGTAATTCTTCCAACTGATGTTTCCTCTCCGTTGTAATGCAAGATATTCAATGCCATTCTTATTAACAGTGTCAATATGATATCCATTTCTTTGGATATCTCGGAAACTTAATAAGTTCCGCTTAGACTCGGGGGAGTATAATGCATCTTGCACTACAAACTCTGTACCCCCTTGGCATTGAAAAACTCGCTCTTCCATAGCCTAGTATAATCTTTGCAAAATCAGTTATAGTACTCACGCTTCTGGCGGAGACTTTCATTTCGAGACAGGAGAAATACTATTTATCCCTAAGGATTGTATGTGTCGTAGCACTGTCTGCTAGACATGTATCTCCATCCTGAATCTCAAATTGTGACATCCTCTGTGCCACAATATTTATAAGAGATGCAATAATTAATCAAAAACATCAACTTATTAAAAATTAGTATATTATATCAAAAATATTTTGATAAACAAAACTTTACATATACTTTTGTTTACCATATATACTAAAAACCAGATCAAGTTATGTTATTCAGATCTTTTGTGATTCAACATACAGATCGGCGAAGTGTGTTGGCGTACGACACTTGCGTACCCAATAACTTTTTATGCCACATCTATAACAAGCGATTTCACCTTACCTTTTTACGTCCCAACCATCATCATTTTTCCTCTTTCGTCCATCACACTTACTTTAAGTGGATAACTCAACATTCTCTCACAGGAATGGAGTTAACCCAGTTGGACGAGACTGATGGTTCATCATCACGAATTCATTATATTGTTAAGCTACCAGGAGGATTTACATCAAATCCGAGCTTTGAGTGAATTCTCTCGCATGGAGATTCAACCACTCATTTCCAAAGATCTTTAGGATCTTTACTCGTGATGGATTCATCTTATAAACCATCATAGATATGGTGGCGTAAGAATATCATGGCTTTTGCCTTATCTTATATAGTGTCGTTTCCGACATATCAATAGTGCTCGAGAGATCATTTCTCTTTAGATGCAACCTTGCATCTTCCGCCCAAGACATATAATTATTTCCACACAAATCAAGGGCGGAGATCTCGAGCTTTGCCGAATTTAAATATTATTACTGAATAACAAAAGCTTAACCCAAAAAAATTTATAAAAATTTGAGCATAATAACGACATAATAAAAGACAATAATTTAAAGCAATATGAGGAGGCAGAGCCTACCATTCAATTGCTTGCGTAGAAGTTTTTAAAACTACCATTCCAAAATAAATAAATAAACAAGAATGGGGGTTTTAACCTCCCACTTCATAAATAAATTAAATGCATAGATATAAATTAAATAAAGAGGAGGTGTTATCCTTCCACTCCGTAAATATGATCTGAGGAGACATAGTCTACCATGTGATCATTTTTTCGATCTTGAAGGCAGCGCCTATCATAACGATCGGCTCGGAGAATGCATAGCCTATCATTCCGACATAACAAATAAACGGGGAAGGCAGAGCCTATCTACCCGTAAATAATAAACTTGTGGCGACCACCGTGGGTGGTGAGGCCAGCATAGCACTTGCACTTATCGTAGTTTCCGTACGTGCCAGGTGGCACGCAGTTGCAACTGGCGCAACAAGTCCCGCACGCTCGGTGACAAAGGTTCGGTCTACTTGAGAGCCTGCAACGTGCTTTGCACTTGCTTCCACAATCTACAATACCATACAATTTTCAATCAGACATATTCTTAGTTTTAGTGCATGTAAGTACGTGCGTTTATTAAATCTTATGTAATTACCGATTTTGTGGGCGTTCACATATTTGGAAAATATCGTTGTGTTAGTACATTAGAACGTACACAAAAGGAGCAAGAAAAGGAATAATTAATAGATATTTTACTATGATCACCATATCGGCATGGATGAGGTGGATGACAAGAAGAGATATGAGAAGAGAAGCAATCACGAATCTGAAAATAACCATAATCCTCGATCGATAGTGAAAAATAATATAGGAGACAAAGTGACAAATGTTTTGCTTTTTCAGTTGTTGTAAGTAATATATTGATAACCAAACGAGGCTTCTATTATTTATATCTTTTGCCTAGTACACTATTTCCTTTTTATGCGATATTTTAATATTTAATTTGAGCTTTGAAGAATGAAATATTTGGTCAATAATGAATTCGCTAATATTTTATTTAACCAAAAAAATCAAAAGAAAAAGAATCTCATATACTGAATTCATTTTGTTTTTGTAAAAGGAATTATGTAAGTGAAATCGTTATATTTTGAAAAAAACTATAAGTGAAAACTTTTAATATGAATATTTTTAGATACTAATTGTTTCAATATGTCAAACTTATCGTTTTTTTTTTCAATAAACAAAACGAGAACTTGGGTCCAACGATTTTTCTAATTAAAATTTTATTATGGTCACTGATAAATTTTTCTTTATCTACCTGTGAAAGCAAACCAATTTAGAATATTGATTTCATTTCCTAATCTAAATTGTATGAATGCTGACACACACACAAAAAAACTAAGTACTTTGACTTTATTGACTTGTAATTTTAAGCTATGTTGCATGAAAAAGGAAACGGGTACGTGAAAACAGAACGTTTCGAAACGTGAAAACACTATTTTTAAAAAATGTAGAAATGGAAACGTATATATATAATATATATATTAAGCATAAACATCTAAATTATATTATAAGTAGAATATTTAATTCAACAATCTAATATATAATTTTACATAATTATTAGTTAATAAAAATAAAAATATGTAAAATTTAAAATTTAGAACATTGTCTTCATTATCAATTTCAGTAGTCCATTAACCAAAACAATCTCCAATTCTAATTTATCGAGAGAACGGTTTTTAAATTCAATAATACCAAATTATTCTTATTTACCAAATCAAAATAATTATTAGAAAATTAATTATTAACTTACTATAAAGAATTAAATTGATCACTTAATCTTATTTTTATAATTATTTATTTGTTATAAAAAACAACAATTAATTTTTATCTTGTTTCCAAAATGGAAACACGTGTTTCTAAAATGGAAACGCGTTTCCAAAATATTTTTAAACTGAAATTTTTAGGAAACGAGATTTTTCGTGTTTCCGACGATTTTTCGAAAGTTTTGGAAACGGGAAACGCACCTCGGACGAAGTTTCCATTTATTTTAAGGGGAATGTTTGAATTAATACAAATACATTAAAAAAATGTCTTTTTTTCTTGTGTTTGTCTTTTGCTCAATCCAGGCATGAAGATGAATGATATGGTTCAGTTTTTAGATTGAACTTTTAATTAGTTTAATCTATAATTCATTTTGGGTCTTTTTTTTATCCTTCATCCTTACCTTCAAGTATGCCCAAGATAAAGCAAATCTCTTTCATCACTACGATTGGATTGTTATATGTGTTTGATCATTTGATACAACAATACAATGAAACAACTCAAGAAAGAATAGAAGATGAGATAATTACTGTAACAAATCGTAACTAATATAATTCCTCAAGTGTTGCAAAATTTAATAATCAACAAAACTTCTACTACAAAGTTGGGATGATTTGAACTACGAAGGTCCCTACAATTATAACCAAAACACATTCTGCCAAAACCAACATTAGAGCCATTCTTTGGTCTATTTAAGAACCTTAGATGTCCAGATCATCATCAGGGTCTTCGTCAGAATCCGGATGCTCATCGTCCGAATCTCTGAAATATATAATCTCCCCACCTTTACCTGATGAAACCACATCGGTCTGCTACTCTCCTAAAGACGATGGTGTTGCCTCAATCTTGCCATCCGCAAGAGATCTCCTCCCATCATAGATCTCTGTCGATTTTCCATGATATGAAGAACACAGCCATATCAAGAAAATGTTGTTGTTTCCACAATCTAAGTGCTTAAAAGTATCTGGCTTTACACCAAATGTGACGTAAAAACTCACCTTGGTGCTCAAAAGGAAGTACAACTTTTTCTTTTTCAACTCGTTCTTTCTCAGACAACTGTAGATTGAATTGAACCTGAACCAAAAGAAACAACAATCTCAGGCCATACAACTTAAACAACAAGAGATAAGAAGTTAAGAAGCAAAACAAGATGAATTGCCTTAGGCAAAAGGCTTTTGGTGGTTGCGATTACAGTATCCACCGAGGAAATGGCTGAAAAGCTTATTCCCAAATGATCAACATGATATTCTTCAGACTGTAGGTAAACGAGTTACAAGAGTCTTTTAAGTAGATGATACTCGTAGTGTAGATAGAATAGAGCAAGAGAGAAACTCACCATTACTCTGACGTGTCCCTTTCTAAGCTTAAACCTGACATGAAACCGTCCTTTACCGAACGTTCGATGAACCAAAAAGAGGTTTTCCAAAGCGTTTCTTTTCCCATCCGAAGATGGACACAAAGGTTCTAAGTTGGCTTTCATCGTGGATATATATTTGAGCGCGTGTGTGACCTTCTCTTGGTGAAGTTCAGTGTTTAATGACCAAAATAAACTGGAAACTTGTGCTGCACCAAGACTTGTTCTTTCGATAGCTCATGTCTAAATCTCAAAAGCATAAGTTTGCTTACTGAATCTATGGCAACACTGAAACGTGTTTTTCCATCTCCAACCAATCCTGCAGCAAAGTAATCACCTTTAGTTTCATATAATCCTTTAGATAAAGATCCAAAAAAAGGATGTAATGTAAAAGACTTACCTCTTCCTGCTTCAATGATTGATGAAAATAGCCTTTTTAAGTCACTCACACACTTGTGTATCTTAATTAAACTCGAACTTGAAGTCACGCCACTTGAAGGCTGATCAATCCAGCCTAGTGGATCAGTAAAACAATCCAAAATACGAATCCTTCAAATAAAAAAAACCAATCCAGTATCAAACAAGTATCACAGTGATGAGAGAATTCAAACTACTCAACAAGTTTAGGATAATATGTTTTAGAAAAATCTAAAGGAGGTAAAATCAAAACCAGTGCTCGGTGCTCAGGCTCTTAGAAAAGAACGACTATTTCTCAAATTTTTAATGTGTAACATATTTTTATGTATAGGAAAAAATGCATAATTTTTTTTGACTTTTTTCAAAATAATAAAGTAAAAAAACGTTCTAAGAGTTTCGTTGAGTTAACAAATTTAATTGTAAAAATTGAAGTTTAGAAATTTTTTTTTTAAAAATAACTAAATGAAATAAATACGAGTTAAGAATATAAATTAGCTAAAATAATTAGCAAAAATTAAATTAGGCCGAATTTACATATGCTAAGAAAATCATTACAAAACATGTAAACTAAAAGATAAGCTATTTTTGTTTTTAATTTAGTATGTTTGTAACAAAATTTGTAGTCTAAAAATAATTTAGTATGTTCATATTAATTAGTTAATTCTGATTTTAATTCAATGATTTTGTCCAATTCCAAATCCAACCAACATTGCAGGCCCATAGACTATTGCAGCTATTTTCCAGTTCACCCATTTTTGTTGGCTCTTTGACTTTGGTTGTTGTGTATGTGGTGGTGTCGGTGCCGTATTTCCCCAGAGTAACTATCTTGAAGAAGAAGACCATAAAGATCCATGTTTCCTTCTAAAAGAGATTTAGGCTGGCTTTTGAACTGTGTACCTTTTGGTATTGGGCCCCTGAGCTTGTTATTAGACAAGTCAATGTATGCCAAGAACGAGAGGTTTGCTAGCTCTTGTGGAATACTTCCAGAAAGTTGGTTTCGAGATAGGTCTAACGACTCGAGCCATGATATTTTGGCAATATACGACGGAATACGATCTTCAAAATTGTTTCCAGATAAGTTCAGAGCTCTTACCGACTCTAAGAGGCCAATCGACTCTGGAATCTGTCCACCAAACCTGTTCCCGGAAAAATCAATTGATGCATAAGCTTTTACTATCTTTTTCAGCTTCACGTATGCCCCTTTGCTTCTCACATACATCGATGCGACATATGTCCCGTACATCGAGTACCGCAACAGTGATTCAGAATTATCTAGCATTCGCATCAAGATTGGACTGTAGTTCTCAAAATAATCTGGTGGCAGACTTCCAGTGAAATGATTTTTTGATATGTCGATTATCTTCAGTTTCCAAAATGAAAGAGAATTTCCATGAGGAGAAACAGTGCCATAAAATTCGTTCTCTCGCAATACAACGACTTACAGATGGGGAAGACCCACGAACCAGAAGGGAAAGGTGTCACAGATCCTATTGCCCTCCACATTTAGAAACTTTAGTTCTCGACAATTTCGAAGAGACCTTGGAAGCCTTCTAGTGATGTAATGGTTCCCAACGTCAAGTACATATATCAAGGGGGTTCCGGATAATATATCTGGGATTCTTCCAACGAGGTGGTTGTTGCGCAGATTTAAGTATTATAGTTCTGAGAAGCACTGAGGAATTGATCCATTGAACTTGTTATATGACAGATCCAACGAACCCAGACTCCTTAAATTGCAAATTGAAAGAGGTAGAACCCTTCAAACTTGTTATTTGAAGCCGAGATTTCATAGATGGTTTTTGGAAGAAGAGGAAAAGATCCTTCAAACCCGTTTGAACTTATATCTAACCATCTAACCAGAATATTATCGACATCTGGCAAAACCCTCGAAACCACTCAGAAATGTTTTAGAGATATCAACTGTGGACAAAGAAGGAAATTCCCAAAACCAGCGTGGCACTTCTCCTTCTATTTTATTCATGGAAATGTCAAATTCCTCCAAACTCGGTAGGTTTTTAAGAAACCTGGGGAACTGGTTGATGCTGCAGTTCGACAAGAATAATTTTTTCAAAGTTGTTGGAAAGACATGATCCGAACTGGTGGTACTAAGCCATGATAAATGATTTCCAGATAACCATAACTCTTCCAAAGACTTGAAAGACAAGAAAAATGATTCATTTGTGTAGGTCAGTTTCAGTTTCTCTAAGAAGAGGTACTTAAGGTTTACTGACTTTGAAAAAAAGTTTAGGATTCGATCATTGAAAAGGTTAGAGCCAAGGTATACGCCTGTAAAGTTTGATCATAATGAAGAAGAATTTGGAATTTCAAGTGGGTCCATGAGATGGTTTTCTATTACAGCAAGAGTTTTCAGCGAAGGCATGGTTAATACCGAAGCAGGAAGGATTCCAGAAAACTTATTTCCGGAAAGAGCTAAATAGCGAAACTTGGTTAGATTGGTTAAAAAGAAAAAGTCACCGGTGAATTGGTTGCTCGATAAGTCAAAATATTCTAGGCGGGTTAGGTTTGTGATTGTAAATGGTATTTTACCCGAAAATCCACTAGAGAAGAGATGCAACCCCCTTAGGTTTGAGGGTTTTCCGAACTCTGCGGGAAGTGATGATAAAAAAAAATCGTTGCCAACGAGATCGAGATATTCGAGGTGTTGGAGTCTAAAGAGACTACTATTTGGCCTAAGAATGCCACTTAGACATGAAAAGCCAAGGCATACCTCAGTTACCACACCGGTCTTGTTATAAAACGTAATCCATTCGAAAGAATCCTTGTCTTTGGACCAAGACATGATCGTTGTGTTGAAAGCTTCATTTCAAAAACCATCGCACTGACGGTTTGGAAAATCACTTTTGAAATCAAGAAGGATCTGAACTTGTTCGGAACGGTGTTTTGGAAGAGAACACGTTATCATAACAAAACAGTTCAAGGCAAATACACAACAGAGGAAGAAACGTAATGTCATTTTGTAAACAAAACGATCTTCTTCTTTTTTTAACATTAAAACAAAACGATCTTGTGTAATACCGAAGAAACCGAAAAGAAACCCAAAAAAATTAACCCTTTATTTATGAAGAAAGATATGCATGTTGTAAACTAATGCTCTCTCTACATAGAAACTATGCTTTCTAAGAGAGAAGCATAAAGAGTTTAAGAGAAAATGAAATCTAGAGAGAGAGAGTAGAGAGAGAGTAGAGAGAGAAAGAGGAAGAGAGAACTTCTTCAAAACTTATGGTTTTACAAAAAGTAAGGTTAGCTATTTATAGAAGTTGATTACTTAATAGAGAAGTAAAACTTCATAGCTATGTAATTTACTTCATAGCGAAGTAAACTTAATGATAAAGAAAGGATAATCATAAACTATTTTATAACACTCCCCCTTGATTACCCATCATCATTGATGTGTTGCGTACTGCCTCGTTAAAAACCTTATCATGGAAAATCCAATGGGACTAAACCACGACAAGGGAAAAAAAGTGCAGTAATGCTCCCCCTTAAGTATCCATCGCTGTGAAGTTGCGCGCTACCTCGTTAAAAACTTTTCCATAGAAAAACCCAGTGGGGCAAAAACTATGGCAAAGGAAAAGAGTACAGCAACAACAAACTCCCCCTGGAAATGATGGAACTCATCTTCTCTTCACAAATCTCGTAGATGCCGCATTCCAATACTCTGAACATGCTTCTTGAATGTTGTAGTAGGAAGCGTTTTTGTGAAGAGATCAGCTGCATTGTCACTTGAGCGAACGTACTGAATATCCACCTCTTTATTTTTCTCGAGCTCTTGAGTATAAGAGAAAAATCTTGGAGAGATATGCTTCGTTCGATCGCTCTTGATATAACCTTCTTTAATTTGAGCGACACAAGCAGCATTGTCTTCAAACACTTTTGTTGGTTCTTTATCCGTGATTATTCTGCTTGCTTCTTGTATATGATGAGCTATGGATCTCAGCCATACACATTCCCTGCATGCTTCATGAAGCGCAATAATCTCTGCATAATTTGAAAAAGTGGCGACCAAAGTTTGCTTCTGGGATCGCCAGGAGATCGCAGTTCCACCAAATGTGAAAACATATCCAGTTTGCGATCGAGCCTTATGCGGATCAGATAAATATCCTGCATCTGCAAAACCAACTAGACCAACCTCGGGGTTTCTAGAATAATATAATCCAAAATTAATCGAACCTTGAAGATAACAGAATATATGCTTTATTCCATTCCAATGCCTGCGCGTCGGTGATGAACTATACCTTGCAAGTAAGTTAGTAGCAAAAGCTATATCTGGTCTAGTACAATTTGCAAGATATAAAAGTCCACCTATAGCGCTCATATAAGGCACTTCAGGACCTAATATTTCTTCATTACCTTCACAAGGCCGAAATGGATCCTTGTCAACATCGAGTGGTCTATTGACCATTGGAGTACTCAAAGGAGTCGCTTTATCCATACTAAAGCGTTTCAACACCCTTCTGGTGTAATTTGATTGATGCACAAATATTCCATCTTGGAAATGCTCTATCTGGAGCCCAAGACAAAACTTTGTCTTTCCAAGATCTTTCATCTCGAACTCATCTTTCATGTGAGTTCTTGCATCATCAATCTCCTTTTGAGTTCCAATCATGTTCAGGTCATCAACATACACAGCAATGATCACAAATCCTGATGCGGATTTCTTTATAAACACACATGGGCATATCGCATTGTTGACGTAACCTTTACTCAACAAGTACTCACTTAAGCGATTATACCACATGCGTCCGGATTGCTTTAATCCGTAAAGTGATCGCTGTAGTTTGACCGAACATAGCTCTTTAGATGCTTTAGGCATCTTTGACCCTTCAGGGATCTTAAATCCTTCAGGGATTTTCATGTATATGTCACTATCAAGTGAACCATATAGATATGCAGTCACAACATCCATCAGGTACATCTCTAAATTCTTAGAGGCCGTTAGGCTTATTAAGTACCTGAATGTGATTGCATCCATGACCGGGGAATATGTCTCTTCATAATCAATTCCCGGTCTTTGAGAAAAACCTTGCGCCACAAGGCGAGCTTTATACCTTGTGACCTCATTTTTCTCATTTCTCTTTCTTACAAAGACCCATTTGTATCCGACCGGCATTACATCTTCAGGTGTAACAGCTATCGGTCCGAATACGTTCCGTTTAGTAAGGGAGAATATTTCATTCCTCATGGCCACTTGCCATTTATCCCAGTCAGGCCTTCTCTGGCACTCTGACACGGAACTTGGATCTAGATCATCATTTTCATGATCGATCTCATTGGACACAGAAAAAGAGAACATTCCATCATCATCTTCTATTTCACTTCTAGCCCATAGTTTTCCACTTTGGGCGAAGGAGATGGAAATCTCATATTTTTCTGTTCCAGATTCGTCTTCAGGACGAATCTCTTTACCAGGTTCTTCTGGAACCGGTTCATATATGTCTTCCGGACATATATCTTTACTTGGTTCTTCAGGAACCTTTTCACAAATGTCTTCAGGACATTTGACACAAATGTCTTCCGGACATTTGGCTTTATGTGGTTCTTCCGGAACCTTTGCTTCCAACTTCTTTCTTTGTCGGGGATTTCTATCTTTTGATCCCATAGGCCTCCCGCGCTTCAGCTGAACCCTCGGTTCATTTGCTCTACTTACATCAATATGTTCTTCAGGAACATTTACTCTTGATGGAGCATTAGCTGCGGGGATATGGGACTTCGTCACCCTCCTCGTATCTGTGAATGCATCAGGTAACTGGTTTGCCAAACTTTGCATATGTATAATTTTCTGAACTTCCACCTCGCGTTGATTAGTAGGAGGATCAAGATAAGCCAAAGAGTGTATACACCAGGTGATATCATTTGGTGATTCTCTCAATCCTCCCCCTAACGCAGGGAATTCACTTTCATCAAAGTGGCAATCGGCAAACCGTGCCGTGAACATATCACCAGTTACCGGTTCAAGATACCTAATTATACTTGGTGACGAATACCCGACATAAATTCCCAATCTTCTCTGTGGTCCCATTTTTGTTCTTTGGGGTGGCGCTATAGGGACATAGACCGCACACCCAAACACACGAAGATGGGAAACATCTGGCTTATGGCCAAACGCTAACTGTATGGGGGAATATTCATTATATGCACTTGGTCTTACCTGGACCAATGCCCCAGCATGCAATATAGCATGTCCCCACACAGTGATTGGAAGCTTTGTTCTCAAGATTAACGGTCTTGCAATCAACTGCAACCGTTTAATCAAAGACTCAGCCATGCCATTTTGTGTATGTACGTGCGGAACCGGATGCTCAACATCGATTCCCAAAGACATACAATAGTCATTAAAGGCCGCTGAAGTGAACTCACCAGCGTTATCAAGCCTGACTTTCTTTATGGCACAATCAGGGAAATGCGCTCTCAACCTGATTATTTGGGCAATGAATCTTGCGAAAGCCATATTTCTTGTGGTCAAAAGACACACATGTGACCATCTGCTAGATGCGTCAATCAATACCATGAAATATCTAAATGGCCCGCACAGTGGGTGAATCGGCCCACATATATCACCATGTATTCTCTCTAGAAATACAGGGGATTCATTCCCAACTTTGGCTGGCGAGGGCCTACATATGAGTTTTCCTTGAGAACATGCCTTACATGAAAACTCCCCCGATTGAAAACTCTTCTGGTTTTTCAATTGGTGGCCACTCGAATTTTGCACAATCCTTCCCATCATGACTAAACCAGGGTGGCCTAACCTTTCATGCCACACTCTAAAAGTGCTGGTAAACTTCTGGTCTACCGCAACATGTGATTCAGCCATGGTTATCTTTGTGCAATATAATCCGGAGGACATCATTGGTAATTCTTCCAACTGATGTTTCCTCTCCGTTGTAATGCAAAGATATTCAATGCCATTCTTATTAACAGTCTCAATATGATATCCATTTCTTCGGATATCTCGGAAACTTAATAAGTTCCGCTTAGACTCGGGGGAGTATAATGCATCTTGCACTACAAACTCTGTACCCCTTGACATTGAAAAACTCGCTCTTCCAGAGCCTAGTATAATCTTTGCAAAACCAGTTATAGTACTCACGCTTCCGGCGGAGACTTTCATTTTGAGACAGGAGAAATACTTTTTATCCCTAAGGATTGTATGTGTCGTAGCACTGTCTGCTAGACATGTATCTCCATCCTGAATCTCAAATTGTGACATCTTCTGTGCCACAATACTTATAAGAGATGCAATAATTAATCAAAAACATCAACTTATAAAAAAATAGTATATTATATCAAAAGCCTTTTGATAAACAAAACTTTATCATATATTTTGTTTACCATATATACTAAAAACCAGATCAAGTTATGTTATTCAGATCTTTTGTGATTCGGCATACAGATCGGCGAAGTGTTTTGGCGTACGACACGTGCGTACCCAATAACTTTTCATGCCACATCTATAGCAAGCGATTTCACCTTGCCTTTTTACGTCCCAACCATCATCATTTTTCCTCTTTCGTCCATCACACTTACTTTAAGTGGATAACTCAACATTCTCTCCTAGGAATGGAGTTAACCCAGTTGGACGAGACTGATGGTTCATCATCACGAGTTAAATATGCTATTAAGCTACCAGGAGGATTTACATCAACTCCGAGCTTTGGGGGAATTCTCTCGCCTGGAGATTCAACCACTCATTTCCAAAGATCTTCAGGATCTTTACTCGTGATGGATTCATCTTATAAACCATCATAGATATGGTGGCGTAAAAAGATCATGGCTTTCGCCTTATCTTATATAGTGTCGTTTCCGACATATCAATAGTGCTCGAGAGATCATTTCTCTTTAGATGCAACCTTGCATTTTCCGCCCAAGACATATAATTATTTCCACACAAATCAAGGGCGGAGATCTCGAGCTTTGTCGAATTTAAATATTATTACTGAATAACAAAAGCTTAACCCAAAAAAATTTATAAAAATTTGAGCATAATAACAGCATAATAGAAAACAATAATTTAAAGCAATATGAGGAGGCAGAGCCTACCATTCAATTGCTTGCGGAGGAGTTTTAAAACTACCACTCCAAAATAAATAAATAAACAAGAATGGGGGTTTTAACCTCCCACTTCATAAATAAATTAAATGCATAGATATAAATTAAATAAGGGGGTGGTATCCTTCCACTCCGTAAATATGATCTGAGGACACATAGTCTACCATGTGATCATTTTTTCGATCGTGAAGGCAGCGCCTATCATAACGATCGGCTCGGAGAAGGCATAGCCTATCATCCCGGCATAACAAATAAACGGGAAAGGCAGAGCCTATCTACCCGTAAATAATAAACTTGTGACGACCACCGTGGGTGGTGAGGCCAGCATAGTACTTGCACTTATCGTAGTTTCCGTATGTGCCAGGTGGCACGCAGTTGCACCTGGCGCAACAAGTCCCGCACGCTCGGTGACAAAGGTTCGATCAACTTGAGAGCCTGCAACGTGCTTTGCACTTGCTTCCGCAATCTACAATTATCCTTTTCTTTTCCTAAACGCTGCGTTTGCGTGAGCGACAAATAAAATACATTAAAAATACAACAATTACATCATCGGCGGCAAGGATTGAAACTGAGGCGACGTCAAATCACTCCACTTTCCGTTGCTGCGTCTTGATTGAACTAACGCTGAAATTATTCAGCGACAACAACTATTTATTTTCCGTCGCTGCGTCTATATTTATAAAACTGCTGGGAAATTTTAAAGCTACCACGTGTCTATTTTAAAGCTTTTGAGCTTCATATTTTTTTCAAACATTCCCCTTAAAATAAATGGAAACTCCGTCCAAGGTGCGTTTTCCGTTTTCGAAACTTTCGAAAAATCGTCGGAAACACGAAAAATCGTGCAGATGAATATTTTTTTTTAAAAAAAAAGAAAAAAAGACATTTCTAAAAATCGTCGGAACCATACCATTTATTTTTTCTTGTGTTTGTCTTTTGCTCAATCCAAAAATCGTCGGAACCATACCCAAAATGTCTTTTTTTCTTGTGTTTGTCTTTTGCTCAATCCAGGCATGCAGATGAATGATATGGTTCAATTTTTAGATTGATAGTTTAATCTATAATTCATTTTGGGTCTTTTTTTTATCCTTCATCCTTACCTTCAAGTATGCCAAAGATAAAGCAAATCTCTTTCATCACTACGATTGGATTGTTATATGTGTTTGATCATTTGATACAACAACACAATGAAACAACTCAAGAAAGAATAGAAGATGAGATAATTACTGTAACAAATCGTAACTAATATAATTCCTCAAGTGTTGCAAAATCTAATAATCAACAAAACTTCTACTACAAAGTTGGGATGATTTGAACTACGAAGGTCCCTACAATTATAACCAAAACACCTTCTGCCAAAACCAATATTAGAGCCATTCTTTGGTCTATTTAAGAACCTTAGATGTCCAGATCATCATCAGGGTCTTCGTCTGAATCCGGATGCTCATCGTCCGAATCTCTGAAATATATAATCTCCCCACCTTTACCTGATGAAACCACATCGGTCTGCAACTCTCCTAAAGCCTATGGTGTTGCCTCAATCTTGCCATCCGCAAGAGATCTCCTCCCATCATAGATCTCTGTCGATTTTCCATGATCTGAAGAACACAACCATATCAAGAAAATGTTGTTGTTTCCACAATCTAAGTGCTTAAAAGTATCTGGCTTTACACCAAATGTGACGTAAAAACTCACCTTGGTGCTCAAAAGGAAGTACAACTTTTTCTTTTTCAACTCATTCTTTCTCAGACAACTGTAGATTGAATTGAACCTGAACCAAAAGAAACAATAATCTCAGGCCATACAACTTACACAACAAGAGATAAGAAGTTAAGAAGCAAAACAAGATGACTTGCCTTAGGCAAAAGGCTTTTGGTGGTTGCGATTACAGTATCTAAAGGCTCTTAAGAACAAAAGTATAAAGAATATCTCTCTTTATTATGTTTAGAAACTTCTCAAAACTAAACACAATTGCTCTTACCTTCTCATATGATTGTCACAACTCAACAACCATATTTATAGAACTAGATTTCCTTTTCTAATCCTATGGTAATTAGGAAAACACACTTTTCCTATTACAAGAAGAACTAGACAATTTCCTTAATCCTATCTTATCCTAAACCGACTTGTTTATGGATTTCTTAGGAGACAAGTCTCAAAGCTTATCCAACAATCTCCCTCGTAAGCTTTGTTGTCTTCGTCTTCGACATGTCTTGAACACCTATCAAGTTCCTCATCTCAGCAAACTTGATCCGCGCCAATGCCTTTGTTAGTATGTCCGCTTTCTGCTCGGTTCCAGGAACATGCTCCACATCAACGAGCTCCCTTTCAATGCATTCTCGAATGAAATGGTAGCGCTTATGGATGTGCTTACTTTTGCCATGGAACACCGGGTTTCGGGTGAGAGCAATCGCGGACATGTTATCAATCTTGATGAGAACTTGTTCCGTCTTCAATCCCGTAATCTCGCTTAGAAGATCTTGTAGCCACATAGCTTGCCTTGCTGCTTCTGTTGCTGCCATAAACTCGGCTTCACATGAAGAGAGGGCGACCGTGTCCTGTTTTTGAGAACACCATGTAATTGGTGAAGATCCAAAGTAGAAGATATGACCCGTTGTACTTCTTCCGTCATCTTGGTCAATGTTATGGCTACTATCACTATAGCCGATAAGCTTCTTTGATCCTCCACGCTTGAACTTCAATCCGAATGCCAAGGTTCCCTTGAGATAACGCAGAATGTGTTTCATTGCTTCACCGTGTGACTTTCGAGGGCTTTGCATATATCTGCTAGCAACTCCAACATAAAATGCCAAGTCCGGTCTCGTGTGTAACAAGTATCGTAGACATCCTACGTTTCTTCTGTAGCTCGTGGGAGCTATTTCTTCTTCTTCTAGTGCCTTAGAAAACTTTAATCCAAACTCCATGGGTATTTGAGTAGGATTACAAGTTTCTAAACCAGCTTCCTTTAAGATCCGTCGAGCATAACCTTCTTGTTTTATCTCGATTCCATCTTCTCCTTGATATACCTCAATACCAGGGTAATATGTGAGCTGTCCGAGATCCGACATCTCAAAGGTATTTGACATTCCGTTCTTGAATTCAATGATAGCCTTGAGAGAATTGCCGGTTACGAACAAATCATCCACATAGATCGCAATAATGAGAAGCTTCTCTCCTTCTTCTTTGCGATACTTCTTGCACACTTCTTGAATCCCATCTTCTTAAGGATTTGATCCAGCTTTGTATTCCAGGCTCGTGGAGCTTGTCTTAGGCCATACAATGCTTTTGAAAGCTTGTATACCTTGTGTTCTTCTCCTTTTATCTCGAAACCTTCG
The DNA here is from genome assembly GCA_020283515.1 of Alliaria petiolata. Lineage (NCBI taxonomy): Eukaryota > Viridiplantae > Streptophyta > Magnoliopsida > Brassicales > Brassicaceae > Alliaria > Alliaria petiolata. Next base: position 73,216,321 of record JAHZTW010000001.1, read on the forward strand.
GGTTGCGCCACATATACATCTTCTTTTAACTCTCCATGTAAAAAAGCGGTTTTTACATCTAGATGATGGATCTCCCATCCTTCCGATGCTGCCAATGCTATCAATATTCGAATAGTCTCAATACGTGCAACTGGTGCAAATACTTCATCGAAATCTATGCCTGATTTTTGTACGTATCCTTTTGCTACAAGCCTCGCCTTGTGCTTATTGATAGTATTGTCTGCGTTCTTCTTGAGTTTAAAGACCCACTTGAGACCAATGACCTTCATATCTCCTGTTCTATCAACTAGAAACCACGTCTTGTTTTTGTTGATAGACTCGATCTCTTCCTTACATGCTAGTCTCCACTTTAATGACCCCTTTGCTTCCTTGAAGCAGCTCGGCTCATCGTTTACTAGGAGTAAAAGTCTCTCGCATTCTATGGATGCTTGAAGGAGATAATCATTAAGATAAGCTGGCTTACCTACTTGGCGAGTTGATCTTCTTAGTGGTTATTGAGCTGGTTGATCGTGTGCAACTTCTTCTCCATGATCACTTATATCTTCTTCCTCGTTTTCGTGATGATCATCTTCATCATCGTGATGATCATTCCCGATTAGTGTAGGACCTTCTCCTGTGTCTACAATGTCTCCCCAAGTCAAGTGAAACATTCCTGGATCTCTGCTTGATCCTTCTCCGGTTTCACTCCAATTCCAGCTTGATTTCTCATCAAAGATCACATCGCGGCTCACAACAATCTTCTTCTGCGTGGGATTGTAGAGCCTATACGCCTTGGTTCCAGGTTCTAAACCAAGATGTATTAATGTTCTTGATCTATCGTCGAGCTTCTTGAGATTTGTAGGCTCTACTTTAGCATAAGCTAAACATCCGAACACTTTTAGATGATCCAAATTCGGCTTCTTGTTTCTCAAGCATTAGTATGGAGTCATATTCTTGAGAGCTCTTGTTGGTACTCTATTGATTATGTGAGTGGCGTGTCGCACAGCTTCTCCCCACAAATAGTTTGGTACCTTCAACGCCTTGAGAGTACTTCTTGTCATTCCCAATAGAGTCCGATTTCTTCTCTCCACAACTCCGTTCTGTTGTGGTGTATAAGGTGCCGTGAGATGCCTCTTGATCCCGTTCGTGTTGCAGAATTCATTAAATTCCCCTGAAGTAAACTCTCCTCCTCTGTCCGTCCTTAGAGTTAATACTTTCTTTTCGAGATCCTTCTCTACTAGATTCTTGAATTCTTTGAACCTAGAAAACGCATCACTCTTCTCCTTTATTAAGATAGACCACATGTATCTTGAGTAATCGTCTATTATAACAAATATGTATTTGTTATGAGCGATGGTTGGTGGTGAGATCGGACCACACAAGTCTGCATGTAGTAGCTCTAGAGGCTTAGACGCTCGGTACATCGTTGCTTTAGGAAAGGATTCTCGAGTTTGTTTCCCCACCAAACATGACTCGCACAATCATGTTTTCTTCTTTAAACTCCGGCAAACCGTGTACCATCTTTTGCGTTGACATAGCTTTCATTATCTTAAAGCTTATATGTCCTAACCTCGCATGCCATCTCCATGAGTCTTCTTCCATACTCGTCTTTATACATACCGGTCTCCCAATCTTGAGACTTATCTTGTAGAGTCTATTCGCCGTTCTTGTGACTCTTACTAGAAGCCTTCCACTAGGATCATGAACCGTGAGGAAGTCTTGCTTCATTCTGACATCGCAACCAGCTTCCGTAGCTTGTCCTAGACTTAATTAGGATGTTGCTCTTAAGGTCAGGAATGTAGTAGATATCCGCAACTAGCTTCTGTTCTCTCGTCTTGCTTTGAAATAGTATAGAACCTTTCCCTCCTATTTAAATGCATCCATCTCCAAATTTGACTTTGCCTTTTATGTTTTCATTGAGCTCCGAAAAGAACTCTTTATGGCCAGTCATGTGGTTACTTGCTCCATTATCAAGGTACCAAAGTCCTCCTTCACCTTCCTCGGTTTTGTAGATCTTTGGTATGATATTCTCTTCGTTTAAGAATACTACTTCGTGCATATAGAGAGTCGGGTCATCGTCCTCTGTCTCTACCTTGTTTGCTTCTTGTATTCTTGGCCTGTCCGGACACACAGAAGCAAAGTGACCAGGCTTGTCACAACGATAGCAAATCACATGCGACCTATCTTTCTTTTTTTTTGGTTTGTCTTTATCCGTTTGATTTGCTGGTCGGTCTTGTGTGTTTGATCGGCCTCTTCCTCGTCCTCTGTTTCCTCTTCCACGACCTCTCCCTCGTGAAGAAGATGCGTTTCTTTCTTCGGAGTTCGTATAGAGCAGCTTCTCTTGCGAATCTCCCAACAATATCTTCGAAACTCGTTTTGTTGAGATCTAATAGCTGTTCTAACGAGGCTATTAGATGTATATACTTCGTTCTTGGCAAACTATTGAGGAACTTCTTGACGAGCTTGGATTCGTCAATTGTTTGTCCAAGTGCAGAAGCTTTTGACCAAGTGCAGCAGCTTTTGAAGCTAATTCCGATAGCTTTCCCGTGAAGCTATCAATAGCTTATGTGTCCTTCATCTTCATGCGCTCAAAATCTGACATTAGGGTGTATAGTCTAGCCTCCTTGACTCGATCCGCACCCATATTGCGTGATTTTATTGCTTCCCATATCCCTTTAGGAGACTCTTGTTCACCAATTTGCAAGATAAGAGCTTCCGGAATCGATTGGAACAATAAACCCGTTGCGATATCATTCTTGTCGAGGGCTAGAAAACCTGGTTCAATAGTCTCCCAAACCTTATGAATTCGCAGTAGGACCTTCATTCTCATAGCCCACACCATGTAATTTGTAGACGTCTTGTCCTCCCTCGGTCGCGTAGGAGGATCGACTCCCGCCATATCTCGGCTTCGTCAAGCTTCTTGTTGTATCGAACTTCTTGATCACGTCTCCTTCTTGGTCGGATCTCCTTGTTCTCTAATACCAAATAAAGGCTCTTAAGAACAAAAGTATAAAAAATATCTCTCTTTATTATGTTTAGAAACTTCTCAAAACTAAACACAATTGCTCTTAGCTTCTCATATGATTGTCACAACTTAACAACCATATTTATAGAACTAGATTTCTTTTTCTAATCCTATGGTAATTAGGAAAACACACTTTTCCTATTACAAGAAGAACTAGACAATTTCCTTAATCCTATCTTATACTAAACCGACTTGTTTATGGATTTCTTAGGAGACAAGTCTCAAAGCTTGTCCAACAGTATCCACCGAGGAAATGGGTGAAAAGCTTATTCCCAAATGATCAACATGATATTCTTCAGACTGTAGGTAAACGAGTTACAAGAGTCTTTTAAGTAGATGATAGTCGTAGTGTAGATAGAACAGAGCAAGAGAGAAACTCACCATTACTCTGACGCGTCCCTTTTTAAGCTTAAACCTGACATGAAACAGTCCTTTACCGAACTCTCGATGAACCAAAAAGAGGTTTTCCAAAGCGTTTCTTTTCCCATCCGAAGACGGACACAAAGGTTCTAAGTTGGCTTTCATCGTGGATATATATTTGAGCGCGTGTGTGACCTTCTCTTTGTGAAGTTCAGTGTTTATTGACCAAAATAAACTGGAAACTTCTGCTGCACCAAGAGAAGAATCAACCTTTTGCTGTTAAGCCTAAGATTGAATAAAACTAATAAAACAGTGCTCAGGTTCGTATTGCAAAGAATGCGAATCTACCGTGGCTTCGAAGATCTGTTAAAAAAACTAGAAACTAACGGCATGGATGAATGTCTTAGCAGCTCATTCACCTGATTCAAAGTTTTCAATAAAAATAACTCACTTCTTCTTTCGATAGCTCATGTCTAAATCTCAAAAGCATAAGTTTGCTTACTGAATCATTGGCAACACTGAAACGTGTTTTTCCATCTTCAACCAATCCTGCAGCAAAGTAATCACCTTCAGTCTCATATAATCCTTTAGATAAAGATCCAAAAAAAGGATGTAATGTAAAAGACTTACCTCTTCCTGCTTCAATGATTGATGAAAATAGCCTTTTCAAGTCACTCACACACTTGTGTAGCTTAATTAAATTCGAACCTGAAGTCACGCCACTTGAAGGCTGATCAATCCAGCCTAGTGGGTCAGTGTAACAATCCAAAATACGAATCCTTCAAATAAAAAAAACCAATCCAGTATCAAACAAGTATCACAGTGATGGGAGAATTCAAACTACTTAACAAGTTTAGGATAGTATGTCTTAGAGAAATCTAAAGGAGGTAAAATCAAAACCAGTGCTCAGTGCTCAGGCTCTTAGAAAAGAACGACTATTTCTCAAATTTTTAATGTGTAACATATTTTTATGTATAGGAAAAAATGCATAATTGTTTTTGACTTTTTTCAAAATAATAAAGTCAAAAAATGTTCTAAGAGTTTCGTTGAGTTAACAAATTTAATTGTAAAAATTGACGTTTAGAATTTTTTTTTAAAGTAACTAAATGAAATAAATACGGGTTAAGAATATAAATTAGCTAAAATAATTAGCAAAAATTAAATTAGGCCGAATATACATATGCTAAGAAAATCATTACAAAACATGTAAACTAAAAGATAAGCTATTTTTGTTTTTAATTTAGTACGTTCGTAACAAAATTTGTAGTCTAAAAATAATTTAGTATGTTCATATTAATTCGTTAATTCTGATTTTAATTCAATGATTTTGTCCAATTCCAAATCCAACCAACATTGCAGGCTCATAGACTATTGCTGCTATTTTCCAGTTCACCCATTTTTGTTGACTCTTTGGCTTTGGTTGTTGTGTATGTGGTGGTGTCGGTGCTGTATTTCCTCCCCAGAGTAACTATCTTGAAGAGGAAGACCATAAAAATCCATGTTTCCTTCTAAAATATATTTCGGCTGGCTTTCGAACTGTGTACCTTTTGGTATTGGGCCCCTGGGCTTGTTATTAGACAAGTCAATGTATGCCAAGAACGAGAGGTTTGCTAGCTCTTGTGGAATACTTCTAGAAAATTGGTTTCGAGACAGGTCTAACGACTCGAGCCATGACATTTTGGCAATATACGACGGAATATGATCTTCAAAATTGCTTCGAGATAAGTTCAGCGCTCTTACCGACTCTAAGAGGCCCATCGACTTTAGAATCTGTCCGCCAGACCTGTTCCCGGAAAAATCAATTGATGCATAAGCTTTTACTATCTTTTCCAGCTTCACGTATGCCCCTTTGCTTCTCACATACATCGATGTGACATATGTCCCGTACGTCGAGTACCGCAGCACTGATTCAGAATTATCTAGCATTCGCATCAAGATTGGACTGTAGTTCTCAAAATAATCTGGTGGCAGACTTCCAGTGAAATGATTTTTTGATATGTTGATTATCTTCAGTTTCCGAAATGAAAGAGAATTTCCATGAGGAGAAACAGTGCCATAAAATTCGTTCTCTCGCAATACAACGACTTCCAGATGGAGAAGACCCACGAACCAGAAGGGAAAGGTGTCACGGATCCTATTGCCCTCCACATTTAAAAACTTTAGTTCTCGACAATTTCCAAGAGACCTTGGAAGCCTAGTTCTCGACAATTTCCAAGAGACCTTGGAAGCCTTCCAGTGATGTAATGGTTCCCAACGTCAAGTACGGTCATAAGGGGGTTCCGGATAATATATCTTGGATTCTTCCAACGAGGTTGTTGTTGCGCAGATTTACGTATTCTAGTTCTGAGAAGCACTGGGGAATTGATCCATTGAACTTGTTATATGACAGATCCAACGAACCCAGACTCCTTAAATTGCAAATTGAAAGAGGTAGAACCCCTTCAAACTTGTTATTTGAAGCCGAGATTTCATAGATGTTTTTGGAAGAAGAGGAAAAGATCCTTCAAACGCGTTTGATATCTAACCATCTAACCAGAATATTATCGACATCTGGCAAAACCCTCGAAACCACTCATAAAATTTTTAGAGATATCAACTGTGGACAAAGAATGAAATTCCCAAAATCAGCGTGGCACTTCTCCTTCTATTTTATTCATGGAAATGTCAAATTCCTCCAAACTCGGTAAGTTTTTAAGAAACCTGAGGAACTGGTTGATGCTGCAGTTCGACAAGAATAATTTTTTCAAAGTTGTTGGAAAGACATGATCCTAACTGGTGGTACTAAGCCATGATAAATGATTTCCAGATAACCATAACTCCTCCAAAGACTTGAAAGACAAGAAAAATGATTCATTTGTATAGGTCAGTTTCAGTTTCTCTAAGAAGAGGTACTTAAGGTTTACTGACTTTGAAAAAAAGTTTAGGATTCGATCACTGAAAAGGTTAGAGCTAAGGTATACGTTTGTAAAGTTTGATGATAATGAAGAACAATTTGGAATTTAGAGTGCGTCCATATGGTTTTCTATTACAGCAAGAGTTTTCAGCGAAGGCATGGTTAATACCGAAGCAGGAAGGATTCCATAAAACTTATTTCCGGAAAGAGCTAAATAGCGAAGCCTGGTTAGATTGGTTAAAAAGGAAAAGTCACCGGTGAATTGGTTGCTCGATAAGTCAAAATATTCTAAGTGGGCTAGGTTTGTGATTGCAAATGGTATTTTACCCGAAAACCCACTAGAGAAGAGATGCAACCCCCTTAGGTTTGAGAGTTTTCCGAACTCTGCGGGAAGTGATGATAAAAAAAAATCGTTGCAAACGAGATCGAGATATTCGAGGTGTTGGAGTTTAAAGAGACTACTATTTGGCCTAAGAATGCCACTTAGACATGAAAAGCCAAGGCTTACCTCAGTTACCACACCGGTCTTGTTATAAAACGTAATCCCTTCGAAAGAATCCCCGTCTTTGAACCAAGACATGATCGTTGTGTTGAAAGCTTCATTTGAAAAACCATCGCACTGACGGTTTGGAAAAAACAGTTCAAGGCAAAATACACAACAGAGGAAGAAACGTAATGTCATTTTGTAAACAAAACGATCTTCTTCTTTTTTTAACATTAAAACAAAACGATCTTGTGTAATACCGAAGAAACCCGAAAAGAAACCCAAAAATATTAACCCTTTATTTATGAAGAAAGATATGCATGTTGTAAACTAATGCTCTCTCTACATATAAATTATGCTTTGTAAGAGAGAAGCATAAAGAGTTTAAGAGAAAATGAAATCTAGAGAGAGTAGAGAGAGAAAGAGGAAGAGAGAACTTCTTCAAAACTTATGGTGTTACAAAAAGTAAGGTTAGCTATTTATAGAAGTTGATTACTTAATAGAGAAGTAAACTTCATAGCTAAGTAATACTTCATAGCTAAGTAATACTTCATAGCTAAATAATTTACTTCATAGCGAAGTAAACTTAATGATGAAGAAAGGATAATCATAAACTATTTTATAACACTCCCCCTTGATTATCCATCATTATTGATGTGTTGCGTACTGCCTCGTTAAAAACCTTACCATGGAAAATCTAATAAGACAAAACCACAACAAGGGAAAAAGAGTGCAGTAATGCTCCCCCTTAAGTATCCATCACTGTGAAATTGCGCGCTGCCTCGTTTAAAACTTTTCCATAGAAAAACCCAGTGGGGCAAAAACCATGGCAAAGTAAAAGAGTACAACAACATCAAACTCCCCCTGGAAATGATGGATCTCATCTTCTCTTCACAAATATCGTAGATGCCGCATTCCAATACTCTGAACATGCTTCTTGAATGTTGTAGCAGGAAGCGCCTTTGTGAAGAGATCAGTTGCGTTGTCACTTGAGCGAACATACTGAATATCCACCTCTTTATTTTTCTCGAGCTCTTGAGTATAACAGAAAAATCTTGGAGGGATATGCTTCGTTCGATCGCTCTTGATATAATCTTCTTTAATTTGAGCGACACAAGCAGCATTGTCTTCAAACACTTTTGTTGGTTCTTTATCTGTGATTATTCTGCTTGCTTCTTGTATATGATGAGCTATGGATCTCAGCCATACACATTCCCTGCATGCTTCGTGAAGCGCAATAATCTCTGCATAATTTGAAGAAGTGGCGACCAAAGTTTGCTTCTGGGATCGCCAAGAGATCGCAGTTCCACCAACTGTGAAAACATATCCAGTTTGCGATCGAGCCTTATGCGGATCAGATATATATCCTGCATCGGCAAAACCAACTAGACCAACATCGGGGTTTCTAGAATAATATAATCCAAAATTAATCGAACCTTGAAGATAACGGAATATATGCTTTATTCCATTCCAATGCCTGCGCGTCGATGATGAACTATACCTTGCAAGTAAGTTAGTAGCAAAAGCTATATCTGGTCTAGTACAATTTGCAAGATATAAAAGTCCACCTATAGCGCTCATATAAGGCACTTCAGGACCTAATATTTCTTCATTATCTTCACAAGGCCGAAATGGATCGTTGTCAACATCGAGTGGTCTATTGACCATTGGAGTACTCAAAGGACTCGCTTTATCCATACTAAAGTGTTTCAACACCCTTCTGGTGTAATTTGATTTATGCACAAATATTCTATCTTGGAAATGTTCTATCTGGAGCCCAAGACAAAACTTTGTCTTTCCAAGATCTTTCATCTCGAACTCATCTTTCATGTGAGTTCTTGCATCATCAATCTCCTTTTGAGTTCCAATCATGTTCAGGTCATCAACATACACAGCAATGATCACAAATCCTGATGCGGATTTCTTTATAAACACACATGGGCATATCACATTGTTGACGTAACCTTTACTCAACAAGTACTCACTTAAGCGATTATACCACATGTGTCCGGATTGCTTTAATCCGTAAAGTGATCGCTGTAGTTTGACCGAACATAGCTCTTTAGATGCTTTAGGCATCTTTGACCTTTCAGGGAACTTAAATCCTTCAGGGATTTTCATGTGTATGTCACTATCAAGTAAACCATATAGATATCCAGTCAGAATATCCATCAGGTACATCTCTAAATTTTTAGAGGCCGTTAGACTTATTAAGTACATGAATGTGATTGCATCCATGACCGGGGAATATGTTTTTTCATAATCTATTCCCGGTCTTTGAGAAAAACCTTGCACCACAAGGCGAGCTTTATACCTTGTGACCTTATTTTTCTCATTTCTCTTTCTTACAAAGACCCATTTGTATCCGATCGGCATTACATCTTCAGGTGTAACAGCTATCGGTCTGAATACGTTTCGTTTAGTAAAGGAGACTATTTCATTCCTCATGGCCACTTGCCATTTATCCCAGTCAGGCCTTCTCTGGCACTCTGACATGGAATTTGGATCTAGATCATCATTTTCATGATCGATCACATTGGACACAGAAAAAGAGAACATTCCATCATCATCCTCTATTACACTTTTATGCCATAATTTTCCACTTTGGGCGAAAGAGAAGGAAATCTCATATTTTTTTTGTTCCAGATTCGTCTTCAGGACGAATCTCTTTACCAGGTTCTTCTGGAACCGGTTCATATATGTCTTCCGGACATATATCTTTACATGGTTCTTCAGGAACCTTTTCACAAATGTCTTCAGGACATTTGACACAAATGTCTTTCGGACATTTGACACAAATGTCTTTCGGACATTTGGCTTTATGTGGTGCTTCCGGAACCTTTGCTCCCAATTTCTTTTTTTTTGTCGGGGATTTCTATCTTTTGATCTGATAGGCCTCCCGCGCTTCAACTGAACCCTCGGTTCATTTGCTCTACTTACATCAATATGTTCTTCAGGAACATCTACCCTTGATGGAGCATTAGCTGCGGGGATATGAGATTTTGTCACCCTCCGCGTATCTGTGAATGCATCAGGTAACTGGTTTGTCAAACTTTGCATATGTATAATTTTTTGAACTTCCACCTCGCGTTGATTAGTTGGAGGATCAAGATAAGGCAAAGAGTGTATACACCAGGTGATATCATTTGGTGATTCTCTCAATCCTCCCTCTAACACAGGGAATTCACTTTCATAAAAGAGGCAATCGGCAAACCGTGCCGTGAACATATCACCAGTTACTGGTTCAAAATACCTAATTATACTTGGTGACGAATACCCGACATTAATTCCCAATTTGTAGTCCCATTTTTGTTCTTTGGGGTGGCGCTATAGGGACATAGACCGCACACCCAAACACACGAAGATGGGAAACATCTGGCTTATGGCCAAACGCTAACTATATGGGGGAATATTCATTATATGCACTTGGCCTAACCTGGACCAATGCCCCATCATGCAATATAACATGTCCCCACACAGTGATTGGAAGCTTTGTTCTCAAGATTAACGGTCTTGCAATCAACTGCAACCGTTTAATCAAAGACCCGGCAATGCCATTTTGTGTATGTACGTGCAGAACCGGATGCTCAACATCGATTCCCAAAGACATACAATAGTCATTAAAGGCCGCTGAAGTGAACTCACCAGCGTTATCAAGCCTGACTTTCTTTATGGCACAATCACGGAAATGCGCTCTCAACCTGATTATTTGGGCAACGAATCTTGCGAAAGCCATATTTCTTGTGGTCAAAAGACACACATGTGACCATCTGCTAGATGCGTCAATCAATACCATTAAATATCTAAATGGCCCGCACCGTGGGTGAATCGGCCCACATATATCACCATGTATTCTCTCTAGAAATACAGGGGATTCATTACCAACTATGGCTGGCGAGGGCCTACTTATGAGTTTTCCTTGAGAACATGCATTACATGAAAACTCCCCCGATTTAAAAATCTTCTGGTTTCTCAATGGGTGGCCACTCGAATTTTGCACAATCCTTCTCATCATGACTAAACCAGAGTGGCCTAAACTTTCATGCCACACTCTAAAAGTGCTGGTAAACTTCTGATTTACCGCAACATGTGATTCAACCATGGTTATCTTTGTGCAATATAATCCGGAGGACATCATTGGTATTTCTTCCAACTGATGTTTCCTCTCCGTTGTAATGCAAGATATTCAATGTCATTCTTATTAACAGGCTCAATATGATATCCATTTCTTCGGATATCTCGGAAACGTACTAAGTTCCGCTTAGACTCGGGGGAGTATAATACATCTTGCACTACAAACTCTGTACCCCTTGGTATTGAAAAACTCGTTCTTCCAGAGCCTAGTATAATCTTTGCAATATCAGTTATAGTACTCACGCTTCCGGCGGAGACTTTCATTTCGAGACAGGAGAAATACTTTTTATTTCTAAAGATTGTATGTGTCGTAGCACTGTCTGCTAGACATGTATCTCCATCCTGGATCTCAAATTGTGACATCCTCTTTGCCACAATACTTATAAGAGATGCAATAATTAATCAAAAACATCAACTTATAAAAAATTAGTATATTATATCAAAAATCTTTTGATAAATAAAACTTTACATATACTTTTGTTTACCATATATACTAAAAAACAGATCAAGTTATGTTATTCAGATCTTTAATTTGTGATTCAGCATACAGATCGGCGAAGTGTTTTGTCGTACGACACTTGCGTACCCAATAAATTTTTATGCCGCATCTATAGCAAGCGATTGCACCTTGCCTTTTTACGTCCCAACCATCATCATTTTTCCTCTTTCGTCCATCACACTTACTTTAAGTGGATAACTTAACATTCTCTCACAGGAATAGAGTTAACTTAGTTGGACGAGACTGATGGTTCATCATCACGAATTCATTATATTGTTAAGCTACCAGGAGGATTTACATCAACTCCGAGCTTTGAGTGAATTCTCTCGCCTGGAGATTCAACCACTCATTTCCAAAGATCTTCATGATCTTTACTCGTGATGGATTCATCTTATAAACCATCATAGATATGGTGGCGTAAAAAGATCATGGCTTTCGCCTTATCTTATATAGTGTCGTTTCCGACATATCAATAGTGCTCGAGAGATCATTTCTCTTTAGATGCAACCTTGCATCNCATCATAGATATGGTGGCGTAAAAAGATCATGGCTTTCGCCTTATCTTATATAGTGTCGTTTCCGACATATCAATAGTGCTCGAGAGATCATTTCTCTTTAGATGCAACCTTGCATCTTCCGCCCAAGACATATAGTTATTTCCACACAAATCAAGGGCGGAGATCTCGAGCATTGCCGAATTTAAATATTATTACTGAATAACAAAACCATGACCCAAAAAAATTTATAAAAATTTGAGCATAATAACGGCATAATAAAATAAAATAATTTAATGCAATATGAGGAGGCAGAACCTACCATTCAATTTCTTGCGGAGGAGTTTTTAAAACTACCACTCCAATATAAATAAATAAAAAAGAATGGTGGTTTTAACCTCCCACTTCACAAATAAATTAAATGCATAGATATAAATTAAATAAGCAGGAGGTGTTATCCTTCCACTCCGTAAATATGATCTGAGGAGACATAGTTTACCATGTGATCATTTTTTCGATCGTGAAGGCAGCGCCTATCATAACGATCGGCTCGGAGAAGGCATAGCCTATCATCCCGGCATAATAAATAAACGGGGAAGGCAGAGCCTATCTATCCGTAAATAACAAACTTGAATTGAACACAAATAAATCTTACCTTATTGGTATATAGACAGATCTGGTATACAGACAGATCCAGAGACGTTCGTGCTGATAACGTGTTGTAAACTAATGCTCTCTCTACATAGAAACTATGCTTTCTAGGAGAGAAGCATAAAGATTTTAAGAGAAAATGAAATCTAGAGAGAGAGTAGAGAGAGAAAGAGGAAGAGAGAACTTCTTCAAAACTTAGGGTTTTACAAAGAGTAAGGTTAGCTATTTATAGATGTTCATTACTTAATAGAGAAGTAAACTTTATAGCTAAGTAATCATAAACTATTTTATAACAATGCAAGAATACTTGGAATATTTATGATTTGAAGTAAGGAAAGGGTGATTATTATAGAGATACGTTATTATCATTGACCGGCCAACTTTGTTGACCAGTAATTTCACAAAGTGTGCTACTCGGAAGCAGCTCACAACCACTAAAGCAACAATAATGTTTTACCAGTCTCGATCGCTTTTGGCCTTGAATTGGGAGTGGGTCCTTCAGCTATATGTGATCGTCCACTTTTTATTTGCCATTCAAAAAATAAATACATCAAAAAATTTAATTAGTATAAGATACACATGATATATACAAAATGCAATTGAATTGTACGAGGCAAACATGATTCATTAATTATTGGGTTTTCTACACAAAAAAAACTTAAATTAATTATTTTTTGCAAGAAACCCAAAAAGAAACCCAAAACATTAACCCTTTATTTATGAAGAAATATATGCATATTATGAGAGGATAATGATTATCCATATCGTTTCACCGCCTCTCTCACCGACTGTCTTTAATATTTTATTCATTCTTACACTAGTATAAATATGTGTACTCGTTATATTGAAAGTAATAAGAAGACATACTTCTTTCATCTCATATCTCTCTCGCACACCCCCATCTCTATCTTACTTAATCCAAGTTATAAACATACACATATACATATAAGATATCTCACCTCATATATATAATATTAGATATAGTTTACAACACGTTATCAGCACGAACGTGTAGTATCCGTGACCAGAAATCCTATTCGAGAAGGGATAGCCGAGTGAAGAATCGAATTATCCAGGGAAATGTAGAGTTGACTAAGGAACACCCGAATGTTCGAGGGGAAATGAGAAATGGTCGAGAAAATTCTGAAATGTCCGTGAGGGACGTGGCTATGTTCGAAAAAATGAGTTTTGACAGAGGCAAGGAGGAATAAGTTTGTGAGAAAATGGCTAAGTGTTTTGGCTGGAAAGAAAACGGTTTAAGTCAAGGGAAATCCGAAATCAAGCATTAACCGGCTTAAGCCGGGAAAACTTAATTTGGACTGGCCATGTTCGAGCGAATTGAATTTAGACCGTCAAAATCTCGGTTTTCGTCAAACAAAATCGACTAGGCGTGACTGAGGCCGTAGAAACTGAGTTTTAACTCAAAACTACCGGCAGAGTTAATTGGGGCAAGTTTTTTGCCGTCACTCCAATGGCTTTTCGTGAAAAAGAAGAGGTGTGACTCTTAGGCTAGGATAGGGGGCGTTTTAGCTCGAATGGTCAGACATATTTAAGCAGGATTAAGCCATTGCCGACACTCTATCCTTGGCTTTTCAAGAAAATTGCAGAGACAGTCGAGAGTTTCTGTGTGATAGTCAAGCGGTTTCGATTATAGACGTGAGTAGCTGTCCGTAGTCGAAAGTGTTCGAGAGACGTTCGACTTAATCCGAAAACCGTCCGAGAGAATCCGATCGTAGCTGAGCAATATCTGTGAGTAGCTGACTGCAGTCGAGGGATCATGTGAACCGTGACGTGTCTGCGAACTCTATCCGAGATAATCGACTTGGAGTGGTCGATTTACCGAGAGAAGGATCGGCTGTGTCGAGGAATTCCTATCGGATCAAGGATTAGCCGAGCGAGTGATCTGATATCCTTGAGATAGTCGAGGTAAACCAATTATCATCGTGAGATTTGTGTTCTGGTCTGATTTCACAAAGAGATAACCGAGATATTTGTCTGTATGCGCGAGTGAGCCGAGTTATCCTAGAGTTATTCGAGCAGATCGAGTTCAAGTAATACAGGGTTTCTGGTAATACAGATGGTTACGGCAAGATGTAATGGAAGGAGACAGGTTGGAAGAATAGCTGAGAATTCAAGTAACTCTGCGGCTGGGAACATTGCCGAGAATCCGGAAGTGAATGCTGGAATACCAGCAGCGGCTGTGAATGATGCTCCGAACGCGGCTGTGAATGGTGCTGCGAACACGGCGGTGAATGGTGCTGTGAATGCTTCTGTGAATGCAGCTGGTAATGGTGTGGGAAATGTGGCTGTTCCAGATAGACTGGAGGCTGTTATGGTTCTGCTAGCTCAAGTGTTGGAGCGGCTACCGGTGGCTGCACCTGTTCCGGTTGTGGCACCTGAAGTCGTGATGGAACCGGTGATGGAACCGGTGGTGGAGCCTGTGATTGAGGAAGTGAATCCAGCCATGAGGATTCCGACTTATCTCAAAGTCTTGGACTATATGGTAAGGCTGGGAAGTAAATTATTTTATGGGGGTTCCATACCTATTGAGGCCGACGAGTGGAGAATGAGACTTGAAAGGAACTTTGAATCCATTCGATGTCCCGAAGGATATAAGAAGGACATTGTTGTGCATTACCTGGAAGGGAGTGCCCACGCTTGGCGGAAAGGAGTCGCATGGCGTATGGTGAATCCGGATTGTTCTTATGAGACGTTTTCTGCGATGTTCAGGAGTAAGTACTTTCCGCAGGAAGCTTACAACAAGCTCGAGGCAGCGTTCTTATTCTTGCTTCAAGGGTCGATGACCGTAAGCCAGTATGAGACGGAGTTTAACCAACTAAAGAAGTATGTTGGGCATGAGTATGATTCGGAGGAGAAGCTAATCTGCACGTGATAAACGGTATTCTTGGTGAGACTTAACAATTACTCAAACCCACTCATGTCATTGTAGGTACTTGAGGATCAATCCATATGAAAATAGTTAAGACACTAGGAATGCATACAACTTCTTAATCTAAGCTAGAAATAAAGTTTTGGAGTTTAACTAACAACCTAATTGATCAAACAAACCAAATCAAGATAATTAACTACTAATCAAGATTATCAAAAGGCTAAAACGAATCCAAGGATGGGGTTATCAATCTAAGGTGTTCCAAGAATCAATCTTTGATGCCAAACAATCACAATATAAGCTAATCCCTAAGCTTAGAACTCAATAGCTAGACTAATCCACTTTCATGGCACTAATCCCTTCATTAATCATCCTAATCAAGAACTAACTTTCATAAGTGAAAAGGAAGCTAACAAGCATTATGAAACAGTTCTAAATTACCAATAAACGCCCTAGACAATCACTTCCATGAGCTAGGAATGTAAATCCCTTGTTTAGTTGGTTGGGGAATTTCATCAAACACATTGTGGGTGTGAAATTACCTAAGGCCTAGTTTTAGCATGATCAAGGCTAAACTAGCATTTAGAACACTAAACAAGGAGGGAAATGGAAGAATCTTAAAACACCCTAGATCTAACCCATCCTTAGATCCTAATGAAACTACTCACTAGTCATGGTTAATCCCTTAAATCCTATGAAAGAGTTAGAGATAAACATGATTAGAGAGATAGAAGATGAAAGATTAAAAGAGATAAATACTAGATTACATAAACTTTAAGAAATGTCTTACAAAATCACTTAGAAACCAAAAAGGAAGGTTTTCTAAGCAAGAACAAGATATTAAAAGATCCTTAGGAAAAATTAGGTCTTTTCCTATTTATAGTGAACAATGGACGACCCGGGTCAACCCGGAACAAACCGGGTATTGACCTAGTTTAAGTCTGAAAATCGGGCAGCGTATCGAACATACTAGGTTGATACGCAGCTCGATACGCTTCTAAAAGTTTCCCCAAGGAGTGTGTCGACCTTAGCAGGTCGACACAGATGCCCGATACGCTATTCTTCAACTTCGGATGAGATGTGTATCGACCTTAGCAGTCCGATACGAATGCCCGATACGTCGTCTTCAAAAATCCGGGTGGCATGTGTATCGAGCTTAATAGCTCGACACAATCGTCCGATATGCGCACGCCGTCTTCCCTACCGAGCTATATCGACCTTGGTAGGTCGACACCAAGGTCGATACACTTCTAAAATTTGTCTGCTTCATGTTTGGCTCCCTTCTCTTCTTCCTCCTTGTCACCCAACTCTCCAAAGAGGTCCTCCGAGCCTCCAACGTACATAATTAAGACTCAATATGCACAATATGCAACATCCTAAGATAAAACTTGCTAAACTCTAATATGAATGCAATTTGGACTAAATGTAGCTCAAATGAATGCATAAATGAATGCAAAGCTATCTAAAATGGGTGCTAAAACATGCTAATTTATGAGTATGTCAACTCTCCCAAACCTGCCTTTTGCTTGCACTCAAGTAAACAAACATGAAAAATCCAAGAGAGAGGTTTGAAGGTGGGAGCTCATCATCCAAAAATGCCAACAAATACAATTAACTCAATGTCCTAGTTCTTAATTCTAAGATGAATTCGAATTCATCCTACTCAAAAAGAGTTAGCCATGCCCATATCAACAATCAAATGCACTAAGATTTCGATCTAGACAAGCCTCCCTATCAAGCCAACTCTTTAACATTCATTAAGTGCAAACCGTAGATCATGACAATGCAATGCAAGCGAATTCATTTAGCTAAGGGACTAGGTTTTGAGATAAAAATGATCTCAATTCATAAGTCTTCAAATTCGCATAAGGGTTTCACTCAAAAAGGATTAAAATTTATGCATAATGCTAAAGGTAAAAGACAAGTGATGCATACAAGACTAGACTCTCATCTACCCATAATGCTATCAATGGTCCTATACCCCTCTCATTCATCTTCTTTAAAGCTCACTCAACCCTCTAAAGCTACCCTTTCCCAAGGCCTCTTGTGCCTTGCTAAACCCATGAATCTCATAAACCACTTCTTCTTCTTATAGAACTTAAGGGGAAACTTTTTCAACCTTTAACTCATAGCGAATGGTGTGATCTTTCATCGACCTAGCTCTTCTTTTTATACTTATGTAGCCTTTTTCTTCGTTCTTTGGCTTATTAGCCTCTTTTGATTCTTCTCTTTTCTTAGTAAGACTACCCAATTCCTTTTTACACTTAGAGCTATACCTTTTCTTTTCAAACACAAGATCCACCATTTCAAACTATGCTTCCCTTATTCTCCTTCTAAGTCTCTTTCATTCCCTTCCTTTCTACTCCCTTCCACAACTCAACATGCTAAAATGCAAGCATATAATCTATTCCACAACACCAAGCAATACCGCGACCCATACCCCAATTCCTAAGCCTAGAACTAGCCTCGATATGTGAGAGATAGAATCTACATGAGAGCCTAAACTTGTTGTCTCAAACCTAACACTTTATGCTAAGTTTAATCAAAATAGGCCTCACAATCATTATCACTAGAACAATAGGCTTTTAAGAAGGTAAGGTAAGGTAGGGGTATACTTGAGCTAGCAAGATAGTGGTAGAGTGAGTAAGAAAGCTCAAGTATGTCTATTATCCATGAATTCCGTTTCAATGCAAGGCATGATATTTAATTGTCAAATTTAGGTTCAAGTGAGTAGAGTTGGCTATCAATTTCAAAGCCCTATTTCGACCAAAATCTAGTGGCTAGTGAAGTGGTCCAAACATGGTTCTTCCTTACTTTCAAGATTTTCTCAAATGCAACAAAGAACTACTAACTAGGGCATTGAATTGATTACATGAGTTGGCATTCTACAAGGATTAGCTCATCATTGCTCCCAATGCATATGAATGCAATTCCTACATGCAATGCAACTAGACTCAATCCTAAAATGCAAATGCAACAACTAAATGACTTTCTTTTTAGAAAATTTTCAAATTTTTCAATTTTTTTTGGTTTTTCTATACCTTAAATGAATGCATGAGACTCAAAATGCATAGAGGGAAAATAAGACTTACAAAACACAATGTCAAATCTCTCAACCTCTCCCCCAAACTTAAATTACACAGTACCTTGTGTAATAAAAGTCTAGAGGAGACCTCAATCAACATGACATAAAACACAAAATGAAAAGCTTAAAGAAATATTTACAAGAAAGGTGGAGGTACCTCAAAACTGTGAAGAGGAGGATGATCCCAAGGAGAGCGATTGGTTAATTGAGGAGGGAGATCGGCTCGGCTTTCTCTTCCTTGGCAGTGCTTCGTAGGAGAAAGAGCGAGGTGGATCCTTTGGGACCGGCTTCCTTGGACGCATCTCGAATGAATGGCGCCTATCAAGGTCCGTTTCGCTCTCTCCTTCATCCGCTTCCTCACCCGCGTCGCTGTGCCCTCTTGTCTACCCCTTGTGGAGGACTTTCCCTTAATGATGGTCTTTAGCCCTTTGACCGTCTTCTTCAAGTCCTTTACCGTCTCACCGAGCTTCTTGATAGCCCGGTCTTGATACTTGTTCCACCTCTTGAGAAGACCAATGTGTGCATGGGCTTCTCTCAATGCAGGGCTTGGCATTGGGTCTATGCAAGAAGCAAAGTAATACCTCTCGCTACCGTAAACCGGGCTCGGAGCTTAATCCTCGACCTCCATATCTTCTTCCTCTTCAAGGGCTTGGCTTGGGTCAAAGTCAAATGTCCCTCTCTTGGCAACAGTGTGGAGAGGAGGACTAACGACCGGATTGTAGAGGTCCTCGTATGGGGGAGCAAAGTCAATAAGGGCGATGTCTTGGAAGGAGGTGGCTTGCAAGTTCGGGAGACAAATCTTCGCTTCGATTTTTGTGTCCACGGCGAACTTGTAGGCGAACCGGTTGTCCAATCTTCCCGAGAGAAACATGGTCCTCCCAAGGTAAAAGATGTCCATCCATTCGGGCTCTAGACCATCCGTCCCTAGCCGATGCCCACAAGCTTCGAAAATCGGGGTGATGATCCCTCCTATGCTGAGCTCGGGGTCCTTGTCCTTCATGGTGACAACCCAATCTTGGTTAGAGAGAAGCTGCCTAACCAATAGGCTAACCATGCCGGTTCCCGTCCTATCCCCACGGACTCTTGTGCCTCCTCTTGTGTGAAACCCCGTGAACTTTGCAAGACCCACGTCTAGCAGCTGGAGCTCCTCCTTGGTGACTTTCCCTGCCTCCTTCATTGCATAGAAGGTGTGAGCAAGAGCTTTGTGTGCATACCTCAAGGTCGGATGCCTTATCAAAGTCCCCGTGATTCCTCCCGGCTTGAATTTCCCAACCGCGATTGTCTCCCACAATCCCTTCAACTCACACTCATCAACGGTATGAATGCTGACACAAAAAAGAAACTAAGTAGTTTGAATTTATCGACGTGTAATTTTAAGCTATGTTGCATGAAAAAGAAAACGGGTACGTGAAAACAGAACGTTTCGAAACGTGAAAACACTATTTAAAAAAAATGTAGAAATGGAAACGTTTTGGAAACGTATATATATATTATATATATTAAGCATTAAACATCTAAATTATATTATAAGTAGAATATTTAAATCAAAAAAATCTAATATATAATTTTATATAATTATTAATTAATAAAAATAAAAATATGTAAAATTTAAAATTTAGAACATTGTCTTCATTATCAATTTCATTAGTCCATTAACCAAAACTATCTGCAATTCTAATTTATCGAGAGAACGGTTTTCAAATTCAATAATATCAAATTATTCTTATTTACCAAATCAAAATAATTATTAGAAAATTAATTATTAAGTTACTATACTATAAAGAATTAAATTGATCACTTAATCTTATTTTTATAATTATTTATTTGTTGCAAAAAACAAAAATTAAATTTTATCTTGTTTCCAAAATGGAAACGCGTGTTTCTAAAATAGAAACGCGTTTCCAAAATATTTTTAAACTGAAATTTTTAGGAAACACGATTTTTCATGTTTCCAACGAGTTTTCGAAAGTTTCGGAAACGGGAAAAGCACATCGGACGGAGTTTCCATGTATTTTTAAGGGGAATGTTTGAATTAATACAAATACTTTAAAAAAATGTCTTTTTTTCTTGTGTTTGTCTTTGGCTCAATCCAGGCATGCAGATGAATGATATGGTTCAGTTTTTTAATTGAACTTTTAATTAGTTTAATCTATAATTCATTTTGGGTCTTTTTTTATCCTTCATCCTTACCTTCAAGTATGCCCAAGATAAAGCAAATCTCTTTCATCACTACGATTGGATTGTTATATGTGTTTGATCATTTGATACAACAACACAATGAAACAACTCAAGAAAGAATAGAAGATGAGATAATTACTGTAACAAATCGTAACTAATATAATTCCTCAAGTGTTGCAAAATCTAATAATCAACAAAACTTCTACTACAAAGTTGGGATGATTTGAACTACGAAGGTCCCTACAATTATAACCAAAACACCTTCTGCCAAAACCAATATTAGAGCCATTCTTTGGTCTATTTAAGAACCTTAGATGTCCAGATCATCATCAGGGTCTTCGTCTGAATCCGGATGCTCATCGTCCGAATCTCTGAAATATATAATCTCCCCACCTTTACCTGATGAAACCACATCGGTCTGCAACTCTCCTAAAGCCTATGGTGTTGCCTCAATCTTGCCATCCGCAAGAGATCTCCTCCCATCATAGATCTCTGTCGATTTTCCATGATCTGAAGAACACAACCATATCAAGAAAATGTTGTTGTTTCCACAATCTAAGTGCTTAAAAGTATCTGGCTTTACACCAAATGTGACGTAAAAACTCACCTTGGTGCTCAAAAGGAAGTACAACTTTTTCTTTTTCAACTCGTTCTTTCTCAGACAACTGTAGATTGAATTGAACCTGAAGCAAAAGAAACAACAATCTCAGGCCATACAACTTAAACAACAAGAGATAAGAAGTTAAGAAGCAAAACAAGATGAATTGCCTTAGGCAAAAGGCTTTTGGTGGTTGCGATTACAGTATCCACAGAGGAAATGGGTGAAAAGCTTATTCCCAAATGATCAACATGATATTCTTCAGACTGTAGGTAAACGAGTTACAAGAGTCTTTTAAGTAGATGATAGTCGTAGTGTAGATAGAATAAAGCAAGAGAGAAACTCACCATTACTCTGACGCGTCCCTTTTTAAGCTTAAACCTGACATGAAACAGTCCTTTACCGAACTCTCGATGAACCAAAAAGAGGGTTTCCAAAGCGTTTCTTTTCCCATCCGAAGACGGACACAAAGGTTCTAAGTTGGCTTTCATCGTGGATATATATTTGAGCGCGTGTGTGACCTTCTCTTTGTGAAGTTCAGTGTTTATTGACCAAAATAAACTGGAAACTTCTGCTGCACCAAGAGAAGAATCAACCTTTTGCTGTTAAGCCTAAGATTGAATAAAACTAATAAAACAGTGCTCAGGTTCGTATTGCAAAGAATGTGAATCTCCCGTGGCTTTGAAGATCTGTTAAAAAAACCAGAAACTAACGGCATGGATGAATGTCTTAGCAGCTCATTCACCTGATTCAAAGTTTTCAATAAAAATAACTCACTTCTTCTTTCGATAGCTCATGTCTAAATCTCACAAGCATAAGTTTGCTTACTGAATCATTGGCAACACTGAAACGTGTTTTTCCATCTCCAACCAATCCTGCAGCAAAGTAATCACCTTTAGTCTCATATAATCCTTTAGATAAAGATCCAAAAAAAGGATGTAATGTAAAAGACTTACCTCTTCCTGCTTCAAT
Organism: Alliaria petiolata; assembly: GCA_020283515.1. NCBI lineage: Eukaryota > Viridiplantae > Streptophyta > Magnoliopsida > Brassicales > Brassicaceae > Alliaria > Alliaria petiolata. The sequence continues at coordinate 73,238,563 of JAHZTW010000001.1, forward strand.
GATTGATGAAAATAGCCTTTTTAAGTCACTCACACACTTGTGTATCTTAATTAAACTCGAACCTGCAGTCACGCCACTTGAAGGCTGATCAATCCAGCCTAGTGGATCAGTGTAACAATCCAAAATACGAATCCTTCAAATAAAAAAAAAACAATCCAGTATCAAACAAGTATCACAGTGATGAGAGAATTCAAACTACTCAACAAGTTTAGGTTAGTATGTCTTAGAAAAATCTAAAGGAAGTAAAATCAAAACCAGTGCTCAGTGCTCAAGCTCTTAGAAAAGAACGACTATTTCTCAAATTTTTAATGTGTAACATATTTTTATGTATAGGAAAAAATGCATAATTGTATTTGACTTTTTTCAAAATAATAAAGTCGAAAAGCGTTCTAAGAGTTTCGTTTAGTTTAACAAATTTAATTGTAAAAATTGAAGTTTAGAAAAAAAAATTTTAAAGTAACTAAATGAAATAAATACGGGTTAAGAATATAAATTAGCTAAAATTATTAGCAAGAATTAAATTAGGCCGAATATACATGTGCTAAGAATATCATTACAAAACATGTAAACTAAAAGATAAGCTATTTATGTTTTTAATTTAGTATGTTCGTAACAAAATTGGTAGTCTAAAAATAATTTAGTATGTTCATATTAATTAGTTAATTTTGATTTTAATTCAATGATTTTGGTTAATCAACGAGACACGATTTTAATTTTTCTGTTTGTAAACTAATATGTCGAATTCTAACAAATTCAGCCGGATTTGCTCAGTTACCATTTAAATCTTAATTTATTTAGTTAGATTCTGCCAAAAATCACAAATAAATTCTGCCAGATTCAGCGTTATCATTTACACACTTTGTTTCTCGAAGTCTCGGGTTAACTGTGTTATTTTTCAATAGGCAAATTCCAGTAGGTCCATTTTAACAAATTGAGTTTTTGTTTCTATGATATGCTAACAAATTTCAAGGCTGCTTCAGTCGCAGCCTAGGCCCTCCTCAAGCACAAGATTAAATCTCTTTTAGAGGGGTTCACATTACAGAACTTTAGAGATGAGCAGTGAAGCACGAGAGTATGAGACAATGACATACACATCTTTATTTATATTTTAAACGACAACACACAAGTTTCCAAAAAACCCAAAATCAAATATCTTCCTTTTAAATCCAAAACTACTTAGCGAACCATTCCGGTCTGTATGAAGTACCTAACTTGTCCAATTCCAAATCCAACCAACATTGCAGGCCCATAGACTATTGCTGTTATTTTCCAGTTCACCCATTTTTGTTGGCTCTTTGGCTTTGGTTGTTGTGTATGTGGTGGTGTCGGTGCTGTATTTCCCCAGAGTAACTATCTTGAAGAGGAAGACCATAAAGATCCATGTTTCCTTCAAAAAGAGACTTAGGCTGGCTTTCGAACTGTGTACCTTCTGGTATTGGGCCCCTGAGCTTGTTATTAGACAAATCAATGTATGCCAAGAACGAGAGGTTTGCTAGCTCTTGTGGAATACTTCCAGAAAGTTGATTTCGAGACAGGTCTAACGACTCGAGCCAAGACATTTTGGCAATAGACGACAGAATACGATCTTCAAAATTGTTTCCAGATAAGTTCAGCGCTCTTACCGACTCTAAGAGGCAAATCGACTCTGGAATCCGTCCAGCAAACATGTTCCCGAAAAAATCAATTGATGCATAAGCTTTTACTATCTTTTCAAGCTTCATGTATGCCCCTTTGCTTCTCACATACATCGATGGGACATATGTCCCGTACGTCGAGTACCGCAACACTGATTCAGAATTATCTAGCATTCACATCAAGATTGGATTGTAGTTCTCAAAATAATCTGGTGGCAGACTTCCAGTGAAATGATTTTTTGATATGTCGATTATCTTCAGTTTCCGAAATGAAAGAGAATTTCCATGAGGAGAAACAGTGCCATAAAATTCGTTCTCTCGCAATACAACGACTTCCAGATGGGGAAGACCCACGAGCCAGAAGGGAAAGGTTGTCACGGATCCTCTTGCCCTCCACATTTAGAAACTTTAGTTCTCGACAATTTCCAAGAGACCTTGGAAGCCTTTCAGTGATGTAATTGTTCCCAACGTCAAGTACGGTCATCAAGGGGGTTCCGGATAATATATCTGGGATTCTTCCAACGAGGTTGTTGTTGCACATATTTAAGTATTCTAGTCCTGAGAAGCACTGGGTAATTGATCCATTGAACTTGTTATATGACAGATCCAACGAACCCAGACTCCTTAAATTGTAAATTGAAAGAGGTAGAACCTCTTCAAACTTCTTATTTGAAGCCGAGATTTCATAGATGGTTTTTGCAAGAAGAGGAAAAAATCCTTCAAACGCGTTTGAACTTATATCTAACCATCTAACCGGAATATTATCAACATCTGGCCAACCCTCGAAACCACTCAGAAAGTTTATAGACATATCAACTGTGGACAAAGAAGGAAATTCCCAAAACCAGCGTGGCACTTCTCCTTCTATTTTATTCATGGAAATGTCTAATTCCTCCAAACTCGGTAGGTTTTTAAGAAACCTGGGGAACTGGTTGCTGCTGCAGTTCGACAAGAATAATTTTTTCAAAGTTGTTGGAAAGACATGATCCGAACTGGTGGTACTAAGCCATGATAAATGATTTCCAGATAACCATAACTCCTCCAAAGACTTGAAAGACAAGAAAAATGATTCATTTGTGTATGTCAGTTTCAGTTTCTCTAAGAAGAGGTATTTAAGGTTTACTGGCTTTGAAAAAAAGTTTAGGATTCGATCACTGAAAAGGTTAGAGCCAAGGTATACGCCTGTAAAGTTTGATGATAATGAAGAAGAATTTGGAATTTCAAGTGGGTCCATGAGATGGTTTTCTATTATAGCAAGAGTTTTCAGCGAAGGCATGGTTAATACCGAAGCAGGAAGGATTCCATAAAACTTATTTCCGGAAAGAGCTAAATAGCGAAGCCTGATTAGATTGGTTAAAAAGGAAAAGTCACCGGTGAATTGGTTGCTCGATAAGTCAAAATATTTTAGGCGGATTAGGTTTGTGATTGTAAATGGTATTTTACCCGAAAGCCCACTATAGAAGAGATGCAACCCCCTTAGGTTTGAGAGTTTTCCGAACTCTGCGAGAAGTGATGATAAAAAAAAAATTGTTGCCAACGAGATCGAGATATTCGAGGTGTTGGAGTATAAAGAGACTACTATTTGGCCTAAGAATGCCACTTAGACATGAAAAGCCAAGGCGTACCTCAGTTACCACACCGGTCTTGTTATAAAACGTAATCTCTTCGAAAGAATCCGCGTCTTTGGACCAAGACATGATCGTTGTGTTGAAAAATATTTTATAACACTCCCCTTTGTTATCCATCATCATTGATGAGTTGCGTACTGCCTCGTTAAAAATCTTATCATGGAAAATTCAATGGGACAAAACCACAACAAGGGAAAAAGAGTGCAGTAATGCTCCCCCTTATGTATCCATCACTGTGAAGTTGCGCGCTGCCTCGTTAAAAATCTTTCCATAGAAAAATCCAGTAGGACAAAAACCATGGCAAAGGAAAAGAGTACAACAACAGCAAACTCCCCCTGGAAATGATGGATCTCATCTTCTCTTCACAAATCTCGTAGATGCCGCATTCCAATACTCTGAACATGCTTTTTGAATGTTGTAGTAGGAAGCGCCTTTGTGAAGAGATCAGCTGCGTTGTCACATGAGCGAACATACTGAATATCCACCTCTTTATTTTTCTCGAGCTCTTGAGTATAAGAGAAAAATCTTGGAGGGATATGCTTCGTTCGATCGCTCTTGATATAACCTTCTTTAATTTTAGCGACACAAGCAGCATTGTCTTCAAACACTTTTGTTGGTTCTTTATCTGTGATTATTCCGTTTGCTTCTTGTATATGATGAGCTATGGATCTCAGCCATACACATTCCCTGCTTGCTTCATGAAGCACAATAATCTCTGCATAATTTGAAGAAGTCGCGACCAAAGTTTGCTTATGGGATCGCCAAGAGATCGCAGTTCCACCAAATGTGAAAACATATCCAGTTTGCGATCGAGCCTTATGCGGATCAGATAAATATACTGCATCTGCAAAACCAACTAGACCAACCTCGGGGTTTCTAGAATAATATAATCCAAAATTAATCGAACCTTGAAGATAACGAAATATATGCGTTATTTCATTCCAATGTCTGCGCGTCGGTGATGAACTATACCTTGCAAGTAAGTTAGTAGCAAAAGTTATATCTGGTCTAGTACAATTTTCAAGATATAAAAGTCCACCTATAGCCCTCATATAAGACACTTCAGGACCTAATATTTATTCATTATCTTTACAAGGCCGAAATGGATCCTTGTCAACATCGAGTGGTCTATTGACCATTGAAGTATTCAAAGGAGTCACTTTATCCATACTAAAGCATTTCAACACCCTTCTGGTGTAATTTGATTGATGCACAAATATTGCATCTTGAAAATGCTCTATCTGGAGCACAAGACAAAACTTTGTCTTTCCAAGATCTTTCATCTCGAACTGATATTTCATGTGAGTTCTTGCATCATCAATCTCCTTTTGAGTTCCAATCATGTTCAGGTCATCAACATACACAGCAATGATCACAAATCCTGATGCAGATTTCTTTATAAAAACACATGGGCATATCGCATTGTTGACGTAACCTTTACTCAACAAGTAGTCACTTAAGCGATTATACCACATGCGTCCGGATTCCTTTAATCCGTAAAGTGATCGATGTAGTTTGACCGAACATATCTCTTTAGATGCTTTAGGCATCTTTGACCCTTCAAGGATCTTAAATCCTTCAGGGATTTTCATGTATATGTCACTATCAAGTGAACCATATGCAGTCACAACATCCATCAGGTACATCTCTAAATTTTTAGAGGCCGTTAGGCTTATTAAGTACATGAATGTGATTGCATTCATGACCGGGGAATATGTTTCTTCATAATCTATTTCCGGTCTTTGAGAAAAACCTTTCTTCAGCTGAACTCTCGGTTCATTTGCGTGCTCTACTTACATCAATATGTTCTTCAGGAACATTTACCCTTGATGGAGCATTTGCTGCAGGGATATGAGATTTCGTCACCCTCCTCGTATCTGTGAATGCATCAGGTAACTGGTTTGCAAACTTTGCATATGTATAATTTTCTGAACTTCCACCTCGCGTTGATTAGTAGGAGGATCAAGATAAGCCAAAGAGTGTGTACACTAGGTGATATCATTTGGTGATTCTCTCAATCCTCCCCCTAACGGAGGGAATTCACTTTCATCAAAGTGGCGTGAACATATCACCAGTTACCGGTTCAAGATACCTAATTATACTTGGTGACGAATAACCGACATAAATTCCCAATCTTCTCTGTGGTCCCATTTTTGTTCTTTGGGGTGGCGCTATAGGGACATAGACCGCACACCCAAACACACGAAGATGGGAAACATCTGGTTTATGGCGAAACGCTAACTGTATGGGGGAATATTCATTATATGCACTTGGCCTAACCTGGACCAATGCCCCAATATGCAATATAGCATTTCCCCACACAGTGATTTGAAGCTTTGTTCTCAAGATTAACGGTCTTGAAATCAACGAGAACCGTTTAATCAAAGACTCAACCATGCCATTTTGTGTATGTACGTGCGGAACCGGATGCTCAACATCGATTCTCAAAGACATGCAATAGTCATTAAAGACTGCTGAAGTGAACTCACCAGCGTTATCAAGCTTGACTTTCTTTATGGCACAATCAGGGAAATGCGCTCTCAACCTGATTATTTGGGCAATGAATCTTGCGAAAGCCATATTTCTTGTGGTCAAAAGACACACATGTGACCATCTGCTAGATGCGTCAATCAATAACATGAAATATCTAAATGGCCCGCACAGTGGGTGAATCGGCCCACATATATCACCATGTATTCTCTCTAGAAATACAGGGGATTCATTCCCAACTTTGGCTGGCGAGGGCCTACTTATAAGTTTTTCTTGAGAACATGTCTTACATGAAAACTCCCCCGATTGAAAAATCTTCTGGTTTTTCAATGGGTGGCCACTCGAATTTCGCACAATCCTTCTCATCATGACTGAATCAGGGTGGCCTAACCTTTCATGGCACACTCTAAAATTGCTGGTAAACTTCTGGTTTACCGCAACATGTGATTCAGCCATGGTTATCTTTGTGCAATATAATTCGGAGGACATCATTGGTAATTCTTCCAACTGATGTTTCCTCTCAGTTGTAATTCAAAGATATTCAATGTCATTCTTATTAACAGTCTCAATATGATATCCATTTCTTCGGATATCTCGGAAACTTGATAAGTTCCGCTTAGACTCGGGGGAGTATAATGCATCTTGCACTACAAACTCTGTACCCTTTGAAATTGAAAAACTCGCTCTTCCAGAGCCTGGTATAATCTTTGCAAAACCAGTTATAGTACTCACGTTTCCGGCGGAGACTTTCATTTTGAGACAGGAGAAATACTTTTTATCCCTAAGGATTGTATGTGTCGTAGCACTGTCTGATAGACATGTATCTCCATCCTGAATCTCAAATTGTGACATCTTCTGTGCCACAATACTTATAAGAGATGCAATAATTAATCAAAAACATCAACTTATAAAAAATTAGTATATTATATCAAAAATCTTTTGATAAACAAAACTTGACATATACTTTTGTTTACCATATATATTAAAAACCAGAACAAGTAATGTTATTCAGATCTTTTTTGATTCAGCATACAGATCGGCGAAGTGTTTTGGCGTACGAAACTTGCGTACCCAATAACTTTTTATGCCGCACCTTGCCTTTTTACGTCCCAACCATCATCATTTTTCCTCTTTCGTCCATCACACTTACTTTAGTGGATAACTCAACATTCTCTCACAGGAATGGAGTTAATCCAGTTGGACGAGACTGATGGTTCATCATCACGAATTCATTATATTGTTAAGCTACCAGGAGGATTTACATCAACTCCGAGCTTTAAGTGAATTCTCTCGCCTAGAGATGCAACCACTCATTTCCAAAGATCTTCATGATCTTTACTCGTGATGGATTCATCTTATAAACCATCATAGATATGGTGGCATAAAAAGATCATGGCTTTCGCCTTATCTTATATAGTGTCATTTCCGATATATCAATAGTGCTCAAGAGATCATTTCTCTTTAGATGCAACCTTACATCTTCCGCCCAAGACATATAATTATTTCTACACAAATCAAGGGCGGAGATCTCGAGCTTTGCCGAATTTAAATATCATTATTGAATAAAAAAACTTAACCCAAAATAAAAGACAATAATTTAAAACAATATGAGGAGGCAGAGCCTTCCTATTCAATTGCTGGAGGAGGAGTTTTTAAAACTACAACTCCAAAATAAATAAATAAACAAGAATGAGGGTTTTAACCTCCCACTTCATAAATAAATTAAATGTATAGACATGAATTAAATAAGGAGGAGGTGTTATCCTTCCACTCTGTAAATATGATCTGAGGAGACATAGTCTACCATGTGATCATTTTTTCGATCGTGAAGGCAGCGCCTATAATAACGATCGGCTCGGAGAAGGCATAGCCTATCATCCCGGCATAGCAAATAAACGGGGAAGGCTCAGCCTATCTACCCGTAAATAATAAACTTGAATTGAACACAAATAAATCTTACCTTATTGGTATATAGACAGATCTGGTATACAGACAAATCCAGAGACGTTCGTGTTGATAACGTGTTGTAAATTAATGGTCTCTCTACATAGAAACTATGCTTTCTAGGAGAGAAGCATAAAGAGTTTAAGAGAAAATGAAATCTAGAGAGAGAGTAGAGAGAAAGAGGAAGAGAGAACTTCTTCAAAACTTATGGTTTTACAAAGAGTAAGGTTAGCTATTTATAGAAGTTCATTACTTAATAGAGAAGTAAACTTCATAGCTAAGTAATATTTCATAGCTAAGTAATTTACTTCATAGCGAAGTAAACTTAATGATGAAAAAAAGATAATTATAAACTAGTTTATAACAATGCAAGAATACTTGGAATATTTATGATTTGAAGGAAGGAAAGGGTGATTATTATAGAGATACGTTATTATCATTGACCGGCCAACTTTGTTGACCAGTAATTTCACAAAGTGTGCTACTCGGAAGCAGCTCACAACCACTAAAGCAACAGTAATGTTTTACCAGTCTCGATCGCTTTTGGCCGTGAATTGGAGTGGGTCCTTCAGCTATATGTGGTCGTCCACTTTTTATTTGTCATTCAACAAATAAATACATCAAAAATTTTAATTAGTGTAGATTACACATGGTATATAAAAAATGCAATTGAATTGTACAAGGCAAACATGATTTATTAATTATTGGGTTTTCTGCAAAAAAAACTTAAATTAATTATTTTTTGCAAGAAACCTGAAAAAAAATCCAAAAAATTAACCATTTATTTATGAAGAAAGATATGCATATTATGAGAGGATAATGATTATCCATATCGTTTCACGGACTGTCTTTAATATTTTATTCATTCTTACACTAGTATAAATATGTGTACTCGTTACATTGAAAGTAATAAGAAGACATACTTCTTTCATCTCATATATCTCTCACACACCTTCATCTCTCTCTTACTTTATCCAAGTTATAAACATACACATATACATATAAGATATCTCCCCTCATATATATATATATATATAATATTAGGTATAGTTTACAACACGTTATCAGCACGAACGCCTCTCGATCCATCTGTATACTAGTTATGTTTTTATACCAATAAGAAGGTAAGATTTATTTGTGTTCAGTTTATTTTAAATTTTATTATTTATGGGAAGGTAGGCTATACCTTCCCCGTTTATTTGTTATTCCGGGATGATAGGTTCTGCCTCCTCCGAGCCGATCGTTATGGTAGGCTATGCATTCACGATCGAAATGATCACATGGTAGACTATGTCTGCTCAGATCATATTTGTGGAGTGGGAGATTAAAACCTCATCCTTATTTATTTATTTGTTGAGTGGGAGATTAAAGTCCTCATCTTTGTTTATTTATTTATTTATTTATTTATCGAGTGGTGATATATCATGGTTTTTACCAGTTTTTAAGCCATGATATAAGTGTTTTTATAGAGTCTTTTGCTAGTTTTGGAGTCTCTTTAGAGTCTTTACAGGATGGAGAGCATTTGGAGATAAATGGGAGAATCTGGAGCATTTTGGAGCACTTTGAAGAAGCAGCCGAAGTGATGAAGTCAAGAGGGTGGAATTCACGACCTGAGTGTCGATCGACACACTCAGTGTCGATCGACACCAAGGATAGACGGCCACAAGTGACGGTTTCCAATCAGAAAAAGGAAAGAAGAGCAAGTTCTGAAGAATTACAAATCTACCCCTGGACGAAAAATCCCCTTTTATAAATAGTTTTTAGGCATTGTTTAGAAAGATAATTTATCATTATTTTCTGTTTTTGAGACTTAGAGAGAGATTGATCCTGAGCTTTTGGGGAGACAATTCTAACTCATCTGAGCCAGATTTCGAACCCCTGTATCATTCTCTATTCTTTTATGCAATATTATTCAGCCATGTTTTGTGTTTGCATTATTATGTCTGAGTAGTTTGCTTGTTAGGTTAGGGTAATTTAGGGTTTGATGAAGAGTTTATAGAATCACTAGAATTATTAGGGAAATCAATTGGATCTTCACCTAGATTTGTGCTTAACTTGATTCTCTGAATTGATCACTTAGAAATCAAACCTTAGGTTGTTTAATAGATGCGAGAGCATTATTAATAACTTGAACTAATCTTAGGTGAGCAAATTATCTATTCGCAAAGAGATTTGGTCTAGGTAATTTGTGAACAAATCGAACCTGTTCTTATTGCTTGCCTTGATTGTTTAAATTCGCAAAGAGATTTGGAATTTAGGGATTTAGGCATAGATAACTTCTGCAACGAGAGTTGATTGGTTTTACCTTAGAGTTTCGAGTTCTAGACGGTTCTTAATAAATCCCTAATAGACTTAGATTCTGCATTCTTGGATTCAAACCTGATAATTATCCTTGCCTAGCGCCTCGTCTCCTGAACCTTAATCCATCTAATTCCGATTTATTACTTGCTTTAATTGCTTAGTTTTAAATTTCATTATTCGACCTAGCATAATCTAAACCTAGAAACCATAAGTGTAGCTTTAACTTCCCTGAGGATTCGATACCCCTTATACTACAACTGCATTGCTGTGCACTTGCAGTAGTTGATTATTTGGGTAAAACCTGAGCCCTATCAAGTTTTTGGCGCCGTTGCCGGGGAAGCTAATAGCTACCTAACGGGATCTAGTATTAGGATTCTGTCTAGGATTTTGTTTTATTTTTGTTACTGATTTAGTTCTCTATCTTTTGTTTCAGGTGCATGCCCAGTACCAGGAGCAACAAGGAAGAAGAACTAGTCACTTTGAACCAGGAAATCAACCGTCTCGAACGTACGAACCGCAAGTTTGCCCGAGCATCGATCGACACACCAGGCGTCGATCGACACCTTTCTGCACCAGCATCGATCGACACACCTAGTATCGATCGACACCTTTCTGCACCAGCATCGATCGACACACCTAGTATCGATCGACACCTTGCGCAGATAGAGATGGCTGAACCTGTAATCATGATACGCAACGAGGATGGCGACTTTGTTGACCTGCAGGGCAACAGAAGGAACGCCCAAGGACAGAGACTTGATGAGGCTGGCTCCATCATCGTCGAAGCTGCAGAAGCTGGACGTGGAAGAACACTAGGCGAGTACAACCGCCCAGACCAGTTCTATGCCAATAGAGCTGCGATCCGTCCTCCTGCATTCCAGAGGAATGACTTTGAGCTGAAGCCCGCTTATTACACTTTAGTGGCTCAGCATCTCTTTCATGGTCTTCCCAGTGAGCACCCTATGGACCATATCGAAAGATTCGAGGACCTCGCATCAAGCATCAAGGCCAATGGAGTGACCTACGACTACATTTTCTGCAAGCTCTTTCCTTACTCACTTGCAGGCGATGCATCCTACTGGCTGAAGCAGCTTGATCCAGGATCTTTAAACACTTGGGAAGAAACAAAGAATGCATTCTTATGCAATTTCTTTGATGATGCAAGATCCGAGGAGCTGCGGATGAAGATCACTACATTCTCCCAAGGACCTGCTGAAGCATTCAAGGCTTCATGGGTGCGATTCAAGGCCTACCAGAGGGACTGCCCACATCACGGTTTTAGCAAACCACAGCTTATCGGTATCTTTTACTGAGGGATTGATTGGAGTTACCAGATGTCCTTTGACGTTGCAAGCAATGTCAACTTCAACACAAGGATTCCGGAAGTTGCGATAGAGCTTATTGAAAATTTGGCTTCTAGTAACATCACCAAGAATGCCGACTTCGAGAGAAGACAAAGCGCAGGACAAGCTGGAGGAAACCAAATCGCTGAAGTCAATAGGAAGCTGGACAACGTACAAAATCTCTTGGTAGGGAAGAAGCAAGTCCATTTTGCCAATGAGGTGGAGTCATTCGAACCAGAGCCAGACTGTGAAGAAGAAGACGTGAATTACATCAACGGAGGAGGATTTCAGGGCCAGCGCTATGGGAACCTGCAGGGAAACAGGAACTTCACTGTGAATTATCAGAAGAGTTCCTTCACAGGTAATCAAAACTCTTCTGGTTACACGCCGAAACCTCCATTTCAGAGCAGCAACTACACTAGGAGCTATGGAAATTCTTCATACCAGAAGCCACCTCCGCAAGACAACAAAATGTAGTCCATGCTTTAGCAGATATTGGAAGGACAGCAGAAGATGACAGTGAGCTTCAATGGCAAGATTGATGCACTGTATGAGGACCTGAATGGGAAGATTACCAACATACATTCTCACATGAAGAAACTGGATATTCAGGTTGCTCAAACCGCAGAAACTGTTAACAGACAGGAAGGATTTCTTCCAGGGAAGACGGATACCAATCCCAAACGCCACGTGAATGCCATTGCGCTAAGGAGTGGCAAGACACTTCAAACCGTGCAGAAAAGAGGGCTCAGCACTGCAGAATTCGAGGAGCTTGAAGACACAGAAGATGCTGCGGAGCAGAGTGTCGATCGACACCACCTGTGTCGATCGACACCCGAGGAGATGAACGACAAATCAGAGAAACGCGACGCGAAGGATTCAACTCCTCCAGAGACCAGTGTCGATCGACACCAGGAGGGTATCGATCGACACCCACCACGGACTGAAGCAGATCGAGCTAAAACCAAGACTGTTGCTGAAGAAAAAATTTACAAGCCAAGGATCCCTTTCCCTCTGATCACAAAGAAGAGTAAGAAGGAGCTGCTGGAAGCCAGATGCAAGGCTATCATGGATAGACTAGTGGTTGAAATTCCTTTGATGGATGCCATTAGAACTACTCCCATGATAAAGAGATACTTGAAGTGGATGATGACCAATAACGTTGACATGGAAGAAGGCGTGATGATGATATCAGAGCAAGTCAGTGCGGTCATTCAGAACAGGCTACCAGAAAAGCTCTCCGATCCAGGGAGCTTTGTTCTAGATTGCTCCATTTTCTCAGACAGATTTGGAAGGTCTCTATGCGATTTAGGCTCTAGTGTCAACTTGATGCCTCTTTCGGTTGCTCTCAGGATGGATATGACGGATTTCAAGGCCACCAGAATCTCTTTAGTCCTTGCAGATCGATCTATCAGGATCCCTGAAGGTGTTTTGGAGGATGTTCCTATCAGAGTTGGAAATTGTCTAATACCCACAGACTTTGTGGTATTAGCCTATGATGAGGAACCCAAGGACCCTCTGATACTTGGTAGACCATTCCTAGCTACAGCCGGAGCCATCATTGACGTAAGGAAGGGAAGGATCGCACTAAACATTGGTGATTTGGTGATGAACTTCGACATGGAGAAGCTGATGAAGAGACCCACAATTGATGGACAGACCTTCTACGTCGATACACTCACCAACCTTGCTGAAGAGATCTTCAAGGAAGACCATCCTACAGACCCGTTGGAGCGAGCTCTGACCACTTCTACCAAGGACATTGAAGACCTCGACGTAGCTGCTGCTGGTTACGCGAAGATGATGGACGCAAGTGAGCAAGTGATGCAACTTATCGCACAGGACGATCTGTGTCGATCGACACCATGCGACATCAAGCTCAGATGCATCACTTGGCGATTGGAGTGAGATCAAAGCACCTAAAGTTGAGCTTAAACAGCTCCCTGCCGGGCTAAGGTACGCATTTCTTGGTCCCAATTCGACTTACCCTGTTATAGTCAATGCTTCATTAAACAACGCAGAGCTCACTTTGTTGCTAAGCAAGCTGCGCAAGTATCGCAAAGCTCTTGGCTATTCTCTTGATGATATTTCAGGGATCTCACCAGACTTATGCATGCATCGGATTCACCTTGAGGATGAGGCAAAGTCATCAATTGAACACCAAAGGAGGCTGAATCCGAACCTGAAGGAAGTTGTCAAGAAAGAGATCATGAAGCTGTTAGATGCAGGGATCATCTATCCCATCTCAGATAGCGCTTGGGTCAGCCCTGTTCACGTGGTCCCTAAGAAAGGAGGAGTCACCGTGGTAAAGAATGAGAAGAACGAGCTGATTCCTACAAGGACTGTGACTGGTCACAGGATGTGCATAGACTACCGGAAGCTGAATTCCGCGACCAGAAAGGATCACTTTCCTTTGCCTTTCATTGATCAGATGCTGGAAAGGTTGGCGAATCACCCATATTATTGCTTTCTAGATGGGTATTCAGGGTTCTTTCAGATTCCTATCCACCCAGATGACCAGGAGAAGACCACTTTTACATGTCCCTATGGCACTTTTGCATATCGCAGAATGCCATTTGGACTTTGTAATGCTCCTGCGACCTTCCAGCGCTGCATGATGTCTATCTTCACTGACATGATTGAGAAGTTCATGGAGGTCTTTATGGATGATTTTTCTGTCTATGGATCATCCTTTAAAGATTGCCTAGAGAACTTATGTGCTGTGCTGCAGAGATGTGAAGAGAAACACTTAGTGCTGAATTGGGAGAAGTGCCACTTTATGGTCAGAGATGGCATTGTTCTTGGGCATCGAGTTTCTGCAGATGGTATTGAAGTAGACCGCGCTAAGATTGAAGTCATGACCACTTTGCAAGCACCTGATTCTGTTAAGTCTGTGAGAAGTTTTCTGGGTCACGCTGGGTTCTACCGCAGATTCATCAAGGATTTCAGCAAGATAGCGAGACCACTCACTGCTCTTCTCTGTAAAGATGTGAAGTTTGAGTTCACACAAGAGTGCCTTTCAGCCTTTGAACAGATCAAGCAAGCCTTAGTGAGTGCTCCGATTGTTCAACCACCGGACTGGGATCTACCTTTCGAGGTTATGTGTGATGCAAGTGACTTCGCAGTAGGAGCCGTTCTGGGACAGAAGAAGGACAAGAAGCTGCACGCCATCTACTACGCAAGCAGGACTTTAGATGATGCTCAGAAAAACTACGCAACTACGGAGAAGGAACTGCTCGTTGTGGTCTTTGCCTTTGAGAAATTTCGTCAGTATCTTGTTGGCTCAAAGGTGATTGTCCACACTGACCATTCCGCATTGAAGTATTTGATGCAGAAGAAGGATGCGAAGCCTAGGTTGCTCAGGTGGATTCTACTTCTACAAGAGTTTGACATAGAAGTCAAAGACAAGAAAGGAGTTGAGAATGGAGTAGCTGATCATCTTTCGAGGATTAGGATTGAAGATGACGTGCCAATAGATGATTTCCTGCGTGAGGAGAACGTTTATCTCATTGAGAGTCATTTCCAAGCTGAGAATTTTGACCTTGCGAGCTCAGTGTCGATCGACACTAGGGGAATGTCGATCGACACTCCGTCCGAAAAAGTGAGAACAAGTCGCGGATCAACACTTCGAAGTTTGCCAACTTCGCTGGTGTCGATCGACACCAGGAGTCTTCATTGATTCGCAGACTTCTAGGAGAGGTGTTTCGACAGACGATCTTCGCCATCAATGATGCAACTCGACCATGGTATGCTGATATTGTGAACTTCCTTGCTGCTGACATTGAGCCGACACATCTCAAGGGTTATGAGAAGAAGAAGTTCATGAGGGAACTTAGAAGGTACTATTGGGATGAACCACATTTATACAAACATTGTTCAGACAGTGTTTACAGAAGATGCATTGCAGAGAGTGAGACTCGTGACATCCTGTTCCACTGTCATGGTTCTGAGTATGCTGGACATTTTGCTACCTTCAAGACAGTATCCAAGGTTCTTCAAGCAGGCTTTTGGTGGCCTACTATGTTCAAGGATGCGCAGCTGTTCATCACTCAATGTGATGCTTGTCAGAGGAAAGGGAAGATCAGTAAGAGGAATGAGATGCCACAGAACTTCATTCTTGAAGTTGAGATCTTTGATTGTTGGGGCATTAATTGATTTCATGGGCCCTTTTCCTCCATCTTATGGAATGCAATACATCTTAGTGGCTGTGGACTATGTCTCTAAGTGGGTCGAAGCGATTGCCTCTAAGAAGAATGATGCTGCTGTGGTACTCAAGATGTTTCAGACCATCATTTTTCCAAGATTCGGATTACCTTGGATTGTTATAAGTGATGGTGGTTCTCACTTTATTAACAAGATCTTCGACAAGCTGCTAAAGAAACATGGTGTTCAACATCGAGTCGCGACACCATATCATCCCCAAACGAGTTGACAAGTAGAAGTCTCCAACAGGCAGATCAAGCTAATTCTGGAAAAGACAGTAGGAAAGACAAGGAAAGATTGGGCAACAAAATTAGATGATGCACTTTGGGCCTACAGGACTGCATACAAAACGCCTTTGGGAACTACACCTTTCCAGCTGCTCTATGGCAAAGTGTGCCATCTTCCAGTTGAGTTGGAATACAAGGCACATTGGGCTATTAAGAAGATGAACTTCGACTTGAAGCCAGCTGCAGAGAGGCGCCTACTTCAACTCCACGAATTGGATGAACTTCGTTATCATGCTTATGAGAACTCAAAGCTCTACAAAGAGAGAACTAAAGCATATCATGATAAGAAGATCATCTCCAGACAATTCGAGCCAAATGACCAGGTACTTCTGTATAACTCCCGTTTGCAATTGTTTCCTGGTAAATTGCGTTCACGTTGGTCAGGTCCTTTCACCATCAAAGAGGTTTGACCATATGGAGCAATTTTCTTGACAAACTCCATAGGAGAGGAGTTCACTGTGAATGGGCAACGAGTGAAACACTATTGTGCTTAAGCCTTGATTTTAGAAGGACACATTGTGTCTTTGGCTAACGCACCGTCTGCCTAAACGCATGACCAGTCAAGCTATTGACGTTAAACGAGCGCTGAGTGGGAGGCAACCCACTGTTAGGTACATTTTTCTTTGCATTTGTTTTGGTTTTTACTAATCATTTTGGGTTTTATATATATATATATATATATATATATATATATATAAAAAAGAAAGGAGAAATTTCGACCAGCTTTAGTGTCGATCGACACCCTTATGTGTCGATCGACACCACCATCCGGACCGAGGTAAGTCTTCAAAACCACGAGTCTCGTTCTTCATCTTCATAATTTCAAAAACCGCCTTTAGAAAAATTTCTCCACAAATCCGATTTTTCTCAAAAGTTAACCAAATTGAGTAATTTTTTGCTCTAATCTGTGCGGATTTTTACCCTCTTCCATAATCTATCATCCATTCATTCGATCTACAAAGGTATGTTCTTCAAATCTCCCAATTTTGATTTCGACCCTAAGGTGAAAATTTTCGAATCCGACCTTTTTGGCTTGATTTCTTGTTTGAATGATACTCATTTAGGTTGTCTACCATAGTTTACATCATCACCCAACCATTTTTCATCCTCTAAATTGCATAATTTGAAATTTTCGGATTTTTGGAAATTGATGATGAATGTTGTGAATTTGGAGTTTTTCTTTGGGTTTTATGGTCTAGGCTAGGTCGATTATTGTTATTGGGACTGCTTGGATTGATGTTTGATGATGTATGAAGTTGCACTTGTTATTTTCGGGTTGAATTGGATTTTCACGCAAGGTGTCGATCGACACCATGAGTGTCGATCGACACCCGACCCGACCAGACACAATGTTCTTCATTTCTTAGATTGTGGATTTGATTTTGATTGCTTTTCTTTTGCAGATGGCTCCTGTGAGTAAGAGACCACGCCACACTGAAGCTTCCGCCTCAGGAACAGCTAATGATGAGGCAATTCCGTGTCTTGCTCCTTGGCCAAAGCGTGAAAACGCAAAGATCCGGAGCACGCGACGTTGGGAGGATCCACCAGCTACAGAGATTGCTAAGGAGGACTGTACCCTTCGCGGTATTAATGAGGCATGGGATGATTACGACACGCTCTTCTACAATGCGTGGATCGGTGTGAAGATAGCTCCGACTCGCTTTGCTTGCGAGAAGACGATGACAGCATTGGGCATCAAGGAGGATGTTCTGCAGCTGTTGCGCAGAACTGGTATGGGCACCATTGCGACGCGGCAGTACGACTTGTACCCCGATCTAGTCCGCCAGTTCATCGCCACTGCCAGAGTCTACTACAGGAATGAGATAGTCCGCAACGCTCTGGAAGGGACACTCACATTTCTCATCCGCGGGATCCGTTACCGCATTTCTCTTCCAGAGCTTTGTCAGATCTATGGGTTCGATGATGAGCATGCAACAGGAGTTGCACTTCAGACACAGCTTCCAGACAACCAGGATTTCTGGTCCCTCTTCGGAAATGGGCAGTATGATTCGAAGACCTCCACTCACACCGACATTCGCCATCCCACCCTGCGCTACTTGGTACGTTTGTTCTCCACTACACTTCTGTGTAAGCACGAGCCAGGGAAGATGCGAGTAGCTGAGCTAGTATTGCTTTACCGAGGTATTTGGTCTGAGATCTACGAGGATTCACAGGCGCCACTTAGCGCGAACCTTGGCGCGGTCTTTGCCCATCATTTGGCTTCTTTGAAGACCACGCCCTTCTCTGGTTCGCAGATGAAGCCCGAGACCATTGGCAGTCTTATTACTCCTATCTTCCTGCACTTCGGGATTGATACTTCCAGCTGCACCATTGATACTTCGCGATCTTTGATTGACATGGAGTACCTGAAGAGGACACATTGGGTGAAGCCAGAGAAGCTTTGGGTTTTCGCTGACGCGCAGAGAGTACAGTACTCGGTACTTCTACCTGACCGCGACCTTACTCGCATCACTTCAGATCTAGGACGCCTCGCCTTTCATCCTAGCCCGAGCAAGCTAAGGGCTATTCCTGCTGCCAGACCTAGAGGCACATCATCCAGGCCAGCTGCAGCCACCAGTCGCCCTTCATCTTCCAGGCGCAGCGCACCACAGGCCATTGGTACTCATCAGCTTCCTGAGCCTCCTGAGATTCCTATGGAGCAAGCTGCTTTCCAGAGATACGTGGTTCAGAGCTTCCAGGCCATCTGGAACGCCATTGCCACTGTGTCTAACTGTGGCTGCGTTCGACCTGCTTCACCACCACGTTCTTCTCCACCACGACCAGATGACGATGAGTGATTCTCCATTCCTTTTAGTCTTTTGAGTCAGTTTTTCTTTTACTCTTGAGTCTGCATTTGCTTCAGTACTTTGCTTCATAACTTGTTAAACTCATTGAGATTATTGGATTATCTGTGCTTTTAACGTTTGTTTGAGTTTTTCTAACAGCTAGGCTAACTCTAACAACAAATATGACTTAGCAACAATCATGTTCGAATGGCAAAACTCTGTCTACGGACAGAGTGTCGATCGACACCATCTGTGTCGATCGACACCACCTTCAGACCCAGCAACGATCGACACCACCTGTGTCGATCGACGCTACGCGCAGAGGTCAGGTAATCTGATTCTTCTCTTTGTTTGTAACAGTTTGGCACATTTTTTTCCTTTTTTTATCCAAACTCATTCTTAGTAACACTGGGGACAGTGTTATTCAAGTCTGGGGGAGGTAGTTGCTAATTTAGTGTTTTGTTTTGAGAGTCAGTTAAGTCTTGAGTCAAAAGTTTTCAAAATCTGTTTTATTGAGTCAAAATTAGTTGGAACTTTCAGTTTTTCTAGGGACTAACCACAGAAAATTAGCACTTGAAGAACCATTGCTATAAGAGTTGATTGCAGGACTTACTAAGTAGAAAGCTACAAGTGGAATCAGTCTAACAGGGCGAGTTCAGATCCCCTTATAAGAACTAGGTATGTGCAGAACTTGATTCCTCTTTCAGTCCGAACAGATAGGCAATTGCAGTTTCTCCTTGATCTTCCCTTAAGAGAAAAGAAAATAAAGAAAAATAGTCTAAGTCTGGAATAGTGCCTTTGTCATGAGCCTGTCTCCTCACAAGGAACAATATTAGTGATGCTCTTGAACACGTCTCCTAACAAGGAACACAAGTAGAGAGTAGCATTATTCCAGAGATCCCATAAAAAAAAAGAATAAGAAAAGTCAATGAAAAGATCTTAGAACACCCTGAAAATGGGCAGAAGTTGACTAAGGGAAGAGAAAATAGGGGAGCTGTATGAGAATGTCTTGTTCAGGTACTAAGGAAGGGAAAGAATCAGAAAAGTTCTATGGCATTACCAATGTTAGAGTTCGAAATTTATACCAAGGAAAGGATCTGGATTCGAACTGGGAGATTGCTAAGCTTGTGGTAAGTACATTGAACATTTCCTAAGGTTAGCTCTAATATCATGTGGATTCAAGAAGTGTTAATTCATGTGGCGTTTTGAAGAAGTGATTGGAAGTTCCTGTTTTCAAACTTCTACTTCAGTCTAAGTTTCTGTTTTGCTTGAGGGCAAGCAAAGGCTAAGTCTGGGGGAGTTGATATATCATGGTTTTTACCCGTTTTTAAGCCATGATATAAGTGTTTTTATAGAGTCTTTTGCTAGTTTTGGAGTCTTTTTAGAGTCTTTACAGGATGGAGAGCATTTGGAGCTAAATGGGAGAATCTGGAGCATTTTGGAGCACTTTGGAGAAGCAGCCGAAGTGATGAAGTCAAGAGGGTGGAATTCACGACCTGAGTGTCGATCGACACACTCAGTGTCGATCGACACCAAGGATAGACGGCCACAAGTGACGGTTTCCAATCAGAAAAAGGAAAGAAGAGCAAGTTCTGAAGAATTACAAATCTACCCCTGGACGAAAAATCCCCTTTTATAAATAGTTTTCAGGCATTGTTTAGAAATATACTTGATCATTATTTTCTGTTTTTGAGACTTAGAGAGAGATTGATCCTGAGCTTTTGGGGAGACAATTCTAACTCATCTGAGCCAGATTTCGAACCCCTGTATCATTCTCTATTCTTTTATGCAATATTATTCAGCCATGTTTTGTGTTTGCATTATTATGTCTGAGTAGTTTGCTAGTTAGGTTAGGGTAATTTAGGGTTTGATGAAGAGTTTATAGAATCACTAGAATTATTAGGGAAATCAATTGGATCTTCACCTAGATTTGTGCTTAACTTGATTCTCTGAATTGATCACTTAGAAATCAAACCTTAGGTTGTTTAATAGATGCGAGAGCATTATTAATAACTTGAACTAATCTTAGGTGAGCAAATTATCTATTCGCAAAGAGATTTGGTCTAGGTAATTTGTGAACAAATCGAACCTGTTCTTATTGCTTGCCTTGATTGTTTAAATTCGCAAAGAGATTTGGAATTTAGGGATTTAGGCATAGATAACTTCTGCAACGAGAGTTGATTGGTTTTACCTTAGAGTTTCGAGTTCTAGACGGTTCTTAATAAATCCCTAATAGACTTAGATTCTGCATTCTTGGATTCAAACCTGATAATTATCCTTGCCTAGCGCCTCGTCTCCTGAACTTTAATCCATCTAATTCCGATTTATTACTTGCTTTAATTGCTTAGTTTTCAATTTCATTATTTCGACCTAGCATAATCTAAACCTAGAAACCATAAGTGTAGCTACAACTTCCCTGAGGATTCGATACCCCTTATACTACAACTGCATTGCTGTGCACTTGCAGTAGTTGATTATTTGGGTAAAATCTGAGCCCTATCAAGTGGGTGATTAAAATCTCCATCATTGTTCATTTATTATGGTAGGCCCGGCCTCCTCATATTGTTTTTAATTATTGTCTTTTATTATACCGTTACTCGGCTCAAATTTTTATAAATAATTTTTTCATTAAATTAAATGGGTTGAGTTTTGTTATTCAGTAAAAATGTCAAATTTGGCAAAGCTTGAGATCGCCGTCCTTAATCTGTGTGAAAATAATTATATGTTTTTGGCGGTAGGTGCAAGATTGCATCTAAAGAGAAATGATCTCTTGAACACTATCGATAAGTCAAAAACAACATCGGATGAGGATAAAGCAAAAACCATGATCTTTTACGCCACCATATCTATGATGGTTTATAAGATGAATCCATCACGAATAAAGATCTTGAAGATCTTTGGAAATAAGTGGTTGAATTTCCAAGTGAGAGAATTCACCCAAAGCTCGGAGTTGATGTAAATCCTCTTGGTATCTTAACAATATATTAAACTCGTGATGATGAACCATAAGTGTCGTCCAACTGGGTTAACTCCATTCCTAGGAGAGAATGTTGAGTTATCCACTTAAAGTAAGTGTGATGGACGAATTCAATTAAAAAAAAGGGATGATGGTTAAGACGTAGAAAGGCATTGTGAAAGCGCTTGCTACAGATGCGGCATGAAAGATTATTGGGTATGCGCATGTCGTACGCCAAAATATTTAGCCGATTTGTATGCCGAATCACAAAAGACCAATGAAAAGGATGCAGAGACCAATTTCATCTCGGATGAAGCTGGAAATTTCTTTGATGGCTTAAGTGATGATACTCATCCTGATTTCCTTGTTGATCTTGAAGAATCAACGAAATCAAAGAAACTTTAGTCGATAATTATGTCTGTGAAAAAGACCTGAATAACAAAATTTAATCAAGCTTATAGTATATATGGTAAACAAAAGTATATGATAAAGTTTTGTTTATCAAAAGGTTTTTGATATAAGATATTAAATATTATTATAAGTCAATGTTTTTAGTTAATACATTTCTTATAACTTTTGTGATCCAAAAGATGTCACAAATTTGAAATTCAGAAAGGAGATGCATAATATTTAAAAAATAAAAAGCGTTTCTTCTGACTTAATAAAGGGCTCCACCGGAAGCGTGAGTACCATATTTGGTAATGCAAATATTATATTGAGCTCCAAAAAGCCTATTTGTCAATGTCAAGGGGAATAAAGTTTGAAGTATACGATATACAATATCTCTCCAGGTCTTTGAGAGACCATGCGTAAAAATGACATTAAATATATTTGCATTACATAGAAAAGAAAATATGGATTTGAGTTATCTTCCAGATTATATTGCACAAAGATAACCATGGTTGAATCACATGTTGCGGTAAACCAGAAGTTTACCAGCAATTTTAGAGTGTAGCACGAAAGGTTAGGCCACCCTGATTCAATCATGATGAGAAAGATTGTGCAGAATTAGAGTGGCCACCCATTGAAAATCAGATGATTTTTCAATCGGGGGAGTTTGCTGTTGTTGCACCCTTTTTCCCTTTGTCATGGTTTTTATCCCACTGGGTTTTTCTATGAAAAGGTTTTTAACGAGGCAGCACACAACTTCACAATGATGGATGTTAAAAGAAGAGCGTCACTACACTCTTTTTCTCTTGTCATGGTTTTCATCCCAAATGAATTTTTCCATGATATAGTTTCTAACGAGACAGTACGTAGTACATCAGAGTGTGATAATCAAGGGGAGTATTATGAGAGGATAATGATTATCCATATCGTTTCACCGCCTCTCTCACCGACTGTCTTTAATATTTTATTCATTCTTACACTAGTATAAATATGTGTACTCGTTACATTAAAAGTAATAAGAAGACATACTTCTTTCATCTCATATCTCTCTCACACACCTCCATCTCTCTCTTACTTTATCCAAGTTATAAACATACACATACACTACAGGAATATGGGGTTTTAATAGCACTATAATATAGCGTTTGTTATACTAGTGTTATAGTTAATTAATCCCTGACATTTATATAGCGTTTGTTTATTCGTAAACGCTATGATATCGTTACTTAATTTAAAAAAACTCATTTGTCTTGTTTTTAGCTTATAAGATTGTTTATAATAGCAGATAAATCACGAGAAACGCTATGGTAGTGTTGGGCGATAAAACGAAAATATGTCCCGCGACACTTAGTTACAATTAGGTCTCTAGAAACAAAATTGGCTGCAAAATTAAAAAATCCCCAAATTACACGACCTAACTATTCATGTTCTTCCTCTAGGTCGTGTTCTTCCCCATTCTCCCCCTTTTGCTCGATTCTCACAATCTCCACACAATCTCACACAATCAGAGTCGCTCTCAGAGAAATCCCAGCAATTACCTAACCATCACACTCTATTATCTCTTTCTTCTCCGTTTTATTCGATTCTCACAAGCTTCTACGATCTCAATTTCTCTAACAAAAATCCCGGTAATGAGCTGTTTTCGATATTCTCTTCAGTCTCAAGCCGTAAATCAATCTATTTCAGTCTCCCATACACAGAATAGAGTGCTTTCTCAACAATTCATCTCCTTTACTTTGTCACTGATATAATCCTGTATCAACTCTATAACAGAGGTGAAATCGCGTTTATGTTTATTATTATTTTTTTTGTATTGAAATCCTTGTTCTGGGTTGTTGAATTGAACAAATTAGAATGATTTACTATTTCGCAGGAAGATCTCGGTGAAGATTCACTACTCTAGTTAAAGGTATCTTACTCAGTTTTGATTCTCGCTACAACTGCATGTTATATATTGTTGCTATGGTTTAATGCATTGTCTGTGATACATTCTCGTATGCACATTTCGTCGGAGCTTTTGTACCATGGATAAAGCTTGGGTTTGGTTACCAAGGTATGAACTTGTTAGTTTATATCTATCTTCATTGATTTATTAATTACAAATGTGGGGATTAGAAATTTGAGTTTTATACTTTTATTAAATGATAGGGCTAGTCTTGAGTATGAACAAGGAGCAACAAAGTTTGTCTCTGACTCAGCAGCGAGGTTAGGTCATCCTGCAGAAATGTTTTGTCCGTGTATTCATTGCCGAAATCTTTGCCATCAATCGTTGGAGACAATTGTCGAACATTTGGTGATCAGAGAGATGGATCAGAAATACAAGCTGAATCGGTGTTGGAGTAAACATGGAGACATAAGGCCTCCAGATAAGTTAAATAATGTTCTAACGTCTGAATATGAAGCGTATAATCTGTTTAGGACAGCCTTTTTGTCTGCTGAAGGGAATCAGTCAACTCATAGTCAGAATGGAGGTCAGTCTGATTATCATGACAGTGAACAAGATTCAGCGTTTAAGAAAAAGTTAGAGGATGCTGAAACTCCCCTTTACTCAACGTGTCCTAACTACACCAAGGTTTCTGCAATCATGGGACTATACCGCATAAAAGTGAAGAGTGGGATGTCTGAAAATTATTTTGATCAGCTTCTTACGCTAGTTCACAACATGCTTCCTGGGGGCAACGTGCTTCCTAAGTCTACAGATGAGATGAAAAAATTCTTGAAGGTTTTTGGTTTTGGTTATGAGGTTATTCACGCTTGTAAGAATGATTGCATTTTTTATCGGAATCAGTATGTGGAGTTATTATGCTGTCCAAGATGTGGTGACTCGAGATGGGAAAGGGATAAGCATACTGGTGAGGAGAAACAAGGGATTCCAGCAAAGGTTCTAAGGTATTTTCCTATCAAGGACAGATTCAGGAGAATGTTCAGATCAAAACGGCTGGCAGAGGACTTGCGTTGGCATTTCACAAATGCTAATGTAGATGGTACAATGCGACATCATGTTGACTCATTAACTTGGGTTCAGGTCAATGATAAGTGGCCAGAGTTTGTTGCTGAAGCGAGAAACCTCAGACTCGGTCTATCCACTGATGGGATGAATCCATTCTCTATACAGAACACGAACTACAGTACATGGCCGGTGTTGTTATTCAACTATAATATGGCGCCAACTAAGTGTATGAAGGCTGAGAATATAATGCTTACAATGTTGATCCCTGGACCAACTGCACCTAGCAACAACATTGACGTTTATCTACAGCCATTGATAGAAGACTTGAAAGATCTCAGGATTGAAGGCATGGGGGTATATAACTCGTATTTGAAAGAGACTTTCAATCTCAAAGCTATGTTATTGTGGACTATAACAGATTATCCTGCCTTAGGAACATTGGCTGGATGCAAAGTGAAGGGAAAACAGGCTTGTAATGTCTGTGGTAAGGATACACCACATAGGTGGTTAAAATTCAGTCGTAAGCATGTGTATATGGGCAATAGGAAGCGTCTCAGGCCTGGTCATCCTTACAGGCGAAAAAGGATGGTTTGACAATACTGAGGAGCTTGGGACTGCAAATCGAATACAGAGTGGAGCAGAGATATTTGAGACTCTCAAGGAATTTAGGAATGATTTCGGGAGACCTTTACCTAAGAAGAACAAGAGAAAAACAACAGATGGAAGTGTAGATGAAGTAACTCCCCAAACAGAATATGAAGAAGATAATGATTTGTGGCGCTGGAAAAAAAGATCTATTTTTTTTTACTTACCTTATTGGAAGGTTAGTTATTTTCAAATAGCTTTCATATATGGGAACAAAACATACTTGCCTCCAGCTGCTTATTGGCTGTCTAAGGAAGAAAAACGTAGATTTTGCAAAAGGTTGTCAAGATTTAGAGGCCCTGATGGCTACTGTGGGAATATAGTGAATTGTGTCTCGATGGATCCTCTTGTTATAGGTAGTATGAAGTCACATGACCATCATGTACTTATACAAAAAAAAATTCATGTGGCATTAAGAGGTCTGCTGCCTAAAGGACCAAGAGTTGCAGTGAATCGCCTGTGTTACTACTTCAATAGATTATGCCAACATATCATTGATCCAGAGAAGTTAATATCGTTGGAATCAGTGGTTGTGGAGACGATGTGCCAACTTGAGAGATTTTTTCCTCCTTCGCTATTTGATATAATGTTCCATCTGCCTATACATCTAGCAAGGGAAGCTCGATTAGGCGGTCCTGTACATTTCCGGTGGATGTATCCCTTTGAGAGGTATTTTCTTCCCATAAAAACATTAATTATAAATTCTGATTAGACCGATACTTATGAAACGGTTCTTTCATGAGCTGTAGGTACATGAAAACACTCAAGGCATATGTAAAGAACTTTGCAAGACCAGAAGCGTGTATGGCCGAGGGATACTTAGCAGGCGAATGCATTGCCTTCTGCCTAGAGTTTCTTAACAAATATGTACATGTACAAGAAGCCATAAACCGCAATGAAGATGCTCTGTCATATCAACTGCTCCTTGAAGGCCGCACACTCAATAAAGCTACGGAAGTTATTCTAACCGATAAAGAGCGTGACATAGCACATCGCTATGTTCTAATGAATACATCAGTTATGGATCCATATATTGAGTACGTGCTATTACTTTTACATATGTATATTCATGTTTGTCTTTTTTCTTGCAATTAACAATATTCCAACTATAAAAACAGGTTACATTTGGAAGAGCTACAAGCTACAAATGTCAAATGCGCAAAAAAATGAAACTCTTTTATGGAAGTATCATACAGAAAGATTTTCTCAATGGATAAAGGAAAAGGTACGAATTATGTATAGTATGTCGGCTATAGTTTCGATTTGATTCACTAATACTTATATTTTTTTCATTGACTTATTTTTTTTTTTTGAATGGAAGATACCAACAAACTCCAAGGAACATTCCACCAGGCTGAGATGGCTTGCATTTGGCCCAAGACAAGCTGCTCAAACATATAAGGGGTTCATTATTAATGGACATAGATTTCACACTGAAGATGTTAAGCGGAAGACTCAGAACAGTGGAGTAACATATGAGGCATTTTTAATGTGCAGATCTAGTGCCAGAGATACTAGGCAAACGGCAGACATAGTCACATTTTATGGAGTGATAAAAGAGATTGTGCTGCTTGATTACCACATGTTCCAAGTTCCTTTATTTAGATGTACTTGGGCCAATAAAGGGAATGGAGTGACAGAGGAAGACGGTTTTACACTTATGAACCTTCAAGTGAACCAGTCATCATATCTATCAGATCCGTTCATTCTGCCATCTCAAGCTAAACAAGTTTTTTACTCCAGAGAAGATGACTCTTCACCGTGGTATGTTGTCATGAGGGCACCACCAAGAGGATATCACGAGTTAGAGTCTGAAGAGGAGTTTGTTTCTGCAGAAGCATCTGTCCAGCCTATTGAAGAATTCGGGAATCAATCTTCTGATGACGAGAGTTATTGTGTTATGGATGATTGTGAATTGATTCTTATTATGGAATGATTTGTAGGTCTAATCATTAAGTTTGTTGTGTTTCAGGTTAGCCATAATGGTTAAAAGTGGAGAAGCTATGAAAAAACGTCGCAGCAAGCGTCAAGCCGGTCTAGAGGTGAGTCCTCTAGTGGTGGTGAATGCAAAAAAAAGCAAGAGGTCCTCACAGGTGGAAGATGCTTGTAATGTTAATTTGCATGAAACTGAGTCACATGTCTCAGAAGAAGCAGAACAACATGACGAGTCTGAAGAATGTGATAATGAATTTCCTGGTGAGGATGAAGAAAATGCAGAGTTTCATGATGAAGAAATAGAAGTTGATCCAGAACAAGCACATCAAATGGAAAAAGAAACTCTCTCTCCTAACACCGAAGGAGCTTCCTTGAGTTCTGAAGAAGCGCAAACACAACAATCAGAAATCCAGAAGAAAAAAACAAGAGGACCAACCAGAATGCGTAAGGTAGCTGCAAACCTTGAAGACAAAGTAGAAGTGGAATTTACTTCTTTAGGTGAACATGTCGGTAAAGGGTCAATTACTCTTTCATCATTTCTTGGTCCGTTGGTGAGAGAGCATGTGTCGGTACTTCTTGGAGATTGGAGACACCTCGATGATCAGACAAAAGAGACTATGTGGGAAGAAATACAGGTATATATTCTGTCCTTTTGATAGATTTTAACTATATACGCCAGCATCTCATTATACGTTTTACATGGATTTCTTTATGCAGG
Source organism: Alliaria petiolata (assembly GCA_020283515.1). Taxonomy (NCBI): domain Eukaryota; kingdom Viridiplantae; phylum Streptophyta; class Magnoliopsida; order Brassicales; family Brassicaceae; genus Alliaria; species Alliaria petiolata. The sequence continues at coordinate 73,266,773 of JAHZTW010000001.1, forward strand.
GAAGGTTTATTGTGAAAGAAGATTGGCAAAAAGAATCTATTTTTAGGCAGATGGGTTGTATATGGAGATCTTCTAAATCTAAACTTGTTAGACAAGTGATATCAACGAAAAGTAAGACTCAACTACAAAAGTTAAAACCAAGCAACATTCACTATGTCGCAGCTTGGAATACTTGGGTGAAGAACAGAACTAGCTCGGCTTTTAAGGTTTGATAATTCGTTCATTTGTTATTTGTTTAATGAAAATTTTGTCTTGTATTTGGAGATTTTTAATGATGTCATGTGGTCATTGATTACCTAGGTGCAAAGTGACAAATACAGGCAACTGCGACTTGCTCAGATTCCTCACACCACCAGCCGTAAAGGAATGACTCGCCTAGCTGATGAGATGGTATGTGTCTTGTATTTGATAGTTAAGTTTCAGTAGAACTAATTGTCAACAATATTGTGTATTGATCAAATCCTTTCTAGTGAGCAATAATTTGTATTTGTAGAGAAAAAAAAAAGTTCGGATCCAAGGAAAGTGAATAGAAGTAAGGTTTGGGTAGCTGGACACACGCATTCAGACGGGAGACCTGTGAGAGCAGAATACGCATAGACTATTGTAAGAATGAATCACATTCTTAATGATGTATACTGTTTAATATGTTATATAATGAACATCTATTATATTCAGGAAAAGGTGAAGTCAATCGATAGCGAGATGGACTCCAACTCCACAAATAACGTCAGAGAAGATGATGTGAGTCAAGTATTAGGAAAAGCCAAACCTGGAAGAATCAGAGGGATGGGTAGAGGAGCTACTGTAACAAAGCTAGTATTCTTACAAGCAAGAGACTCACATGTCCAAAAGCTTGAAGCAACACAAGATGAATTGCTAAACCAGCTTGAAGAATTGCGCCTTGTGGTTAGTGATTTAGCTGGTAAAAAGGTAAAGTCTGAAGCTAGTTCTTTTCTGTTTCTTAAACCCAATATGCAGCATGGTAATAACTTATATGTTCTGGTTGTGCCAAATTGTCAGGCTCACTTTCAATCAGTTTCGCAGTCTGAGTTTAGTGAAGTTAGTAAAGGAGGAATAAGGTGTCAGCTACTAGATTGGTTTTCCAGTGAAGAGTTTGTTGTTGGAGAAGGAGAATTCTGCTCTAATGAACCAACATACAAAATTGGTTGCATCCCACTAGGTCCAAATGCGGCTGCTGTTATTGTCAAATCCGCAACAAACTCAGAAGCATCTGTCTCGAGACCTACATTGATATATCATGGTTTTAACCCGTTTTGGGACCATGATATAAATGTTTTTATTGAGTCTTTATACTATTTTCGAGTCTATTTGAGTCTTTTACAGGTTAGACTACGTTTGGAGCAAAGTTAGAGATTATGGAACATTTCGGAGCATTTTGGAAAAGCAATCGAAGTGATGAAGTCGGAAGAGTAGATTCACACGCAAGGTGTCGATCGACAACATCAGTGTCGATCGACACCAGACGAGCCAACCAAAGATTTCGAACTTTCATCAGAAAAAGGAAATCAGCTGAAGTTTCCATTATTTACAAGATTGCCCCTGACGCGAGTTTGCCTATAAATATAGTTTTTCAGCCATTGTTTAGGCTACAGAATACAACACACATTATTTTAGAGAGAAGAATTTGTCTCCTTCAGAGCAAATTTGGAACTCCTTTGTTTCTATTGATTTCTTTTATGCAAACTATTTTATTCATGATGTTTTCTTTATTTACCATGTCTGAGTAGTTTGCTAGTTAGGTTTAGGGTTTTTCAAAGGTGATTAATGAATTGTTAAGCCGAATTAAATTGTTAGGATAAAATCATTAGAGTTCTTCATCTAGATTTGTGTTTAATGTTTATTCTAGCTTCGCGACCTAGAATCTGATCTTAGGTTAATTAATAGATGCGAGAGTATTATTGATTGCCTGAACTAATGTTAGATGAGCAAAATACCTATTCGCAATGAGATTTGGTTTAGGGTTTTGTGAACAATTGAACCTGAACTTTAATGCTTGTTTGAATTGTTAGAATTTACAAAGAGATTTGGAATTCTAGGGTTTAGACATAGATAATATTCGCAGCGAGAGTTGGTTGATTTTACATTAGTGATTCGAGTTCGAGAACAGATCTTAATAATTCTTAACATTCTGTCTAGACCTGCAATTTAGATCACCTGAGAATTTCCCTGAACCTAGCGTTTCGTCTCATGAATCTAAATCGTTTAATTGCTTTCTGCCTTTTAATTCCATATTATTTCTTAGCTTAATTCGAAATTAGAAAACTGTTGTGTAACTATCCCTTCTCTGTGGATTCGATCCCTAAGTACTACAATTGATCTCTTAATTTGAGAGAGTAGCTCTAGGGTAAATTGACCCATATCAAATTTTGGCGCCGTTGCCGGGGAAGGAGATTAGTTGCCTACAGATTTCTAGTATTAGAATTTTGTCTAGGTTTTTAAATTTTGTTTTTGGTTACTAATTTGGTTCATACTTTTTGCTTTCAGGTGCTTGCTAAGTACCAGAAGCAGCATAGACAAAGAACTAATCGCGCTCAACCAGGAAATAAGCCGTTTGGAATGCAAGAACCGAGCATCTGCCCGAGTGTCGATCGACACCAAGAGCATCGATCGACACCCGTCGCAGAAAGAGATGGCAGATCCTGTAATTTTGATTCGTGATGAGGCTGGAAACTTCACGGACTTGGACGGCAACAGAAGGAACGCCCAAGGACAGAGACTTGATGAGGCTGGCGCCGTCATCGTCGAACCAGCCATACAAATCGCCCATGCAAAAGGTGGACGTGGAAGAACGTTAGGCGAGTACAACCGCCCAGACCAATTCTATGCTAATAGAGCTGCGATCCGTCCTCCTGCATTCCAGAGGAATGACTTCGAGCTGAAGCCCGCTTACTACACACTTATAGCTCAGCATCCCTTCCATGGACTCCCTAATGAGCATCCCATGGACCATATTGAGAGATTCGTGGACCTCGCATCAAGCATCAAGGCTAATGGAGTTACATATGATTATCTCTTCTGCAAGCTTTTCCCTTACTCGCTTGCTGGAGATGCATCGTATTGGCTAAAGCAGCTGCCACCAGGATCCTTGACTACATGGGAAGATACAAAGAATGCATTCATGTGCAATTTCTTTGATGACGCGAGATCCGAGGAGCTGAGAATGAAGATCACTACATTCTCTCAAGGACCCACTGAAGCATTCAAAGCTTCTTGGGTGAGGTTCAGATCTTACCAGAGGGATTGCCCACATCATGGATTCAGCGAGCCGCAGCTTATCGGTATATTCTACCGCGGAATTGATTGGAGGTACTAGATGGCCTTAGACGCTGCAAGCAATGGCAACTTCAACACAAGATTTCCAGATGATGCGATAGAGCTTATAGAGAATTTGGCCTCTAGTAACAGCACCAAGAACGCAGACTTCGCGAGAAGACAAAACGCAGGAGTAACTGGAGGAAGCCAAATTGCTGAAGTCAACAGGAAGCTGGACAACGTACACAATCTCTTGGTGGGAAGGAAGCAAGTTCAGTTTGCTGCAGAAGTGGAGACCTTTGAGCCAGAGGAAGAAGAGGTTAACTACATCAATGGTGCTGGTTTTCAAGGACAAAGGTTTGGCAATCAGCATGGCTATGGTTCTTCCTACCAGAAGCTTATGGTTCTTCTTCCTATCAGAAACCTCCTGAGAAAGACAATAAGATGGAGTCTATGCTAGAGCAAATTCTGGAAGGTCAACAGAAGATGAACGTTGACTTCAATGGGAAGATCGATGCCTTGTACACGGATCTGAATGGGAAAATTGAGTCTCTAGGTACTCATGTCAGGCAATTGGATGTTCAAGTTGCTCAAACTGCTGGAGCTTTGAAGAGACAAGAGGGATTTCTTCCTGGAAAGACAGTCGTGAATCCTCGAGGTCAAGTCAATGCCATCATGGTCGGAAGTGCAGAAAAATTCGTGGAGGCTGAAGAATTCGAGGAGCTTGAAGATGTAGAAAATGCTGCGGAGTCAATGTCGATTGACACTAGAGTGTGTCGATCGACACCCAAGGAGAAACCAGACGAATTAAGCTCGATCGACACAGCATCCTCGGCACAAACGTCTAATGTCGATCGACACCAGTTGGGTGTCGATCGACACCAGTTGGGTGTCGATCGACACCCTTCCCGAACTTGCACATAAACGCCTAAAGCTTCACAAGTTGCACTGGGAAGTGTCTACAGGCCAAGGTTCCAACTCCTCCTCTACTCAAACATCTAAGGCCGCCCATAAGTGCAGAGAAACTAGAAGCTTTCAACAAGAAGGTGGAGATGATTCCCAAGGAGCTCTCCTTTGATGAAGCTTATGAGAGGTATCCCTTATGTGCCTTCTTCCAGAATAACAGAGAAAG
>JAHZTW010000001.1:73275494-73350393 GCA_020283515.1 Alliaria petiolata
CAGAATCTCTAACTTTGCTCCAAACGTAGTCTAACCTGTAAAAGACTCAAATAGACTCGAAAATAGTATAAAGACTCAATAAAAACATTTATATCATGGTCCCAAAACGGGTTAAAACCATGATATATCAATGTAGGTCTCCAGACAGATGCTTCTGAGTTTGTTGCGGATTTGACAATAACAGCAGCCGCATTTGGACAATAACAGCAGCCGCATTTTGACAATAACGGCTGCTGTTATTGTCAAATCCGCAACAAACTCAGAAGCATCTGTCTGGAGACCTACATCTAGTATTGTCTCTCTTGGTCAAACCGTAGGAGTGAAAATAGCATGGCCTGTTGATAAGGTTATTTTAGACGAACTAAGCGAATCCCCTGCTAGAACCAACATTGTCGGATCTGAGGTAATAGCAGTATAAATTTATATAGTTTTGGAAGTCATATAATACATAACTAATGCTAGATTGAATATATGTATTCCTCATAGGCTACAACTTCATCGATTGGAAAAGTGCACATTTTTTTTTGGAATGTAGACGGTGAATTGGTTGCTGAGGGTATTTTGTGTTCAACTGACCCAAAAAAAATGGTCAATGATATTCCTTTGGGACCGAATGCTGCCAGTGTGAAAATTGAGCTTGTGGTTAAAAACGATGCTTTCTTATGGAGACCTGAGGTATCAGTGATGGGTGATGCATTTAATTGGAATATTTCATGGCCTATTGATAAGATTTGTTTAGCTACCATACCTACAAGGGAAGAATCAGCTAAAAAATCACCTCAGGTAACGTTCTGTAACTTATGTTTTATTGTTGCATGTGTTCAATGTAACTCACGATATTTTTATGATGAGTGTTTTGTTAATTTTGATTATTAGAGTGGTAGTCTTAGCACTGGTAACAGTACTGGTGCAAAACGAAAGTGTATTTTGTTAGCAAGTGATAATTCCGGACAGAGAGTGGCTCTAGGTCGTGTGTCATCAACAGATCCAACAGACATGGTCCATTTCGTTCCTTTAGGTCCCAATGCTAGCAAGGTTTGGGTAGAGGTTTCAAAGGCTGATGGTGCACGAGTATGGAGACCAAATTCTGAAGTTGAGTTTATATCTGATGCAATAGGAACCACAATAGTTTGGCCTAACAATAAGCTCATATTGTTGTGAGACAGATTTAAAGTACTATCTTTGTTGTAGTATTTGTAATGGTTACTCTTTATGTTATGAACTTATATATATTATTTGCATCTTTCTATAATGTCAATGTTTTCATATTCGTAACTCACAACCCAGAATTCATTGAATTAATAACCAAAATTATAAAAACCTAAAATCAAGAATGATTGCATTTACACAAACGCTATAAAAATAATATAAACAACAAATAAAAAACGCTATCTAAACTATTATTAATAACAATTATAAAGTGTTATTATTGCATATTTTATAGCAATGAAGAAAATACTATATTATATATAGAAATAATAGCATGGACAAAAAACGCTGTCTAAAATGGCAGACCTATTATCGCGGGCGATGATAGAACGCTTCTCAAAACGCTATTATACCATTATATAGCGTTTTTCCGGTGCTACGAATACCCGCTTTTCCTGTAGTGATATACATATAAGATATCTCACCTCATATATATATATATATAATATTAGATATAGTTTACAACAATGCAAGAATACTTGAAATATTTATGATTTTGAAGGAAGAAAAGGGTGATTATTATAGAGATTTCGTACGTTATTATCATTGACCGGCCAACTTTGTTGATCACTAATTTCACAAAGTATGCTACTCGGAAGCAGCTCACAACCACTAAAGCAACAATGATGTTTTACCAGTCTCGATCGCTTTTGGCCTTGAATTGGGAGTGGGTCCTTCAGCTATATGTGGTCGTCCACTTTTTATTTGCCATTCAACAAATAAATACATCAAAAAATTTAATTAGTGTAGGATACACATGATATATACAAAAATGCAATTGAATTGTACGAGGCAAACTTGATTCATTAATTATTGGGTTTTCTGCAAGAAAAACCTTAAATTAATTATTTTTGCCTAGAAACCCGAAAAGAAACCAAAAAAATTAACCATTTATTTATGAAGAAAGATATGCAAGAATACTTGGAATATTTATGATTTTGAAGGAAGAAAAAAGGGTGATTATTATAGAGATTTCGTACGTTATTATCATTGACCGGCCAACTTTGTTGACCACTAATTTCACAAAGTGTACTCGGAAGCAGCTCACAGCCACTAAAGCAACAATAATGTTTTACGAGTCTCGATCGCTTTTGGCCTTGAATTGGGAGTGGGTCTGTAGCATCCGTAACCCGGAAATCTGATTACGGTCGAGTGGGTCATGGGATGGCCGATGGAAAGGCGTTCTGGGTCGAAGGATGTCGACCGTGTCCATGAGTTATGGACTGTACTGTGACTGTAGTCGATTGTAAATGGCTAAGTCCGGATGGAGTTAAGAACTACGGATGGCTTGATCCCTAGAAAGGGTACGTAGGCAGCCTATGTGAAGGCACAGCTATCAAGGACTGTCAAACGGTGGCAGTGAGTGTTCCGTGAGATTAGTCGGGATACACAGTCTGGTGAGAGAGCTTACCGAGACTATCACATACTGGGTTGTCTGACGATCGAGAATGATCGTGACGGGATGGTCTGTTGGACCATGCTTGGCGGTCTGTTGGACCGTGGTTGGCGGTCTGTTGGACCGCGGTTGGCGGTCAGTCGGACCGTGGTTGGCGGTCTGTGGGACCGTGGTTGGCGGTCTGTTGGATCGTGGTTGGCAGTCTGTTGGATCGCGGTTGGAGATCAGTTGGATCGTGGTTGGGCGGTCAGTGTGGATCGTGCCAGGCGTGCAAGGATCGGGGATCTGAGCCGCCCCTCTTCTGTACTTGGTCATGCGGGGATGGTTGGTTGAGTGACTAAGTATGGGGGGGGTGTGTTTCGTAGGTTGGCCAGTACAGTGGTTGAGCCAACAAGAGTGTGGAATGAAGTTGTTAAGGCGGTCTGGACGGTATGGGACGTTCATGGATCTTGCGGAGCAAGGTTTTGTTTAGCTGGCACTGGATTAGGTGCGTAGCTAGTTAAGCCGCGAATGGGCTCATGCCATGGGTTGGACTGTGTTAGGTTGTTTGCTTTTAAAGAAAAAGGCGAAAAATTCCTAAGGTACGGTCATGGTATGATAAGTACGGTTGGAGGCACGGCCGCGGTATAGTTAGCCGGGTCGGGGTGTAACAAGTGGTATCAGAGCGTGGTCGGTTCTAGGACAGAGTGTTGGCGTGAATTAGGCTTGTCTAGAATGACGTAAACGCGGTGGAATGTCAGGATGATGAACTTGCATTCTGGAGAAAATAGGCGGACGAGCTATCCGGTTAGTGAGACCGGGAGTTCCGCGGGAATAGTGTAGTCTCATTGAGAGAATGAGCAAAAGGCAAGTAGGTTGCCGAATAGCAAAGTAAGATGGCTCCTAGAAGGTGTTCGAGAAGCACGCGGGCTGCGGAAGCAGTTGGGAGTTTAGTTGACTCTGGCTAGAGAGGTAGCCGGGATCAGATAGAGCATGTCAAGGTGCAAGTAGCGGCTGCTGCTGCTGCTGCTGCGAACGTGGCTGCTGAGAGTGTGGCTGCGGGTGTGTATGACGTGGCTGGGAATGCTGCGGATATGCGTTCTGGACAGACTGGAAACTGTGCTAGGTTCGCGTATATAAGTCAAGTGGTCCGTGAGTGTCGGACTGGGACGAGAATTAGCCGAGGGCAGCTGACTGAGTGAGGTGTTATCCGTGAGTTAGTTGAGGCGAGTCGACTGGATTCGAGGGATGCGTGATTGTCCCTGGAATATCTGTTTCAGTCTAGTTTTGCCGACTAACAACCGACCAAATCCGTTCATGGATTGACTAAGTGGATCCCAAGGTGTCTAACTAGCTGTGTGGATGTCCGGATCGTGTTGTTAGCTCAAGGGGAGGTGATTCTCGCTTGGAGTAGAACCGATAGCCGTGAGAAATTCACAATTGGCAGAGATGATCATGGAACCATGAGATTACATGATATCTAACTAGCTCGTGATCGAGGCAGGATCGTTCCGTTTGCCTAGGTGATGGGTTATTCACGCTAGTGCAGAATCGAGTCTGTAAGACTTGATGGTCAGAGTTAGGGTGGATGATCATTCTGTTTACGTGAGTGTGCATGGTGTCTAACTATCTCGTGATCAAGGCTGGATCGTTCTGTTTGCCTAGGTGATGTGTGATTCACGCTAGTACGGAACCGAGTCCATAAGACTAGATGATCAGAGTTAGGGTAGTCGATCATGCCTATTTATGTAATTGTTGTTTCGGTTGTGGTAACCGTGAGAATACATGGTGTCTAACTATCTCGTGATCAAGGTGGGATCGTGTCTCTTGCCTAGGTGATGTGTGATTCACGCTAGTGCGGAACCGAGTTCATAAGACCAGATGATTAGAGTTAGGGTAGATGATCATTCTGTATTGTTCTGCTGGTTAAGCAGAGACATGCTGGTTAAGCGTAGTTAGGCTGGGAGCCGAGATAAGGGTCTAGGTGACCGGGGCCATTGTGTGCTGAAAGCCTTGTGTGCCGTGAGATGGCTGGTAAGTCATTTAAGTGTAGTAAGGCTGAGAGCCGAGATAAGGGTCAGTGTGACCGGGGCTATGGCGCACCGATAAAAGTATGTGTTACTTATAAGGGTGTGTAAGCCGTGTACTGACTGGCATCCTTGGGAACCTTCGGGTTTGCCAAGGCGTGACAGTCCTGTGTTACGACTTTGGGAACGGGTATGTTCGCCAAGGTGTGATTGTGCTATGTTACGACTTTGGGAACAGGTATGTTCGCCAAGGTGTGACTGTTATGTGTTACGACTGTGGGAACGGGTATGTTCGCCAAAGCGTGACTGTCTGTGTTCTGACTTTGGAACCGGGTTGGGTTGCCAAAGCATGACTGGTGGTGAGAAGCGTCAGTGGAAACCAAGTGGGTTGTCCAGACGTGACAGGTGGTGAGATGCGTCCGTGGAAACCAAGTGGGTTGTCCACACGTGACTGTTTCTGAGAATTGTGATTGGAAACCAAGTTGGTTGCCAATACTTATGGGATTCATTCTTGGAACCGAGAGGGTTGGCCAAGATGGATGTCACATGACTGTATTTGAGAGGCGGCCATGGAAACTAGTTTGTTGCCAGGCGCGAATAAGATACATCCATGGGAATCAGTGGATTCGTCAATGAAGGATGTGACAGTGAAATTGCAACGGATACGTTGTGATGACTGTGACGGTGGGGACTAAGGAAGTTCGCCATCGTAGGATTAGTAATGTGGGATAACGATACTACTGGATTGCCTAGTGTGCCGGGTGCTTGCCGGTTAAGGCATGGTACTGACTGAAAATACAAGTGAGGACTTGTAATGGCTATAGGAGCCGAGGCTTTGTGAGCCGACTGATGGCCTGGTGTGCCGAGTACGGGCTGAGTCAATAATCCCTTTCGAGAGTCTGGATGGGACATGACTGTGGCATGCTGGTTGCAAGAGGACTGTTGAGTAACCTATGTTGGTTGCAAGATAACTGTTGAGTAACCTAGGACTGCGTGAGTGAGAACTGAGGAGTTCGTTACCGCATGACTGGAATCGTGAGTTAAGAACTTGCGGGTTACCTAAGCGATTAGATGTGAACGTCTGTGGGAATCTGCGGATTAGCCAAGGCGTGACCGTGAGATTGTTCTTGTGAACAAGAGAAGTTTCCCAAGGTAATGATATTTGTAAGGATCAATGTGTGATCCGAGGATCAAAGGATGATCCGGGAAAATGAGGCCACGTAGGTGGGTCGAGATAGTCGCTGACTATAATGTGGATATAGCCTATCATTTGGGTAGGGCTATTCTGGTTGTAGATGCATTGAGCCGGTGGAGGGCTAGTGCATCATCTGAAAGGAACATTGCAGTTAAATGTCCTGACTGAAGAGAAGGAACCGTTGGGTTCGGGAGCCGCGGATCAGGCTGATTTGTTATCAATGATCTGACCGGCTTAAAAGGAGGAACTTATGAGAGTTTTGGAAACTCTAATAAGGAATCAAGAGTGATTCGTTAGTTGTGTTAATAAAGATCAGGGTATCTTGATTAACAGTATGATGGTGGTTAACGGTAGTTGAGGCGACGATGAGACAAACGCTTAGGAACTCGGAAGTTCGCTAAGGCAAGTCGATGGGCCAAGATGGACTGACCGTAAGCTTGACCTATCATCATGGATGACTGAGCTTTTGGAGAAAGTCCAACGTTAACGGATTATGCTAAACATTCTGATTAAAAGGAAGTTGAGGTGGAGCGAATGTACGCACACCAAGAGACTGTCCAGAGAATGGAAGGGTCTTGAGTTGACTAGTGTTCGGCCAGATGTGGCGTACACGAATTCGGATTAGTGGTGGAAATCCGGACCAAGGCTGGGATGGTCTAAGGTGAAGTGTCTGAATCGAGTCTTGAGAAGGCTGCGATTGGGAAACAAAGTTTAGTACAGCTAAATTAAGAGCGGGAGTGCTCGAATAAGGTGGTAACGGGGAGAGTTATCTGCCTTTGGCTGGGTTGTATAGAGCACCATTATGACAAACCCCAATGGGGGAGTGTAGTATGACATGGCTACGTGAGTAGCTGGATGTCTGACTTGCCAGTGGTTAAGGCAGAGAATCAATATCCGAGTGGATATGGGACATGATCACAATGGATTTTTGTGATGGGACGGTCGAGATCACGGAAGAAAGGTGATGTAATTAGGGTCGTTGGGGAAAAATCGACCAAGTCTGCTCATTTTTGGTAATGAGGAAAGCCGTGGAGTGGCTAACTAGTGGGTTCGTATGTGGATACGACCGTGAGGTGGCAAAAGTTCTGGAAAAGGATCAAGATGATCCGAGTTGTTCTGGAAAAAGGGCCAGAGATGAGTACGAGTTCCCGAATTGGTTTGAGAAACTTCAAGAGGAAGCACCGGATTCGAGGACGAATCCAAACCAAGTGGGGGAGAATTGTAGCATCCGTAACCCGGAAATCTGATTACGGTCGAGTGGGTCATGGGATGGCCGATGGAAAGGCGTTCTGGGTCGAAGGATGTCGACCGTGTCCATGAGTTATGGACTGTACTGTGACTGTAGTCGATTGTAAATGGCTAAGTCCGGATGGAGTTAAGAACTACGGATGGCTTGATCCCTAGAAAGGGTACGTAGGCAGCCTATGTGAAGGCACAGCTATCAAGGACTGTCAAACGGTGGCAGTGAGTGTTCCGTGAGATTAGTCGGGATACACAGTCTGGTGAGAGAGCTTACCGAGACTATCACATACTGGGTTGTCTGACGATCGAGAATGATCGTGACGGGATGGTCTGTTGGACCGTGGTTGGCGGTCTGTTGGACCGTGGTTGGCGGTCAGTCGGACCGTGGTTGGCGGTCTGTGGGACCGTGGTTGGCGGTCTGTTGGATCGTGGTTGGCAGTCTGTTGGATCGCGGTTGGAGATCAGTTGGATCGTGGTTGGGCGGTCAGTGTGGATCGTGCCAGGCGTGCAAGGATCGGGGATCTGAGCCGCCCCTCTTCTGTACTTGGTCATGCGGGGATGGTTGGTTGAGTGACTAAGTATGGGGGGGTGTGTTTCGTAGGTTGGCCAGTACAGTGGTTGAGCCAACAAGAGTGTGGAATGAAGTTGTTAAGGCGGTCTGGACGGTATGGGACGTTCATGGATCTGGCGGAGCAAGGTTTTGTTTAGCTGGCACTGGATTAGGTGCGTAGCTAGTTAAGCCGCGAATGGGCTCATGCCATGGGTTGGACTGTGTTAGGTTGTTTGCTTTTATTGAAAAAGGCGAAAAATTCCTAAGGTACGGTCATGGTATGATAAGTACGGTTGGAGGCACGGCCGCGGTATAGTTAGCCGGGTCGGGGTGTAACAAGGTCCTTCAGCTATATGTAGTCGTCCACTTTTTATTTGTCATTCAACATATAAATACATCAAAAAAAAAATTAATTAGTGTAGGATACACATGATATATACAAAAATGCAATTGAATTGTACGAGGCAAACATCATTCATTAATTATTGGGTTTTCTGCCAAAAAATTTTAAACTAATTATTTTTTGCAAGAAAAACCATTTTCGGAATTCAAAACGCACAGTTTTGTTATTTATGCCATTTTAGATAATTTTATTAAAATTAATTAAAAACAGAAAAAGAGTAGTTTTAATCAATATACATAAAAACTTTGATAATTAAAAAAATGGTAATAGATAATCTAAAACTAGATAATTAGCAGAGAGAAATAAATTTTATACCAAAAAAATTCTTTTTTCAACTTTATTACAAAAATGCCATTATGTTAACATTGTTCACTTTTAGGTTCGACAACACTGTTTACGCTTACGGAAACACTGTTGCGATTTATCTGAAAACACTGTTAGCATAAATAAATACTGTTATTATGTAATTAACATGTTAAACAAGTTAACAAAATGTAAAAATACATGTTAACAAGTAATATATCATATATGTTACTCAATTATCGCTATAAAATATATGTTAAACCAGTTAGCGATGTAAAATTATCATGTTAATTGTGATATTCAAATACTATTATCATCAACCATGCTATTGTCACCACTGATAAACACTATTATCATCACCCATGTTTTCGTCACCACCGACCACCATATTACTGTTACCACTGTTATCTCTATCTCCATCATCATTGTTATTGTTTTGGCTATTAGTGTGGCCGTTAACATTGTTGTCGCCACCAACAGTATTTGAAATCAGAAAAACCAAATGTGTAATTAAATAGTACGGGGAAGGATAAAAAAGATTTTTAACAACTAACTTACCATGATGAATAGTGAGGTATGAGAGAGAACTAAATATGCTATTATCTTTTACCATCCATTGCAATTTCTCATGATTGTATTGTATCATTGTTATCTTATAATTATTATATATATGTATATATAATGTAAATTTGATACATATTAATAGGAAACAAATCTGATACAATTAATGTTTTCTTGAATATATGTGTTAATTTGTAATTTTTATTACCCTAAAACTAATATACAGTATATAAACTACAAAAGTTTTAAACTTATCTAGTGCATTGTTCCAGTTCATATGTATATCATTAATTTATAATATTTCATATGTGTCTATTATATTAAGATTTTTTTTCTTTCGAGATATACTATTGATAACATGCATATTTTACCCATTTTTACCATCATAAGTGTATGTTTTAATAAGCATTTTCACTAAGGTATTAATGTATATTTAGTAGTTTTCGAGTATTTGTGTGTCAAGACTCATTTCAGGAAATCTTAGGAAAAGGACGTAAAATGGAGCAAAACGGACATTTTCGTAACATGAGCTTTTTGACAGAAGTTTAGCACAAGACCGAGACCTTCCCACCACGGGAACGAGCTGAATTTTGGTGATAAGGTAGCGTGATCTACTACCTTTCACGTCAAAGTGGTTTGAGTCCGATCCCATTGTTGGATCTCATGTTTTGAAGGAAGCAAGAAGGCTCGTCAGACACATCCTTAGAAGAAGCCTGGCCGCGCCAGGAAAGCTCAGAAGACCAATGGCCGGCCCATGAACCATCGCTGGCGCGGCCACAACAAGTGAAAATTCCCGAGCCCGTTTTCAAGCCCAAATCAAGCCTGATAGTCCCCAAACTTGGTGGAACCCTAAGTGACGCCTAAGAAGACCTAAAGACCTATAAATACTCCTATTCTACAACCTAATTTCGGCAGCCACGAAGAGACACTAGAAGCAAAAAGAGAGAGCCTCGCGGCCGCCTCTAAAACACACTTTTCATTGTTTTTGTTCTTTGTTCTTAAGGGAGATAGATCTGTTCCTGAACCCTTGTTCTTTCATCAATCTGAATACGTTTATGCAATCATCTTCATCTATGATTCTGATTTTTGTTTCTATGTTTGAGTAGTCTTTTAGTTGGGTTTCAAGGAGGGTTTCTCAAAGGGATTCCATAGTTTGATTTGATAGGTTAGATCATAGGTAAAATACTTTTCACTGTTCTTCGTTTGGATTCTTTCTTATTGCATAATCCTTGACTGGCCACTTAGGATCGATTGTAGGATCATTAGAGCCGCGCGAGCGCTGAATCTCTTGGTCGGACATAGTTTTAAACGAGCAGGCACCGAAGGATGCTTATGCATATCGACGGTGTGTTGTGAGCTTCATTGAACTTATTCTTATAGCTGATCTTGCAGCAAAGTCGCTACCGAAAGGGGAGCGAACGAGCAGTTTAGGTTTAGGCGTTTGGTTTTCCGAAAGGGAGGTCCGACCACTTTCGTGTTTAAGCTTAAGAACTAGTAGAATTGATTTTATCTAGGTCAAGGTTGTTAATCCGTAGAATCATTCCGTGGAAAACTCTGAGAGATCCCTGAAACTCAGTGCTCCATTTTATCGTGTTTCCCCATCTGCTTTTCAATCGAGATTTACGCACTTCCATACTTACTTTTCCTGCACTGCTTGCTTTGATTCCCGTCTGATATAGAGTTGATTGACAACCAGCTCTATATAACCTTGCTTTTCGATTCCTGCATTCAATAGCTGCTGAAACCGTGACACAATCCTACAAACCCCCAACTCCCTGCGTCTTTGCTTGCCATGATCTCTCTGTTTTGCAGTTGACCTCCTCTGTGTGGTTCGATACCCTAAGTACTACATCGCACGATGTGCACTTGCAACTTAGGGTCCTACAAATTCGAAGCTCGACGAGTCCCCAAAGAAATCCTCCAATCTCGGACGACTATTTAGACCCCATCAAGCTTTTGGCGCCGTTGCCGGGGAGGCTGCGTTCTGCTGTCCAAAACAAAGGTCAGGATCCAACTCAAAGACATCCTTTTTCTTTAATTTCGATTTTTGTTTCTGTTTTTCAGAGACATCCGAGATGAAGAAAGCCCGCACCTTGATCGACGATCTTGCTGCGACCATCCACTACAATTCCATCAACTATGATAGGATATTACATCATATTGGTTCTCCTTCCAAGGAAGAATATAAAGAGCTCGTATCAGCTGCGTATCTACAATCTAGTGATAATATCGACATGTTCGAATCAACGATGATTTCAGCTATCGACGAAGAATATCAGCTCAAGAATGAGTTAGAAGATATCAACGAAGTCATTCGAATATATGCAACGTTGGAGTGGATGCCGAAAAGGAGTTCATTGAGAAGCTCTACTTTATTTATGGTTCCCTCCTAGAAGACGATGAAGTAGATCGCGAAGTGCCAAGACCGAAGGAAATGAGCCTACACTTGAGATGCATGAAGTTTTGGGCGATGAAAAGAAGAGTGCAACAACTCTTGACGCCAAGGTGGAAATCAAAGATAATGATTCTCGAAATAGGTCATTAGATTTGTGTTTCTCGGATGACCCCACTCATGCTAATGAAGCCAAATACCAAAGAATATAAGCTGGTCGTTCTATTCCTATTCCTCAAGAAGACTTCATCTCTACCGATCGGCATGAGCACCTTGAAGACGAAAGTCTAACCAACAAGGAGCCTCAACCCCACGACCAAGGGAAGCCTCTTACTCCAGCTCATCACCACGTTGAGTGTGAATCAATACTGTTGTTAATGATGTCTTGGCATCACTGAATCAATTCTCTTTTTCCGTAACAAAAGAGAATGATTCAGTTTCCCTCGTTTTTGATCATTAATGACATAACTGTTGTTAATAACGTGGATTTATTTTTTTTATCTTAATGACGTGGATTAAACTAATTTTTCGTTAATCATTTTTTAATTGAAAAATCGCAAATTAATCAAAGGTGTTAATTGTAATTACACAAGGGCACAAAATATATGAGTAATTTTTAGAAAATGTATAATATGCTAAAAATATTCCAACTTTTCTATATCTTAGTAATTCTTTCCAGAAAACATAGAAAGTAATATGTAATAGAGTAGAGGATAGGAGATCATTTAATTTACGAATAGATCAAACTTGCTCAAGAATGTATCCATCGAGCTCATCATATACTTATATGAAGATAATCAGGTGCAACGGGCATGACATGGATCCTAATTAGATTAAGCATGTTACTTACTGTAATGACCCAGTCAAGAGGTAAGAGCGTCCGAGCTGAGGACGGCCGAGAGAAAATTTAGGCCAAGGGAAAGTCCAAAAATCAAAAGTCAAGAATCGACTCGAGGGTACTTGGATCGACATGTTAGGCAAAGATAAGCACTTTGGTCGTAAATTTTAATAGAATAGTCGAAGGAATTCCAGTTTGCTCCAGCAGTGCCTTATCGGGGCAGTTTCGGCTCGTTTAAGTGATCGGGAAGCTGAGTTTCTTTTTAGGGATTTCTTGAGTGTGGTAGAATAATTTAAGTCATAAGTAAGTTAGAATTGTTAAAAATAAGTTTAGTCCTTAAGTTTTTCAATAGGGTCAAACGGTGTTTTCGGTGACTTGTTTCGGTGCGATCGGGTGGTTTGTCGGATTGGTTGGGAGAAGCACCTCGGTGACTAAGCAGCTTGGCTGTTCTACTTGACGTGCTTGACCTGGTTCACCTGCTTGAGCTGCTTCACCAGCTTGATGATGAGTCGCCGCCACCAAGCGCATTGCGGCGTCGACACATGGCGCGATACAGCGGAGATCGGTGGCGCGTCGATGACTAAGCTTGGCATGAGCTCGCCTATATAAAGGGAAGCCTCACCTCTTTGAAGAAGCATCCGACCACCACGAACACCACCGCAGGACCACCGCGAGGCTAGCCAATAAATTTTTAAGGTAAGCCGTTTTAGCCCGAAACCTCTTGTCTAGCTTAATTTTTCGTTCCGAGTCCAATTCTAACCTCCGTTTCTTGTGATTATTTACCAATCACTATGAAACTAATATTTTAAGTAGGAGGTCGAATTGCTGCCGGAAACCTTAGTCTTTCATTCCTATCTTTCGGAAAGTCAAGGTGAGTTGTGGTGATGTGTGATTGTTTGTTAGGATTCATTTGCTAGATTGCGTGTTTATTTACATGCGTGAGTTGTGGTGATGTGTGATTGTTTGTTAGGATTCATTTGCTAGATTGCGTGTTTATTTACATGTGTGAGTTGTGGTGATGTGTAATTGTTTGTTAGGATACATTTGCTAGATTGCGTGTTTATTTACATGCGTGAGTTTTGGTGATGTGTGATTGTTTGTTAGGATTCATTTGCTAGATTGCGTGTTTATTTACATGCGTGAGTTGTGGTGATGTGCGATTGTTTGTTAGGATTCACTAGCTAGATTGCGTGATGTTGGTGCTATTTGTTTGTTTGATTGATGTTGCATGAGTTATTATAGTTTTGTTAAGTTATTCATTTGTTTGTGAGGTTCTATGACTACTTAGTCGATTTTTTTTTAATGGGGATTGATGTTGAGTTGTGTGGCGGTTCGATCCTACCTCGTGCGGACTCGGAGGAACGGGATTGCAACCTATGGCCGAGCACTATCCGACGGGATAGCCAGGGCAGCCGTATAAATTCTGACCCTGGGTTGGTGATGTTCTGTCTCGGGTGCCTTTGTGTCTGTGAGATGGGTGTTCACGAGAGGGGTCGGATTAAATACGCAAGGCTTTTGGTGATGTGATTGTTTTTGCTAACGCTGACTTTGTGTGAATTGCGTGTTGTGTGTTATTTTGGGTTTTGGGGTGGGGAATTATTATATATGCTAGGGTAGCCATAACTCACTGAGCGATTAGCGCTTATCCCTCACTTTGTTTTTGCAGGAAACCAATAGTTGGGAAACCAGTAGCGAGAAGCAAGGAACGCTAGGCCGCCAATGTAGGTTTTTGTTGCCTTTGTAGATAAACGTTTGATGGCTGTTGTTTTATCTTTTGGGCGTTAGGCCGATGTGTGAAAGTTTGTTGAATGTTTTGTGAAACCTTAATATATGAATAAATAAAGTTTATTTTTATATTATCCGGTTTCGTCTGATATTAGTCTTGTCCGGGCTAACACAACTCTCGACTTGGGTACGGGTTGGCAAGCCTTAGGCCTTGGTCGAGAGGGTCGGATATCGCGGATGGACCGGCCGCGGCTTTGGATTTGTTCTAAGGCCATAGCTGGACTGTTTGTGGTGTTCGGCATTGTGGCATCTTCGGTCTGGTTTGGGTCGGATGGTTGGTCGTTCATGTTCTTGTTTGATTGTTGGGCGGCCGGCCGAATAAAATCATATCTAGATCGGATCGGGGGCGTTACACTTACTCTTTCATGAAACCCGACGACCTTGTAACATCCTTCTCAAGTGTGAAGTTTGATGTTGTCTCGTGTCCAAAGACTTGAGAGGTTCGCATATTGGTCTTAAACCTAAGCATGCGTATAACTTCAGATTCACTTCCATCTACTTCATCACAATAAAATTCAAAAGTAGTAAAATACGTAGTATATCACTGATATAGATGTCCCTAATCCAACTCTTTTAATAAGTCATTTGTTTACCAGAGGCCGAGCCGATTTATACTATGCCATCCATAGGACGGGTTGTATGATTTGATAGTATCCATAGGATTGCTCGTCCTGTAGTACCTTCCTTTAAAAACCTTTGCTAAAAGTGAATCCAGTTGTTCCATAAGTCGCCATAGTTGGTTGTCAATAGTGTTGTATTAAAATCCTCTAGTACCTGAAAGCCTAATCCACCTTCGTTTGTTGGTTTACATAGCTTCTTCCAAGCCATCCACTGCACTCCATTGTTTTTTCCACTTGTTCTCCACCAGAATTGAGCCACGACACTAGTTAGTTTCGTAGTGATTGCCTTTGGTAATCGAAAACATGACATTGTATATGTCGGCAACGCTGATGCCACTGAGTACTTCCTTACCCCCTCGTGAGAGTAGTCTCGATGTCCACCCACTAACCCGTTGTTGCTGCCTATCAGTTAAAAAGCTGAAGAGCTTTGTTTTTGCCCCTTCCAAACTCTCATGGAGGCCAAGATATGTACCCATGCTCCCAATAGTTGTTATTCTCAGAATTTGTATCAATTCTCCTTTCACCACCTCAGGTACCGTGTGTCCAAATTGCAAAGAGGATTTAGCAAAGTTCATTTGCTGACCAGACACCGTCTCATATTGCTTCAGAATTTGCAGATAATAGTTCACCCTCTCTTCATCCTCGTTTTGGTTTTATGAAACATGTTGGATGTCCATAGAGCAAGACTTTATATTAGACCAACATCGAATATATCCATTTGTCCGCAAATCCCATTTTCTTTAGCATATGGGAGATAAACGGCTATTCCACCCCATCATATGCTTTACTTATGTTCGTTTGTATAGCCAAAAAAATTTCTTTGCATGACTTATTTGTGCGGAGTCCATGGAACATTTTCAGGGATATTAAAATATTATCAGAAATTAATCGACTCGAGACAAATGCTGATTGTTTCGGATATAAGACTCGAGAGAACTTTTTGAGTCTTTGACATAAAACCTTTGATTTAATCTTGTATCCTACATTGCACAAACTAATGGATCGTAGTTCCATCATCATGTTTGGTTTCTCCGTTTTTTGGAATTAGACATATATTAGTCAAATTCAAACGTTGGTTGAAAGTTTCGGCTTGGAGGAAGCCGTTCACCATACCTAGAATATTCGTCTTGACTATGTGCCAGAATCTCTAAAAAAATAAAGTTGTCATATCATCAAGGTCCGGAGCTTTTTCCGAGTGCATCAGCAAAAGTGTATGTCAGTCCTCTTCTTCCTCGCTTGTTTATGTTTTAAAATTTTCAAGGATGTTTTCAAACAAAACCCACCTTATCTAGTTTTTTTTTTTTTAAACAACTAAGATAACAACAAAAAAAGGAATAAGCTCGACTATAAATGATACTCTAATCAAGAATGCGAGTATACAATCATACACTTAAATTCACCAGACTCTCCACTCATATCTAAGATAAGCTCAAAAAAATTTGGAGTCAAATCCTAATGAAAGTGTGCCTATGAAACGAATAAAACTTCACAAATCAAATTCGGACCGGTTAAATCGGTGTATTTGGGGTTCGGTTTTCGATTTGAACCGTTAAAATCAAATAGCAAAAAAAAAAACATAGAAGGCCCACTAAAGGCCCAGATTCCATGGCTCCTCCTTTTTCGCCTCATCCCCCAAATTATACAAAAACAAAAAATAAGAAGGTGAAGGAAGCCAGAGGAAGAAGACGACGACCACCACGAACCTAAGCTCCTCTTGAATCTCTCCGGCAAACCTATGGCAGTGCGATCTCTCTCTCTCTCTCTGTTTCCTATAATCTTAATTTCTGAATTGTATTTTTCACATCTTTTGATTCCGGTTGATGTTCAAATGTTTATATTTGTTCTGTGGAATTATTCAGTAGTTTTGTAATCTCTGTTGAAATACGATGCTTTGTTTGCTTCTGATTGATCGCTAATTAAACCGGATTTGCTTTGAGATTTACCATTTCTCTCTCGTTTTGGCTAGACCTGGAAAATTCCAAAGCCTTTTTTTTTTCTTTTTGGTCCTCACATTTTTTTGGTTTTTTCGTTTAGGAATGAGTATGTGAGTTTTCGAATCTTCGACCCTATAATGGGTTTGCTTGTTGACTATGGAGCTTCCTGGTCTTTTATCTTACAATAGCTTTATTTGTATAGATTTTGCAGTTACTGTTTGACCAATGAAAGCTTTGTCTCTGCAGTTTTGTAATTCTTTTGGTGTTGAGCAGAAAGTGTCGGTTTTTTTTTATTTTTATAAATGACATAAAGCCTCTGCTCTCATAATAGGCTATTCTAGATTAGTGAATAGACAAGAGAAAGTAGCAAGTAGTATCTTTGTAAGATTGTCTAAGAGCCAAAAAAAGGCAAAACACTGAAACTTATGGAACCAAATCTGGAATTAAAGCATGAAAGGCTAAATGAGAAGAATGTTGTTTGTTGTCTGTGCATAGAAATCTTCTCTTGATTGGGCATAGAGGCTTTTGCATTGTTTACTTTTCAGTAGAAAAGCTAAGAAAAATGGATTTTGGTGGTAGTGTTAGCCATTTTAAAACTCATCCTCTTGGATTTTGGATTTGTGTGTAGGACAAGGGCCGTCCATTGCCAAAGTTTGGCGAATGGGATGTGAATGACCCTTCATCAGCTGAGGGATTCACTGTTATCTTCAACAAAGCTAGAAACGAGAAAAAGGGAGGTGGAAAATCCGACTCACCGGGGAAAGACGAACCTGGATATAATAAAAATGGTGATGTTCTTGGGAAGCCCACTGTAAGCTCTTCTTCTTCTTTTCTCTGAAATGCATCATCCACAATATCTATCATTTTCTTGATGTGAATTCAAGAAAAAAGTAAATAGTTGAGAGGATAGCTTTAAGTTGTGTTTCTTTCTCATTAGAGCTTTTATTACTGCTGGTGGCTTCATTGGTTCATTCTTTGCATAATTTCTGCAGAAGAAATGGTTCTGCTGTATACAATCCACTCGCGCAGAATAAGTTGGTGAGGCTCATCTTCTTCGCCTTGCAAGGTCGTTTTATCTAATAACTAAAAGTCATTACTGCGTCAAGAAGACTGGAGCTTGTCTGAAGAAGCCATGACAGTCACTTATGGATTCTGGTCGGAGTTTGTTTCGAGTGGTGTGTGTTTTGGTGACTCCGGTCTGGTGCATGGATGAATGTATTTTAGATGAACAACAATGTCGTTTCTATATGTATTGTGTTGTTGTGTTCTTTACTTGTGTATTTTACCACTTAATATTGCCATCTCTCTTTTGATTTGGGGTTCCATGGATCGTTTTCTTTCTAAAATGTGTTATCAAAAGCTTCCTTATTCAATTTTATTCTGATACAATAGAGAAAACAAACTCTTTCCTCAATTCTCAGGGAAACAAGATACAACAAATGTACCAAGAAACATATTTTGGAAATGTGAATTTAGGTGAGACGGTTTCTAAGTATGTGTGATGTTCCTGCCAAAAAGTCCAGCTATTCCTTTCTCAGGGTCGCTTTGCTTCACAATGGACTCACCAACCAAAACCTGTCAAAATTATAATCAGCATTTCAGTGAATCCTTTCATCTGATTTGCTTGCAGATGTTTTCAAGTAGCCAAAGACGTTTTGATGGATGGTTGTGAAAGCTTACCGCTTTAACTCCAGCGGTTTGTACATAAGCAATATCATCAGGTGTAAACAGTCCGGATTCACCAACCACCTTAACACACAACAACTTGATCATCATGGTAAGGACTCAGGAAGTTGTTTCAACAACTGAAAAGACACCAATGGAAACTAAAAACTACTTACGATCATGTCTTTCTCACGGATTTGTCTACCATGCTCTCCTTCAAGAAGCTTCTTCGTATTACTAATGTCCACTTTAAATGTTTCTGAAACATTAAAAACTTATATCTGTGAGACTCCTCAAACTCAACTAAACTTTTCCACATCACCGTGAACTCGTTCTAAGACAGAGATATTAAGAACTAACGCTAATGTTCTTACCAAGACTTCGGTTATTGATGCCAACAAGCTCGATCCCTTCTATGCTAAGAACACGACCCATCTCTCTCTCATCGTGTACCTAATCCAGAGCCAAAGCGTATTAAGAGCGATACGAAAAGGGAATACTAACTCTCAACAATAGTCAAAGCAAAGGAAAAAGAGACCTCAACAAGAGCAGCCAAACCAAGCTTCTTGCAGATCTCAAGCAAGTAGGTTATTTCCAGGTCAGTCAATACAGCAGCAATAAGCAATACAGCGTCAGCGCCTTTAGCTCGAGCATAGTAGATCTGCCATGGATCTACAACAAACTCTTTGCATAATAGGGGACACTGCATAATAATTACAAAAAAAAAATCTTCACCATGAAGCACCATTAGAAGAAAAAAAACACCAGACTTTGCTCAAAAGAGAATTACCTTCACACCAGCGCTTCTTATTGCTTCCAAGTTTTCAAAGCCTCCCTGTCAAAACCAAAACAAGATAAGAACTACTAATGTCAAAAGAACTCGTAGCAAATGTTTATAAGATACATATCTGCAAAGGAATACACAACAAGTGAAACCTTGAAATACTTCTGGTCTGTCAAAACACTGAGACACGCCGCACCGCCTCTTTCATAAGCTTGAGCAATTTCCACCTGTCAGCAACACAGCCGGATGAATAATGAAATACCTGACCTTTCGGGTCTAGATATAAGAACAATAGCGAATCATATTGAGGAACCATTCAAAAGAACAAAGTGTTGATCTATTTATTTCCCAAGGCTAAAGCTGCAAATGACAAAGACTACAATTCTCAATGTTCCACTCTTGTTATCCGTTGGAAGAATCAACCTTTACTAGCTTAATCAAGAGTCCAATAACCTCATTCAAGAACACGAAAAGAAAGAGAAACTAGCATCATCTTAACATACCGGGTCAAAATTCTCTTTCAAGATTCCTCTGCTTGGAGAAGCCTTCTTAACCTCAGCGATCAAACCAGGGAAGCCGGTTCTTTGATGAGCCATCCTAAGCGCCCCGGCAAAATCTCTAGTAGGAGGAGCATTCTCTACAGCTTTCTTCAACGCCTCAAGTGGGTTTAGTTCCTTCATCTGACAATCACCATTAAGTTAAGAACTCACACTTTCACAGAGCCTTGAGGCGCTAAAAGGGTTTGTAAAAGAGAAAACTTCTTACCCGGGAAACTTCTTCGTCCTTGTACCATGTAATCTCCTCCAAGATGTTACTGGGAGAAACAGCAACTTGGTCGTTATGCAATCTCAGCTCAAACGGTCCAGAATATCCCAATGGAGCCTTGCTTGGTGGTTTTCTCCTTATCCTTATACCTTGGCTAATAGCTATTTCGTTCTGATACATCTCAACTTCCCATTCCTTGATTCTAAGATCGTTTTCTACTGAAGAAGAAGCTAAGCTTTCCTTCAAATCCGTCTACCAAAAACAAAGGCGTATACTTTCAGCTAACAGATTGATAGAATTAGAACTACAATACCCACAAATTTGTTCCAGCTAGGGTTTATAATCGAGACAAATCACAAAATCGAGCACCCATAGAACAAGCAAAATCCAGAAAACATAAGAATCAAACGAAAGACGCGAGCTTTGTTTAATGGGTGTTGATAGAATCAAAGAAAGAACATTAAACAAAGTTAATCACAATCGGAAAAAGTCGGCTCGCACCTGTTGAGCCCGGATCGCGAAAAGCGACGGAGACCTAGAATCGATCCTCCTGTCCATGGCAAAACCCGAAACCGGACGTCTGATCGAGACGGAACCGATGCACCGGTACAGAGAAGGTGAAACCAGTCTAACCGGAAGTCTCTGTCCAACACTTTTCACCGGAACTAGTCCCTCCATCGCCCGAAAAAAGGTTTGAAATTTGAGGAAAAATGAAAAATTCGAACTGCTTTTGGTCAAACTATGGTTTTATTTTATAGAAGCAAAATCATCGATTTTCGAGTGTATGAATATTTTGGCAGTTGGGTGATTAACACGTGGGTTTAACAAAACACACCAACGTAAGACGGCGAGTTTTAGCGATGGTTGGTGAGAACTGAGAACTGAACACAACGTTATTAAATCCAACGTTTTTTTGGACGAAATATGATTTTATTAATTTGAAAAAAACAATATGTGGTGAATTTACTTGACCATTTAATTAAGTAAATATGGTAACATGTAATTTAAAATTAAATATTTAATAAAAACAAACAAATTTTAATCAAAAAAAGTCAAATGTCATTGGTATTAAAACTCGGTTGGCAATGTAAAATCTCAACAACACTGTTCACAACTCACCCGGCAATACTGTTTATACAAGCTTATATAATCTGTTATTATACAATTGATGTTAAACCAATTAATATATTATAAAAAAACAGATCAAACCATATCATAAAAATAAAATAAAATTGTCATGTTACACGAGTTATAATATCATAAATTATCATGTTAATCGAACTATTAAATCATAATAATATAAATATGAAATATAAAAATATGATAACTATTGTGTTAACACAATTATCATATAATAGAAACTATAAGTTAAAAACCATAGTAAATAAATTGTTTCCATCATTTAGATTGAAAACAAAACACTCCTTAGGGCGACACACAAGGCGACGGCAAGCAGATCGAGATGGTAACGAGGCTGGGAATTTTGGTGGAGTTATGGGTACAAATTGGTTTCTCGGATCTCTGTTTTGTCAACTCGTTTGATAAGCACATGAATTATGGTTACATTTTTGGTTTATCTTGGGATTGCGACGGATCTAATGGGAATCAATGGTGGGATTTCACCGGAATAAATTCGACAAGGATTTGGCAACGGAAATTCATTCCGGGTCGGAAGCCACGTGATCCAGATAAATCGCCATTGGTGAAGAATTTTGTGAGTGCGACAGAGGATATGCTCTTGGGTACTGGATTCAATAAATTGGAATATCAGGGATGCGATCCTGTTAGAACGAGAAGATTTGGCAAGGAACGATTGTTACAAATCTGAGTATGGGAAGTAAAGATTAAAGATCGCGACACCAAGGCGTGGATTCTCAACCTGACTAATGATTATGGTCTTAATTTGGTCTTTGGGTTGCGAATGAACAAAAACAATATGTGGATTATGGTGTTTATACGGTATTCCATTTTCGGAGAAAAAGATACAGACAACTGGATCGACCTAATCAGGTTGCGAATCCATCTTTCACGGATCAGGTAAAATCTAGACTCTATATGGAAATCAGATTTTCTCAAGATCCGACATACCAATTTTGGTGCTTTTGTTGGGATATGTCTTTATTCGGGAACAATGAGGGGATTTGTATTAGCGGAAATCGTGAGGAATTAAGTTGGGAAAAGGTAACGAGAATTCTTCTAATCAGCATTGAGAGAATTTTGGGTGATCAATTATCGGACTATTCACCGGAATTAGATTATGGTTCCCTTTTTCTTTTCCTGGATTGGTGCGTAAGACATATTATAAGTAGAGACAGACGCTATGATTGTAACTCAGATCACACTTGCTATTCTCTTTTGTATTTCTCTCTTACAATTCTTCGCTTTTTTGTGTTTCCTAGTGATTGCAATGTCGCAAACTTTCAGAATTGGATCGGGTGGGTCAAACAAAGGAAAGGAGACTCTCCTGCCTCGTTTGAAGATTACGGTGCCTCGGTTTGACAACACGGTATTGCTGAAAGGATACTCACGAACTCTCATTGGGAGATGCATGAATCCAGTTGCACAAGACATGAAGTCTCTCTTGTACATGCTACCTCGGATTTGGAAGGTGGAGGAAACAGTAGCGAGTGTTGACTTGGGGATGGGTCAATTCCAATTCGACTTTGATACAGAGGAAGACATCACGGAAGTGTTAATAATGGAACCTTTCCACTTCGACGGATGAATGGTAGCATTGGTCAGATGACAGCCGGTGATGGATCCAAATTATCCATCAACCCTCACTTTTTGGGTCCGGATGATGGGAATCCCTCTGCATTTTTGGGCCGAACCGACATTCATGTGCATCGGGCAAGCAATTGGCGACGTGCTAGCGGTAGACATCAACAGCGGCAGGGTGCAAATCTATCTGGATGGTTTCAAACCATTGATCTTTGAAACAACGGTGGAGTTTCACAGTGGTGATGAAACTACGGTGGTGCTTCGATATGAGCGGTTACATGGTTTTTGTCGGAAATTCTTTAGCCTATGTCATGATATTACCAAGTGTCCAACATTGTACCCTAAGCAAGAAAGGTGAGATGAGATCCGACACAAAGAAGAAAGATATGATGACGGAGCTATGAGTTACAACGTCATGGTCTAATGGATTAGCTAATGTTGCAAATGTGGAGTCAACCAGTATGCAAGTAGAGAAGTCAAAGGGAAAGGGCAAAATCCAAGAGGCTCGAGAGGACAAAAGATCCACTTACAATGGTGGCGGCAAGGACAGAAACAGTGGAGATGCTTCTGCGGCTTTTAAAATGCCAACGAGGTATCTACTGCCAAAAGATATGCGGAAACGATTCGGTGGAGCTTCACGTGGTATCCAGAGATCCCTTGACGGGCAAGCTTATGTCCATGGGGCTTCTCGGGGAGAACAAATCCCGGGAAAGTGGAAGGAAATTGGTGGAACCTCACAGATTAGTCCCACTCAACATTCTGCTAAGAAGGTACGGAAGCAATTACACTTTGAGGAAGTAGTGTTGGGTATGGATGATCTTGGAAATATGATTGATAGGGTTGTGATGATTGAACCGACTGTCCCACTGGTGAATAATGGGGATACGGAGTTATCGAATGGGAGTGAGGTTGATGCAGGTATTACCGAGGACATTATGCAAACAGATGAGCATTTCGGCATTGCTAGAGATACCGACGAGATAAATGGAGGAATAGAGGCAGAAGTGGAAGAAGAAAATATAATTACGGCTGCGACTGAGAATTTGGTTTTGGATAAAGACAGTCATGAAGAGTCTGAAATGGCAGAGGTAACCTCTGAGGAGGGCGGAATCGAGAAAGTGGAATCTAAGGTAACAACTAAGGGTGGTGCTAAGAAGAAATTGTTTAAATCTACGGCTGCTATTAGTGGTGGATAAAAGAGATTGGACCACGCTGCAACGCCAAGGAAAAAAGGAGGCCAGCGAGACATTAAACGACATGGGGACAAAGGGCCAGCGCAAAATGGGTAGCACGATGATCCGTCTGCAGGGGCGGGTGATCAACAATTGGGCGTTTAATGAGGGTTTTAAGTTGGAATTGTCAGGGTCTGGGTAACAGGTTTACAATAAGCTATCTAAGGGAGGTTTGGAGAAAATTCAAACCTGAAATTTTTATTTTTATCCGAAACAAAGCAAATTTTTAATTTTTTGGAGCAATTTCAATTTCATTTTGATTATGATTTGTTGTTTACGGTTGAACCGTGTGGTGCAAGTGGCAGACTTGCTCTATTTTATAATAAAACTTTTGATGTTAAGCTTTTATCCTCAAATAAAAGGATTATTGATGTTGAGGCAATTATTGAAGGAAAAATTACTTATTTATCTTTTATTTATGGAGATCCGGTACCCAAAAAAGAGATCAAGTATGGAAGCGGTTAACAAAGACAAGTTTAACGAGGACAGGCCCATGGTTTTTAATTAGGGACTTTAATGAAATAACAGGGAATCATGAAAAACAAGGTGGAACTACACGGCAAGCGTCTTCCTTTATCGCATTCAACACAATGATTAGTAATTGCGGATTACTAGATTTTCCAAGCCGAGGCAATACGCTATCATGGAAAGGACTAAGGAGTGGGCAAAATGTTCGATGTAGACTATACAGAGGTCTTGCTACTGAGGAATGGCATGAGTTATTTCCATTCTCTTATGTGGAATATCTAAGGATGATTGGGTCCGATCATAGACCAATTGTTACGACAATCGAAACAAAAAAAATCTAAAGGTAAACGCCAATTCAGATTTGATAAAAGGTGGATTGGTCAAGACGGATTGATGGACGATAACACGAGGCTGGCAGTGTGCGTCAACAAACGCCACTCAAACACTGGTTGACCGAATCGGTAATTGCAGGCACGAAATATCTAAATGGAGACAGGAACACCAACCATATGGAAGGAATAAAATAACGAAACTTCAACGGATTCTCGAGGATATACAAAATGATGACACACGCACACAATAGGAACTAAATGAAATAACACAAAAGCTAAAAGAGGCGTATAAGGACGAGGAACAATTCTGGCAACAAAAGAGTAGAAATTTAAGGAATAAAAATGGGGACTTAACTACTAAATTCTACCACGCGACGACAAAGCAACGCATGACTATAAATAGACTCGTCGGCTTACATGATAAGGAGGGCGTATGGGTGGCTGGAGAAAACAAAGTGGAAAAAGAAGCAGTCGAGTATTTTGATGAATTGTTTATGACTACTTCCCCCACATCCTTTGAGGAGGCATTGGACGAAATACAATCAGAAGTAACGGAAAGAGATAATGAAGACCTTACGAAATTGGCAACAGAGGAGGAGATTAAGACGACGTTTTTTATGATGCATCCAGAGAAAGCCCCAGGCCCCGATGGGATGACGACTCTGTTCTTTCAGCGATCATGGCACATAGTAAAAGAGGATGTGGTACAGATGGTAAATAATTTCCTAACCACAGGGGTTTTTGACCAACAGTTAAATTTGACCAATATTTGTCTTATCCCAAAAACGGAGAGACCCACTCGGATGACGGAATTGCGGCCCTTTATTTTATGTAACGTGGGATATAATATCATATCTAAGGTTTTGTGCCAAAGACTGTGACGGTTATTACCTAGACTGATTTCTGAGACACAGTCAGCGTTTGTGTCAGGGAGACTTATTTCGGATAATATCCTAATAGCGCAGGAAATGTTTCATGGTTTGCGAACAAACGCCTCCTGCAAAAAAGTCTATATGGCGGTTAAAACGGATATGAGTAAAGCCTATGATCGGATTGAATGCTCCTTTATAGAACATTTATTAAGGAAAATGGGGTTTGCTGAGAAATGGATCACGTGGTTGATGTGGTGCATTCTGTCGGTACAATATAAGGTCCTCATTAACGGTCAACCGAAAGGACTCATTATACTAAAAAGAGGGCTTAGACTGGGGGATCCCTTATCACCATATCTATTTATTCTTTGTACAGAAGTACTAATAGCCAATTTGAGGAAAGCCGAAAAGGGGAAATTAATTACGTGAATGAAAATCGCGCGGGAAAATCCGCCGGTCTCTCGTATGTTTTTTGCGGATGATAGTTAATTTTTTTGTAAAGCAACAACAGAGGAAGCTCACATATTACTCAATATTTTAAAACAATATGAGTCTGTGTCGGGTCAACAAATAAATTTTGATAAATCTTCGATACAATTTGGACATACAGTGGACACATATATAAGGGAGGTAATACATCAGACATTGACCATCGCAAATATCGGGGGAATGGGTACATATTTGGGAATACCGGAGAGTCTAGGGGGGTGATAACATGCATATTTTACCCGTTTTTACTATCATAAGTGAGTGCTTTAATAAGCATTCCACTAAGGTTTTGATGCATAAACACTAGATTTCGAGTATTTCGTTGTTCAAGACTCTTTTCAGGAAATCTTAGTAAAAGACGCATATTTTGGAGCAAAATGGACAATTCCGGAAACAGTGCCCGAGGACAGAAGTTCAACACCAAATGAAAGCCTTCCCACCACGAGATCAAGCTCATATTTGGAGACAAGGTAGCCTTATTAGCTGTCTTTCACCTCGAAGTAGTTTGAGAGAAATCCCACGGTTGGATCTCAAGTTATGAAGGAAGCAAGAAGGTCCGTCAAGCACCCGGAAGGACGAGCTGGCCGCGCCACGACCAAACCAGACGACCAGTGGCCGCGCCACGGCCAAACCAGACGACCAGTGGCCGCGCCACGGCCAGTCGCTCGCGCGGCCAGGCCACTCACGGATTCTAGAGCCTATTTGAAGCCCAACTTAAACCCGCAGCCGTCTTATGCAAGCCAAGACCTAATCCACGACCTAGGGCACTTGAAGACCTATATATACTCGACCTTTAGGTTTTTTTTTAGGGGATCACCACTTAGCATCACGAAATTCTCTTGTTACAACTTTCTGTTGGTGGCCGCGAATCTTTGATTCGTGGTTTCCACTTTGTTCTTTGAGGGAGATTGATTTGTTCTTGAACCCTCTTTTATTTCAATCGATTTATACAAGTTATGCATTCATCAATCACGTTTTCTACTTCTTCTTTTATGTCTGAGTAGTTTACTTTCGTTGGGTGTTCTTTAAGGGGATCTATGGGGAATTTCATTAACTGTTGTTAAACCGATTGTTTAGGCCGAAGATTAAGATTTTCTGTCTCACCTTATTCATTCTTATTGCATGAGTCTGGCGTCGTGAACTATATTCTGATCGCAGGGTCTTGAGAACGACGAATGTCCTGAATCTCAGATCTAGACCAAAATAAGGTAGAGAGCATTCTTTAAAAGATGTCTGAATGTTTATTGTCCTGATCCTATTGCGTGTTCGTCTAGGATGCAGGATATGAAAGTATACATGTGGAATGGAAGTTCGCAGATCGACCTAGTTTGATGAAGTTAGGTTGTTAAAACCAGTGAATCAGTTTGGGGAAAATCGCCTAGTCTCGCTTGCTTAATTTTTGTGTGTTTGATTTCTAGTTAGAACCCCATAGATTTCCCGAGAAGATTTCCAACGTGTTCGCCCCATCTGCTTTTAAATCGAGATTTACGCACTTCCATACTCTACTTTTTCTGCACTGCTTACCTGATTTCCTTTTTACAAGTCCTTAAGTTTATTTTCCTTTTCCCGTTGGTTATAGAAAAGGCTGACAACCTTCTCTATATAAGGCGTGGTACTGCTTTCTTTATTTTCTGCAAAAACCGTGACACTTACCCCCAAACCCCAATTCTCTGCGTCTTTGGTTGCCCTGATTCTTCTGTTTTGCAGTTGACCTCCTCCCTGTGGATCGATACCCTAAGTACTACAACGCACGATGTGCACTTGCAGCTTAGGGTCCTACAAATTCAAAGCCTGACGAGTCCCCAAAGAAATCCTCCAAACTCAGACGACTATTTAGACCCCATCAGGGGGGCAAAAACGTAGATTTTTAACTTCCTCCTAGAGATGCAACAAAAAAGGGTAAATGGGTGGACATTTAAGTTACTATCAAAAGGGGGGAAGGAAATCCTAATCAAATCAGTGGCAACAGCAGTACCGACATACGTTATGTCATGTTTTAGATTACTAAAAACGATAACTGCTAAACTCACTAGCATGATTGCCAAATTTTGGTGGAGTAATAACGGACAGACACGAGGAATGCACTGGCTAGCTTGGAAGAAACTATGTAAACATAAGTCTGAAAGGGGGCTTGGTTTTAGAGTAATCGAGGATTTCAATACGGCTTTACTTGCCAAACAGCTTTGGCGACTTATTGACCACCCGGAATTGCTTTTTACTAAGGTTTCCAAAGGACGGTATTTTTGAATGGCCAATCCTCTAGACCCCATACGATCGTACTCCCCATCATATGGGTGGAAGAGCATCGCATCCGCTAGATCTCTGGTACAAAAAGGGCTTATTAAAAGAGTTCGGTCGGGACATTCTATATCCGTATGGAATGATCCTTGGATTCCAACTTCTCGCCCGAGATGAGCCTCATGCAAGGGGCATAATTACTACCCCGAGCTGACAGTCAATCACTTGATACCTATAACATCAACGTGTAATATACCACTACTTGAATAATTAATTGTTACAGAGTACATACCCCTAATTACTGGGATTCCTACTACTAAGGAAATTAGACCATATGCAATGGGATGGAGTTTTACAAAAACAGGAAGATACACGGTTAAGTCTTGATATATAACTGAACAAGCGTTTAATCAAACGCTCGACAGTCCTCAATTTTATGGACCAAACATATGTAAATTACAGGAACATGCCTGGAAGGTTAAATGTCCACCAAAAATAAAACATTTTATGTGGCAAATAATCTCGGGATGTATATAAGTAATGCAACGCCTACACAATAGAGGCATTAATTGTGATCATCAATGTGCTAGATGTGGTGCAGAAAAGGAAATAATTAATCATATGTTGTTTGAATGCCCTTCGCCTCTCCAAGTCTGGGCCTTATCGGTAATCCCCACGCCTCCACAAGGATTTCCGACGACTGCCTTATACTCTAATATGGCACACTTACTTTGGCATTTACCTAATCACGATGATATGTCAGTGTACCCGTGGTTGTTATGGTATATTTGGAAAACTCGAAATGATAAACTTTTCTCAAACATTGATCAGAACCCAAGAGAGGTATTAAGAATTGCAATAGCGGAATCTACAGCATGGTCTGTGGCGCAAATTGATGATTTAACAGTAAATACATATCTAGGCAATCAATCAATGCAGCTACCAGCTTATGATGGCTTAACGTGTCAAATTGATGGTTCATGGAAAGAAAAGGTTCTTAATGCAGGACTGGGGTGTATATCTCCCTTACATTAAGAACTAGAAGCTTTAATATGGGCTATGCATTGCATGCTCAATGTTAGGAGATTGGCAGTGGCATTTGTCACAGACTGTTCCGATTTGGTGAATATGATATCTAAAACAGAGGAGTGGCATTCTCATTACACCTGAAAGAATACGAGACAAGCACGAAGGAGTTTACTTTTTTTCAATCTCACAAATTCCACGCGCGCATAACAAAAAGGCAGACAAGTTGGCACGAGGTGCCCGATACTACCTTTATTTCTAGATTATGTAAACTCGATTCCACTAGTTTGGATTTCTGAACCGTTTTACGAATTGAGGCTGTTAACAAAAAAAAACTATAAGTTATTGATTAACTAACATTGTTAACTTAACAAAGTTATGCGAAATTATACCGATAACTACTAAAGTAACTTTGTTATTGATTAACTTACACCATATCTTTATCGAGTTATCAAACAATAAAAACATTAAATATAAAATATAAAAACTCTGGTGTTAACACAATTATCATATAATAAATAATGAGAGTTATTAATCAATTAACATTGTTAACTTAACAAAGTTATGCGAATTTATACTAATAACCATTAAAGTAACTTTGTCATTAATTAACTTACATGCGTTATCATTATCACCGTCGCCGCCGTCAATGTTATCGTTCCCAACATTTCTATAACCGTCGTCCACCAGTATTATTATCACAACCGTCGCCGTTGTCATCAGCATCACCGTTAACACTGTCGTCATCACCAATAGTGTTGCTGTCTTCTTCCTTCTGCTTCTTCTTCTTCTTCTCTTTTTTCTTCTTCCTTTTTCTTCCTTCTTCTTCTTCTTTTTCATATTTTTTCTTTTTATTATAGGATATATTTTTTTTAGCTTCAAATACATCTTTATTTATATTGAATTATTATAATCAGAATACAATTTTTCTGTTATCCAAGAGGGAGGATTATTTGAACCGGAGAAGAATAAACCATTGGGCGGGCCAGTCCTAGCTAAAACATGAGCTACAACATTACATTCCCTTTTCACATGAGAAAGGTCTACATTTTTAAATTTAAGTAACCATGTCTTGTTATCTTCGACTAGGTTTGACATACTGAAATCTTGCTCATTGCCTAGTAATTTAACCAAAATTTGACAATCTCCTTCAAAGCAAATAGAATCATAGCACATGCTCCATGTATTTTAAATAGCGCCTAGTAGAGCTTTGCCTTCTGCTTTCAGACTTGAAGTTGTCAATCCTAAATGTAGTGCGCCCCAATATTTACTATGACCATCTGAATCGTGTATTATCCACCCGACTGTGGATTGGTTTGTTTGTATGTTAAACGATGCGTCATAGTTGCATTTGAGGTATCCTAAAGGGGGACATTTCCATAAGCTCTTTGGAGGGCCAAGGACCAGAGTTGTAGGTGGTGCATAGATGGACGTAATCCTCTCTGTTACATCTGTCGTAGCTTTGTTAACATCTTTTACAATTTTTATTCGTTTTTTTGGAAGATTAGATTATTTCTAAATTTCCAAATGCGCCATAGGATCCAAAATGGTAATAACTTATCTGTTTTGGAAAAGTCGGTATTTGATTGTGCATCAAGGATCAAACCAATAATGGTTTCAGAGTCTTGTGAGGGAATGGTGAGAATATTGAATGGTGTTTTTGATCGTCTCCAAGTTGATATTGATAATAGGCATTGGAAGAATAGATGTTGGATTGTTTCGGGCTCCAGACCACATCAAATACATGTATCAGTAATGGCAACTCTGCGACTTTGGAGCCTTGTAGTGGTTCCAATTGCTTTTGAAAGAATTCTCCATAAAAAGTGTTTGAGTTTAGGCATGATATTAAGTTTCCATATTTTGTGTTTAAGGATCGGATCAACATAGGGGATTGGAGGTGCAAAAAGTTGAAACTTAGGTTGGTGTCTAAGAAGCCAATAACCTGATTTCACTGAATATTCTCCATTATTTGTATAATTTCAACAAATTCGATCTTATCTATTGTTTTGGCCTAAATATAAGGTTTTTGCTAGTTCAGCATCAACATCAGAGAGCGTAGCGGATAATGCTGCCTCATTCCACTTCCGGTTGTACTGAATATTATAGAATATAATTAAATTGTAAAGCAAAAGGTAAATTTGTTTTTTTGATATGCTTACTATAATAAATAAATAGAAATTAAGGAACGAGAGTGAAAACCATAATACAACGTTTGAGTTAGCCAACTCAGAGGATAAATACAATTTGAAAAGTAAAATTTGTTAATTGTACCTTTTTTAGCTATAGATGAGCCGTCTCATTACCTATTTGTTGTATAAGCAAATAAAAATACTTTTAAATTTTACCTTTCAATCATTAGTATCAAGAACTAGATTCAATGTTTGTTGCAGCATATCGATTTAAAACTCATATTCCATGTTTGTTGCAGCATATCGATTTAAAACCCATATTCCATGTTTGTTGCATTTAATCGATATGCTTCGAAGGAGATTGTTGGTTTTTTTTTTTTGTCAACAGGAGATTGTTGGTTAAATGAATAGATGGATATATTGAAATAGATTGATGGATCGATAGATTAAACAAGTTAAATTATAATAGGTTATAAAATTGAAATAGATCATCCATTAATCTGTCATATGTTTTATGGCTAAAGTTGTTAAATGTATTCATAAAAACATAATTTTTTGCTAAAAACACACTTTTTATTTTTACATTAAAGCATAATTTTTGTATAAAAAATACATTTTTTGCCATAAATACATTTCAATTGGTGATATTCTACTCTTTTTCTTATGACGATGAATAAATACATTAAAAATTGCGTAAAAACTAACTTGTAAAATTAAAATGTTTGGTCGTTAAAAATTAAATTGTTAATGTTTAACATTTTTATAACATTAGAAAAGCTGATGGCAAACAATATGCAGAAGATGCTGCAAAGAGGAAGAGACTACAAACCATCTATTTTTTGAGTGTGAATATGCACAACAAATGTGGAAGGCTTCGGGGTTACCAGTTCAGAGGTTACTATTGCCCAATTTGCCAGTCGAAGCCAGACTTGAAATTTGTTTTGCTTTTCATCGTTCAGATCCTTCATCTCTGCTTTTTCAAATGCCTCTATCGATATTATGGAGATTGTGGAAGAGCAGGAATTCTTTAGTATTTCAACAGAAACATATTCCATGGCGAAAGTTGCTACGGTTGGCACACACTGATGTAAAAGAATGGGTCGATTTAGAAGAATATATGAATACTTCAATCTGCTTAGGTTCAAGAAATACACAAAGACAAGGATCGGGAAGCATTGGCTTTGAAAGGGAGACTAGTTCTCAAAGGATCACCAACTGGGAGCGTCCTTCTCAACCATGGATAAAATGCAATTTTGATGGGTCCTTTTCAAATACGAATATTCCATCTCAATCAGGTTGGGTGTTACGGGATCACCAAGGAGTATATCTTGGTGGAGGACAAGAATGTGGATTCCAACTTGCTAATGCCCTAGAAGGTGAATTTCAAGCTCTGATTTCGCAATGCAGGCTAGTTGGTCCAAAGGCTACACTCACGTGATATTTGAAGGAGATTGCCAGAAATTATTTGATCTGCTTGATGGGAAGTGTCTGAATTTTGGAGTGGTGAATTGGATCAGAGAAGTCAAGTTCTGGAAATCTAAATTTAAAGAAGTTCGTTTCATATGGGTATCTCGGAACAACAATAAGCCGGTTGATATACTCGCTAAAGAACCAATTCGAAACAACGTTTTGTTTTATTCTCATTTTTTTGTCCCAACTTGTATTTCTAACTATTTACATCAAGAGTATGTAAACTCGTTCTCATCTTAATAAAAGAAGCTGTTATAAAAAAAAAAGAAGCTGATGTGTGCTGGATGATGTCTGATGTGTATTTATGTTTTGTTTTTATTGGTCCTTTAATTTAATTTTTTGATGATGTGTTAGTTTCCGAAAACATAAAAAAAATGTGAGTTGTTATCATACGAAAAGACATTTGTGTCCGTAGATTTTTTTTTTTTTTTTGGTTTAGTTTTCATTGCCTAAAGACAAAAAAATTCAACGAAATTGGAGGAAGAGAAGAAGAAAATGTTGGAAAGCATTAACCTCATCTCCTGCAACTTCTCTCGTCTTCCTCCTCCTCCTCTTAAACCCTCGAGACGAGCCCAACCCCTAAGAGAAACCCGAAACCTCACTTTTCTACAACCAAGAGCTTATTCACCATTTCTTAAACCCGATCAAATCCTCCTTAGGCGATTCCCAAAACACGAGAAGAAGAAGAGTTTCTTCCATGTGTGCAAAAGCTCACTAAACAACCCAGATCCAGAGAAAACCGACATCGAAGGTGAAGCAAGAGATTGGACTAGCTCGGTATTGCTTTTCGCGCTATGGGGTGCGCTTCTGTACTATTGCTTCAATCTTGCTCCTGATCAAACACCAGTAAACGCACATCAATCTTCTTGTCAATCCCTTTAAATTATTAAAATGTGATATAGAATTGGTGATATTTATTATGTTTTTGGCAGACACAAGACTTGTACTTTCTGAAAAAGCTGCTGAATTTGAAAGGCGATGATGGTTTTAGAATGAACCAGATACTTGTTGGGTTATGGTACGTAATGGGTTTATGGCCGTTGGTATACGGCATGCTCTTGCTTCCCACAGGTCGAAGGTAATCATCGTTTTTCAATGGCTTAGAGTTTTTAAAAACTATCACAGCTATAGTTTATGATCTCTTTGTTCATTCCCACAGTAAGACTCAGGTTTGGCCTTTCGTCGTGCTTTCGTTCTTCGGTGGCGTCTACGCTTTGCTACCTTATTTTGCTCTGTGGAATCCTCCTTCTCCTCCTGTTTCAGAGGATGAACTTAGACAATGGCCTTTGAATATTCTTGAATCAAAAGTAACTGCTGCAGTAAGATCTCTCTCTCAGCACAGCTATTCTCATAGTATTATGTAGCAATTAAGAGATGCTTCAAGCATGTAAGATTGGAACGACCATTGATGTACCTTAGCATATACATTGTGTCTGAACTCAACTCAGCTATTCAATCATCAAAGATCATCCACACAATAAAAGGTCGTCTTGATTAGCTAGAAGTAGAACACAATGTCGAAAGGTTTCCTATTCATTGGTTCTTGCCTTTTGATTCTCATTGCTGAAGTTAACACAGTTTATTGCATCAGGTAACTCTTGCTGCAGGACTTGGTATAATTCTCTATGCTGTAATTGGTAATGCCGGTGACTGGAAAGAGTTTTATCAGTATTTTCGAGAGAGCAAATTCGTAAGTTTGGAATAAGTGAAACGAAATCATCTTTTGCTCATTGTTTTGACATAAACAGGACTTTAATCCTTTTTTTTTTGTCAAAACGCAGATTCATGTCATGAGTCTTGATTTCTGTTTACTGTCTGCATTTGCTCCGTTCTGGGTTTACAATGACATGACCACTAGAAAATGGTAAGAGAGTCCTGTATGAAACTTATCTTTACGGTTTTTTACCTCGAAACCCTCTCCATTTTTTTGTCCCTGAACGTTACTGCTTTTGTTATCAGGTTTGATAAAGGACGTTGGCTTTTACCCGTAACCGTTGTGCCATTCTTGGGACCTTCTTTGTATCTTCTCCTACGACCAGCATTGTCAGAGACAAGAGCTGCTCCAGATTCTGTATCATCTGACCCAAATCAATAGCAACATGACTACTTCAGCTCCTTGCATGTCTTTAGATTCAGTACCTACAGTGATTTACTCTCTTCTGTAGTTCTGTTATTGATGGAATTGATATGAGATATATTGTATTGAAAAGGGAAGAATAAACTCCTCATGATCATAGTTTACTATAGATGTTTAATGAAAGGTAGAGTCAAACTGAAGTTTTATCACAAGAGTAATATATAAATTTTTAGGCATACAGCTTGTCGAGTTCATCTTTGAACTTGGACTTTATTTGCTCCCTCTTTATCTTAAGAGCAGCTGTGACTAATCCCGACTCCGGTGTCCACTGTTCAGGCAGCAACTTGATCTTCGTCGGAATTTCAAACTTTTCCAGCTTTGCCGCCTTTGCGGCCTGAAACAATAACATTTTGGAACAAATTTTAGGTATGTAACTGTGATTTAAAAAAAAAAAAAAAAAAACCAGAGACTGCTATTGAAATGCAAACCTTGGTAAGAGATTGTTGAACCTCCTTGACTGCTTCACCGTTCTCACATAGCTCATCGAATCCGCCGTGTTTAACTCCGGCTTCCTCTGCCCATTTCTCTAATGCTCCGTGTGATGGAACAACAAGAGCTACGCAGTAGCTGTTCATTGGATCCGCGTGTACCATAATGTTGTCAACGTAACTGCTTGAACCCAAAGCTGCCTCCACCTGTGAAAAAACATGAGGAGATTTTATCGTACCATTCACCATTTTTGAGAATTTTAAGAGTTTTATGGGTTAAAACCTTTCCAAGGGATACGTATTCCCCGTGTTGAAGTTTAACGATATCTTTCTTCCTGTCAATAACTTCAAGACATCCATCAGGGTGGAATCTCCCAATGTCTCCTGTGTAAAACCACCTCGTGCCCTTCTCATCAACCTGAAACCGTCGTGTTGATCATCGGAAATCTTATAACCAAGCTCCCGGTACGGGCAACGGCATAACCTTTATTACCTTGTAAACCTCGTCGGTTTTTTCTTGATTGTTGAAGTAACCTGCTGTTACACTGTTACCACCTACCACAATCTCCCCTCGAGGCATTGGTTTGTCTGAAACTCTATATCCACCTTCTTCCCAAGAAACGAGCTGCAAAGATGAGCATTGATGAAGTTTGTTACTCGTGATTACAAGTTTACACGGAGTGAACGTATTGTTGCAAACCTTAATGTAGCCACATGGAAGTGGTGGTCCCACGCGGCCAACAGCAGGGTCGTCCCACTCAGAAAACGTAGCTCCAGCACACGTTTCAGTCAGTCCATATCCTTGACCGATGGGAGCCCTAACGGAAAACAATGCGCAATCTCAATCAGAACAAACTAAACCTAAGTATTGTGAAGTTGCTTAGAAGAATACAGACAAGCACAAACCACATGAGTTTCAGCAAGCAAAAGACAGTGGGTTCATATTCAAACATACCAATGTCACTAATATGGGACAAGACTCGTATGGGAATGTCAAATGAGAGACGACAAAGGATGATGAGTCTCTTACCCCATGCAGATATTGATGAAGCGTTGTGAATCAGGAGACAGAGGAGCCCCTCCACAGAGCATAAATCGGATGTGTCCTCCAAGCACAGCGCGTATTTTTTTGAAGACTAGAGTATCCCAAAACATTTTCTCCAAACCCCAGGCACCAAACCAACTTCCATCCACAGCTGCTAACCGGCGCTTGTATGCAAAGTTAAAGAGGGTCTTCGCCATCCCTCCCTTTTCCTCAACCTAGATCATTACGTACACAAGTATAACTGATCTAGTAAGCAACTGCAAAAAACACGCACAACATCGTTGTCGTCGCTAAGATGGTACCTTTTTCAGAACTCCTTCTCGGACACGATCCAGAATAGCTGGAACTGCAGTCATGATAGTTGGATTTAGAACTGAAACATCTCCTTTGGTTCCTCTCTTGATTTTATTTGAAGTGTCAGTTAAAGTCATTGCTGAGCCATAACCGATGGAACAACCTGAGGTAAAGACCACAATCTGACAAACCATGATTTGGTAAGAAAGTGTTAGACAATAAGGTAGAAGAAGTTCAAAAGCGAGAGGGAGAGAGAGAGCACAGAAACATACCTCAGCTTCCAGCTCAAACACATGAGCCAAAGGTAAGTATGCAATGTATATGTCGTTCTTATTCAGCTTTGGAATCACCTTAATAACTCCTGCAGCAGTTGCGATAAGATTCCCGTGGGTAATCATAACTCCCTGAGTGAATGCACACAAATGTAAGGTTTAGGATAAATTGCTAGATGAAAATAAAATATGGCTTCTCATATCATTCAAAAATTCAGATAAACAAAACCAAAACGGTTCTTGATACAAAACCATATAACTAAGAGAGAAGACACAGTCCAATACACACCTTTGGTAGACCGGTACTACCACTTGTAAACATTATAACAGCAACTCCATTCTTCGAAGGTAAGCTCGGCTGAACAGGGCTCTTCTGCCCCAGTTTCTCAACTTCAGAGATGGACGAAACAGTTATCTCTCCCAGACTATTCACGTCACTAGAAGCAACCTCTACTCCATCTTCTTCAATGTAAATAATGTTCTTTACAGTTTTCAAGCTTGATTGTATCGCAGACAGCTTTTTAAGCTGTTTCGAGTCGCATATCAGGGTTGATACTTGAGTCTGTCAACAATAAAATACCAAGATTCAGAGATCCAGCACTAAGACTAGTAACAAAGAACATTCCACACCAACCTCATTGAGTGAGTAAATCAAAGCCTCTTCTCCTAGAGAAGCATAAATAGTAACAACGGTTATGCTCTGCCTGAAACATCCCTGCAAAATCCATTTCATCAACTGAGTAAGTAAGGCCTCAAACAAAAACCTAAGAACAAAACTCAAGAAATTAGCCGACGAACTTGAAACGCGATAAACCACTCTGCTCGAGTATCCGAGAAGATGGCGAGACGAGTATCAACGTTATGGCCAACACTGACAAGCCCTGACGCGAAATTGCAAACGCGTTCAAAGACCTCTCCGTAGCTTTGCCACTGATACTCACCGAGATGAAGCTTCTCGAACTTCCTGCCATCACTAGCCGTAACGATCTCCTTGTCTATAAACTCTCTAGTACCAAGCAACCGATTGTTCGAGTGCTTCTTACAAGCCTGCTCAAACAAAGCAGCCATATTCGTAGCTCCTTCCCAAGGAACCTCGACCAAATCAGGACCACGAGCATGACGCACCGCGTAACCTTCCTCGCCGCCTACTTTCACCGGAACGCCTCTCTTCTTCCCCTTTTTGTTCCCGATCAACACCACGGAGAGCAAAACCGGTACTAGTAAAGCCACGATCCCGCCTCCTATGATCCCGTAGAGACCATACTCACTGCTTTTCGACTTCTCCAGAAACGATGATGAGCCCATTGGATTCCCTCCAGGATCTTCCATAAGCGAAGCTCTATACACGAAAGCACAAACAATAACACTATCACAGTGCACAAGCGATAAATCTCTACTAGATCCGATGATTGATTTGACAAATTTTCAAAATCGGCAGATCACAAAAGCAAAAAAACAAACAGAATCCAAATGAAGAAGAAGAAGCTTAAGGAATCGAAAACACGTCTAGGAATATTAGTAACCTCCGTGAAACTCGAACGGATCTGAAGTTTTCTTGATGATTTCTTCGAATCGGATTCCAGAAAAAAGGGAAAGTTTAACCTTCGATTTTTTGAACTTTGAAGAACAATCAAAGCTTGTGGACTCTGTCCTTTTTCGGGAAGCCGTCGTTTATGTACCGCAATCGACACGTGGCAATTGGCAAAGGGAAGGACACGTGGCCGTCGGCAAATGGAGGGACACGTGGATGCTCTTCCGATTGAACTAGCAGGTGCTACGGTATCTTCTACAGTT
The DNA here is from genome assembly GCA_020283515.1 of Alliaria petiolata. NCBI lineage: Eukaryota > Viridiplantae > Streptophyta > Magnoliopsida > Brassicales > Brassicaceae > Alliaria > Alliaria petiolata. The sequence continues at coordinate 73,314,090 of JAHZTW010000001.1, forward strand.
TTGCACGTCTTAAACATAAATCAATTTTTAATTGATTTAAGTCTGATTACACATTAATTATCATTAGATTAGTTATTTTGATGAAATAAAGACTGTGATTATGATTCCGGTTGGTAAAAAATACGAGTACTAACTATTTTCTCTGTTTCATTTCTCCTTCTATAATTTAAAATTTGACGTTTTTAAAAAAAATATTTTAAAATTAGTTGATGTTATTAATTTTCAATGCAGAATTTATTAATTTTTTTTTTTCTAAATTTTATAACCAAAGAGAGAGATATGTACATGTGAAATTACAGGGTAGAATATTAAGCCTGCAGTTTTTAAATTTTAAGAGACACTAAGTGATAACCTGCGCCCTGCGCAGGGTGAATAATTTATTATTTATTTAGTTTTGTATAATTTAAAAATTAAACTATAGTAAAATATTTTAGTCCAATCTTTTTATATATTAAAATCACACATATCGTAGTATTTTTTATTGTAACCTAGAAAATATGTTTTAAATTGTTATAATTTTCTTACTTTTTTTAATTAAAATCAAACATATCGAAGTCTTTTTTATTGTAAACATATTTTCTGTCTAAGCAAAAAAAAAGTATTGTGTATATCATAATTTGTGTATAAATTATATTTTTTAAAATAATATTTTTAAAAACTATTGTTTTATTCATTTTTAAGAAAGGTACTGTATAATATGATGTATATTATAAATAATCACATAACCTAAAATTCGATTTTAAAGAATCCAAAAATTAAAACATAATTTTCTGGTTATATTAAAAGTAATAAATGGATAAAGGCATATAATGTAATTAATCTAATGAAAAAAGAAATTTTGTATTAAAAAATGGGAGAATAAATATGAAGGTGACACATTAACAAAATGACACCATTGTAAATATTTCAAAAAATAAGCCTACTTTATAAAAATGTTTCTCAATTAATATATAGAGGATTTGTTATAATTTTGTAATTTTTTGTATTGAAATCACACATATCTAAATCTTTTTATCGTAAACATATTTTTCCACAAATATCTAAGAAAAAAATAGTATTGTGTATATAATAAAATGTGTATAAATTATATTTCATTATATCATAAATCATCACATAACAGAAAAAGGAAATTAGTTTAATAAAAATATGGTTAAAATCATATAATGTAATTAGTTTAATCAAAAAAGGAAATTTGTATTAAAATAATGGAAGAATAATTGTGGTGGTGACACATCAGCAAAATGGCACCACTGTAAATAGTTTAAAAAGTAAGCCTACTCTCTAAAAATGTTTCTCAATTAATATATAGGAGATAAGTCCAAAAAAAAGCCAAACCCTAAAACAAAGAGAAACAAACAAACCTTGATCACGACATAATCTAGTGCAATAAGTGTTTCAGAATAACTCTTGAAAACAACAAGAAAAACTGAAAAAAGCAATAAGTGCGACACTACAAAGCTCATAAGCCGCCAAAGAGAGGATCATTCATTGAAATAACTCAAATACAACGGTTTACATAAGATTAAAAAACAAAGAATGAAAATCTAACTCCTATACTCCTAATCTTCAACCGAAAGAGACTAAATCTAGGACTTTGCATCCCCACAAGAGGTTAGCCTTACAAGTATAGACAAATCGAGGTTTATGGTTGCCTCCTTTCGGTGTCGTGGTTGAGGCCATTCCGTGCTTATTTGCGTAGTAGAGTCTCTCCTCCTCGATTTTCTTGTATGTTTGAGCTCGATGTAATGCGTCTTCCAAAGTTGCAAGCTCGTTGACCTGTAGCTCTTTTTTGAAGTCGGATTCGAACCAAAGCCTGTTGCGAAGTGCTTCTAGGGACAGTGTATGAGGGATATTTCCACGAGCCGCAGAGGCTACTTTGATTTTTTCGATGAACTGTCGAAGTGGCTCCTCTTGTTCCTTTGTCAAAGTGAACAAATTTGTGGTGTGCTTCATCATGTGCATCGCATAGTGCTTAATGAAGGCACCCGAGAGATCCTTAAAACTTTTGATGGACCCGGGGCGAAGGCTGGAAAACCACTTAAACGCGTCTTTGTTGAGATGCTTGATGAACGTCTGGTAGTGGTTTGCTTCGTGTTCTTCGGGTGTCTTGAATCGCTGTCTCTGCATAGCGATCTGAAATCTAGTAAGCCAGAGTTGTGGATTCTTGGTTCTGTTGTAGTATGATAGCTTAAGCTTTATTGTCGCACTGAGGCGGACGTTGGTAATCTCGGGTGAAAAGGGACTTTTTTGTGTGTCGGCAAGAATTTTTGTGATTTTTGGCGCCGAACTGGTCACACGGTGGATATGCGAGCCCATTGCATCTAGTCGTTGATCCAATTTGGCAACTTCAAGATCAACTTCTCTGATTTTTACTTCGTCGGTTTGGCCAGTAGCATTGAGCCTATTCGTTTCAATCCCACTGACGGTGTCTCAGATGATCGGGGTGCTGTCGAAGAGTCGTCTTCTACCCGGTGGGGGTGATGAGCGCTCGTTTGCCGAGGCAGTCATTGAGTTGAGTTTCTCCTGGTGCCTCGTTTGCTAGGATTGCAAGTTGTCGAACTTGGAGCTGATGTCTTGGTAGATTGGTTGTAGTGCTGCTTGGATTGCCGCGGTGAGATCGGCTGGTGAGATGGATGTTGATGTTCTCTTGGATGGTGATGGTGTTTGCGTGTCGGTGATGATGAGGTTGCTGTTTTCATCGAACCTCGGGGTTTGATCATCGGTGCTTTCCGGAGGAGACATCCTTAAGTTTTGGTTGTTAAGAACTTGTTCCCTAGTCCTCACAGACGGCGCCAGTTGTTCAATTAGAATATCACTTAGGCAAATAAGTAATAAACAGTTGTGTGTTCAAGAGAACAAGTCTTTATTAATCGCTTCAAAGCTCAAGGTGTTACAAGGATTGCTTGGCAAGAGAGTCTTGCCGAGCGGAATTAGGAGAATTAGGTCTAGAAAACTTGCGGCGGCTAGGTTTTGCTCTCTTATTTTCCCTAGAATTGTGGATCTCTTTTAAGTTATGAGAAGTTCTCTATTTATAAGGTTATGTCTAGATTCTGGGCCCGCGCGAATATATTATATTTGAAGATTAATTGATTCAATATTTGAAATGTGTTATGAGAAATTATGTATAAGAATAAAATATTTTATGGTTACTATAATTTTATATTTATTTTATACAGTTGGAGATATAAATACAGACTACCCTACAAAATATGATATGAGAAATGAGATTTAAAATGTGTTCACTTTATGATTATATGAATTAAAGATTATTTTAAAGTGTTATGATGAAGATTGAAATTAAAAATTGTAAGTATGAAAATATGAAGTTGAAAATAAAACTGTATATGTTAGGTCATGTGTTATTGATATAAATATGTTGTAATTGTAAACCCGCAACATCTATACTATATAAAAGTTGATGCATTATGCCATTGAGGGCGTCCACATGGGACGAAGAAACCCGATTTGATTGGTCCAAATCAGCGTTTTTATTAAACACAAAAATGTTAAATCATATTTAACAATTTTTATTGGTCCAAATCATCATATTATTAGACATAAAATATTAAATATGATCTTAAATTAAACAAATAAAAAACCGACCAAAAAAAAGGAAATTAACTCTTTCTCATAAAACAAAAAATGTTAAATGTGATTAAAACTTCAAAAAGTTAAATTTCATAAAGAAAACCGAATTTGATTTTGGTTATTTTTAAAAAGTTAAATATAACTTATTATGAGATCCTCTCACTACCCGGATCATTAATATGAACCGAAGAAGGTGGTAAAACCGGTTAGTCTTAATGTATGTACATATATTCAAAGAATGGTAATTATTATACTATAATGGAAAATCAAGATAAAAAAAAGTTTAACTAACAAAAAGGAAAAACAATTATGCCTGAAAATTCAAAATAGTATCCTTCAAAATAAAATGGAAATTCAATGTCACAAGAGTTAAGTTAACAAAAAAAACCAATATCGAAAAAGCTAAAACTTATATAGGAAAATTTCTAACTTCTAATGTATTATATCTCCTATAAATAGCCATCTAAAGTTAAAACATCTTATACGAGTTCTTACAATCTTGATAACTCAAACATATTCTTAGAGAGATAAAAACACCCTATTACAACGATGGTTGCTTCTCTTTCTGACAATATACATTCTCCCTTGGTTTTCGATGACCTTACAAAAGGTTTTGCTAAGAAGGATCTCCTAGCTAGAGTCCTCCACTTCTGGGAGGCACGGAATATAAAAAAAGGCGGATTACTAATGGGTCTTGAACTGTTGCTTCTTGATCAAAAGGTACTAGCAAGTTTTTTTTTCTCATCGCAAACTGAAAATTTCACACTATTATATTCTGTTTAAGCAATTCTGTCCTTAACACAATTTCTTACAGTCAACTACAATCCAAGCATTCATACCAGCTAATCGAATAGGCTATTATGAGAAAAACCTGAAGCCCGATGTTGTCTACAAGATTAAAAACTTTTTGGTCATAAACAACAAAACCACATACAAAGTGACTTCCCATAAGTTTCTAATCCAATTCACCCAGCAAACAACATTCGTCCAAGCCGATCAGGATGATAGCACTATTGAGAGGTAAAACTTTAGGATTCGTTCTTATGACGAGTTTAGCGACGCTGTCAACAAAAACGAGGACCTCTATGGTAAAAACTTTTCTTCCATCCATATACAAATATATAATACTCACTCATATTCTGATGACACTTATTTTGTCTAGATGCTATTGGAAAACTGATCCTTATCAACGACGAGAACTTTCGCTACCTAGGTGAAACTAATGACATCGCCAATGGTGTGAGTCATAACAAAATAGATGTTCACTTGCAATTAAAAGAGTAAGCACGTTTCCCAACAACTCATATCTATCTTCTAATCTGGAATACAATCTTTGTTTACTTACCACCTTCTTACGTTTTCTAAACAGCGGTCCAATTGTTCGTGTTACTCTTTGGGGTAATGTTGCCGCCAATTTCCATAAAAAAATAATGAAAAGTGTTGTCAAACCTGTCGTGCTCTTGGCCACAACTATGAACCTAAGAACATTTCAAGGTTTATAATCTCAAACATATAATTATCATTGCTTACTATTCGTTATAAAAATATGATGAATTCCTGAAATAAATTAGATAATAATATTTATTAACTCTTAACACCATACTTTAAATTGCATCATGTAGAGGTATTATGTTTGAACTCCACTTCTTCCACACGGGTTTTTTTCGACAAAGATGTTGAAGCAACTACTGACTATTTGACATGGTAAGTACGCTCACACGTATATAACTCACCATACTTTAATTGTGTTATTTACAATCATAACTCTCTAAATTCACGTCATGTGTTTTTCTTATTTAAAGGCTGGGAGAAGAAGGAAGAAACTCCGAAGTTATAACATCAGAGGTTACAAAGTCAGAAACAGTCACAATTTCAGAGCTTTATCAATTTCTGCAAAATGACACTCCGCAGGTATTAACATTGGCTCTTTAATCGCTTAATCACTTTTACAACATGTGTTATTTACCATTATACTACTATTTTCAGACAGCTACTTTCTGTTGCAATGCTACCATCGTGGATGTTTTGCCTCAATATGGCTGGTACTTTATTGCATGCACTAAATGTAAATGTAAACTAAGAAGATCAGACACAGCCTTGGTTTGCAACACATGCAATCACGCAAATACTGTTGGTATTATCAAGTATGTTTTTGTCTCTCTCTAACCTAATATTTAGTCAAAAATGTATAAACCATATGAATAAAATCATGACAAATATCATTAAATTATTTAAAACAGGTATCGCGTTGAGCTCACCGTTTGTGATGATGACAATGTCGCTACTTTTGTGGTTTGGGACAGAGAAACTACTAAACTAGCTGGTAGGAAAGCTGCAGATATTCTGGAAGAGGATGAACAGGTATAGCTTCTGTTCACCAAAAGAATATGAAATATATTGCTTAATGTTGTTTATTTGCTGTTAGTAGTTATCGTATCGTTTACTTTACAGGGTGATCAGCAAGGTGCCATTGACAATCATAGTTCAATACCACAATGTTTGACATATATTATTGGCCGCACTTACAAATTTAAGGTGAAACTTTCACCCTTCAACTTCACTGCCACCCGCCAGACGATCACTGTTACAGATCTCTTCGACCAAATAATTGATGGTGACAAAATTCTCGAAGAAGAAGCAGCTGAAACTAATGAAGTGGACACTCAAACAAATACATCTGATGTTGGTCAAGGTCAGTCAGTATGCACAGATGCTGACGATGACACAGATGATATCAAACACAAAGACAAACGTCTCCGCCGCACATGAGTTTGATACAATATCAAAAGCCTCATCAAATGGCAATCTTTTTTTTTATTTTTTCTCCTAATTCCCATTTTAAAATTTTCTTTAACTAATACTCTAAAATTTAATTTTTCTGTCTTTAATTTTGAATTAGATTAAAGCCTCATCAAATATTCTTTAAATTTTAATTTTTAAAAAAGCCTCATCAAGTTATTGTGTCTTATTACTTAATAATAAGTCCTATTTTGTTGCTTCTAATTCAACATATTCATTCATTTAGACGTAGTTCCCATTGTATTATGGTCAAGCTACAATAAACATATGCTTGGATACAAGAGTGGATGCTGAATTTGAAATAAGAAAATCAAACCTTGAAATCGACCAGAAAATCACAAAACTACAGACAGATTCATTAGTAACAAAGTCAATAAACTCCATGATGCACGTTTATGACAGCAAAAAAAAACAGCACACTATGTTTAGTTTGGTACAAAACTTAATGTCAATATATAACACGATGACATTCAAAAATTTATCAAATCAAATTAACCAAACTTTAGTATTTTATAGCCATATTTTATTATTTTCTAACTACCTCCACTTTAAAAAATATAAATTAGTTATGTATCTAATTTAACAAATGTTAAACAAACTGTGAATCCTAAAATTAAAAATAACTTTTTTTCATATCAAAAACGACATTATCATTGAAATAGCCAAATTAGATTCATAATAAAAATGACAAACACTTCTCCATAATGAAATTTTATTCATTTATCAAAAAGAAAATTTCCATAATTCATTAAAACCAAAATAACAACATACCATAACAAAATCGCGAAATGGAAATTTTCATAGTCCTACAAAAAGGAAATAGCAAACATGGATGCTACATAGTGAAATGGAAATTTTCATATTCCTACAAAAAGTAAATAGCATCGATGCTACAATTTCTTTACTTAAAGCCCTTTCATTCATTCCAATGACGACTAAAATAATTAAATCAAAATTCCATAGAAAGTTGTTAGGTTTTTCGTTGCAGACACTAACAAATTCAGAAAACTAACAATCAATCTGTACCACGATTCTGAGATGGTTTCTCAACGTGGCAAGAGAAAAAATACTAGCGATGCTGTTTGGAAGAAAGTCGTATACTATAATTGTAAGTTTCCACCACTTTAAGTTATGTATAAATTTTCTTTCGTTATAAGAAATTACATAAAACTAACCACTCCTTTCATTCAATGTGACATAGGTGGCTGTAGTATTTGCTTCAAACAAGGTAAAAGCATAATAAAAAATTGTCTATGCAGTTTAAAAACTACATATTAAATCTAATATGTTTTCTTCTTTCAATACACAGTTGGACAAATAAAAGCACGAGCAATGCGCAGAGCCATTATACTATCGAGAAGAGCATCTACGAAAAACATTGGTACGTCCTTATATTCTCATGTTCAATGATTATTTGGGCCTCATACTCTTAATGCTTTCCCTTAAAGGCACAAAACTAAAATCAAAATTTATCTACAAAACAGAAAATCGGAATTCAATAGCCTCAGCATCACAACCCCCAAGAAGAACAAAAAGAAGTAAGCAAATTGATAAAATCCAAATCCTATTTACACTTGCAACAACAAAATAAACAAATTCTTTGAATTGCAGAACCCGAAGACATTCTCCAATGCCCTTACTGTAATGCTTTAGTCTGGCATTCAGAAAAGATTGGTAGAGATCCAAATACTGGGAACCCGTTGTACACGATCTGTTGCCAACAAGGCCGTGTCAAGCTACCACCAGTAAGACAACCACCGCCTCTGCTTGATAAACTTCTAGAAGATGACACCTATTTTCGGAATAACATACGAGTATACAATTCTATTTTGGCATTCACATCAATTGGAGCAAATATAGACCACACAGTCTCATCTGCACATGGACCCCCTACTTTTAGGATACAAGGTCAAAATTACCATCGCATTGGTTCCCTCATTCCTATGACAGGCAACCCACCAAGATTTCTCCAGCTGTACATTGTCGACACGGCAAATGAAGTTTCAAATCGCATCAACACTTTACAGCGAACTCCATCATCAGGGTCTCTTCAAGAAAGCGTTGTCAAACAATTGATTGAAATGTTGGATTTAAACAACAATCTTTGCCAGATCTTCCGCAAAGCTCGAGATCAGTACGAATCAGACGATACCAAAGAGTTTACTATAAGGCTGGTAGCACAACAAGGGAAAGGGAAACAATATGATTTGCCAGATACTAATGAAGTTGCTGGTTTAATAATTGGTGATTTGTCAACCACTACCGGTTACAGAGATGTTATCTTACAGTTCCAGTCTAACCATTTCCAAGAAATAAATGATGATCATCCTTTGTATATGTCATTGCAATATCTATTGCTTTTTCCTTACGGTGAGTTTGGTTTCCACACTGAGATACCTTATGTCGTAGCTGAAGGTAGAGAACGAAAAAAATCATTCATAAGCATAAGAGAGTATTATGCTTATCAGATTCAAACTCGGCTATCAGAAGGGAAGACAATTATAAAAGCAGGGCGTTTATTACATCAATATGTAGTTGATGCATATGCAGCTATTGAGGCAGAAAGGCTAAGATGGAACAAAAACAATCAAGACCAAATAAGAGCAGATTTATACAGCAATTTGTGTGATGCAGTTGGTAAAGGTGATACTGATGCAAAACTACATGGAAAAAGAGTGATACTACCTTCAAGTTTTACAGGAGGTCCAAGATACATGATAGAAAAATATCATGACGCTATGGCAATATGTCAGAACATATGGAAATCCAGATCTATTCATTACGATGTCAGCTAATCCAAATTGGAAAGAGATAAAAGAGCATTTGGAAGCATGTGGTGGTGGTTCGGGAAATGATAGACCGGATATTGAATGCCGAGTATTCAAAATGAAATTAGAACAAATGCTAGAAGATTTCAAAAAGGGAAAATTCTTCAAACCGTATATCGCAGGTATGAATAATATTTTTTTTTTAATAATATAAATTAATGATAAGACGTTTTTAAAACATCTGTTATATAAATATGGTTAGCAAATATAAAGATATAGATGAAAATTTCTGGGAAATCGAAATAGTATATATACTCACCTATATTACATATTATGATTTATGAAAGTGACTTGTTAATTATTTTAACTACATATAAAATCTGACATGTTTGTCTTTACAGTGTTGCACACAATAGAATTCCAGAAGCGTGGGTTACCTCATGCACATATGTTGCTTTGGTTGGATGGTGCATCAAGGATCCCAACAACTAATGAAGTCGATGCAATAATCTCTGCCGAATTACCACAAAAAGAAAACGACCAACAAGGGTTTGAGCTTGTGGAGAGACATATGATGCACGGTCCTTGTGGATTGGATCGACCACGATCACCATGCATGAAAAATAAAGAATGTTCAAAGAGATATCCAAGGAAATATACAGAACAAACATCGATCGACATATCTGGTTATATAATATATCGTCGACGTCGAGATGAAAGTAACTTTGTCATCAAGGGAAAAACAAAATTGGATAATCGCTATGTTATTCCACACAACTTGGCTATTTTAAAAAAATACCAAGCTCACATAAATGTAGAGTGGTGCAACAGAACAAACGCTGTCAAATACCTCTTCAAATACATTACAAAGTGAGTTGATAAAGCAACCATTGTGATAGAAAAGGGTCCTAATGCTTCAGCCAACACTCAAGATAATGGTTCAACAAGGAGACCAAGAAATGAGATACAAGAATACCTTGACTGTCGATATTTATCTGCTTGTGAAGCCATGTGGAGAACATTTGCATTTCACATACACCAACGGAAACCTGGAGTCCAAAAACTTATAATTCATCTGCGTGGAAAGCACAACATAAGATATAGAGCTAAAGATGATCTCAGACAAGTTTTATCAAAGGAAGATATTGAGAGAACCATGTTTACAGCATGGATGTATAAAAATGTAGAATCCGAAGAGGCTCGCAAGCTAACTTATTTGCAATTTCCATTATATTTTACATGGAACAGCGATAGTAAAGTCTGGACAGAACGAAAACAAGCAGGAGGAATGATAGGAAGAATAATCAATATCCATCCATCTGCAGGAGACTTTTATACTATCTGAGGATACTAATCAACAAACTTACAGGACCAAGAAGTTTCGATGAGATTCAAACATTTGGAGATAAAATATATCCAGATTTCAAATCAGCATGTTATGCTAGAGGCCTACTTGATTCTGACTCCGAATGGCATGATGCGATGGATGAAGCTATTCAATGGGCTACACCTTATCAACTACGTCAACTATTTGTTACGTTGCTAATATACTGTGAAGTAGGCAGTCCTCTAAATTTATGGAATCGATGTTGGAAATCGCTAGGTGAAGACATGCTTAACAGAAAACGCAAGACTTTCTGCTTTCAAAGGCTAAATCTAAATGAATATGAAGTCCAACAATATACTTTGATTGAGATAGAGAAGGTGATGCACCAGCATGAACGCTCACTAGATGAATTCAAAGATATGCCAAAACCAGATCCTACTGTTCTAAAAGATCTAGGTAACACCCTTTTAACCCAAGAGTTTCAATACAATGTTCTTCAGGAAAAAGAGAACCATAAGAAATATTTCAACAGCCTGAATGTGCAGCAAAGAAAGGTTTATGATGCAGTTATTGATTCAGTTGAAAATGGTTTGGGAAAACTATTTTTCCTATATGGTCCTGGTGGAACAGGAAAAACATACCTTTACAAGACCATCATTTCTAGGCTACGATCAGAAGAGAAAATTGTACTCCCAGTTGCTTCATCAGGCATCGCAGCATTGCTTCTACCTGGAGGAAGGACAGCACATTCCCGTTTTAAGATACCCATAAACGTTAATGAAGATTCAGTATGTCATATACTGCCAGGTACGATGCTTGCAGAATTAATTGAAAAGACTGATCTAATCATATGGGATGAGGCGCCTATGACACATCGGAACGCATTCGAAGCGCTTGACAAAACATTACGAGATTTGATGTCAATGAAAAAAACAGAAGCTAAAGACCAACCTTTTGGAGGCAAGACTGTAGTACTAGGTGGGGACTTCAGGCAAACACTACCGGTTATTCCACAAGGATCTAGAGCCGATACAGTCTTAGCATCAATAAAACAGTCATCCTTATGGGACTCTTGCAATGTATTCGCTCTCAAACAGAATATGAGACTTGAAGAATCACAAGAAAGTTTTGCTGCATGGGTACTAAGTGTTGGCAATGGAAATGCACCTACAAATGAAGCAACAATTGTCAACGAAGACGACGGTCAGATGGTGGGAATTGATCCCAAATTTCTAATGCAGTCATCTGGAAATCATTTGCATGATATTTTTGAAGCCACAAATACAGAGAACATTCTATCGAAAATTACACATGCAAGCATTACAGAGAGAGCGATTCTAACTCCAAGGAATGAGACGGTTGATGAGATTAATGCATACATGTTAGCAAAGCTGCCAAGAAAATCAAAGGAATATTTCAGCTCCGACAGCATAGGCAAGGCTGACACAATATCTACAAACCAGGAGTCCCTATATACGGTTGAATACTTAAACTCTTTAGAGTTTTCAGGGCTACCAAGACATAAATTGTCTTTAAAAGTAGGAGTTCCAATAATGCTGCTTCGCAACATTAATCAAAAAGAAGGACTATGCAATGGCACAAGATTTATTGTTACTCGATTGGGAAATAGATTGATTGAAGGCGAAATAGTTACGGGCACACATGCTGGGAAAAAAGTTATTTTACCAAGGATAATTTTATCACCACTTGACTCAAAGCATCCTTTCACACTTCGAAGACGTCAATTCCCTATAAGAGTATGCTATGCAATGACAATTAACAAAAGCCAAGGACAAAGCTTGAAATCAGTGCTCCTCTATCTACCTCAAGCAGTTTTCAGTCATGGCCAACTGTACGTGGCGCTTTCACGCGTAACATCTCTTGAAGGTCTAACTATTCTAAAACCCGGTAATGAGGCAGAGAGGACAGTCAAAAATATTGTCTACAAGGAAATATACAAAGGGCTACCTACATAGTACGGATGTATGATCCTAACTTGCACAAATATATATATATACAGAGAAAACATAATCTGCTAGATATAATATGCTAACTCTATTTTGTTTTCCAGGCAGTTGACAACTTCAAAAGGAACTTCAGATTAGCTATCAGGTACATCAGGTCTGCCTATGAATCTCCGTAAGTTTACAAAGTATATTAAAAAACAAAACAACTTAATCACAGTGTAATATTAGTTTTTTTTTTTTGGAGTTACAGGAAGCAGGAGACTTACACATTACAATGCATTCTGAATTCATGCAGCACAAGTAAACACCTGAGTGAATAGGATCAAGTAGAAGACAATATCTAATAATCAATATTCATTTTACTCTTTATCATTCAAAAAACATCATTACTTTATTAGTTGAAGCTCCTCATGTTTTACGGCAAAACACCAAATTCATTTTTATTTTTATTTTTGGTTCAAACACACTAAATTAGACTCGGTTTTTTATTAATAACAAAAATATTTAATCTAAATTAGACTAAATTTAATAACACACTAAATTGCAGAGAGTTTAATCTATCATGTCAATTAAAAATATAGCAAAAAGAAATAAAGAAGAAATGGAGATTTCGATAGAAAATCACCTTCTTTGCTTGAGTACCAATCATAGGAAACCCACAAATGATTAATCATTTCAGAGATACATTCCCCAAGCTATAAAGTCGATCATCCACACCATTTGTTCCTCCCCTAGGGGAAAATTTAGAATTGCATTCTCCATACAATACACAAGGTATCTAATCTGGCCTTTCACCGACTTCGAATTCTGAACAATTCAAGGTAAAAACTAGACATGAGATCAAAGTAGACCAAGAACAAATACTCTTTGCATTTGCATTGATGATATGAACAAACCTCAACACTCGGTCTCATAATAAGAACAGGTCGTCCCTGTTTATCGACACAACTTGATCTATATATCTTCCCCGTTTCTGCTTCATCAGCTATTTCCTCCTACAAAAAATTTAGTACATTAGTCACATGTATGATGTATCGTCAACAAGAAATACAAGATTATTTATAATTCAATAGTAACCGGAACAGAAACTCGAGAGTTTCTCTGGCAATGGACCGAGAAGCTTTCTCACTTCCTCAATCTGAAGTCAAATTAACGAAACAAAGACTAACACTGATCTGATTTGAAGCCTTTCTCTAAATTAGCTAAAACCATAAATATGGAACAATCACAGAATAAAACCACAGTTACCGAACAAACCGAGGGAAATTACATAAAACGGTTCAGTCAGAGTGTCAGACGATAAACCGTGAATATAGATCAATAGAGGATAAAAAACCAACATTTGACTGTTGGTATAAGAGATACAATTTAGCCATTTCAACAACACTTAATCAGATTCAATGGCTTAATCGATGATTTAAGAATCACCCAACAAAGTAAAACAATGACCAGAACAGCACTAGATCATATTCGGTCTATAAATGGCTATATCAATTATAACAACAAGGAAATCATCTGAGACAAGTTATGGACAAAATTATCCAATTAACAAACGATTATCCAAGCAAACAATTATTCAATTAACAAAAGCAAACGATTATCCAATTAGACAAGCAAACGATTATCCAATAAACAAAGCTAATGGACAAAATTAGCAAACAATAACGAAACTTATAATCAAGCCAAGAAATGAAAAAAACAAAGTTCGATTCACAAAGAACGATTGAATAACCCAACGGAATTACAATTTCTCTGTATAACACTGAAATCCATCAAATATTGACCTTTGTCTTCGAAATCAGAACACCTTTTGCAACAAACCGAAGGCGAATGCTTCAAATACTCTACTCCTAAGTTAATGAAAACTCGATGCGAAGAAGAAACACAAGTTCGAGGGATTTGATTTTGAAAGCAAAAGGATTTTTGAGAAACAAAAAACCACACAACAAAATCCGAACTTGCCGAAAAGAGAGCTTTGTAAACAAAGAAATCAGGCCATGCCAATAACAAAATCGAACATAGTCGGAAGCTCTTTCTCTCTGAAAAATATGAGAGAGAGAATAGGGAGAGGGCTATTCACAAATGTGTTTTATCTTTTCTCTTGCGTTTAAAATGATAAAATATTGTTAAACCGACCCAAAAAATGTGTTAGACCAATTGACTAAAAATATCAATAACACGTGTTTAAAAATGTTCGTTATAAAGCCAACACACTGAATAAATCTAAAAAATGTTTATTCAAGTGAGTGTTAAATTTAACGGCCCATACTAATTTGCATTAAAAAAAAACATCATTGACAATAATGTTAATTGTTGAGTACATGTTTATTTAATTTCAATGAGTACAAATCAAAAAAAAATTAGACAATTTATATGGTTTTAAAAATACATAAAATCCAAATTTAAAATTTCTTAAAATCATTTATCCTTTAATAGTTATATGTGTGAGTTCAATCATATGATATTTAGGAAAAGAATTTAGAAAAATATATCTGCGCGTAGCGCGGGTAAAAGACCTAGTTTATTAAAAATATAATATGTTATTGATTTTATATAAGAGTTATGTTTTTAGTTATCTTCCTCTCCATTTTTCTTCTCCTCTGTTATTCTCTGTGCTTTCTTCTTCTCCGTTATTCTCCTTCTTCTTCTTCTTCTCAGTTATTCTTCCTTCTTCTTCATTCTTCCTATTTCCTTCTTCTACGTTCTTCTTCTTCTTCTTCTTCTCCGTTCTTCTTTGTTCTTCTTCTTCTTCTTCTTCGTTCTTCTACGTTGTTCTTTTCCTTCTTCTTCTCGTTCTTCTCCTTCTTCTATGTTCTTTTCCTCCTGTCTTCGTTCTTCTTCTATGTTGTTCTCTATCTTCTTCTTTTTCTTTGTTGTTATATGTTCTTCTTCTTCTCCGTTCTTCTCTTTTTGTCTTCTACATGATCGTATTGTTATTCTTTGTCCTTTCTTCTTCTTCTTCTCCGTTATTCTTCCTTCTTTTCCATTTTTCCTATTTCCTTCTTCTTTTTCTCCGTTCTTCTCTTTTTGTCTTCTACATGATAGTATTGGTATGTGCCAACCATGGAAAATGACAAAATTTTGGTTTAGGTTAAAAAAAACTTTAAACCTTAATTAATCATTCTAAAATATTATTTTCCAATTGTATCACTGTTTGTCAATCGCAAACTGTAATTCGCCGAAATCCATTAAAAAATACCAATCGAATAAACACCCAAATTATGATGAAATCATCTTCTATAATATAGAAAAAGAACTATAAAATTGAAACCAGCCCGCAAAATAGCCCATTTATAAAGTTATGAGAAGCGGACCATAAAGGTAGTGTATTTTAGGGTTTCATGTGTCTATATATAAACTATCTCCAAATAAAGAGATCTCCAGTCTCTCTTCTCCCTCAGTTCTTCCGTTTGGCCGCCATGGTAAGTGGATACCACACTCGTTACCAAGTTTTGGCTTATAATCTGTGCTTCTATGCTAATGTTCTTATTGTTTATCTTCAGGTGGAGTACTCTCAAGAACCCGACAATTCCACCAAATGTGAGAGAACTCTTTCGTAACTGTTATCTAACTCAATGTTTTTAGATTATCATTTTAAATGGTATCGAATGTTATTTTTTTGTAGTTTGCAAGGCAAGGGGATCCGACCTCAGGGTCCACTTCAAGGTAAAATGTCCTGTGCAGATATTGGATCTTGAAAATGAAACAGATTATTCTTTTAGGGGATAAGCTTGTAGATAGAACAAACCTGATTAACAAAAAGCAGGGCTCTGTTGTACATAACAGACCTCACGTAAATGTCAGGGAAATCGAATTGGTCATCGTGATTGGGTGAACCTTCGTTTACGTTAGATTCATCAGCTGGGTTTAGGTAAGTATTGGTAAAATATCGATGCTGCAAAGAAAGGGATATTTGCAACATTTTCTATTAGACAGTGTAGGTCTCGGAAAATATTTGCAGCTTCACCAATACTTATCTTTGTAACAGTGCCTGCAACTCCGATGGCGGCCGCATCTTCTCATCTTCTGCACAACTCAATCTTTAATCCGTAATGGCAACTCCAAATCCTCACGCCAACGTCAAATTTAAAGAGGTATTATTCTATTTTCTTCAATGTCACCTGCCATTACGAGAGATCGATTGTTATTTATTTTATTTTTTATTTTTTTCATTTAAGCCCAATGGGCACTACAAATTTCCGAACTCATAAGTCAAGTTACAACAATTTAACGTAAAAACCCAATTATCCCACACATACAACATGTTTGATGAAGATAATGCACACATAGAAAGGAGACGTCTCCGACACGTGGGAAAAATAACATAACGGAATAAGGAGTCGCCACCTCGGGACATCGTCACTGCGAAATTATCTGAAGAATAAATGACACTTAAAACGGTTCAAAAACAATGAAATCACTGTAAAGAGAATTTAAACGAATAAATAAATCGACTCAAAAAACGTAACAGTTAAAAATAAAATCCTATAAAACAAACCTACCCAGTACAAAGCCAAAAACAACCTTAAGAAAAACGAAATGGCAGATAAACACTATATAACAATACTGAAAGATCTCCATACATAGTCTTATTATACAGTGTTTATCTGCCATTTTGTTTTTCTTAATGTTGCTTTTGGCCTTGTATTGGGTATGTTTGTTTTAAAGGGTTTTCTTTATGACTGTTATGTTTTTTGAATCAACTTTTTTTGTTCGTTTAAATTCTCTTTATGGTAAGTTTATTGTTTTTGAACTGTTTTAAGTGTCATTTATTCGTCAGATCGGAGCTGCGATGTCCGATGTCCTGAGGCGGCGACTTCTTATTCTATTAGGTTATTTTTTCCCCACGTGTCGGAGACGTCTCCTTTCTATGTGTGTCTTATCTTCATCAAACGTGTTGTATGTGTGGGATAATTGGTCTTTTACGTTAAATTGTTGTAACTTGAACTTATGGGTTCAGAAATTTGTACTGCCCATTGGGCTTAAATGAAAAAAAAAAAAAACAATCGATCTCTGAGAAATGTTTAAATTTAGTAGTGAGGGTGGCATTGAAGAGAGTAGAATAATACCTCTTTAAATTTGATGTTGGCGTGAAGAATTTGGAGTTGTCGTTATGGATTGAAGATTGAGTTGTGGAGAAAATGAGAAGATGCGGCCGCCATCGGATTTGCAGGTTTTTGGAGATGAGACCTACACTGGGTTTTGTGATGTTGGGCTTGGGTTTGGTGTGTGTGGATTAAATTTAAAGAAGGCTTGGGCGGCCGCATCTTCTCCACAACTCAATCTTCAATCGGTAACAACAGCTCCAAATTCCTAACGCCAACATAAAATTTACAGAGGTATTATTTTACTATCTTCAATGCCACCTCACTACTACTCAATTTAAACCTTTATTTTCCTCTGTTGTCTCCCCACATATAAATACCATCCTCTCACCATTTTCTTATTCTAAATAACTACTCTTCTCAACAACGATCTCATGGCAGGTGCGTACCTGATCTCAAATCTGGTCGTGATGTCCAAAATTACATGTTTTTTTGTCATATTCTTTTTTTTAATTAGTTATTTTATCGATTATTTATTAAGTATCTTTTTGTGTGTTTTTAATCTTATTTAAAGAAGTAGATATTAATTCGGTTTTATATTTATGTTTTTTTAATTTTATTTAAAGAAGTAGATATTAATTCGGTTTTATATTTAGCACACGTGGAAAATAAATCATGAGTTATACCAATAAAGGGAGGCTGATGTGTCAGCACTGGACAACCTTCTTCATCTATTATTGTATAGATTAACAATATTAGAAACAAATAAAAATACAAATTTTGAATAACATTGAAAAATCAAGAGTTATATAAAAATAAAGTAAGGTACCAAAAAGTATTTTTGATTAATTACAATATAAAATATTATTTAACATTCACGTAGTATCTAATCAATAATAAATTTTTTTTCACTTTCTTTGAATAGTTTGGAAGATAATATTATGAACATTAATTGATTTGTTTTTAAAAAATGTAACTTTAAATTATACAGAATGACATGTGTTATCTCTACATCGACCAAAAATGATGATGTGACACTCATATACAGAAAGTTAGCCAACTTTTATATATTATATTATTCGCAAGTGAAACAATTAGCACGAAATAAAACTAAGAAGCCACATTGCATAATCTACCCTCTCATTAATTCACTAATATATCCAAATCTGCCAAAACCTTTACGAAACCAAATATACCAACCATCATGATGTGGACATCGAACCAAGCTTAAACCTAGACCATGTACCTGAAGTTAAGAAGGCTCAACTACAACGTTCTAAGATCAGCAAGCTGCAAGAACGGTTCAAAACAGTATTAGAGACCCTCTTAAATACAATAGAGCCTGGAGACGTGCTCAGAACCAATCCAAAATCAAGCAACCTTCAAGAGAGCTCCAATGCACCCGGTTTAGACATAATGGAGGATTCAGCCTGTTTAAGAATCAAGGGAGCTCAGCCTCGAGTCAACCAAAGTAAGTCTGTTTACTTGGCAGGAAATGGAGTTCAAAACATCAAGAATCTCACTGAGATCATATCGGAGCTGCAAGTTACCTCCAAAACAAGTCATCTGGCCAAGAGAGAGCAAATGAAGCAAAAACACAAGTTTGAAGCTAACCACGTGGAACCACTTGAAGATCTTCATCATTTGGACTTCAAGGGACTTAAAGAGCAAGAATTCATCAAGGACTTCAACCTGAACGAACCAGAACCTCACATGACCATCTTAGCCTCAACTAAGCTCATTTCAAGCAAAAAACAGAGCAGAAAGGGATTGCCTTATTTAGCATTATGCTAAACACTCCTACCATCTAAAGCCAAGGTAAGTCCATTTATATTCATTTCCATATGATTATTGGCTAATAAAACTTTGTTTTATTTCTGTTTTGAGTTTATTTACATTTCTTAGTAGTAAGGCATATGTTGGCCATTTTTATTTCATTCTTAGCATAGTTTATTTTTAATGTAATCTGTTTCAAGACCCCTAGAAGGGCACAGCTGTTTGAACCATATATAAGGTTCCCTCACAGCCTTGTATCATTTTTAACCTATCAATAAAGCAGAACTTTCTTGTGTTCATAAGAACTCAGCCCCCATTTTATTTAAGCTTTTGTGCGATTCATTAGCTTCTGGAGAACAGACTTATCATTGCTTATTCCATAAAGCTTTGTGGCGTCTATCATTCCCCCCATCTATTCCATCTCATAAACTGATCCAATCTGAGAGAGTTACACAGCCAGCATATTCGGTTCCATAAATCTATTCACATCAATCCATTCACTGATCAAACAGAGAGAGTTGCACAACCAACTGTTTGGTTCCATTGATTCACCATCCTGTAAGAACATACCCCCTTGTTCTTACATCACATCAATGTCAAATAAATACCATTATGAGACTTTAATCAACACTATAATAACACAAGAGACTCTACATGGCTTGACACATCAGCTTTTTGATGTGATAAGAAAGTGACATGTCAATAAATGAAAAAATTAGAAAACCAATTAAAACATTTCGTTAAATACACTTCAAATTTAATGTAACACATCATCATAGGTCTTTCATTCACTTTTAACCAATGTATTTAAAACCGGACCGGAAGCCAAACCAGATAACTATTTGGATCACTGTTCAATTTTGTCCGACCAGGTTGAACCTGGTTCACAAAATTTATGTTTTTTAATTTTTAAATATATAAATTTAAGAGTAAATATTATAAATATAATAGTATTGAGAACAAAATTAAACTAAATCCAAACTTTTGAAATAATTTGTAATATAATATATCATAAATATCAAAATAATAATAAAGTAATATTTGTTATTAACAACTAAACAATATAAAAAGAAAATAGGCTTTTGAATTATTATTTTATAAAATATATCAAATACAGTATGTTATTAAAAAATAAAAAAAATTCTCCAAATTAAAAAGATTAAATCAAAACCTAATAAATTATATAGTATCATTATTTATGTAAGTTTCAAACAAAACTTCTATTTATTGTTTTTATTTAATTATTTATGGTAGAAATATATTTAATTAGTTAACAAGTAAAAATTTAAATAAAATAAAAGTAAATATGGAAGATATTTATTGAACCGGGGTCAACAGGTTTGTTTGCTTCATCCGGTTTATGAATTTTTGGCGGTTTTAATTGTTTTTTATCCGGTCTAAAAGCTTTTGAGTTTTATAGAAATCCAATCCGGTCATATTTCAGGTTCATGGTCGAACCCGGTTCAACCACCGAGTCTGTCCGGTTTTCAAAACACTGCTTTTAACTTTTCAGCAGTAAAAAGATTCGTTTTCATCGTTTTATTCTTCCCTCTAGCCTCCGAGTTTTCACCTTTGTCTTCACCTTTGTTTTATCTGTAACTTTCATAAGTTAACACATAACGCCTGTGTTAATAATATTCATTCTATATTTTAATAAACGGATGTCAAGTTGGGAAAAAGGAACAATGCAATATAACATTTCTTATATTCAAAAGGCAAAACACACACCCACACTATACGGAATTTCTTGCTACAAATTAATAATACAAAGGTATGTTATATTGCATTGTTCCTTTTTCCCAATTTGACATCCGTTTATTATTCCTTCTTCTAATCTTGACGTATTTTAACTTTCTTATTACAAATTCAATCTGGTGGCCACACAAGAAGCACATTTGACTGCTCACACTAGAATTGTGTGGGATAAAACAAACATGAATTGGACAAGACGATAGAGAGGAAAGAACATTAGCAGGAAAGTTGGAAATGCAAGTTTTGTGGATCAATGTATATTTAAATATTTTACTTAAGTCTCAGCGGGATGTCTCTATTAATTTGTTTGTAATTCTCAGTTAGATTATTGAATTCTCTTTAAATCTTTAGTGGAATTCTATTATATACCAGAACCTTTGTTATTATTGTAGTGTACAAATATATTTTTTTCCAAGAGAAACTGAGTTCTTCATCGTCGAAAGGTACAAATAGTTTTTGCTAAATAATTTTAAATGTATTTCTCACAAATCATAAATACTCTAAAGCTTTTCTACATTTTTAACCAATCTCACTTGTGTAGTGTCATGTGTGAGAACTTTTCTACCACTTCACTTAGAATGTAAGATTTACTTAATGTTATAAGCACATTTATCCATTTTATTGTTTTCCATTTCTCTAACATGTTCTCAATTAATTTGAAGTAAAGACATATCTTCATGGGTAGTGATTTGATTCCATTTGGAGACAAGGGAAAGAACACATTAATTCAAGGAAAAAACCAGAGAAATTACAAGAGGGTTGGGAGTAGAACCTGATAAGAAAGGTGAGCCAAGTGATCCGATTGGTTTACAATAGGGTTGGAATTAAAAAACGTGGAGATAATATTGAATTATGTTGAAGAAGTTCTTTAGTTTTGATAGTAAGTTTTGAGATATGAAGTAAATAAATATGGTGACAAAAAATAGATAAATATGGGAGCAGAGATTTGTAAAAATGTGAAATAGTGACAAATTGAGACATCAACCAAAATCGTATGTTATTAATTGTATTGATTTTTGCTCAGTCTTTGTTTGCATACGAACCATAATTGGAAAGGTTTGGTTGAATTTCTGAAAATTTCATGGTTTTAATTTTATAAACTCTTAACAAAGTGTTTCTAAGATATAGTTAATTTTTGTGGTATTGTGTCTTTGCTCGCAGCTTAAGATGTCAGTTTTATTAGGAGAAAACTATTGAATGTGAGTATAAATTGGAGAAAACCCGTCTAATTTGCGACATGATAAAGTTACCGAAAACAAACAATGATGCATATTCACTAAAGTTACCAATATTTTAATTTAAAGTATTATATCAGATTAATGATAATTATATATGCTCATGAAATTCAACTGAAACGAAAATATCAAACTATAAAATGTGAATATAAAAATAATTTAAACATTAAGGGGGTTATTGGGAGATGAAGTTATAAAGATTTGATTAATTTAAGAGTTGAGAGATTTGTTCAATTTGTAAAGGGGGTTACTGGGAGATGAAGTTATATAGAAATCACATGATTAAATCACAGTATATAAAAAAAATCCTGCAGCATAGCGCAGATAAATAATCTAGCATTACCTTAACGATTCCCATTATAACATACAACATTCGTCAATAGAAAACAAACCCGCACGTCAGAACAATGCTCAATCAAACCTGCACATCAAAATTTAAAAACATTTTCTCCAAACGAAAAAGGTACCATCTTAGCGACGACAACGATGTTGTGCGTGTTTTTTGCAGTTGCTTACTAGATCAGTTATAATTGTGTACGTAATAATCTAGGTTGAGGAAAAGGGAGGGATCGCGAAGACCCTCTTTAACTTTGCATACAAGCGCCGGTTAGCAGCTGTGGACGGAAGTTGGTTTGGTGCCTAGGGTTTGGAGAAAATGTTTTTGGATACTCTAGTCTTCAAAAAACTACTAGCTGTGCTTGGAGGGCACATCCGATTTATGCTCTGTGGAGGGTCTCCTCTATCTCCTGATTCACAACGCTTCATCAATATCTGCATGGGGTAAGAGAATCCTCTGGGGCCTCTGATTAATCTCCTAGGGCTCTCGGGTCCGAGACAAATCGAAATTTCTCTTACTGCGACGGTAGCTACGGCATGTACTACTGGGGGCTGGAGAGTTAGAACGGCTCGTTCTGAAGCAGCATTGGAGCTCTACACGCACCTTACCTCGGTAAGCCTTCCTTCTAACTCTACCTCGCAAGACTCTTATGTGTGGTTGGTTAATGAAGTTGAGCTAAAGACGTTCTCCACAAAACTCACTTGGGAATCTTTGCGTCCAACCGCTCCCTATCAAGCATGGACGAGAAACGTTTGGTACAAAGGAGCTATCCCGCGCCATGCTTTCACAATGTGGTTAGCTCACTTGGATAGGCTTCCAACCCGAGATCGCCTCTCATCATGGGGAATGCAGATCGAAAACAGGTGCTGCTTATGCAACATTTACCTGAGATACGGGATCATCTATTCCTCCGGTGTACAGTAAGTGAAGCGATCTGGGGAATGGTGCTTCGGAGATTGGGGTACTCACAGTTCAGCATCCATACTTGGACAGCTTTTAGTGTTTGGCTGGGCTTAAAGTACAACACATGCCCAACTCACCTCAGACGGCTAGTGTCCCATGCCACTATTTACCTCTTTTGGAGATAGAGGAACAACAGGCTGCACAACGACATCATCACGGCTCCGCAAGCATTATTCAAGTCAATTGACCGCTTGATTAGAGACATGATTCTTCGAAAACAGAAACACAACCGATTTGGTGACCGCAAACTTGGCTCACCTTTGCGTAAGATGTGCTCTTGTAAGATTATGATAGGTATCTTCTTGTTTTTATTTTTTTTGGCAAGGAACTACGGGCTGGTTAATCTGTTTTGTAATATTTTACAAAAACGCTCATTCTAGTAATGAAATTCAAATACTTATCACAAAAAATATATGCTTGGGCTTAGTTTGTTCTGACTGTGGTTGAGCATTGTTTTCCGTTAGGTTTGTTTAATATTTTCTCTCCAGGAATCTTCCTATTCGTCTTGATCATTTTCCTTATTTCTTGGAGATTGCCTATTCCTTAATGTTTTCTTTTTCTTTTAGTCGGTTTAATCTCGTCGTACCTCGTCGTGATGTGCTATCATTAATAGGAAGATGACCTTTTATGAAATGTGCTCATTCTTTCTCTAACATCATCCACCAACATCGTATCCCCCATCTGAATTTCATAGTAGATGGTGTTTTTAAAAGATTGTTAAACGAAAACTTTAAATCAGAGAAACGTACCTCTTGCAATTCTTTAATAGTACCACTAAAGACTTGCTCGTGAATCTCTCATTGCCCGTGCTGCATCTTCTCTCAGCATACCAGGCTTCTGCGTAAAATTTAACCTTTTTTTTTCTTGAGTCTCTAACGAAATCAAACTAACCATTTTTCCAACACTTCTATGTGTTTTTTTCTTTTTTTGAGATTTTGTTCTTTCTAAAAAAGAGGAAGAAAACAAGTTCTGTAAAAGTAAAATTAACTACTTAAATAATAATTATGGCAAAACAAACCGCTAAACGGTTCTTTGTATTATCTTAGTAATTTTTTTTAAACAACATTATGTGAGTATATAAAAATAAAATTAATAAAAGAAAGTTATTTTAGAAAACAACCCAATTTTTTTTTAAAACATCTAAAGTAATTTTTGCCTTCTTAAACATATTATACCATAAACAAAATTTTGTTAAAATAACTATATTAAATTAAAAAAACTTGAATTAAAATTAAAGATTAAAGAAAATTTTAACAAACCATTAAAGAAGTGCGCATTATAACTTCGTCTACCAATTGCTTCAAATCTTTCAATGTCCATTAACATATTTACAGATTCTGAAAATTCATTAATAATAAATTTAATATTAAAATTTTCTGATATAAAAATTATAGTATGTCCAATAGTTTTCATCAAATCTATCAAGATCGGTAAGCTTCTCACTCACGCCGTCACGCTCGGATCGTTTCGATAATGGTTGTTTTATTTGAATTTGTGTTTGGATTAAAAAAATGAGAAATTGGTATCTATCTTTCACCAATACGTACGTATTATATCTAAGAAAAATGACCAGTGTTACATCTTTAAATCCAAAACAAAAAGAAAAAGTAATTTTCAATTACAAACAAACCTGAATAACAAAAAGCAGGGCTCTGTTGTACATAACAGACCTCACGTAAATGTCAGGGAAATCGAATTGGTCATCCTTGTAACACCCCGACCGCCCCTACCGGCGAGTCACCCATCCCTTCGTCGGGCTCGTGGGCCCCGCCCCTGTCCGACGGTCGGTGCGTTATTTTTCTCGGTAACCCGACCGACTGATTTACTTGTCCCTGCAATCACCATGTGACCTTTTCCCGTGTTTTGGCCTCACTCACACGGTTCCGCAGAGGACTTCCCGGAAGGTCACCCATCCTAGTGCTACTCCAGCATAAGCACGCTTAACTCTGGAGTTCTCTTAGGGTAGGTGACCGGAAAAGGTAAGTGCACTTTGATGACATAGGTAGCCAAATCAATCCATTTAAACTTATTTAAATGGGCCGAGCCCGGGTCATTACAATCGTGATTAGGTGAACCTACGTTTACGTTAGATTCATCAGCTGGGTTTAGGTATGTATTGGTGAAATATTGATGCTGCAAAGAAGGGGATATTTGCAACATTTTCTGTTAAGCAGTGTAGATCTCGGGAAATATTTGCAGCTTCACCAATACTTATCTTGGTAGCAGTGTAGGTCTCATCTCCAAAATCTTGCAACTCCGATGGCGGCCGCATCTTCTCATCTTCTCCACAACTCAATCTTCAATCCGTAAGGGCAACTCCAAATTCCTCAGGCCAACGTCAAATTTAAAGATGTATTATTCTACTCTCTTCAATGCCACCCCCACTACTAAATTTAACATTTACGAGAGATCGATTGTTATTTTTTTTAATATTTTTTTTTCGTTTAAGCCAAATGGACAGTACAAATTTCCAAACCCATAAGTCAAGTTACAATAATTTAACATAAAAGCCCAATTATCCCACACATACAACACGTTTGATGAAGATAAGACACACATAGAAAGGAGACGTCTCCGACACGTGGGAAAATAACATAATCCGATATGTCGAATAAATGATACTTAAAACGGTTCAAAAACAATAAACTCACCATAAAGAGATTTTAAACGAATAAATAAGTTGATTAAAAAAAAGTTATGATGGTTTTACATTATAATGTGAAAAACAAAGCGTTCAGTGAACCTCCAACGATCAGTGAAAAAATAACATGATTTCATGTTCGGATTGTTTTCACAACTATGAAAAATCCTCAAGTTTCGTTAATTAATTCGGTCATCTAAATTTTTTATCTAAATCGATTGAATCATATATTTCTACAATTCAAACACATCTACGACAATCTAAATTTTACTCTAAAAAGTTTGGATCGAGGTTATGTGGGAAGACAAAAAGTTTAATTTGTTAAATTAATTACAAACTCACTCTTTTACATTATGATGTGAAACAACCAGAACATGATATCTCTAACGATCAGTCCAAATTTGACAGGATTCCATATTCACATTGGTTTCAGAACTATGCAACGCAGTCAAATTTAACTAATTAATTCTGACATACTTTTCCCCTAACAAGATCTAAAATATATCTATACAATTAAAACATATTTACGTCAATTTAAATTTAACTCAAAAAGGTTCATATCGTGGTTAGGTGTAAGGACAAAAAAGGTTCTATTTGTCAAATTAATTAGGAACTCACTGTTTTACATTATAACGTAAAAACAAACGAAACACGGCATCTCTCACGATCAATCAGAAACTGACTGGACTCCATGTTCGGAATGATTTCACAACGATGCAACACAGTCAAGCTACACTAATTAATTCATTCAACAATATAAAGTTTTCATCTATAACGGTTTGATCGTATATATCAAAACTATTCAAACACAAATCTAAATTTAACTCTAAGAGGTTCAAATTGTGGTTAGGTGGAAGGACAAAAAGGTTCTATTTGCCGAATTAATTAGGAACTGACTATTGTACATTATGACATAAAAACGGAACATGGAATCTCTCACGATCTATAAGAAACTGATTGGACTCCATATTCGGAATGATTTCACAACTATGCAACACAGTCAATGTTGGAGATTTAAGTGAATCGTTGTAACCGTTAACGAACTGTTGCAACCGCTTAAATGAACATTTGCAACCGTTTAAATGAATCATTGCAACTGTTGTGTTTATGGTTACAACCTTCGATGACTAACCATTGCAATTGTTGGTGGCCAACAATTGCAACTCTATCAACCATTGCGATCTTTCAAGGTAACCTTTGGTCTCCTATAAAAGGAGTTGTTGGCTTTGCCAAAATCATTACAAGAAACAGTTACAAAAACAGAGAAATAAGAAAGAGAGAAAGAGAGAGATTCATTGTTCTAAAAGATCATTAAAGATCTTTGGAAAAACACATATCAACACTAGAACTCTAGTGTGTCTCTTGTATCTTTGCCTAGAACAAGAGAGAACTTTGGTTGTCTTATCCTACAAGGGATTTCGTGTAACCCAAGACTTAATAAGGGTCGAAATACTCTTTAAGGAAAGTATCCTCATGCGCGATTCAATCATTATCCAAGTTTATAATTTATCATCCGGGTTACAAATAACCAACAATCTTAAAGAGTAATTTCTTGTGAACTATGGCTAGTGTGTCTGTGTGAGAGATGACATCCAAGTTTGGAAAGTTGTATAAGTTTTAGAGAGAGAAAACTTGAAGACATCAACCAGAATGGCAATTGAACACTGACAAGAGGTTGCTTTTTGTTTGTAATCTTTTTCCCGATCTTTGCGTCTGTTTTCAGATCATACCGAGCCATGTTCATCCCTAAACCGGGCTAAGATATGAGTTTCGTTTTCACGCTTCCACAAAAAATATCTTTGACACAATCTCATTACATTTAGAAAGTGCTTAAGAAGTTCAATTGTGAAAATTGTTCTCCAATGAGCACTCCCATGGATGCGAGTGTGAAGCTTATGCCTAACATGGGAAAAGCAGTGTCACAACTCGAGTATTCACAAGTAATTGGCTGCTTAATGTATGCCATGACGAGCACCAGGTCATATATAGCTTATGCTGTAGGAAGGTTGAGTAGATACACTAGTAATCCTAGTACTCAACATTGGCAAGCCTTAAGACGGGTGCTGGTTTGTCTTATGATGGATTTCCTTCGATCCTAGAAGGGTATTCAGATGCAAGTTGGATCACCAACGTGGAAGATCATTATTCTACAAGTGGTTGGGTGTTTTTGCTTGGGGGAGGTGCCATTTCATGGGCTTCTAAAAAGCAAACTTGCATTACGAGTTCAACTATGGAATCTGAATTTGTAGCATTAGCGGCTGCCGGTAAAGAGGCAGAATGGCTAAAAAATTTAGTTTACGAGATTTCATTGTGGCCGAGACCAGTATCACCTATATCTATCAATTGTGATAGTCAAGCTACATTGGCTAAGGCCTATAGCCAAGTGTATAATGGTAAGTCGCGACACCTGGACGTTAGACATAGCGCGGTACGTGAGTTGATCACTCATGGGATGATTACCATATAATTTGTTCGGTCTTAGCAGAATCTAACGGATCACTTGACAAAAGGATTAGCTAGGTACTTGGTAACTAAGTCGGCTAAAGGAATGGGGTTAAAGTCCATTTAAAATTTTTGGTGATGGGATACCCAATTCCCCTCTAATACGATGTTAGAGACTGAATTCAATGTGGAAATCCTACACTTAAAGATTGAAGCAGGTGTTTTATATCATCCCAAGGAATGTGCTTGGAACTGCAAGAAAAGGATAGGTTGAAATTTTTTCTTAATAGGTATTTTGAAAAAGTGCATTTTGCAGGTGCACGATTAAAATATCTACCTATATGAGTGTGAAGTGCAGCCGCTTCAAGAAGCTAGGACTTGGCTTTGTATGCACTCATGAATGGATAGGGACACATGGCTTAAAATAGTGTCAAGTATAAACACTTAGAGTAGTGTGGAAATTTGTGTGTGTATTATCTTCACGTGCCCAAATGAGTTGAGAGGATTCAATCCTTATGACATCCTGATTCTCGGGCATTTGGAATGTGTAATATCACTAAGATGAAAATTCAATCGTTACGACATTTTCATTTATGCATGAGTTTGATTTATGTGTTGTTTATTTAATTTAGTGAATCTATGATTACACTTAAATGGGGGAGGAATGTTGGAGATTTAAGTGAATATTTGTAACCATTGACGAACTGTTGCAATCGCTTAAATGAACATTTGCAACCGTTTAAATGAATCACTGCAACTGTTGTCTTTATGGTTACAACCTTCAGTGACTAACCATTGCAATTTGCAACTCTATCAAACATTGCGATCTTTCAAGGTAACCTTTGGTCTCCTATAAAAAGAGTTGTTGGCTTTGCCAAAATCATTACAAGAAAGAGTTACAAAAACAGAGAAATAAGAAAGAGAGAAAGAGAGAGATTCATTGTTCTAAAAGATCATTAAAGATCGTTGGAAAAACACATATCAACACTAGAACTCTAGTGTGTGTCTTGTATCTTTGCCTAGAACAAGAGAGAATTTTAGTTGTCTTATCCTACAAGGAATTTTCGTGTAACCCAAGTCTTAATAAGGGTCAAAATACTCTTTAAGGAAAGTGTCCTCGTGCGTGATTCAATCATTATCTAAGTTCATAATTTATCATTCGGGTTACAATTAACCAACAGTCAAGCTTCACTAAATAATTCATTCAGCAATATAAAGTTTTCATCTAAGAAAATTTGAGCGTATATATCTAAAGGGAAAAGGGTCTTTTCCCACCTGAACAAACTGCGCGGTGCTTTTTCCTACCCAAACAAAGACTCGGTGCCTTTTCCCACCTAAACGCTTTAAAAATTCAAAAATCCAACCCATACTCCGACTTTTGTGCGTAAAACAAAGTTGACCGTCACAAATGTTAGTCAACCGTTAAAATTGCTGACTCAGCTCGCACATGTGGCATTAAAACGATGACGTGGCATTAAAAATAAAATAAAAATCATAAAAATCATAAAAATTAAAAAATCGAAAACAAAATTTAAAAATCAAAAAAATAAAATTTAAATATAAAAAAAATAAAATAATATAATTTATAAAAGGGAAATTGGCAAAATACTCTAATTAAGATTTAAAATTTGAAAAAGACCTTTTTTTTTTTTGTTTTTGGTAATTACACTTACTGATATGTAATAAGACTATTTTGATTTAACTTTAAAAACAAACAAAGCTTATTTCGAACTCATGTATTCTCTCCCTAGTCTTTAATTTTTTTTTTTTCAATTCAGTTTTTTTTTCATTTAATCAGGCTTTTGATCGATGTTAATGTTCAATGAATTATTGTTCAGTAAAATTATGATTTTGAGTAATACATGAAGATGTCCTAAGTCAAAAATATATTAAACTTAATAGCAATTGCTGCGAAACTAAAAAGAAATGGTGAAAAGAAGCGAAAATAATGGTTGAATTACAAGTAGAAGACGATATCGTAAGTTTTTGCGTTATGTCGGCCAAAAATATATATTTTAATAGAATATGTTTTAGATAAATTTAAAACTAAGATTTATTATTTACAAATAAAATAAAATCTCAATAGATATCATTCGATTCTAAAACATTTATTTTTTTATTTTTATTAAAAAAATTTAACGTTAATCGAACGACATACGAAAAATCAGATTTTCATAAACGAAGAGACGGTTGTAGAATCGGGACAATATAGTCATTTAGTCAATTCATAACATATGGTCTTGTTGAAGGCTTTTTGACTTGACTTCTACCGATCAACGACATTAGATTGACGAATATGAACCTTGCTTTCTTCTACAACCGTGTCTTCGTTTATGAAAATCTGATTAATATTTATAATTTTCGATTTTTGAAGGTGAATTTTTATTTATGAATCTTCTAATTAAAATCTGATCAAAATAGTCTTATTACATATCAATAAGTGTAATTACCACAAACTAAAAAAACCAAGGCCTTTTCAAATTTTAAATCTTAATTAGAGTATTTTGCCAATTTCCCTTTTATAAATTATATATATATTTTTTTAATTTTTTCTTGATATTTAAATTTTATTTTCAATTTTTATATTTTTTAATTTTTGTTTTTTTGATTTATAATGCCACGTCATCGTTTTAATGCCACGTGTACGAGCTGAGTCAGCAAACTTAACGGTTGACTAACATTTGTGACGGTCAACTTTGTTTTACGCACAAAAGTCGGAGTATGAGTTGGATTTTTGAATTTTTAAAGCGTTTAGGTGGGAAAAGGCACCGAGTCTTTGTTTGGGTAGGAAAAGGCACCGCGCAGTTTGTTCAGGTGGGAAAAGNGCTAATGCTACAAATTCAGATTCCATAGTTGAACTCGTAATGCAAGTTTGCTTTTTAGAAGCCCATGAAATGGCACCTCCCCCAAGCAAAAACACCCAACCACTTGTAGAATAATGATCTTCCACGTTGGTGATCCAACTTGCATCTGAATACCCTTCTAGGATCGAAGGAAATCCATCATAAGACAAACCAGCACCCGTCTTAAGGCTTGCCAATGTTGAGTACTAGGATTACTAGTGTATCTACTCAACCTTCCTACAGCATAAGCTATATATGACCTGGTGCTCGTCATGGCATACATTAAGCAGCCAATTACTTGTGAATACTCGAGTTGTGACACTGCTTTTCCCATGTTAGGCATAAGCTTCACACTCGCATCCATGGGAGTGCTCATTGGAGAACAATTTTCACAATTGAACTTCTTAAGCACTTTCTAAATGTAATGAGATTGTGTCAAAGATATTTTTTGTGGAAGCGTGAAAACGAAACTCATATCTTAGCCCGGTTTAGGGATGAACATGGCTCGGTATGATCTGAAAACAGACGCAAAGATCGGGAAAAAGATTACAAACAAAAAGCAACCTCTTGTCAGTGTTCAATTGCCATTCTGGTTGATGTCTTCAAGTTTTCTCTCTCTAAAACTTATACAACTTTCCAAACTTGGATGTCATCTCTCACACAGACACACTAGCCATAGTTCACAAGAAATTACTCTTTAAGATTGTTGGTTATTTGTAACCCGGATGATAAATTATAAACTTGGATAATGATTGAATCGCGCATGAGGATACTTTCCTTAAAGAGTATTTCGACCCTTATTAAGTCTTGGGTTACACGAAATCCCTTGTAGGATAAGACAACCAAAGTTCTCTCTTGTTCTAGGCAAAGATACAAGAGACACACTAGAGTTCTAGTGTTGATATGTGTTTTTCCAAAGATCTTTAATGATCTTTTAGAACAATGAATCTCTCTCTTTCTCTCTTTCTTATTTCTCTGTTTTTGTAACTGTTTCTTGTAATGATTTTGGCAAAGCCAACAACTCCTTTTATAGGAGACCAAAGGTTACCTTGAAAGATCGCAATGGTTGATAGAGTTGCAATTGTTGGCCACCAACAATTGCAATGGTTAGTCATCGAAGGTTGTAACCATAAACACAACAGTTGCAATGATTCATTTAAACGGTTGCAAATGTTCATTTAAGCGGTTGCAACAGTTCGTTAACGGTTACAACGATTCACTTAAATCTCCAACATTGACTGTGTTGCATAGTTGTGAAATCATTCCGAATATGGAGTCCAATCAGTTTCTTATAGATCGTGAGAGATTCCATGTTCCGTTTTTATGTCATAATGTACAATAGTCAGTTCCTAATTAATTCGGCAAATAGAACCTTTTTGTCCTTCCACCTAACCACAATTTGAACCTCTTAGAGTTAAATTTAGATTTGTGTTTGAATAGTTTTGATATATACGATCAAACCGTTATAGATGAAAACTTTATATTGTTGAATGAATTAATTAGTGTAGCTTGACTGTGTTGCATCGTTGTGAAATCATTCCGAACATGGAGTCCAGTCAGTTTCTGATTGATCGTGAGAGATGCCGTGTTTCGTTTGTTTTTACGTTATAATGTAAAACAGTGAGTTCCTAATTAATTTGACAAATAGAACCTTTTTTGTCCTTACACCTAACCACGATATGAACCTTTTTGAGTTAAATTTAAATTGACGTAAATATGTTTTAATTGTATAGATATATTTTAGATCTTGTTAGGGGAAAAGTATGTCAGAATTAATTAGTTAAATTTGACTGCGTTGCATAGTTCTGAAACCAATGTGAATATGGAATCCTGTCAAATTTGGACTGATCGTTAGAGATATCATGTTCTGGTTGTTTCACATCATAATGTAAAAGAGTGAGTTTGTAATTAATTTAACAAATTAAACTTTTTGTCTTCCCACATAACCTCGATCCAAACTTTTTAGAGTAAAATTTAGATTGTCGTAGATGTGTTTGAATTGTAGAAATATATGATTCAATCGATTTAGATAAAAAATTTAGATGACCGAATTAATTAACGAAACTTGAGGATTTTTCATAGTTGTGAAAACAATCCGAACATGAAATCATGTTATTTTTTCACTGATCGTTGGAGGTTCACTGAACGCTTTGTTTTTCACATTATAATGTAAAACCATCATAACTTTTTTTTAATCAACTTATTTATTCGTTTAAAATCTCTTTATGGTGAGTTTATTGTTTTTGAACCGTTTTAAGTATCATTTATTCGACATATCGGATTATGTTATTTTCCCACGTGACATATCGGATTGATAACTCAAAAATGTTACCAATCAAACATTATTTTTAATTTTTTGCATTAGAGTTTGAGTTACAATGTGTTATGGTTGCATTAAAATTTTGAGTTATGTCTTTGTAAAATTGATAACTCAACTCAAATTCTTAAATCATGAAAATTGTGATGAGTTAGAGGCTGAGTTAGATATTCATTTTGCATTAGAGATTTTTTATTTGTTAATAAAATATTTTAAATAATCTTAATTTATTAGAGGGTAAGTTAATATTTATTTTCTATTTTAAATAATTAGCTTAATATTGATTATTTTCTGATAATAAAATATTTTAATAATTCTATTTTTTTCACAAATCTTTTTGTTGAAAAAATCAATTTACTTATTAATCCAATATTTTTTAACGTCATTGGTCAAAGATTTTGTTGTAATTTTTTTTAATTACAATTATTCAAACAAAGTTTTTTCTATATAGTATTAATTGATGCTTTTATTTAATATTTTTTAAGAAAAAATTACTTACACAGGATTAGATTATATGAATGCACATTAGCTTTTTTATTACTATCAAAAATATTTTTAATTTTGATGTATTTTAAGTTAGTATTAATCTATTTTATTATTAAAAATTCTATTAAAAATGTCAAAAAAAAAATTCTAATAAATATTATCATTACTAATAGTTTTAACTTTATTTTGTTTTAAATAACATATACTGCAACTTATACAAAAGAAAAGTTACCAGTCAGCTATTTCAATAAAAATGTTAACTCAAATTTCTACAGCAAACTTACCACATAATTCTACCGTTTATACCACATAATTTTACTGCAAGCTACATCAAATTTTAACATCGACTATAACTCAACTTTAAAATTACATGTCACCAATCGGAGCCTCAGACTGTTCAGGTTGCTGGCAAAGACAGGAAAAAGTTGGAGTTCCAACTTCGGGATTCTCAGTAAGTTTTCAAATTTATTTTTGACCTATAATAAGTTAGTGGAATATTGTCGTAGATCCTGTTAAAATTTTTTTGATTCATGGTATAGGGATGAGAGGTTGCCCTGTTGTTTATGGAATAGATTTGCTGAATAAATACGATCTGCGTGTGATGGTGGTGATGGTGAAATGGTTATTTGCTTACTAAGGTTTGCAAAATTCACCTTCTACAAAGGTATGAGGATCTTAATTCTTCATGTTTGTATAATTTAAATACGAATTATGTCTATAATAAGAGTAGTTACAAATCTATTCCATATTTGCAGGAGAACTTCAGATCACGAATGCATTTGAATCCTTCAAATTGCTGATTAATGCGAAGCTTCCTGAAGTTGATGAGTTTAAGAAATAGTTAGTAACACTTATCTTAACTTAATAATAGTTTTTTTGTTAAGTTAATAATTATTAACTAATTTGATATAAAATGTTTATCAGCTTACCGGAAGACGGACGTGCTCTGACTATCCTTGATCCTACAGAAGTGATCTTCATACCTAGGAACAACGATATTGATTGGCATCTGCTTCCCAGCAGAACCTTGCAGGAAGTGAGAAACGCCCTTGACGTAAGTTTTCTGGTTAAAGTCTATATAAATCTTAAGGGGGTGGTATTGGTTTTTGTATTTTAATGGATTTGAAAATCCAACTAAATCCAGTGTTATTGGTTCTATGATTTTAAAATCTATATTAAAATCCAGTGTTATTGGTTCTATGATTTTAAAATCTATATTGAAATCCAGTGTTATTGGTTCTATGATTTTAAAATCCAAGTATTATAAAAATTTGATTTTTTATTGGATTTGAATGGATTTAGAAGTATTTTCAAGACTAAAATACAAATACCCAAATACTTGATTTAACCTTGTTATTTGATTGGATTTGAATATTTTCTAAATCCAAAGAACATTTTCAAATCCATTAAAATGTAAGAACCAATAATAATGTGATACATATATTATAGGCAAAACTTGATATCGTTTTATTAATATGTAGATTGAGAAATGCAAAGTCATGTGTACCATATATGCTAATGATACCGACTATTCTTGGTATTTTTTTGGGTGTGGCAAGTACTAGAAAAAACTTGAACAAGCGAAAATTGCATTAGCCAATTCCAAAAAGACATACGCTAAACCAACTTTCTACTGTTCTGCCTGTAAGAAAACAGTAGAACACATCGAGCTAAGGTACAATAAATTTGGATTGCCATAACTCATTTTATTTAATGTTGTTGGAGGCATTAGTATACAAAACCTCATGGTGCAATCAAACGTATGGTTATAATTCTTCTTTCTCCATTTAGCAAACAAGGTATTGAATAGAATGTGTTAACATCTTATATTATTGTTGTAAGTACATATGAGAATCTAACCATTTGTTGTGTTCACTTACATGTTCAAAGGTTTAAGCTGCATCTTTTGGTGTCAGACCACAATGAAACTTCGAAAGTAATGTTGCTTGATACTGTTGCACAAGCAATTGTAGGAGTATCTGCGTCTCAGCTCCTTAATGGTTCATTTGATGAGGTAG
>JAHZTW010000001.1:73356543-73386041 GCA_020283515.1 Alliaria petiolata
GAAGGAGACAAATTCTTCTCTCTAAAATCTCTCTAAAAATCTCTCTCTAAAATTATTGTGTATTATAAAAGTGGTTGCCTAAACAATGGCTGAAAAACTATATTTATAGGCTCAGGTACGAGTCTTCAATTCCCAAAAGGATTAGGAAAAGTCTTGGAGATTTCCTTTTCTTCAAAAACTGGAAACTTCTCGATTCTGGAAATTGGAAAACCTGGTGTCGATCGACACTACATGGTGTCGATCGACACCTTGCGTGTAATTCCAGTCTTGACTTCATCACTTCGTGACTTCATTCCATTAAGCTCCAAAATGCATCCAAATCTCCAATTTATCTTCAATTGTACCTGAACCTGCAAAGACTCTATATAGACTCGAAAATAGCCAAAAGACTCTATAAAAACACTTATATCATGGTCTAAAAATGGGTAAAAACCATGATATATCAATAGGCAACATCAGTGAACCTTTCATTCTGCCCTTGAGCTTGCCTATTATCAGTTCTGGTTCTCTCCTCAAATGCATCAAGCCTTTCATCCAACATTTTCTTCATTTGGGCCATCATAGCTTCCAAGAACAGTTTATTTGGCTCAGCATTGTTGTTCTCACCGTTTTCATCTGAAGGTGCCATAGAACCTGAAATGAAAAGATAGTTTACGCAGTTACAAGTTCTGCAAGCAAACAAGATACAGAATTATGCAAACAGACACAGATTAACACGATTTCACTCTTAACAACAAGAGGAAATAATTTAAGCGTGGTTCACAAGAATTCCAAGAGTCATAAACAACGAAAATCTCAGATAAAATTGCAGTAATCAAATTCTTCTCTGGAAAAGAACAAATCAAGTGCCAACAACAACAGATGGCGCCGATTTTACTAATCTGAATCACTAAAACTTCTAAACAAAATGATTCAACAATCTGCAGCAAGTTCTTCTTCAGCATAAATCGATTTGGTAGTTGCAGAGACACAAATGATACTCAGATTATCTTTTAAACACAGATCTGTAATCAGATGATAAGATCTAACAATCCTTTTGCCAAGATTCAACAGAAATGATCGATTCAAGTGACACAAGCGCATGAACTCCTCAGATCCGTGCGGCTCAAGAATACCAAGAGACAAAATAAAAAAATAAAAATCGCAGAACACTTAGATCTACACAATCTGGATGATAAACAAGTATAAGACAGTAGATCCAAGAGTACTTAGCTTCCAAAGTGGTTCTGATACCACTTAATATGATCCTTGTAAGATCTTTCTCCAAAATCGTCACTTTAGAAGCAAGTAGGATGGGAATTGTTTCTGGATGGTTTAGAACGAATGGATTTGAGTAACAATGGAGTGATGTGGTCACACTAAGGCTGCGGAATTCCTTAGATTCACCTGTGGATCGAGAGGTCGCACAAAGGAGATGAAAGGGCCTTTGATTTACCTTGATCTAGTTTCAGAGTTTGAGAATAAAAAGCTAGATGAAATAAACTAAGGGTTTACAAGGAGTATATATAGGGAACTTCAGAGGGAAGCCCTAAATACACGCTTAAGATAACAAATAAAAATACAACTTAAACATAACATAAGCTAAGAAATTATATGAATTTAAATGATAAAAGAAGCGGCTGGACATAAGCTTCTTGGGCTTGATCTTCGGTTCATCAAATGGGGTTAAGGAGGTGAACAAAAGCCTCATTAAAAACCTTGACAAGAAAACCCAGTGGGACAAAACTTGTCAAGGGAAAAAGAGCACAATTGAACACCTTACACATTTGATGATATCAATTAGCTTGAATCAACACCAGAATGATTTGATAAGCATCTCTTTCTCCTCTGGAATTCTCTAACTGTATGAGTAGAGAACTGATAGTTTCTTTGAGCTCCATGGTCCTAGCACGCGTCATTGGTCCACTTGAAATAGCTAGAGCATCCTCAGGTTCAAGCTTTGGTGCATGCGTGGGTTTTAGCTCAGGATCCGTTGGCATGCTCATATCATGATATCATAAAAAAAAGTTGTCATGTTACACTAGTTATCATATAATAAATTATCATGTTAATCGAGTTACTAAATCATAAAAATATGATAACTATCGTACTAACACAATTATCATATAATATAAACTATACGTTATTGATTAATTAACATTGTTAACTTAACAAATTTATGCGAAATTATACCGATAACCATTAAAATAACTTTGTTATAGATAAACTTACACCGTCTGTTTATCGAATTATCAAATAATAAAAATATAAAATATAAAATATAAAAATCATATTAACACAATTATTATATAATCAAAATGGGAATTATTAATTAATTAACATTGTTAACTTAACAAAATTATGCAAATTTATACCGATAACCACTAAAATAACTTGTTATTGATTAACTTACACCATCGTCATTGTTATTGGCGACATCGGTGTTACCGTCGCCATCGTCAATGTTATCGTAAATAGCATTTCCGTAATTGTCGTCCACAAGTATTACCGTTATTATCGTCGCCGTTATTATCTCTATCACCACAATCACTGTTGCCATTATCTTCACCATCAACATCGTAGTTAACACTGTCGTCGTGGCCAATAGTGTTGCCATCTTCTTCCTTTTGCTTCCTCTTTTTCTTTCTTCTCTTCTTTCTTCTTCTTCTTTTTTTCTTTTTATTATCAAAAGTATTTGAGGAGAGAGAGAAAGAGATATATAAAACAATGGGCAAAAAGAGTTTTAAATGTAACTTACCATAATGAATAGTAATTAATGAATAAGAGAGAAAACCTTAATAATTGGTTGTTGTAGATGTTATGCACAAGGGTTTGTTTGGTAAGTGCTTTACATTCTTTGTACAACCATATTTTTTTTAAGCACCAAGTTTATGTCAATCATGATTTACAAAGATTTTTTAAAGCTACAACACTTTCTTTCTAAACTCTTTATTTTTTTATCTTTTTTTTGCTGTAGAAAATAAAATATCTAAATCACTAATAGTTGCTTTGGAAATTTGAAAATCTTACAACATTAAAATCTACAGTCATAGCAAAAAACTTACAACTTTAATTTTACAGCAAAAAAATCTAAAGCTACAGCATTAACCAATCAGGCCCCAACTTTGTGACAATCTTGCATTATAAACTTTAGCTTTTCTTTATTTGCTCAAAGACAAAATATTTTTTTTTACTATACAAAACATTTTTTTCTAAAGCACACAATTATAAGTTTTCCAAAATTCTACAATTCTACAGTCAAAATCCTACATCAATAAAATCTATAGCCACATCAAAAAAACATACAACCATATTTCTAAAACAAAAATAAAAATATAACTGTTACCAATCAGACCCATAACGTTTGAGTTAGCCAACTTAAAGAATAAATACAACTCTCAAAGTAAGATCTGTCAACTAGACTTTTTTTAGCTATAGATGAGCCTTTTTTTTTTTTTGGGGCCAAATTTCATTAGATTAAATAAACTTAAAGAGTTGTTGGGATTGGGCTAATTAGACATAAGGTCCGTTTAGCAAGCCCATCCGCTACAGAATTTGATTCTCTTCTAATTATCTACTAGGTGATCGGCCCGCACCCTGTGCGGACTATAATACATTTTAGATGTTATATATGGATAATATTGTCTATTAATTTATCAGTGTTTGCATATAATGAATTATGGTGTAAGTAATGATGTTTACAAAAAATTGATAGTTAAAAATAACTAATGATCAAGTGTAAATCGTAAAAGATTCCAATATAAGTTGATGATAGAAAATGTAAGATAAAAAACATAAAGATGATAACATTATCGTAACCGAAAAATATAATAAACGTATAATTAATTGTTATAAAATATATGAAAAGCATAGAAATTAAGAAAGATTTTGAAACACCTCCTTGTAGACGACGTTTATTGTTTTTTTCTTAAAAAACTCAGTTGGATATTCGACGGTTTCCAATAGATCTTTATCTGAAGGAATAATACTGTCAGAGTTAAAGTAAACTTTTTTTCTCACCTCAGATATTAATATGAATCTATTAATAATAACAATCTGAATAAATACCAATTGCATTTTAATAAGTTGTGTCTTTTCAAAATTATTATTTGTATTTTTTATGAATTCTAATTCTAATCTAATAAATGTTATTTTTAGTTGCGTCTTTTCACTTATCAAACATTGCTTCTTTTCATTTATATTTTTTGAAGATTACTTATATTGTTCAAAACCACATAAAAAGGGTCATTTGATAGTGATTTATACTATAATGGTGTATCAAAAAGTATGTTATCTAGATGGTTTGCTCTAAATAAAGAAGAAGAAAAAGAAAAAAATCCAACATATGATTATTTTCCAACAAAATATGTATGGAACAAAAGTTTAAAAATTTGAAAAAAGTTAAAATTATAAATCAGTTTGGAAAAATATATAATATTTACCCTTCTTATGGTGAATTATATTATCTTCGAACGTTAATCGATTATTTTTAAAGAAACAAGTTTTTTGAAGATATTTTTGCAGATTATTGTAAAATTCAGTGTATTTTTGAAGATACATCTACAACAAGTGGTTTAATAGAGAGTGATGATGAATGCTATGCAACAATGAAAGAAGCTTCTTTATGGGCTACACCAAATTAATTTCTGTAATTTGTTTGTCATATTCGTAAATCATTGTGATGTTACAAATCCATTACAATTATGGAGTACATTTTAGGAATATGTTACCGAATAAATAGTTTCCCAGGAAAGCAAGTTATGTAATTTTACCGGCATGTCTATAATATACATGTTGTTCCAAAAGAATCGAGTAAACTTAATTTTGGATAATACCAAAAATAATTGCAGCCAAAAATGCAAGAGTTTTAAAGGACATGAAATGGAGACATATGAAGTTAGTACGTGTGCTGGTCCATGAGTTTATTGGCAGCCATATCGGCATCAACGAAACCTGAGTGGATTCGAGAAAGGAGTGGAAGGAGAAGAAAGACGTGTTGGTACTAGTGCTGCAATTACTAAAGTACTCATCAATTGGATTAAAAATAAGTTGCATCTTTTCAATATTATTTTTATTTTTATTTTTTTATCTTTTCAATATTGTTATTTGTATTTCTATGATACCAAACTTTAATCCAATAAATGCTTATTATGGTTACATCTTTTCATCATAACTGTTATTAGAGTATGTGTCTTTTTATTATACATTATGTGTCTCTTCGTTTATAACCGCTTAGTTTATGAAAAGTTGCAACGTTTAATATTCATGTCCTTTCATCTCTATAAAAAAATATAAAATTTCTAAGGATCTTCATTAAAAAAAATTTAGATATATATTTAGCTAAAAAGTTTATTAAACTAAAATAAAGAGTGACACGAAACAATGAAAGAAATATTACTTATTAATTGAGCAGCCAGTTTTTATTGTTAAATTTGTTTATATACATTTTCTAGTTGCATTTTTGAGGTATGGATTTTTTTTTTACTTATTAACTATAGTATTCATTATGTATGTTTGAATAATATAAATATATTTTGGAAAAACAAATTGTTTGTGAATTATAAATTTTAACTATACAATGATATAAGAAAAAGGGGGTATGTTCTTATAATGATGGTGAATCGATGGGATCTAATAGCTGGTTGCAGAACTCTTTCTATTAGATCAGAAAATGATTGTTGTGGATCGAGTATGGGGATCTATTCTGCTGGTTGTAGAACTCTTTCAGAATGGATCTAGTTAATGGGATGAATAGAGGGGGAAGTGAATGATGCCACAAAGCCTTATGATCTAGGCAATGATAAGTCTGATTCAAGAACAAGTGAATCGCACACAAGCTCTATAAACAAAGGGGGTTTTGTGTTTTAGACAAAAACAGCTGCTTTATTGATTCTA
This sequence comes from Alliaria petiolata, assembly GCA_020283515.1. NCBI lineage: Eukaryota > Viridiplantae > Streptophyta > Magnoliopsida > Brassicales > Brassicaceae > Alliaria > Alliaria petiolata. The sequence continues at coordinate 73,362,418 of JAHZTW010000001.1, forward strand.
CGTTAAAAATACAAGGCTGTGAGAGGGGACCTTATATACTGGTCCAAACAGCTGTGCCCTTCTAGGGATCTTTGAAGCAGATTACATATGAAATTAAAACTATACTAAGTGCATAAATGGCTAACAAATGCCTTACTTCTAATGTGAATAAAGATTAAGCTTAAACAGAAATAAACCAAAGTTTTCATTAGTAAATAATCATATGGAATGAAATGAAAGCACATACCTTATACTCTTGAAATGCTGCGTTTTGGATGATCACTTAAGTAGCTCAATGCTAAATAAGGAAGCTCATTGGCTCTTTGGTATAACCGGCCATTCATGAGCATAAGAATCATAGTATAAGCTTGGACCGTCATATGCTATCTCCTTTGAATGTGTATTAGCGCCCAGCTTGTCTTGATCCTCTTGTATGGCGAGCTTGTCCAGCTTCTCAGTGATGTCTTCAAGCTCTTGTTGATTCATCAAGGTGCTTACAGCTTTGTTAAACTCTTCTTGTAGCTTTCTCGTTCCAGACCTTGTCCTTGGTGGTACTCTCATGGTGGGAAGTTTATCTTCAAGGTCCTTAGCTGAGTCGATGTCCTCATCATACAATCTTAGAAAATTTATCGGATGGTCACATTTTTTTATCGTCATTTTTTGTTTAATACACTTTCACGTATAACCTTTTTTAATAAATTCTATAACATCTTTTGAAAATTGTGTGCTTTTTAACAGTTATAATCATAATAATTCTAGATATATATGTATAAATTATAAATAAATCTTAGAGATAAAAAAATATTTATTAAAAATGAGTTTCCGCGCGAAAGCGCGGATTCTATACCTAGTATTAGTAGTAAAGATGTTAAGCAAAGAACATAAAACAAAGAAAAAAGGTTTTTTCTTAAATAGTATAATTTGTAATATAAATAATGTGAAAGCATATAATCATTAATATTAATGTATTAACGACAACTTTAGAAATTTTTCTCATTTTTTTAAAATATCATTAGTTTACCACAAAACAATATTTCTATCATCGATTAACTCCAATAAACGTTTAAACCATTGAGTGCTTTCTATATGAGCAACTTACGTTTAGAATGAATTAAAAAATATTTAGAGACGCTATAATGATATGAAACCAAAAGAAACAAACATAAGATAAGCCCTTGACAATTTACTCAAACACAATTATAATAAACTGATTTTGTTCCTCAACTTCCCTAATTATAATTGCAAATTTCAAAAAAAAAAAACATGTAAATATAAATTAACAAAAAAATTGAAATAGGAAACACATTAATAATACTTTTAAAAAATAATACCTAGCAATTTTGAGAAATATACATAATAATGGCTATGGTGTAGGATGCGGCAATGTTTACAATAACAGATGCAAATCTTTTGTTTCACGGCAGAAAATATTCAAAATTTGAACTATATTATTTTAATCTCCAAGATTATGTGAACGAAAATGTTTACAAACCTTCTGTTTTTGGAATCACCGGCCGATGTTAGATTTTCTTACACGAACACAAGCTCCGATCTAAAAAAATTCAGTGACGAACGAATAGGTTCAATCCATTTTCTTAACTCATGTTCTATCAATCACTCATAAACCGGCATGATTATTTTTCTCTCATTTTTACTTAAGAAAACTGCTTTATGTTTTTTTTCTGAAGAAAACTGAAAACTGATTTATGTTGTGGTTGCTTTCTATATCACAGCTCAAGACAATTTGATTTTTCTTATCAGATGGTTGTCGAGATTTCCTCAATACAAATATAGAGACTTCTACATCGCTGATGAAAGTTACGTCGGTATGATCTGATGATCTATATAAGAAGCAAAAAAGTTTTGAGTTTGTTTTAGCTAAAAAACGTATCTTTTAAATTTAATAAAATCTGAAAATTCTTCTTTTGATTGGAATTTTTGGGAAATCAATTTTATTAAGAACAACTGAACCAAGTTATAATTTGACTGTTTTATTCGGTTAACGGTTCAAGAATGACTTACCCTATTGATAATTTTCTATCTATATTACTTTTTGGACATTATGTTCCTCAGCTTGCCAAAAAGATCCATGACTACAACAAAGTTTCCTCAAAATGGTAGTAACTTCTTTTTTTTTGGTCAATATAGATTCATGGTAATAAAGTTCATAACTAAAAGTAAATTAACAATTAAGGGTCTTCTAGCTCAATCTAAGATATGAGTCACATTTGTAATTAACGAAAGATTACCATCCTTATTTCTCAAGGTGGGAAACGCAGTGACGGACAATGAGTACTACAGCATAGGAACCGTAGCTTACTGGTGGACCCACGCAATTATCTCCGACAAAATATACAAGTCAATTCTCAAACACTGCAATTTCACGGTGGAGAAAGTTTCCGACGACTGCGACACCGCGTCACCGCCGTTAACTACGTCATGAACCACGAGTTCGGTGACATCGATCAATACAGCATTTACACCCCAACGTGCGTGGCATCAAAACAGAAGAAGACTGGTTTCTTTGAACAGATGAAGAACACACTCTTGCGTATACGGTTCGTGTCTGGGTACGATCCTTGTATGGAGAGTTACGCAGAGAAGTATTATAACCGCTGTGATGTTCAGAGAGCTATGCACGTAACCAGTTAAAAGCAAGCTCTTCGTTGCCTACCCAAAACTCCTAAAATGAAATCATCAAAATAAAAAAACACAGAAGTCAAAAACATCTCGACATTGTCAAATCTATGAACATCGAGGGGAGGAAATTCGTCGAACAACCTGCAAGCATATGATCGAAGACCTCTCGTACAACAACCAATCGAGGATTCTATGATACCTCAGAGGTTCCATTGACTGCAAATTTGGTAACACCGACAGCTAAAGCAGCAGATATGAGCTCAGAGGCTTTGTTGATGACCCTCTTGTCTTTAAAGGTGACAGTGGGCATCAAACAACTTCTTCATTTTCACCGTGCGTTCTTGGTTCCGAGAGATCTCTGTGGCTTCTTTCTTCTCTTGTGAGATGCTTAAATTATCTGGGAAGACATATATATTTGGTTATGGCACAAAAAATTACATCTGTTCATGTCAAATCACAAGTTAAGCACACTCAAACTGTGCCCACCCGAACTTACGGATCAAACCAAGAAAATAATAAGAATGCCAGAAATCAAAGAAGATCCTTGGCAACAAATTACAGGCAAATTCTAAAATCATAGAAACTTCTTCTCATCCAAACCCGGTTAATGAAGAGATGAACATGTTTTTGCATATAAAACACAGCAACAGCAACGAAGTACATCACATAGCAGACAACAATCTGACAGGTCCATCATAATCCATAATAGACCATACTTGATTCAACATAAAGGAAGAGACCCTTTAATGGATTGGATATTCATGTCTGCTTTGATGCCAAAGAGACAAGTAGAGAAGACAAAAACAGAATCTGCGTATTCTGCTAAATCAATGCACTAATCGAAACCATTCACTAACTATAGTTCCAAGCTCTAATCCTCTAAGCTTAAACTCTTTGGTGAATTATTCGAATGATTAGTCTACCTCCTGATTTGCTAACACACCCAATCCTCACTACAGACTAAAACCCCCAAATTTCTAAAATGCATTCACGATATACACTCCATAAGCTGAAGAATTCATAGTAAGAAACCTTTTGAAATACAGATAATGTCATAGAGAGATGGATCGCTTACACATTAAAGGTACCCGAAACGGTATCGTTGGCAGATTTAACGGCGGATTCGATATCGAAACCCAAAACTCCCCCTTCTTTTTCGAAATCTCTCGAGGCAGCGTAAGAATTCCAATCAGCATGCAGAGACGTTCCCGTTTGCTGCTGATCTCCGCTGCTACTGCCGCTCATCGAAAACCAGCCTTGTGCCATCTTCGAGGGAATCGAAACATACCTCGCCACGAGAAGGAGATTGGACTCCATAGAAGACGTAATCAGAGGATCATTGCCTCTAATCCGAGTATATTGATTTGGATTGAACTTCGCTAGAGATACGCTATATATTTTGGGGCTGCATATCGTCTTGTCGTGGGTCGGGTGTTTCTTTAAAAAAAAAAAAATTAGACATTTCCTTTTTTAGCTAACTTGTTACTGGTCACATTTCCAAGTCATCAAAAAATTATACTATTTTTTATTTTGGAGCTGACAACTCAGCTTTTTTTAGTTAAGAGGATTCTCAATTAATAGGTAGGAGAATTTTTTGTATAAGCAAATGAAATACTTTTAAAATTTTGTCTTTCAATCATTAATATACGAAATTATATTGGAAGTTGCTACTTTTTCACGGTGATCCAAAAATAGATTGAACGAAAATTTGACAATCTGTTTTAAAACATATCGATTTTTTTTTTTTGATCAACCAAAACATATCGATTCAGAACCCATATTCCATGTTTGCTGCATTGCTAGCAATAGAGCCTTCGGTTCAGCCTCAAAGCTTGATGCCACAACGTTAAAAGTGTCAAAATGCATTATAACTGATCAAATATATTAAGTTAAATGAATAGATTCATGGATTGATAGATCAAACAAGTTAAATTATAATAGGTTATAAATTAATCGGTCATTTTTTTGCTACAATTGTTAAATTTATTTATAAAAAACACAATCTTTTTTGCTAAAAACACATTTTTTATTTTTACATTAAAACAAAATTTTTCGTATAAAAATATATTTTTTGCCGTAAATACATTTTCAATTGGTGATAATTTACTCTTTTTTTTATGACGATGATCAAATACATTTAAAATTGGGTAAAAACATATAACTAACTTGTAAATTAAAATGTTTGGTTGTTAAAAATTAAATTGTTGATGTTTAACATTTTTATAACATAGAAAAGCTATGTTGTGCTGGAGTATGTGTAATCTGACGTGTATTTATGTTTTGTTTTCATTGGTCCTTTAATTTAATTTTTTGATGTGTCAGTTTCTTAAAACAAAAAAATGCCGAGTTGTTATCATATGAAAAGACATTTGCGTCCATAGATTTTTTTTTGTTTTTAGTTTTCTAGGCCTAAAGACAAAAAAATTCAACGAAATTGGAGGAAGAGAAGAAGAGAAATGTTGGAAAGCATTAACCTCATCTCCTGCAACTTCTCTCGTCTTCCTCCTCCTCTTAAACCCTCGAGACGAGCCCAACCCCTAAGAGAATCCCGAAACCTCACTTTTCTACAACCAAGAGCTTCTTCACCATTTCTTAAACCCGATCAAATCCTCCTTACGCGAATCCCAAAACACGAGAAGAAGAAGGGTTTCTTCCACGTGTGCAAAAGCTCACTAAACAACCCAGATCCAGAGAAAACCGAAATCGAAGGTGAAGCAAGAGATTGGACTAGCTCGGTATTGCTTTTCGCGCTTTGGGGTGCGCTTCTGTACTATTGCTTCAATCTTGCTCCTGATCAAACACCAGTAAACGCACATCAATCTTCTTCTCAACCCCTTTAAATTATTAAAATGTGATATAGAATTGGTGATATTTATTATGTTTTTGGCAGACACAAGACTTGTACTTTCTGAAAAAGCTGCTGAATTTGAAAGGCGATGATGGTTTTAGAATGAACCAGATACTTGTTGGGTTATGGTACGTAATGGGTTTATGGCCGTTGGTATACGGCATGCTCTTGCTTCCCACAGGTCGAAGGTAATCATCGTTTTTCAATGGCTTGAGTTTTTAAAAACTCTCACAGCTATAGTTTATGATCTCTTTGTTCATTTCCACAGTAAGACTCAGGCTTGGCCTTTCGTCGTGCTTTCGTTCTTCGGTGGCGTCTACGCTTTGCTACCTTATTTTGCTCTGTGGAATCCTCCTTCTCCTCCTGTTTCAGATGATGAACTTAGACAATGGCCTTTGAATGTTCTTGAATCAAAAGTAACTGCTGCTGTAAGATCTCTCTCTTCTCTCTCTTTTTTTGAAATCTTTGATCTATGATCATCATCACAAAAGCAAAATGTCAAAAAGGTTTTTGCATCAGGTAACTCTTGTGGCAGGACTTGGTATAATTCTCTATGCTGTAATTGGTAATGCCGGTGACTGGAAAGAGTTTTATCAGTATTTTCGAGAGAGCAAATTCGTAAGTTTTTGGATAAGTGAAAACGAAATCATCTTTTGCTCATTGTTTTTGACATAAACAGGACTTTAATCCTTTTTGTGTCAAAACGCAGATTCATGTCATGAGTCTTGATTTCTGTTTACTCTCTGCATTTGCTCCGTTCTGGGTTTACAATGACATGACCACTAGAAAATGGTAAGAGGGTCCTGTATGAAACTTATCTTTACGGTTTTTAACTACAAAACTCTGAAGGTTACTACTGCTTTTGTTATCAGGTTTGATAAAGGACGTTGGCTTTTACCTGTAACCGTTGTGCCATTCTTGGGACCTTCTTTGTATCTTCTCCTACGACCTGCATTGTCAGAGACAAGAGCTGCTCCTGCAGATTCTGTATCATCTGACCCAAATTAATAGCAACATGTCTTTAGATTCAGTACCTACAGTGACTTACTCTCCTCTGTAGTTCCGTTATTGATGGAATTGATATGAGATATATTGTATTAAAAAAAACAAAAAAAACTCCTCATGATCAACGTTTTACTATATATGTTTAATGAAAGGTAAAGTCAAACTGAAGTTTTATCACAAGAGTAATATATAAATTTTTAGGCATACAGCTTGTCGAGTTCATCTTTGAACTTGGACTTTATTTGCTCCCTCTTTATCTTGAGAGCAGCTGTGACTAATCCCGACTCCGGTGTCCACTGTTCAGGCAGCAACTTGATCTTCGCCGGAATTTCAAACTTTTCTAGCTTTGCCGCCTTTGCGGCCTGAAACGATAACATTTTGGAACACATTTTAGCAGGTGTTGTATGTAACTCTGATAAAAAAAAAAAAAAAAAACCGGAGACATTGAAATGCAAACCTTGGTAAGAGATTGTTGAACCTCCTTGACTGCTTCACCGTTCTCGCATAGCTCATCGAATCCGCCGTGTTTAACTCCAGCTTCCTCTGCCCATTTCTCTAATGCTCCGTGTGATGGAACAACAAGAGCTACACAGTAGCTGTTCATTGGATCCGCGTGTACCATAATGTTGTCAACGTAACTGCTTGAACCCAAAGCTGCCTCCACCTGTGAAAAAAGCATGAGGAGATTTTATCGTACCATCCTCCATTTTGAGAGTTTTAAGAGTTTTATGTGTTAAAACCTTTCCAAGGGATACGTATTCCCCGTGTTGAAGTTTAACGATATCTTTCTTTCTGTCAATAACTTCAAGACATCCATCAGGGTGGAATCTCCCAATGTCTCCTGTGTAAAACCACCTCGTGCCCTTCTCATCAACCTGAAACCGTCGTGTTTATCATCNTTAATGAAAGGTAAAGTCAAACTGAAGTTTTATCACAAGAGTAATATATAAATTTTTAGGCATACAGCTTGTCGAGTTCATCTTTGAACTTGGACTTTATTTGCTCCCTCTTTATCTTGAGAGCAGCTGTGACTAATCCCGACTCCGGTGTCCACTGTTCAGGCAGCAACTTGATCTTCGCCGGAATTTCAAACTTTTCTAGCTTTGCCGCCTTTGCGGCCTGAAACGATAACATTTTGGAACACATTTTAGCAGGTGTTGTATGTAACTCTGATAAAAAAAAAAAAAAAAAAACCGGAGACATTGAAATGCAAACCTTGGTAAGAGATTGTTGAACCTCCTTGACTGCTTCACCGTTCTCGCATAGCTCATCGAATCCGCCGTGTTTAACTCCAGCTTCCTCTGCCCATTTCTCTAATGCTCCGTGTGATGGAACAACAAGAGCTACACAGTAGCTGTTCATTGGATCCGCGTGTACCATAATGTTGTCAACGTAACTGCTTGAACCCAAAGCTGCCTCCACCTGTGAAAAAAGCATGAGGAGATTTTATCGTACCATCCTCCATTTTGAGAGTTTTAAGAGTTTTATGTGTTAAAACCTTTCCAAGGGATACGTATTCCCCGTGTTGAAGTTTAACGATATCTTTCTTTCTGTCAATAACTTCAAGACATCCATCAGGGTGGAATCTCCCAATGTCTCCTGTGTAAAACCACCTCGTGCCCTTCTCATCAACCTGAAACCGTCGTGTTTATCATCAGAAATCTTATAGAGCAAGCGGAATAACTAAAAGCTCCTGGTATGTGCAACAGCATATGCTTTAGTACCTTGTAAACCTCGTCGGTTTTTTCTTGATTGTTGAAGTAACCTGCTGTAACACTGTTACCACCTACCACAATCTCCCCTCGAGGCATTGGTTTGTCTGATACTCTATATCCACCTTCTTCCCAAGAAACGAGCTGCAAGATTAGTATTGATGAAGCTTATTACTCGTGATTACAACAAGTTTTCGTGATTACAACAAGTTTACACAAAGTGAACGAAAATGAGTTGAATGCAAACCTTAATGTAGCCGCATGGAAGTGGTGGTCCCACGCGGCCGACAGCAGGGTCGTCCCACTCAGAAAACGTAGCTCCAGCACACGTTTCAGTCAGTCCATATCCTTGACCGATGGGAGCCCTAACGGAAAACAATGCGCAATCACAATCAGAACAAACTAAGCCCAAGGCACTGTGAAGTTGCTAAGCAGAATACAGACAAGCACAAATCCATATGAGTTTCAGCAAGCAAAAGACAGCGGGTTCAAATTCAAACATACCAACGTCACTAATAATGTTATAACCAGTTAATTATTGGCCTAAGCCAACATGGGACAAGACATGTATGCAAATGTCAAATGAGAGACGACAAAGGATGGTGAATCTCTTACCCCATGCAGATATTGATGAAGCGTTGTGAATCAGGAGATAGAGGAGCCCCTCCACAGAGCATAAATCGGATGTGCCCTCCAAGCACAGCTCGTATTTTTTTGAAGACTAGAGTATCCCAAAACATTTTCTCCAAACCCCAGGCACCAAACCAACTTCCATCCACAGCTGCTAACCGGCGCTTGTATGCAAAGTTAAAGAGGGTCTTCGCCATCCCTCCCTTTTCCTCAACCTAGATCATTACGTACACAAGTATAACTGATCAAGTAAGCAACTGCAAAAAACACGCACAACATCGTTGTCGTAGCTAAGATGGTACCTTTTTCAGAACTCCTTCTCGGACACGATCCAGAATAGCTGGAACTGCAGTCATGATAGTTGGATTTAGAACTGAAACATCTCCTTTGGTTCCTCTCTTGATTTTATTTGAAGTGTCAGTTAAAGTCATTGCTGAGCCATAACCGATGGAACAACCTGAGGTAAAGACCACAATCTGACAAACCATGATTTGGTGAGAAAGTGTAAGACAATAAGGTAGAAGAAGTTCAAAAGCGAGAGGGAGAGAGAGAGCACAGAAACATACCTCAGCTTCCAGCTCAAACACATGAGCCAAAGGTAAGTATGCAATGTATATGTCGTTCTTATTCAGCTTTGGAATCACCTTTATAACTCCTGCAGCAGTTGCGATAAGATTCCCGTGGGTAATCATAACTCCCTGAGTGAATGCACACAAATGTAAGGTTTAGGATAAATTGCTAGATGAAAATAAAATATGGCTTCTCATATCATTCAAAAATTCAGATAAACAAAACCAAAACGGTTCTTGATACAAAACCATATAACTAAGAGAGAAGACACAGTCCAATACACACCTTTGGTAGACCGGTACTACCACTTGTAAACATTATAACAGCAACTCCATTCTTCGAAGGTAAGCTCGGCTGAACAGGGCTCTTCTGCCCCAGTTTCTCAACTTCAGAGATGGACGAAACAGTTATCTCTCCCAGACTATTCACGTCACTAGAAGCAACCTCTACTCCATCTTCTTCAATGTAAATAATGTTCTTTACAGTTTTCAAGCTTGATTGTATCGCAGACAGCTTTTTAAGCTGTTTCGAGTCGCATATCAGGGTTGATACTTGAGTCTGTCAACAATAAAATACCAAGATTCAGAGATCCAGCACTAAGACTAGTAACAAAGAACATTCCACACCAACCTCATTGAGTGAGTAAATCAAAGCCTCTTCTCCTAAAGAAGCATAAATAGTAACAACGGTTATGCTCTGCCTGAAACATCCCTGCAAAATCCATTTCATCAACTGAGTAAGGCCTCAAACAAAAACCTAAGAACAAAACTCAAGAAATTAGCTGACGAACCTGAAACGCGATAAACCACTCTGCTCGAGTATCCGAGAAGATGGCGACACGAGTATCAACGTTATGGCCAACACTGAGAAGCCCTGACGCGAAATTGCAAACGCGTTCAAAGACCTCTCCGTAACTTTGCCACCGGTACTCACCGAGATGAAGCTTCTCGAACTTCCTGCCATCGCTAGCCGTAACGATCTCCTTGTCTATAAGCTCTCTAGTACCAAGCAACCGATTGTTCGAGTGCTTCTTACAAGCCTGCTCAAACAAAGCAGCCATATTCGTAGCTCCTTCCCAAGGAACCTCGACCAAATCAGGACCACGAGCATGACGCACCGCGTAACCTTCCTCGCCGCCTACTTTCACCGGAACGCCTCTCTTCTTCCCCTTTTTGTTCCCGGTCAACACCATGGAGAGCAAAACCGGTACTAGTAAAGCCACGATCCCGCCTCCTATGATCCCGTAGAAACCATACTCACTGCTTTTAGACTTCTCCAGAAACGATGATGATGAGCCCATTGGATTCCCTCCAGGATCTTCCATAAGCGAAGCTCTATACACGGAAGCACAAACAATAACACTATCACAGTGCACAGCGATAAATCTCTACTAGATCCGATGATTGATTTGACAAAATTCAAAATCGGCAGATCACAAAAGCAAAAAACAGAATCCAGATGAAGAAAAAGAAGCTTAAGGAATCGAAAACAAGTCTAGGAATATTGGTAACCTCCGTGAAACTCGAACGGATCTGAAGTTTTCTTGATGATTTCTTCGAATCGGATTCCAGAAAAAAGGGAAAGTTTAACCTTCGATTTTTAGAACTTTGAAGAACAATCAAAGCCTGTGGACTCTGTCCTTTTTCGGGAAGCCGTCGTTTATGTACCGCAATCGACACGTGGCAATTGGCAAAGGGAAGGACACGTGGCCGTCGGCAAATGGAGAGACACGTGGATGCTCTTCCGATTGAACTAGTAGGTGCTATGGTATCTTCTATAGTTTTGCACGTCTTAAACATAAATCAATTTTTAATTGATTTAAGTCTGATTACACATTAATTGTCATTAGATTAGTTATTTTGATGAAATAAAGACTGTGATTATGATTCCGGTAGCTGTAAAAAAAAAAAAGATTATGATTCCGATTGGTAAAAAAATACGAGTTTTTTTTTTCTGTCTAAATTCCATGAAATTACCAAAGTACAAAGAGGATTATAAAGTCAAATACAAAACATCAAATACAAATTATTACATAAGCAGTTATATGCGTGAAAACAAAAAATTAAAAGAAACGAATTTGAACTCTGTTTTTTTAAAAGGTAAACCTAACACGCTAACCGACATTGTGTGCTGTTATTTTCCTTCTTCTCTAATCGTCTCACTCTGGTACGATATGTATGCCATATTGGCATTACTTTTTTTTGTTTTCCATAACGTACAAAAAATGCCATTACATCTGTTACATGTCTTGAAATGTCGACACTCTACCAATTAGTACGTAATCGTGTCTTTGATAATAATGTAGACTTCATATTGCTCGTTTGTCTCTTTGTTGAAATCAAAATACTTGATGATTCCGACAAACACTTTCTGTGACCATGTTTGTAAATGTGAAACAGATAGAAACATATTCTGAATTGCATTTTGTAAAGACATTCCCACAAAAAATACAGCGCCATCTTGACTCTTCTTCCTTCATCAACCAAATTCATCTCAACTATGAATCCACTTTTTATGTTTTCTGTCGATGACCTTACCAAAGACAGTTGCCCATTTTGCTCTTCATTGTTGGTTCTAAGATATGACTTGTTCAAAATTCAAGGATCAAAATACCCAGATCTGAAACACCATACAATAGAACTCCACACAAATCTCATTGTTTGAAAAATACTGCTCTATTTTCTCTGTTTCATTTCTCCTTTTATAATTTAATATTTGATGTTTTAAAAAATATATATTTTAAATTAGTTGATGTTATTAATTTTCAATGCAGAATTTATTAAAAAAAAATTCTAAATTTTATAACCAAAGAGAGAAATATGTACTTGCTGAAATTACAAAGTAAAATATTAAGCGTGCAGTTTTTAAAATTTCAGAGACATAAGCCCAAAAAAAAAGTCAAACCCCAAAACAAAGGGAGACAAACAAACTTCGACAAATAGGATACAAAGGACGACGATCACGACACAATCTACCATTAGAACTTCAGGCAATAATAACTTTTGAAAACAACGAGAAGGACGGAGAAGAGCAATAAGCGCGACACTACAAAGCTCACAAGCTGCCAAGGAGAGGATCATCCATTGGAGATAAAGGAAACCCGATGATAGGTGAAACCGCAAAGAAATAATTCAAATACAACGGTTAACATAAGATTAAAAAACAAAGAATGAAAATCTAACTCCTATACTCCTAATCTTTAACCGAAAGAGACTAAATCTATGACTTTACATCCCCACAAGAGTTTAGCCTTATAAGAACAGATAAATCGAGGTTCCTGGTTGCCTTCTTTCGGTGCCATGGTTGAGACCATTCCGTGCTTCTTTGCGTAGTAGAGTCTTTCCTCCTCGATTTCATGTATGTTTGAGCTCGATGTAATGCGTCTTCCAAAGTTGTGGGCTCATTGACCTGTAGCTCTTTTTAGAAGTCGGATTCAAACCAAAGCCCGTTGCGAAGTGCTTCTAGGGACAGTGTATGAGGGATATTTCCATGAGCTGCATAGGCTGCTTTGAATTTTTCGATGAACTGTCGAAGTGGCTCCTCTTGTTCCTGTGTCAAAGTGAACAGATTTGTGGTGTGCTTCATCATGTGCATCGAGTAGTGCTTAATGAAGGCACCCGAGAGATACTCGAAACTTTTGATGGAGCCGGGGCGAAAGCTGGAAAACCACTTAAGCGCGTCTTTGTTGAGATGCTCGATGAACGTCTGGCAGTGGTTTGCTTCGTGTTCTTCGGGTGTGGAAAACCACTTAAGCGCGTTTTTGTTGAGATGCTCGATGAACGTCTGGCAGTGGTTTGCTTCGTGTTCTTCTACCCGATGGGGTGATGAGCTCGTTTGTCGAGGTGGCCATTGAGTTGAGTTGCTCCTGGTGCCTCGTTTGCTAGGATTGCAAGTTGTCGAACTTGAAGCTGATGTCTTGGGAGATTGGCGGTAGTGCTGCTTGGATTGCCCCGGTGAGATGGGCTGGTGAGATGGATGCTGATGTTCTCGTGGCTGGTGGTAGTGTTTGTGTGTCGATGATGATGAGGTTGCCTTTTTCATCAAACCTCGTGGTTTGATCATTAGTGCTTTCCGGAGGAGACATCCTTAAGCTTTGGTTGTTAAGAACTTGTTCCCTAATCCCCACAGATGGCGCCAATTGTTGAACCATAATATCATTTAGGCAAATAAATAATAAACAATTCTGGGTTTAAGAGAATAAGTCTTTATTAATCGCTTCAAAGCTCAAGGTGTTACAAGGATTGTTTGGCAAGAGAGTCTTGTCGAGCTGAATTAGGAGAATTAGGTCTAGAAAACTTGCGGCGACTAGGTTTTGCTCTCTTATTCTCCCTAGAATTGTGAATCTCTTTTAAGTTATAATGAGTTCGCTATTTATAAGGTTAAGTAATAAACAGTTGTGGGTTTAAGAGAATAAGTCTTTATTAATCGCTTCAAAGCTCAAGGTGTTGCAAGGATTGTTTGGTAAGAGAGTCTTGTCGAGCTGAATTAGGAGAATTAGGTTTATAAAACTTGCGACGACTAGGTTTTGCTCTCTTATTCTCCCTAGAATTGTGAATCTCTTTTAAGTTATGATGAGTTCTCTATTTATAAGGTTAGAAGTTCTCTAGATTATGGGCCCTGCGGTATATTATATTTGAAGATTAATTGATTCAATATTCGAAATGTGTTATGAGAAATTATGTATAATAATATAATTTTGTATGGTTATTATAATTATATATTTATTTTACATAGTTGGAGATGTAAATACAGACTAACCTAAGAAATGAGATTTAAATTGTGTTCACTTTATGATTATATGAATTATAGATTATTTTAATGTGTTATGAAGATTGAAATTAAAAATTGTAAGTATGAAAATATGAAGTTGAAAATAAAACTGTATATGTTAGGTCATGTGTTATTGATTTAAATATGTTGTAGTTGTAAACGCGCAACGTTTATTAAAAATATATTATGTTATTGATTTTATATAAAAGTTATGTTTTTTAATGTTGTATTGGGTTTTTAGCTATTAACATATAATCTTCTTCTCCATTTTTCTTCTCCTCTATTATTCTATGTTTTTAATGTTGTATTGGGGTTTTAGCTATTAACATATAATCTTCTTCTCCATTTTTCTTCTCCTCTGTTATTCTCTGTCCTTTCTTCTTCTTCTTCTCTTCTTCTTCGTTCTTCTTTTCCTTCTTCTTCTCCGCTCTTCTCCTTCTTCTATGTTCTTTTCCTTCTGTCTCCGTTCTTCTTCTATGTTGTTCTCTATCTTCTTCTTTTTCTTTCTTCGTTCTTCTCTTTTTGTCTTCTACATGATCGTATTGTTATTCTTTGTCCTTTCTTCTTCTTCTCAGTTATTTTTCCTTCTTTTCCATTTTTTCTATTACCTTTTTTTTTTCTCCGTTTTTCTGTTTTTGTCTTCTACATGATCGTATTGGTATGTGCCAAAACGTTAATATAGAAAAATGACAAAATTTTGGTTTGGGTTAAAAAAAACGTTAAACCTTAATTAATCATATTCTAAAAGATTATTTTCCAATTGTATCACTGAAATCCATTAAAAAAATACCAATCGAATAAACACCCAAATTGTGATGAAATCATCTTCTATAATATAGAAAAAGAACTATAATCAACCAGCCCGCAAAATAGCCCATTTATCTATGAGAAGCGGACCATGAAGGTAGTGTATTTTAGGGTTTCATGTGTCTCCCTATATATAAACTATCTCCAAATAAAGAGATCTCCAGTCTCTCTTCTCCCTCAGTTCTTCCGTTTGGCCGCCATGGTAAGTGGATACCACACTCGTTACCAAGTTTTGGCTTATAATCTGTGCTTCTATGCTAATGTTCGGCCCCTTCTTATTGTTTATCTTCAGGTGGAGTACTCTCAAGAACCCGACAATTCCACCAAATGTGAGAGAACTCTTTCGTAGCTGTTATCTAACTCAATGTTTTTAGATTATCATTTTAAATGGTATCGAATGTTATTTTTTTGTAGCTTGCAAGGCAAGGGGATCCGACCTCAGGGTCCACTTCAAGGTAAAATGTCCTGTGCAGATATTGGATCTTGAAAATGAAACAGATTATTCTTTTAGGGGATAAGCTTGTAGATAGAACAAACCTGATTAACAAAAAGCAGGGCTCTGTTGTACATAACAGACCTCATGTAAATGTCAGGGAAATCGAATTGGTCATCGTGATTGGGTGAACCTACGTTTACGTTAGATTCATCAGCTGGGTTTAGGTAAGTATTGGTGCAAAGAAAGGGATATTTGCAACATTTTCTATTAGACAGTGTAGGTCTCAGGAAATATTTGCAGCTTCACCAATACGTATCTTTGTAGCAGTGCCTACAACTCCAATGGCGGCAGCATCTTCTCATCTTCTCCACAACTCAATCTTCAATCCGTAATGGCAACTCCAAATTCCTCACGCCAGCGTCAAATTTAAAGAGGTATTATTCTATTTTTATTCAATGCCACCTCATTACGAGAGATCAATTGTTATTTATTTTTTTTTATTTTTTTTTTCATTTAAGCCTAATGGGCACTACAAATTTCCGAACTCATAAGTCAAGTTACAACAATTTAACGTAAAAACCCAATTATCCCACACATACAACACGTTTGATGAAGATAATGCACACATAGAAAGGAGACGTCTCCGACACGTGGGAAAAATAACGTAATGGAATAAGGAGTCGCCACCTCGGGACATCGTCACCGCGCAATTCCAATCTGAAGAATAAATGACACTTAAAATGGTTCAAAAACAATAAACTCACTGTAAAGAGAATTTAAACGAATAAATAAGTTGACTCAAAAAACGTAACAGTCAAAAAGAAAATCCTATAAAACAAATCTACAACTACAAGGCCAAAAACAACCTTAAGAAAAACAAAATGGCAGATAAACACTATATAACAAGACTAAAAGATCTCCATACATAGTCTTATTATAAAGTGTTTATCTGCCATTTCGTTTTTTTTAAGGTTGCTTTTGGCCTTGTATTGGGTATGTTTGTTTTATAGGATTTTCTTTATGACTATTACGTTTTTTGAATCAACTTATTTATTCGTTTAAATTCTCTTTATGGTAAGTTTATTGTTTTTGAACTGTTTTAAGTGTCATTTATTCGTCAGATCGGAGTTGCGCGATGTTCTGAGGCGGCGACTTCTTATTCCATTAGGTTATTTTTTTCCCCACGTGTCGGAGACGTCTTCTTTCTATGTGTGTCTTATCTTCATCAAATGTGTTGTATGTGTGGGATAATTGATCTTTTACGTTAAATTGTTGTAACTTGAACTTATGGGTTCGGAAATTTGTACTGTCCATTGGACTTAAATGAAAAAACAAAAAAAAAACAATCGATCTCTAAGAAATGTTTAAATTTAGTAGTGAGGGTGGCATTGAAGAGAGTAAAATAATACCTCTTTAAATTTGACGTTACCGTTACGGATTGAAGATTGAGTTGTGGTGCGGCTGCCATCGGAGTTTCAGGTTTTTGGAGATGAGACCTACACTGCTACAAAGATAAGTATTGGTGAAGCTGCAAATATTTCCCGAGACCTACACTGCTTAATAGAAAATGTTGCAAATATCCCCTTTTTTTTTCCTCACTCCAACGTCAAATTTAAAGAGGTATTATTCTACTCTCTTCAATGCCACCCCCCACTACTAAATTTAAACATTTACGAGAGATCGATTGTTATTTTTTTCTAATTTTTTTTTTTCATTTAAGCCCAATTAGCAGTACAAATTTTCGAACTCATAAGTCAAGTTACAACAATTTAACGTAAAACCCCAAGTATCCCACACATACAATACATTTGATGAAGATAAGGCACACATAGAAAGGAGACGTCTCCGACACGTGGGGAAAAATAACCTAATGGAATAAGGAGTTGCCGCCTCGGGACATCGTCACCGCGCAACTCCGATCTGACAAATAAATGACACTTAAAACGGTTTAAAAACAATAAACTCACCATAAAGAGAATTTAAACGAATAAATAAGTTGATTCAAAAAACATTATGATTGTTTTACATTATAATGTGAAAACAAAGCGTTCAGTGAACCTCCAACGATTAGTGAAAAACTAACATGATTCCATGTTCGGATTGTTTTCACAACTATGAAAAATTCTCAAGTTTCATTAATTAATTCGGTAATCTAAAGTTTTAATCTAAATCGATTGAATCATATATTTCTACAATTCAAACACATCTACGACAATCTAAATTTTACTCTAAAAAGTTTGGATCGTGGTTAGGTGGGAAGACAAAAAAATTAATTTGTTAAATTAATCACAAACCGACTCTTTTACATTATGATGTGAAACAACCAGAACAAGACATCTCTAACGATTAATCCAAATTTGACAGGATTTCATATTCGCATTGATTTCACAACTATACAACGTAGTCAAATTTAACTAATTAATTCCGACATACTTTTCCTCTAACAAGATCTAAAAGATATCTATACAATTAAAACATATTTACGTCAATTTAAATTTTACTCAAAAAGGTTCAGATGTAAGAGCATCTCCAACCCAATACCAAATTTGGTGCCAAATTGCATTTTGCAATAAATTTTGCTCCAACCCAATCTCATTTTCAATTGCAAAATGGTATAATGCCATTTTTGGTTTCAAATATGCAACCATCTCATTTTCAATTGCATTTTGCATTTGAACTTTTTTATTTATAAAATAGTCCTTCAAATTTTAGATACTTTTACTTTTAGAGTTATAAATAATTATTTTGATGATGATTTCTTTTTTGATGATTATAAATATTAAAACACTCTAATATATACAATTAAAATGAAAATAACATTATTTAATAGAAAATATAAAACATGATACTAAATTTAAAATAATTAAAAAGTACTGAAATTAAAAATAAAAGAAAATAAATTTAGTACAACAATGATTGGTTACTTAATAAGTGTATTGTAATGTGTTTTTTTTTTTCATTTTTATGTAGTGTAATGTGTTTTTTTTTAAATTATAATAATGAAATTTCAAAAATATCATAATTTATGGAAACTTTGAGAGAAAGTAAATAATTGGGTCAATTTGTAAATTTTAAAGAAAATATGTATAATTAGCAATTAATAATAAAATAGAAATAGAAGAATATACTAAAAATATTATTTTTGACATGGAAAATGTAATTATGGGTTGGAGAGAAATCCAATTGCATTTTGCAATTATTGTATTTTACAATGAAAAATGCAATTATGGGTTGGAGATGCTCTAAGGGCAAAAAGGTTTTATTTACCAAATTAATTAGGAACTCACTGTTTTACATTATAACGTGAAAACACACGAAACACGGCATCTATCACAATCAATCAGAAACTGACTGTTCAGAACTATGCAACACAATCAAACTACACTAATTAATTTATTCAGAAATATAAAGTTTTCACCTATAACGGTTTGATCGTATATATCAAAACTATTCAAACACAAATCTAAATTTAACTCTAAGAGGTTCAAATCGTGGTTAGGTGGGAGGACAAAAAGGTTCTATTTGCCGAATTAATTAGGAACTGACTATTCTATATTATGACATAAAACGGAACATGGCATCGCTCACGATCTATTAGAAACTGATTGGACTCCATATTCAGAATGATTTCACAACTATGCAACACAATCAAGCTACACTAATTAATTTATTCAGCAATCAAAAGTTTTCATCTATGACGGTTTGATCGTATATATCTAAACTATTCAAACACAAACTAAATTTTACTTTAAAGAGGTTCAAATCGTGGTTAGGTGTGAGGGCAAAAAGGTTTTGTTTGCAAATTAATTAGGAACTGACTGTTTTACATTATGACGTGAAAACAAACGGAACATGTCATGTCTCACGATCAATCAGAAACTGACTAGATTCCATGTTCGGAATGATTTCACAACTATGCAACACAATCAAGCTACACTAATTAATTCATTCAGTAATCTAAAGTTTTCATATGTGACGATTTGATCGTATATATCTAAACTATTCAAACACAAATCTAAATTTTACTCTAAAGAGGTTCAGATCGTGGTTAGGTGGGATTACAAAAAGATTCTATTTTACGAATTAATTAGGAACTGACTGTTTTACATTATGACGTGAAAAAGCAAACGGAATACGGCATCTCTCACGATCAATCAGAAACTGACTGGACTCTATGTTCAGAATGATTTCACAACCATGCAACACAGTCAAGCTGCACTAATTAATTATTTCAGTGATCTAAAGTTTTCATTTATGACGGTCTGTTTGTATATATCTAAAATATTCAAACACAAATCTAAATTTTACTCTAAAGAGGCTCAAATCGTGATTAGGTGGGAGTACAAAAAGGCTCTATTTCTCTAATTAATTAGAAACTGAATGTTTTACATTATGACGTAAAAACAAATGGAATATGGCATCTCTCACGATCAATTAGAAACTGACTGGACTCCATGTTCGGAATAATTTTACAACTATGCAATACAGTCAAGCTGCACTAATAAATTCAATCAGGAATCTAAAGTTTTCATTTATGATGGTATGTTTGTATATATTTATACTATTCAAACACAAATCTAAATTTTACTCTAAGACTAAGAGGTTCAGATCGTGGTGAGGTGGGAGTACTAAAAGGTTTTATTTGCCAAATTAATTAGGAAACTGACGATTTTATATTATGATGGAAAAACAAACGGAACATGGCATCTCAGACTAAATTTCATGTTCAGATTGATTTCCCAACTATGCTACACAGTCAAGTTTCACTTAGTAAATCCGGCAAACTAATTTTTTTTCCTCTAACAAGATTGGATCATATACTTCTCTATTTGCACATATAGATTAGAGTCAAACTTACCTCAATCGGATTCTGGCAAATGAGAAAACCTGGACCATTCCAAACCCTTGCAAAATTCTACGCACCTACAAATGGAATTTGTATTTAGCAAATGTTCGGTGGGATCAAACGCAAAACAATAATTAAGTCAATTTGTTTTATTAATTACTTGACGTCTCAAACATATCAAAGTAAAAGAAAGGAGACATAGTATGAAGTCTTTGTTGATTAAAGGTGTCAAAGATGTAAAGCGAAGAAATATCTCCCCATAGATGGCCTTGTTCTTCCATGGCGAAATCGATCAAGACGTCTACTAGAGAGTCTCTGCATGCTAGTCCTCCCATTTTTTTCAAGAAGAAACTCCTGCAACAGTGAGGAAAGAGCTCATTTTAGGATCCAATAACATATTCTTTCAGCTATGAGTCTGTTCTAAAATGATGACGAAGATTATGTAAATAACATGGTCCTCTGTAGTAGATGAATTTGTTGAGTGAAAAAAAAAACCTGAGCGGTTTCTCTTCTTCTTCTTCTTCTTCTTCTTCTTCTTCTTCTTCTTCTTCTTCTTCTTCTTCTTCATTGAGGTTGCGCATGATCTCTACCTTCAGTGATCTCCTTACTTTCATTTTAGGAACTGAAGCTGCACATAAAAGAAAAATTTGAATTCAACTTTGAACTTGAAGAGAGACAAGCATAAACAATCTATTGGAATAGTAACGATGAACAATGGGAATCGCTAGATACATGGAAATTACCATCAAATTCATCATCATCATCATCAGGTTTTTATGTTGACTAAGCATACAAATTAACTTGAAAGTTCAGGGAAGTTTCGCAAAGAAGGAAAACAGCATCGTAAGTTTTACGTTTGGTCATCATCATCATCATGTTTTTACGTTTGAAATCTTTGGATGTGAGAAAAATGTAGATAATGAACCAAAACACGCCATCTGCAAGCAAAACAGCTCCTGCACAAGCGTGTAATCCAAAAACATGTTCAGAGACAGAGATCCACTTATGCATAGAACATAACATATATGACACTGACGCTTGATCTAAATCTGTATACGGACACGAAGCGTGCATTAATAAGGGTAGAAACTATTGAGACCTAACAATTCAAAGGATTGCATTGGTAACATGTAATCTAAACGTCAAAAGATCTAACATCACGACCATATATTTTCCAAAAAGCATTCCCTCAAATTATTAGCCATTAAACTCACACTGTCTTTCATAAACAGGTTTGTACATTCGCATACACATTTTTCCATATCCACATACTAAGAGCATAATCTCACAGAAATCATGTGAAATAGATCAAAAATTTAGAAGAAAGCTGGACATACCGTTTCAACAAAACCTGCGGAAACAGCATCGAAATCTGTGTCCTCATGAAACAATCATCTCTGATTATATTGATAATGCTCTCTTGTGATCCCACTCAGCTCCACAGATGAAAAAAACGATATTAGCATCAATATGAACAATCAAGTAGGTATATCCTGAACAATGGGAATCGCTAGATACTGTAAATGGAAGTCATCATCATCATCACAAGTCTGCAAAACAAAAACATGTTCAGAGACAGAGAACCTTATACACCGAAGCTTGCATTATATCAACTCCAAATCAAGTTTTGAAAAAGATTCACTTCTGTTTTCAAAATCGATAGGTTTCTCTCAACACAGTTACTAATTTCGTTTGTGAGGACGTAAATCAGTAACCCTAACTCGCTAATCTTCTTCCTTCGTCACAACCAAAATTGAGATCAAAACAGAATCGTGATTTCTCATTTCGTTTCTCATAACCAAAAAATCAGTAACCCAAATTAACCAACGCTCTCTTTTCGTTGCAAACAAAATTAAGATCAAATCAAACTCGCAATTCCTCCTTTCGCTTCGTTACGATCTAAAACTCAAACACCATAAAAAGAAAAGAAACGATGAAAAAAATAAAGAAAGAGCAGAGAAACTCAGGCGGCTGGTAACGGCGATCCAATCCAGAGTTCCGATCGGTGAGTCTCGTCTTCCGTCTCTCCGCTAATGAAATCGAACGCAGAGAAGCCATAGCTCTCGTCGATCATGGTCATCACAAAATTACCGATCGGTTCCTCTCGGTTTTGCTTCTATGCAAATCGCAAATTGAGTCAGAGTCAGAGAAATAGAGAGCGAGAGAGAGAAGAACGGAGTCTGGATAGGATTAGGTTTTTTTCTGGGTTTCTTCTTTTCAGAGAGGATGAAGAGAAGAAATTGATCACAACGGTCATGCAAATTTGAACAAGGAAGAGTTTTCTTCATCGAGAAGTACTAAAAAAACAAAAAAAAAATCTATGTGATAAAAATTAATAATGGGCTTACTAAGTTTACGGCCCATTTACATCTAAGTTTTATTTACGGTGTTTATGGCTGTCTTTTAAGGGTTTTTTAAAAAGTTTCTTAAGTTAAAAAAATAAGAAACGAATGATTAATAGGTTCTTACCTTAAGAGATTTTGAAAAAATTAAGAAACGTGTCAGTTATTTGTTGGATGGGTCTAAGCTAATTTTTTTCTTCTGCCCGTTCCGATACAAACAATGAAACCCAAAAATCAGAAACGACCGAATCGCAGTCGTCAATGTTGAAGCTCGCAGAGATGTCCGATTGATCAAGCGATTCTTCTCTACATCAATTCGCAAGATGACTAGCCTCTTCTCTACATCAATTCGCAATCTGGTTCTCTCTGTCTCGATCTCTCAATCTCAATCTCTCTTTCGATCTCTCAATCTCTCTCTCGATCAGGGTATTAGACGACTTTCCCACCATTATACCTTGCCTTCTTTCAATGGTGGTAACCATTGCGTGATCCCATCCCAATCTATATTTTCGCCCTCCGAGATCCTAGAAATTACCATAGTTAAAATCAAGGAAGATATGGTTTTGGAGAACTTTATCTCAGGTTTTGATTTCAGTGAAAATGTTTCAGAATTCGTAGGGTCTGTTATCGTCCTTCCCTTGTCCGTTTGTTGCAGCTTCTCTGTTAGCCTGGATAAAAAAAAAAGTTTTTTGTTTGTTTACTTGTATAGGCCATAAAAAACGCTGAGCTCTTTGTTTTTGATTTAACTGCGATGGAATAGCATTCAATCATTTATCATGGGATGGTGTATGATATATCGTTGTAATTTTTGTTACAGGAATCCTGTCGAGAAGTTGAAGCAGTAGTCAGCATCTTGAAACCATAGGTTCTTCTCTTTAAATGTTCACGGATAACTCAAGTTTGATATCTTTATGTCTATGTTTGGGTCTAAGCAAGTGGCTGATATTTACAGGTTGTCTTCGTGGAGTTGTGCTCAAGCCGATTGTCTATCCTCAAACCTCAGACTCTGAAGGTTTTCTTTTACACGATTTTTGTGATT
>JAHZTW010000001.1:73443232-73459666 GCA_020283515.1 Alliaria petiolata
CAAACTTACCATTTAAAATAACAAAAGTATCTAACCCTAAATCTAACCCTAGATATAAAGAGTATTTGGTATGTTGTTTATGATTTCATTGTTACTATGTATATGGTATCTAACCTATTTTATATTTGTTGGTTTGAATTGATTTATTTTTCTGAAATTTTAATTTATAAACATCACAATCAGTTATATTTTAATTATGAAACCAAATTTGTGATCAAATTATTTTTTTATAATTTTTATAATTTAAATTTAAGTTGTAATTTTGATTCAGACTTCTATTGAAGTCTTACGTGTTTCCAAACAGACATGTAGGAAGCTTCTCAAATTGATAACCCTTATGAAATAAATACGTACCTCATGTCTAAATTATGTACCTTCTTAAACGTTATATATCAAACTTCTTAAATGAACCACCCTTATGAAGCCCAAGATTAACACAAACGTATTTAACAATAATTTATGAGAAGTGAAGAATACAACATGCATAATACAAATCTACAAACATCACATAAAAATAGACATATGGTACTCACAAAATATCATTTCGTATTTCATGCTGGTTTGTCAACCCATTCACATCAGTTAACTCACAAAATTTCTATGAGAATGTGATATTCGACCATTAATATCTTAGTATACAGAATAATACACGACATAACTATTATATGCAGAATTAATTAGACCTGTAATCATATTATTTCTCTTTAAATCATATTGAATAGTTTCATGAGGTAATAAAATCTATTATATTAGAATAATAGACATCACCATATGGTACAAAGAAAATATCATTTCGTATTTCATGCTGGTTTGTCAACCCATTCACATCAGTTAACTCACAAAATTTCTTTGAGAATGTGATATTCGATCGTGAATATGATCGTATACAGAGTCATACACGACCTAAACTATTGCATGCAGAATTAATTAAACCCGTAATCATATTATTTTTTGTTCATACCATATTGAATAATTTGATGAGGTAACAAAATCTAAGAATTTGAATAATACCCGATAATATCATTTCCGATTAAATAACGCCTACAATATAGGAATTTGAATATTTAAAATCTTAATAAGAAAACCTTTTTATATACCAAAACGAAACCAAATCTAAACAGTTTGTATGATATTAGATCGTCACCGTAACTATCATTTAAGTTTGGTAATAAATTAAAATTGTATTAAATATTGTTTAATCTAAATCCAGACGGTTTGTGCCTATAGTATAGGAATTTAAATTCATCTAGAAATGATACAGATTAATCTAATCCGCACATGAGTATTACAATCATGTTTCCAAATCTAAACCATCAATTAACTCATTGATTTAGATTAGAAGGCATATTCTAGTGTATTTTATGATGTTTGAGAAATTCAATTTCCTAATATTATGGTGCATATCGATTCATAATATTACATGCTCGCCGATTTTGGAATACTGGATCAATAAAATCTTAATTTACTTAACCTCCACGATTGTTGATCGTAACATACAACTAAACCTAATTTTTTTACTAATGTATAAGTACTGCAACCAATGACTCTTCATACCATCATATTCTTAACAGTTTCTCACCTGAAATTTTATATACTAAAAATAGGAGAATGTCATCTAAAGTATTGTCGCTCCTTGCTGATTTGAAACCTTTCAAATCAAGCTGGCGAGTCGAGGTAAAGGTTTTGCATTCTTGGAAACAATACATACCCCAAGTTGGAGAGCCATTCGAGCTGATATGAGCATATGAAAAAGTAAGTTCAAAGAATACTTTATAATTAATACTTTATATGCGTATTTAAATAGCAAAATTGTTCATAAATATATCTACTAGGGTCTAAAGTATTCTTTTGACGTTAGGGTGACAAATTCATGCGACATGCAATCATTCATTGCGAAGCTTGAAAAGCACCTTCTTGTTGGATCATGGAAATTTATTGAGAATTTCTCATTAGCTCCAACATCTGGATAATACAGGACTACAAGTCATGTTTACAAAATGAGTTTCACGTCGTCCACATATGTCACAAGGTCTTTGAAAAAATCAGATGATTTGTTTTTATCATTGACCAGTTTTGATCAGATTCTACAGCCTACTCACAATCGTCATTTTTTTATTGGTAACTTATATGTGTATCTCAAACTATTTAGATTTCTCATTTTAAATCTACAAACTCGAATTTTTATTTAACAGTAATGTGATCTAATAAAATTTGTAGATGTTACTGGTCAAGTCGTCGAAATGGGTGAAATTCATTACGTGTTAGTTATTTGTTGGATGAGTCTAATTTTAACAAAGCTAATTTTTTTCTTTTTTTCTTTCTTCTGCCCGTTCCGATACAAACAATGAAACCTAGAAATCAGAAACGACCGAATCGCAGTCCTCAATGTTGAAGCTCGCAGAGATGTCCGATTGATCAAGCCATTCTTCTCTACATCAATTCGCAAGATTTCTAGCCTCTTCTCTACATCAATTCGCAATCTGGTTCTCTCTCTCTCGATCTCTCGATCCCTCAATCTCTCTCTCGATCAGGGTATTAGACGACTTTCCCACCATTATACCTTGCCTTCTTTCAATGGTGGTAACCATTGCGTGATCCCATCCCAATCTATATTTACGCCCTCCGAGATCCTAGAAATTACCATAGATAAAATCAAGGAAGATATGGTTTTGGAGAAATTTATCTCAGGTTTTGATTTCAGTGAAAATGTTTCAGAATATGTAGGGTCTGTTATCGTCCTCCCTGATATAAGATTAAGGGGATGATCTTATAAATGGTGGGGTGAATGGGTGGAAGCAAGCAGCTGGACTGAAGTCTCTTTCTACTTGCTCAAGAGATGATCAAAGTGGATGGTTATGGGATCAATCCTGCTGGACTCAAGTCTCTTTCAAGCTGGATCAGTGGATGAGATGAATAGACGGGTGGATCGAAGAATGCCACTCAAGAGTGTGAAAGCTCTTGTGATGAGTTCACAAATCTAGTCTCAAAGAATCGCACACAAGAGACATAGATTCAAACGTTTACTAAGTGTAGAAATCCATCTAACTTAGATAAACAAAAACAAGTCTAAGCTTTTAGAGAAAACTCTCTTTTATATTCCAAAAATTTCAATGTTTTTACAATGAGAACAATTGAGCTTTTATACCTCTTACAAGGGATCTTTACAATAAATTACATTAAAAGAAAATTATACACATTTAAATAAAAAAGAGCAAAATATGCTAAATCAAATAAAAATCTTATTGCCACCAAATTTGCCTTGGATTTGAATGAGGATCTTTGACTTTGTGAAGTTATGATCATGATATTTTGATAATAAATCCACATATTAAAGACCTTTGATTTTATGGTTTTAGATATTGTATCACTCCCCTTGTCTGTTTGTTGCAGCTTCTGTGTTAGCCTAGATAAAAAAAAAAAAGTTTTTTGTTTGTTTACTTGTATAGGCCAGAAAAAACGCTGAGCTCTTTGTTTTTGATTTAACTGCGATGGAATATCATTCAATCATTTATCATGGGATAGTGTATGATATATCGTTGTAATTTTTGTTACATGAATCCTGTCGAGAAGTTGAATCAGTAGTCAGCATCTTGAAACCATAGGTTCATCTCTTTAAATGTTCACGGATAACTCAAGTTTGATATCTATAGGTCTATGTTTGGGTCTAAGCAAGTGGCTGATATTTACAGGTTGTCTTCGTGGAGTTGTGCTCAAGCCGATTGTCTATCCTCAAACCTCAGACTCTGAAGGTTTTCTTTTACACGATTTTTGTGATTCTGCTTATTCCTTCCTATTTGGTTTACTTCTTCGCATTTTATGGCCATTTGAATCATTGTGTGAGATTCGGGAAAAGAATGTGTATCGCTGTTTCTTTTGGTAGAAAGATGATAAATTTTGTTGCTGTCGCTGTCTTTAGTAACAATAAAGAGAGATGCCAAAATTCCTTTATTAATCATAAAAACAGAGGATTCCCATTTTTCAAAATGAAACTTCTATGATGCATGGGCTCTGGGTTGTCTGCTGGAGGAGTTTGCCTATAGAATTTTACTTCACTTTCTTTTAAATATTGTGCTTTGTTGATTATCCAATTACTTAATCTGGGAAGGGTCACTATTTTCATTGACGATTTGAAGGTCTTCAATTACATGAGTTTGTATATCTACCTAAAATATGATTGATCAAAATCTGATTGATCAACATTCTTCGTCTTTCATGTATGTAGAAGGATCAGAACTCCAATGAATAGAAGCCTCCTTTTTGTCATTCTTCTTTCTGGGCTTAGCAAGGTAAGAAATAATCTATGTCCAATCTCTTTAGTCTTTTAATCATGTTTATGCAGATTAAACATCTCGCTAAATCCACCTCGCTATTTTCAATTATGATAGGGTATTTGGCAACCAGTAGTTATTTACAGTCTTAAATCTTATCATAGCTCCTTTGGATTTTCATTTTTGCAAAAATTAAATGAAGTGTTTTGTGTTCTGCATTCTCTCCGAGATCATATCGATCTTGCTCTGAGATCTTCAGGATGTGGATACACTTAATAGTGCGACAAGGAAGAAGTTGGTGTCCAAAGCAGTTGCTAACTAGGTATTCTTCTGTCTTCACCTCTTATTTTATCATTGATGAATGGTTTACAAAGTGGTAGATTAGGTAGTATGGTTGTGGTGTTATAAATCCTTGTTAGTTAAGGAGCAGAACGAGACTGCTTTTAGTTTTGTTTTGCTATTGAAATTGTGATAAATGGTTGTTAGATTATGACCAGATTAGGAGTGTTTTTAGTTCTTGCAATTGTGATAAATGCTTGTCACATCGCCTATTGTGATCAATGCTTGTTAGTTGTAGATTAGGCAAATACATAAGTGCCATTGTATGCTTAAAACTACCTGTAAACACTTACAACTTTTCCTATATATTAAACTATATACCACCACTTCTCTTCATCGTTAAACCACCACTTTTCTTCATCGTTAAACAACCATTCAGTCTTCTATGGATTCATGTAGTAATTTCAAGGATCTTTTAAATAGCCAACAAGAACCCCAAATCCCTGAGAGTTTTTCCCCTTCTATGGGACTTGGATCATCACAAGTCCCACCTTTTTGTACGTAAATGAGTGAGGATCATGAGCAACTTGAAGAGATAGCTGAGGGGCGTAGAGAAAGACGCAAATGGATTCCAACTGAAGATATTGTGCTATGCAGCTCGTGGTTAAACACAAGCAAAGATGTTGTGGTGGGGAATGAGCAAAAAGGATCAGCGTTTTGGAAACATATTGCTGCATATTTTAACGCATCTCCTAAGCTTGCTGGTTTTCAAAAGCGAGAGGCCAGCCATTGCAAGCAAAGCTGGCACAAGATAAATGACTATGTCTGCAAATTCGTGGGCTGCTATGAGGCTGCAAAGAGGCAGAAAACTAGTGGGTACAATGACACTGATGTTCTAAAGGTGGCTTACGAAATCTTCTTCAATGATTACAAAGTGAAGTTCAGTCTTGAGCACGCATGGATAGAGCTTCGCAATGATCAGAAGTGGTGTGGCTCTTCAACTAGCAAAGGTGAGGGAAGTTCAAAAAAAAGGAAGCTTGATGTTCAATCTGAAAGCTCACAAACAGTTACGCAACCAGATGATCAACCAATGACTCGTCCTGAGGGTGTGAAGGCAGCTAAGGCCAAAGGAAAAAAAGTGTCAGCAAGTCAGGTACAGTGGAACTGGAAAGCGCTCTGTTGGAGTATCAGAGCATGTGGACCATCAAGCAGAAGGAGTTAGCTATAAAACAAAGATTGTCCACCAACCATCTGTTTGAAAGTCTCATTGCAAAAAAAGAACCACTTTCAGAGTTGGAAGTGGCTGTGAAGAACAAGCTATAAACTGACATGCTTTCTAATGAGTGAACTTTGTATTCGCATGAGCAATTAGTTTAAGTCTTCTTTGTAGTAGATCGAAATAAGTTTAAGTCTTCTTTGTGGTGGATCGAAATCAGTTTAAGTGTTCTTTGTAGTAGATCGAAATCAGTTTAAGTCTTGTTTGTGATGAATGCTTGTTAGTTTAAGTATTGTTTGTACTTCTACTCTCTGTTTCAGTTTAAGAAATGCAACTTTTAGTTTAAGAAATGCTACTTTTGCTTCAATCTGATTTGTTTTCTTGTGCTGCAATTTGATCTCAGGCTAACCAAAAAGAGACTTGCTTACCACAGGTTGGACACATAGACTATTCTCCCGTGAGAGAGTCTTCATTTCTGACTCCCAAAAAGAAAGTTACGAACAAAATCAAACAAAATGAAGCTGTACTATCACACACCCGTGAGTGAGAGAGTCTTTTCTTTTGCTTTGTAGCTTTGTATTATTCTTGTTAGTTGCATTATCACACACCCGTGAGTGAGATAATCATTTTCTTTGTAGCTTTGTATTATTCTTGTTAGTTATTTGTTTCTTTATACCGACACAACTTGTTGTAGAGTTGTATTATCACACACCCGTGAGAGTCTTTATTTTGCTATATATGTCACTCTTAGTTTTTTGTACAACCCACTTCTTACAAACACATATAACATCTTTCTCGTTCTTACAAACACTTCTTCTTCTTCTACAAAACAAATAATTTATTGCAAAAGAAAGTACCAACACAAATGACATCTTCTTCTCATAAGTTTTTCGAAGAAAATGACCCATTTGAGCAAGCATTCAATAATGTGTTCAATGATTATATTCTGCCCTACGAAGGGGAAAAAAAAGGTATATAGAAAGAGAACGCGAGCAAGGCCACAACCGCTTATGGAATGATTATTTCTCTGAAGATGCAACATATCCAGCTTCTCTGTTCCGACTACGTTTCAGAATGAACAAGCACTTGTTCATGAAAATAGTTCATCGACTCCCCAATGAAGTTCCATAATTTCAACAAAAAAGAGATGCTAACGGAAGGTTTGGTCTATCCGGACTACAAAAGTGTACAGCAGCTATCCGTATTATGGCATATGGTTGTGCGGCTGACAAGGTTGACGAATACCTCCGGCTCGGTGAAAGTAATGCGCTCTTATGCTTGGAAAATTTCGTGGAAGCAATAATATATTTATTCGGGGATGAGTATCTAAGAAGACCCACACATGATGATCTTCAACGGCTACTCCATGTTGGAGACGTACACGGATTTCCCGGGATGATAGGGAGCATCGATTGTATGCATTGGGAGTGGAATAACTGCCCCACCGCTTGGAAGGGGCAATATACCCGTGGATCTGGAAAACTAACAATTGTTTTAGAGGCTGTAGCTTCACATGATCTCTAGATTTGGCACGCATTTTTTGGACCTCCAGGTACCTTAAACGATATCAATGTTCTTGATCGCTCACCAGTATTTGATGATATTTTAGAAGGTCGAGCTCCAGCAGTGAATTACTTCGCCAATGGACGTGAATATCATATGGCTTACTATCTCACAGATGGTATTTATCCAAAATGGGTACCTTTTATCCAATCAATTCCAATTCCTCAAGATCCTAAAGCATCGTTATTTGCTACAAATCAAGAATCTGTCCGAAAAGATGTCGAGCGTGCTTTTGGAGTCTTGCAAGCTCGATTTGCGATTGTCAAAAACCCGGTTCTTTTTTGGGATAAGGTAAAAATTGGAAAAATAATGAGAGCATGTATCATACTTCACAATATGATAGTCGAAGACGAATGAGATGGATACACTCATTTTAATGTATCGGAATTCGAACAAGGAGAAGGCAACATAACTGCACAAGTTGATTTTACGTACTCTACCGATATCCCTACAAATCTCGTCAATATAATGCCAATAGACATCGAGTCCGTGATAAAAAAAAATGCATCAACAGTTGAAAGATGATTTGGTGGAGCATATATGGAAAACATTTGGCATAAATTAAGATTACAACTGAGCGTTTCTTTTCGTTTATAATTTGCAAATCTCTATTTTAAATGTTTTTATATGACTTGTATGTTTCAAATTTCTCTAAATGCAATATATTTAAGTTTTTATTAATTGTATTTTGTATAAAATAATATAATTTTATAATATTTTTTCTTTTTAGGAACCCCCTAATGGGTTCTACCAATGGAAGAGTCAAAAATGAAAATCAAATATAAGAGTTCTTAAAAGAAGAAAGAAGTAAAATTTTTATATATATTTTTTAAGAAACTCATATGGATATCTACCAATGGAGATGGTTATACGTTGCTAAGCGTTACCTGACCACACTGATCGAATACGATCAATAAAAAAACTTAAATTTCTTTTTCTCTAACTTCTCTTTCTAGGTCTTATCACTATGCTCATATTTAGCACTTCTAAAAAAAATTAAAATATATATTATAAATATTAGGAAACAAATCTGCACATTGAATAATTATTTTTTAATGAATAATAATAAATAAATCCTTAATTTTTAAATATCGATCAAAAAATTAATCAACTTTCTAATACACATATTTTAACTATTTAATAAATTATTCACTAATTTTGAGTCTCTAGTGTTATCTTTAATATGTTATTAAAATAGATGCAATTGTTAAATTTAAAGTTTTGGCCATTTTAGTTAATTATTTATTTTAAAACCGAATGATGCACATAAAAAGTTTGGTTAAAAATAAATATTAAAAAATAATATTGGTAGTAGTAATGGTATCACTGTGAGAAAAGGGTATAAATCAAATGTTGGCGTATCAAAGAAAAATGGAAAAATGCCATTTAAATGCTCAACTTTCAAATTTACGCCATTGTAAGCGCGACCTATCGCTTCACCAGTTCAAATGATAAAGCTTTTAGTTGGCGTTCCTTTACTCGTAAAGTTTCGTTGACTTCGTCAAATTAGACATGGCGTTAAGTCGACTAACAGATCGATTTAACGTGGTTAAAATCCGTTTAGACTTGGCATTAAACCAAAAACGACGTCGTTCTTCGACTAACCCAAAATCCCTAATTCGATAAAACCCCCAAATCGAACACTCTGAAACCCTAACATTAAAATCGATTTCTCACCCAAAATCAACACTCGAAATCATCTAGTCGTAATTTGCCCTCTTCGATTTCTCACCCCAAAATCAACACTCGAAATCATCGATCGTCACTTGCCCTCTTCGGTTTCTCCGATTTCTCCGATTTGAAATGCCGCCGAAAGGAAAACGAAAGAAAGCTTCGAAGCGAAAAGGAAAAAAACCTGACGTAGAACCTGAAGCAGAGCTTGATCTTCCAGACGGCGAGAATGAAGCTAACCAGACGCTTGCAATTGAAGAAGATGACTGCGCGGTTGCTGGTGATGAGGATTGCGATGATGTTAGTGACAGAAGTGATGAGAACAATACGAACAATTTCAGAGAAATTTTAGAAGAAGAAGGATGTCGAGACTTAGTAGCATACTTTGGAGATGCTGCGAGAGATGACGAAGCTGCGAGTGATGCAGACAGTGGAGATGAAATCTGGGATGATGAGAGGTTTCCTGATCCTTTGTCATCTGACTCTGAAGATGACGAGAATGGAGAAAAGGAAAATGAAAGGCGTCGAGAGAGAGAGAGAGACTGAGGACCCTGAAGTAATCCTTGCATTGGGGAAAACTTTTAACACTCCTAAAGATTTCAAGATTGCGCTTCTAAGGTACTTTCTCAAAACTCGATACGAAATCAAGTTATATAGATCACAATCCTTGAGGCTTGGCGCGAAGTGCTCTGATACAAAGGTCCAGTGTCCGTGGAGAGTTTATTGCTCTTATGAGAAGAGAAAATATAAGATGCAAATAAAGGTGTTTGTCAATGAGCACATATGTATCAGATCAGGTCGTTCTAAGATGTTGAAGCGTTCAACAATTGCTTGTTGTTTTCAGTGAGATTGAGAGTGAATCCGAAGATCACAATGAAGGACATGGCTGCTGAGATCCTGAGAGAATACAATTTCGAAGTATCCGATGAACAATGTGGAAAGGCGAAGACAAAACTGATGAATGAGAAGAAAGCTAGTCATGAAGCCCATTTTGCACGAGTGTGGGATTATCAAGCTGAGGTTTTCGAGTCTAATCCACAAACCACATTTGAGATTGAGACTATTCCAGGACCAACTATTGGAAGCAAACAAAGGTTTTTCGGTGTTAAGTCTGTTTTAATTCACAACGAGAATCTTGGAAAGCTACATTTAGCCCTATCATAATATTAGATGGTGCTTTTCTGAAATGGGATATAAAAGGCCACCTTTTAGCTGCAGTTGGAAGAGATGGAGATAATAGGATAGTCCCTATTGCATGGGCAATAGTCGAAGTAGATAATGATGATAATTGTGACTGGTTTGTTAGACATCTTTCAGAAAGTTTGGATCTTGGTGATGGCAAGAAGGTTGCAATCATATCAGATAAACATGCGGTTAGTATTATCATGACTTGGTTATTCAGATTTTTAAGGTCTATCTAGAAATCATATCTAACGTTTTTTATGTTTCATTTTGCAGGGTCTTGTGAAAGCAGTGCGTAATCTTCTTCCACAAGCTGAACATAGGCAATGTCCTAGACACATTATGCATAATTGGAAGAGAGAAAGTAAAGATATCAAACTAGAAAGGCTGTTTTGGAAGATAGTTCGCAGCTACACCACTAGAGAATTTACAGAACATATGGAAGCATTGAGAAGGTACAATCCTCTAGTTTTAGCTTCTCTTCTAACACGAATCCTCAGTCTTGGTCTAGGGCTTACTTTAAGATAGGTTCTTGCTGCAATGACAATTTGAACAATCTTAGTGAGTCTTTTAATAGAACGATTCGTCAAGCAAGAAGAAAGCCTTTATTAGACTTATTAGAGGATATTAGGCGACAGTGTATGTTTCGTAATGCAAAGAGATTCATTATAGCGGGAAGACTGAAGACAATTTTCACACAGAGAGCTCATGCTGAGATAGAGAAAATGGTAGCAGAGGCGCGACATTGCGTCAGACACATGGCCATGAATAATTTGCATGAGGTTGAATTGTATGGCGTTGCTTATATCGTCGATATGAACAAGCAAACATGCGGTTGAAGGAAGTGGCAAATGGTTGGTATACCATGTCCTCATGCCGCAAGTGTTATCATAGGAAAGAGACAGACGGTTGAAGAGTACATGAATGCTTATTACACTAAAACAATGTGGCAGGAAACTTACAAGAATGGTATTGCGCCTATCGAAGACATGAAGTTGTGGCCTAGATTGAATAGGTTACCTGTTTTACCACCACCATGGAGATTTGGCAATCCTGGTAGGCCAAGCGACTATGCAAGGAGGAAATCAAGATATGAATCAACGTCTTCCTCAAGCACGACAAAGTTATCACGGGCGAGAAGAGTCATGACATGCTCAAACTGCTTGGAAGAAGGGCATAACAAGCAAGGTTGTTCAAATCCGAGTGTTCTGCCTCCTCAAAAAAGACCAAGGGGACGACCAAGAAAATATCAGGTTTGTGTCTTTCATTATTTTCACTGCATACATTATAAGCACAATGAGTTCATACATTTTTTCTGAACCAGGAAGGAGTTTCAGACGTACAAGGATCACAACCGCAAGGGTCACATCCGCAAGGGTCACTGATATATCATGGTTTTTACCCACTTTTGGACCATGATATAAGTGTTTTTATAGAGTCTTTTGTTAGTTTTAGAGTCCTTTCTGAGTCTTTATAGGTTGGACTACGTTTGGAGCATAATTGGAGATTCTGGATCTTTTTGGAGCATTCTGCAAGAAGCTGCGAAGTGATGAAGTCAGAAGAGTGGAATTACGCACAGGGTGTCGATCGACACCATCAGTGTCGATCGACACCAGACCAGACCGACGCGTTGTTCGGACTTCCATCAGAAAAAGGAAATCAGCTGAAGTTTTCATTATTTACAAGATTGCCCCTGACGCGAGTTTGCCTATAAATATAGTTTTTCAGCCATTGTTTAGGCTACACTTTATAATACAGAATTATTTAGAGAGAGATTTATAGAGAGTTTTTGGAGAGAAGAATTTGTCTCCTTTAGAGCAAATTTGGAACTCCCTTATTTATCTATTGATTTCTTTTATGCATTCTTCTTTATTCATGATGTTTGCTTCATTCACCATGTCTGAGTAGTTTGCTAGTTAGGTTTAGGGTTTTTCAAAGGTGATCAATGAATTGTTAGGTCAAATTATATTGTTAGGATAAAATCATTAGAGTTCTTCATCTGGATTTGTGTTTAATGCTTATTCTAGCTTCGCGACCTAGAATCTGATCTTAGGTTAATTAATAGATGCGAGAGTATTATTGATTGCCTGAACTAATGTTAGATGAGCAAAATACCTATTCGCAAAGAGATTTGGTTTAGGGTTTTGTGAACAATTGAACCTGAACTTTAATGCTTGTTTGAATTGTTAGAATTTGCAAAGAGATTTGGAATTCTAGGGTTTAGACATAGATAATCTTCGCAGCGAGAGTTGGTTGATTTTACATTAGTGATTCGAGTTCGAGAACAGATCTTAATAATTCCTAACATTCTGTCTAGACCTGCAATTTAGATCACCTGAGAATTTCCCTGAACCTAGCGTTTCGTCTCCTGAATCTAAATCGTTTAATTGCTTTCTGTCTTTTAATTCCATATTATTTCTTAGCTTAATTCGAAATTAGAAAACTGCTGTGTGACTATCCCTTCTCTGTGGATTCGATCCCTAAGTACTACAACTGATCTCTTAATTTGAGAGAGTTGCTTAGGGTAAATTTGACCCATATCAAATTTTGGCGCCGTTGCCGGGGAAGGAGATTAGTTGCCTACAGATTTCTAGTATTAGGATTTTGTCTAGGTTTTTATTTTTGTTTTTGTTACTAATTTAGATTCTTATCTTTGGTTTCAGGTGCATACCCAGTATCAGAAGCAACAAGGAAGTGGAAACTAGACGCAAGAACCGAGCATCTGTCCGCGTGTCGATCGACACAACCAGTATCGATCGACACCAAACATCAGCGTCGATCGACACACCTCTAGCGTCGATCGACACCCGTCGCAGACAGAAATGGCGGGACTTGTGATTTTGACAACGGATGAAGCTGGCAATCTGTTCGATACGGAAGGGCACCGAAGGAACAACCAAGGCCAGAAAATAGATGAGGCTGGCGCCGTCATCATAGAACAAGCGATGCAAATCGCACCTGTAGAAGCTGGACGTGGAAGAACATTAGGCGAGTACAACCGCCCAGACCAGTTCTATGCTAATAGAGCTGCGATCCGTCCTCCTGCATTCCAAAGGAATGACTTCGAGCTGAAGCCTGCCTACTTCCAGCTCGTAGCTCAGAATCCTTTCCATGGTCTTCCCAACGAGCACCCCATGGATCATATCGAGAGATTCGAAGACTTAGCATCAAGCATCAAAGCTAATGGAGTGACCTATGATTATCTTTTCTGCAAGCTTTTCCCCTACTCGCTTGCTGGAGATGCATCATACTGGTTGAAGCAGTTGCCACCAGGATCCTTGACCACATGGGAAGATACAAAAATGCATTCTTATGCAATTTCTTTGATGATGCGAGATCGGAGGAGCTAAGAATGAAGATCACTACATTCTCCCAAGGACCCACTGAAGCATTCAAAGCTTCTTGGGTGAGGTTCAGATCTTACCAGAGGGACTGCCCACACCATGGTTTCAGCGAGCCGCAACTCATCGGAATCTTTTACCGCGGTATTGACTGGAGGTACCAGATGGCTTTAGACGCAGCAAGCAATGGCAACTTTAACACCAGACGCCCAGAAGACGCGGTGGTGCTTATAGTGAATTTGGCCTCTAGTAACAGCACCAAGAAGGCAGACTTCGAAAGAAGACAACACGCTGGAGCCAATGGAGGAAGCCAAATTGCAGAAGTCAATAAGAAGCTGGACATTTTGATGGGGAGGAAGCAAGTTCACTTTGCAGAAGTGGAGACTTTTGAACCTGAAGAAGAAGAGGTTAACTACATAAATGGAGCTGGTTTTCAAGGACAGAGGTTCAACAATCAGAAATGCTATGGTTCTTCTTACCAAAAGCCTTTTCAGAGCAACAGCTTCAATAGAACTTATGGTTCTTCTTCTTACCAGAAGCCTCCTGCACCAGACAATAAGATGGAGACTATGATGGAGCAACTTCTGGAGGGCCAACAAAAGATGACAGTGGATTTCAATGGGAAAATCGACGACATGTACACAGATCTGAATGGAAAGATTGAGAGCATACACTCTCACATGAAGAAGCTGGATGTTCAGGTTGCTCAAAACGCTGAAGCTGTCAAGCGACAAGAAGGATTTCTTCCTGGAAAGACAGATGTAAATCCGAGACGAAATGTGCATGCCATCAAGATCCAGGACGAAAAGGACCTTCAGCCTGTGCAGAAAAGAGAGTTAAATACTGATGATTTGGAGGAGCTTGAAGATGAAAAATATGCTATGGAGTCCATGTCGATCGACACCACTGTGTGTCGATCGACACCCGAGAGGAAACCAGACAAATCGAGCTCGATCGAGACAGCTTCATCGACACAAACGTCTAGTGTCGATCGACACCAGCTTGGTGTCGATCGACACCACTCTCAGACATCACGTGAAGCTTCACAAGTTGCACTGGAGAAAGTCTACAGGACCAAGGTTCCCAAACCTCATCTACCCAAGCATCTCAGACAGCCCATAAGTGCAGAAAAACTAGATGCTTTCAACAAAAAGGTGGCAATGATTCCTAAAGAACTCTCCTTTGATGAAGCTTATGAGAGATAACCTTTATGTGCATTCTTCCAGAAAAACAAAGAAAACTTTGAAGAGATGGAAGAACTCTTTCAAAAAGCAAGGGAAACACCACCACCAATGAAGCAGCTGCTTAAGGTTGAAGATCATGGGATGTTTATGGTTCCATGCTCCATTGGTGGAGTTGAGTTTAAACAATCCCTCTGCGATTCAGGAGCTAGCGTGAACCTCATGACAAAAGACATTGCAGAGAGGCTAGGGATTGATGACATTCAACCTTCAAGCATAACTCTTGAATTTGCCAATAATTCTACCGCAGTGTCATATGGTGAAATCCCAAATTTACTTGTCAAGGTTGGGAATTGCCTGGTTCCAACTGATTTTCAGGTTGTGGAAGTGAGCAGAACGTCTTTCATACCATTCATCCTTGGAAGACCATTCATGGCCACAGTAGGAGCTATTGTAGACATGCCCAATAAGAGAATGTCATTCTCTAATGTTGACAACGAAGTGTTCTACAAGGCTATCCCTACTGCTGAAATTTCCAAACCCATCTCCTGTATTGCTGTGATTGCTGGAGAAGAGCTTGATACTGAAGAGCAAGAGGACAAGCTGGTTATTCAAGAGGCATTGGATGGAAATTCTGAGAAAGTTGTGGAGCTTGAAGATTGGGGTGGAATTCATCATCTCTTCAAGACTATAAGCCGAGAAGATGTTCAAATCAATGACAAGTCGATGAAGGAAGATGTTTTCATCATGGAAGCAAGAATTGCAGAGCTGAGTTGCAGAAAAAGTGAAGACATTCGAGCTACTGACTCAGTGTCGATCGACACCAGATGTGTCGATCGACACCCTCCGCGGATGACACCAGAAACTGTTCCCAAGGCTGCAAATACATCATGTGCTATCAAGAAGAAGCCTCCCAATCCTTCTGCCCACAAACCTCGTAGAAAGCAAAGGTACGCATTTCCTGCAATGAATTCCAAACCTCCTGATCTTGTCAATAAGAACATTAAAGGTTCAAAGGCTGCTGCGCACTTATCCAAGCCACGAGATTCTCGTAGAAGGCTTGCTGTTTCTTTTGATGATGCTACAGGAAAACGAAGTGTCCCACCCGAAGTTAAGTCCCACCCTGCTACTGTTCCTCATTTCCTTGGTTGCTTTCATGATCCTAATGCTTATACACCACCATGGATGAGAAGACATTCGTCTGGGAAGCATTCGATGCCACCCTCTGATCCACCAGACGTTTGAACCCCGACACAGTCAAGCTAATGACTGAAAATGAGCGCTGAGTGGGAGGCAACCCACTGTTAGGTACGTTTTTCTTTTTATTTTGTTTTGGTTTTACTTAAGTCCTAGTTTCAGTCAGTTGAAAAAGGCGACATTGGACTCAACTCAGACCAGTGTCGATCGACACCACGCGCAGACGAAGGTAAGTCTTCTATCTGGTCTTTTAAGTTGTTTCTAATCTTTCTTTTAGCTAACTTCGGGCTTGATAACACTGGGGACAGTGTTGTTTAAGTCTGGGGGAGGTGATTACTGACTTTGTGTTTTATTTTGAGAGTCAGTTGAGTCTTGAGTCAAAAGTTTTCAAAATTTGTTTTATTGAGTCAAAATCAGTTGGAAATTTCAGTTTTCTAGAAACTAACCACAGGAAGTTGACACTTGAAGAACCATTGCTATAAGAGTTGATTGCAGGACTTACTAAGTAGAAAGCTGCAAGTGGTATCAGTCTAACA
>JAHZTW010000001.1:73462879-73488878 GCA_020283515.1 Alliaria petiolata
ATTGTTAGGATAAAATCATTAGAGTTCTTCATCTGGATTTGTGTTTAATGCTTATTCTAGCTTCGCGACCTAGAATCTGATCTTAGGTTGATTAATAGATGCGAGAGTATTATTAATTGCCTGAACTAGTGTTAGATGAGCAAAATACCTATTCGCAAAGAGATTTGGTTTAGGATTTTGTGAACAATTGAACCTGATATTAATGCTTGTCTGAATTGTTTGAATTCGCAAAGAGATTTGGTTTTCTGGAATTTAGGCATAGATAATCTTCGCAGCGAGAGTTGGTTGATTTTACATTAGTGTTTCAAGTTCAAGAACAGGGCTTAATAATTCCTAACATTCGCCTAGACCTAGAATTTGGATCACCTGAGAATCTCCCTAAACCTAGCGTTTCGTCTCCTGAACTTAAATCGTTTAATTGCTTTCTGTCTTTTAGTTTCATATTCTCACTTAGCTTAGTTCGAAATTAGAAGTTCGTTGTGTGACTATCCCTTCTCTGTGGATTCGATCCCTAAGTACTACAACTGATCTCTTAATTTGAGAGAGTTGCTTAGGGTAAATTTGACCCATATCAAATTTTGGCGCCGTTGCCGGGGAAGGAGATTAGTTGCCTACAGATTTCTAGTATTAGGATTTTGTCTAGGTTTTTATTTTTGTTTTTGTTACTAATTTAGATTCTTATCTTTGGTTTCAGGTGCATACCCAGTATCAGAAGCAACAAGGAAGAGGAAACTAGACGCAAGAACCGAGCATATGTCCGCGTGTCGATCGACACAACCAGTATCGATCGACACCAAACATCAGCGTCGATCGGCACACCTCTAGCGTCGATCGACACCCGTCGCAGACAGAGATGGCGGGACTTGTGATTTTGACAAGGGATGAAGCTGGCAATCTGTTCGATACGGAAGGGCACCGAAGGAACAACCAAGGCCAGAAAATAGATGAGGCTGGCCTTGGTTGTTCCTTCGGTGCCAAGAAATTTCAGACGTACAAATCGGGTCACAACCGCAAGGAGTTTCAGACGTACAAGGATCACAAGCTCAAGAAATTTCAGAAGATCAAGCTCACGGATCACAACCAAATCGAGCTCACCCCTCACAAGCAAATCGAGCTCACCCTTCACAAGTAAATTGAGCTCACCCTTCACAAGCAACTCGAGTTCATGGATCACAATCAAATCAAGCTGAAGCTCGAGGAGAAAGACAGTCAAATGGATCGAAAACAGAAGCTCAAGGTTGGGGATCATGGTTTGGATGTTCAAATTAAGTTCTATGAAGCGTTTGATGGCGTATTGTTGGCATTTTCTTTTGTTTTTGTGGGATCATGGTTTCAGGTTTGTGTACTTGGTTTGATGTTTTCTCATGTATGGTGTGTCTTTTATTGTTCTCGAATCAAAGTTTCTGGTTTGTGAACTTGGTTTGGTTTTTTCCCATGTATGATATCTTGTTTAACAATCTTGTTTCAATGAACACAAAATGCTTGATAATTTTTATGGTTTGTAATGCTTGATAATTCAATCAACTTTTGTTTCACATACTCAATGATTAAATCAACTTTTTTTCCACACGACATTTTCATTAATTAGCAAATCTGATCACAACAAACAACAAACAACAAATCCGAACACAAAGAGACAACAATGACCAAAACTAAATCTATTACAACTCATTCTTCTCACACTAATAACCAAGACTAAATTTGGTCTCCTTTCCTTTGCCCATCATCAAGTAAACAATGACACAAGTCATGAAGAAAAGACAGACAAAACACAATATGTTCATCACTTTCCCTTTTCGGATTTCTATTTTGTTGCACATTACATCTTCCTTCAATCCATCAATCAAATTCTTCAACTCTTCAACCTCGGATTTTGCATTGCTAATCTCACTTTCAATTCTTCCTATTTTCAGTAAACCGTCTTGAAGCTCTTCAAACACAGCATCCTCAACCCAATTAAAAAAATGCCCCTGTTGCATAAACACATAAATATATGCATTTCGATTACAGTCTAAACACATAAACAACAAATTCAAAAACAACATAAACTTACATCTCTTTTGTTTGAAGGCAAGTTTTTGTCTCTTTGCTTTATACAACGGTAGAAGGGTCTTCCTGGATTCTCTTGCGTCTTAGATGTCAAAATCATTACACCTAAACCACACCCACATTTGGACGGGAAGCCACAGTCGTTTCCGACGCCGTAGGATTGTTCAGAGGGGGAAACCATCGATGATTGAGAAATAAGCGGAGAAACAGAATGGAAAAGGGGGTCTCAATGATCTCAATGCCAAATCGACTTCTCTATCAAGAAATTTCTGAGATTTCAATATCAGATGTTAGGGCTTGAGAATGATGAAATGGTGTTTGATTTGGGGGGTTTATCGAATTAGGAATTTTGGGTTAGCCGAAGAACGACGTCGTTTTTGGTTTAACGCCATGTCTAAACGGATTTTAACCCCATTAAATCGATATGTTAGTCGATTTAACGTCTTGCCTAATTTGGCGAAGTCAACGAAACTTTACGATTAAAAGAACGGTCAACTAAAAGTTTTATCATTTGAACTGGTGAAGCGATATGTCGCGCTTACAATGGCGTAAATTTGAAGGTTGAGCATTTAAATGGCATTTTTCCCAAATAAAAATCAAACAATACATACATGATTTATCTAGGAAAGGGAAAAAGAAGGGGATGCAAGATCAATATGGCCAACAAAAAAAAAAATTCGCTTCATTCGCAATAAGGCTCCATATTTTTCACTGGAGGATTCCTAATAACAACCGATTCAAAATTCGACACAAAACCTAATTTATTTGTTTAAAGCAAGGAAACTTACTATATACAAACTCAATCCCAATAAAAAAACAATACAAAGGAAAATCAACATACAATATAAACAATATGTTGAATGGATGTGTTTTAAGAAAAAAAGTTAAGAGTATTATATTTGCTTTCTAAGACTTTGTAAATGTCTAGTGAGATGATGCAATAGACATTTTTATTTCTATTAATTGAAATCTTTCTGTAAAACGGACATCATTACATTTTTCAAAAAAAAAAAATATATATATATATTTGAATTGGGGATAGAGGCTGTAAACAAAAAAAATGGGGATAGAGTGAAACATATGCGAGATTGTAAATTTATGTTCTCTAGATTAATCAACCTTATGAAAAGATTAAGTATTTTAAAAAAACATCATATCTCGAACTGGTTTACTATATGAAAAGTAGCGATCTAAGATGAGTTATTTACCTCTATTGATTAACAGACGACAAAGCAAGTAAACAGAATGGATGGTGGCAACAAAAGATGATGAAACAAAGATAATGAGAAATCAATTTATTGATCAAGAAAATCTCAAAACAAACTAAACAGAAAAAAAGAAAAGAAAACTGGTTTGGTTGTATATATAATTTGACAAAAAAATTAATGACTTAGATACGTGAAAAGACACAATGATTGGTGAAAGTTTCAAAGAGTTATTTTGTTTCATTGTCATCTTAAGAAGAAGAATCACAATGATTCATATCATTATACCATAAATAAAAATTTGTTATAATAACTATATTAAATTTTAAAATTGAATTCAAATTAGTGATTAAATGAACTTTTAACAAACCATTAGAGAATGGCTCATTATAACTTTGTCTACCAATTGATTCAAATCTTTCATTGTCCTTTAGCATATTTACAGATTCCGAAGTGCCATTATTAATAAATAAGTGTTATAGTTTACTGAAGGTTTAGCATTATCTGCAATACATAA
The DNA here is from genome assembly GCA_020283515.1 of Alliaria petiolata. Classification (NCBI taxonomy): domain Eukaryota; kingdom Viridiplantae; phylum Streptophyta; class Magnoliopsida; order Brassicales; family Brassicaceae; genus Alliaria; species Alliaria petiolata. The sequence goes on from JAHZTW010000001.1 coordinate 73,466,651, forward strand.
TCAAAATAGCTTAAATTGTCAAAATTATATTCTGACCATTATAATCAATTATTTATTCAAAAGCATTAGAAGCATATTACCAATATTGATTAAGAAAATTTTCTATAATAATAAAAAAAAAATAAAGTAAGCAGATTTGGTAATATATAGATTTTTAATGTGAAACGTCACAGTGATTGGTGATTTGATATTTTAAAGAGTTGCTTCTCTTTGTTGCAATCTCATGATTAAGAATCACAATACTTCACAAGTTGTAACATTTCGAGTGTGATAACAATATTAAATTTAAAAATTGAATTCATATTAGTGATTAAATCAAATTTTAATAAACCCTTAGAAAAGAGTGCATTATAACTTTGTCTACCAGTTGCTTCAGATTCTTTCATTGTCCATTAGCATATTTACATATTTTGAAGTGTCATTATTAATAAATAATTATTTTAGTTTATTGAAGTTCTAACATTATCAGTAATACATAATCAAAATAGTTTAAATTGTCAAATTTATATTTTGACCATTTTAATCACTTATATATAGATTTTTACTGTGAAAAGTCACAATAATTGATGATGTGACATTTAAAAGAGTTGCTTCTCTTTGTTGACATCTCATGATTAAGAATCACAATACCTCACAATAGTTGCAACGTTTCGAGTGTGTGTCTGTTCGATAAATAAAAAAAATATTAACCGTTAGATTAAAATTTTCGTTCAATCCTAAAACAAAGAATATTGACCGTTAGATTAAAATTTCCATTTACTACAAAAATGATGATGTCAGCAAACTCAACTTATCCGTTAAATTTTTAAATCAGAACTAATCAAAATCATTACAACAATTAGATTTGAGTTTTTCTTTCTATAAAAAAATGCTGACACAAGGAGTTCACAAAAATCATTTTGTTATTATATATAGATTGTGTTTAAATAGATAATTAATAATATTTGTATTTAGAAAATATTAATTTAAATATTTTTTAATTTATGTGCAAAAATCTAAACAACAAGTATATAAAAACATATGGAATATTTAAATAAAAATAAATTGTTTTATTTTAATTGATATTTTATATTTTCAATGCAAAATTAAATTCTTTGTTTTAATTATTTTTTACTATTTGCATCTTAAAATCTTTTTGATCATTGGTTCAATAATGTTTAATTAGACAATAAATAACATTTTTTATACAAAAAAAACCAAAAAATATTAAGTTTATGTATTTTTTAGTATGTAAGAGGGAATATCATCCAGATTAGTTTTGCCATTTTTATTACCTATCAGGGTCACTCATGTTCAGAACAAAACACAGATGATACACACATAAGAACTGTTTCTTGACAACCAGATTCTCAGGATATATATCTAAATTAACTAGGAGATCCTCATTGAATCGAGGAGAGTTCATGAAAATCAACGGGAACCGCGACGAACACTTTCTTCGTTTCGTGCAAGCGCATTTGCTAGCACGTCTATAGTCCAGTTCTTCAAGTCATCCTGATGAAAAAAAGGTAAACAAAGCAAATGAAGGTATTGATTTAGCCAATATGGTCAAGAGTCTGATCTGATTGATGATTAAACCAGAGGCTTTTTCTACCTTGCGCACAGGCTCTCCGGTTCTTATTTGCGCGTTTGGGCGAGCAAGCTTGGACTCGAAAGGTGTCCTTGGCCTTACTTCTCTAAACTCATCCCACTCCTCACGTTCGATCATCCTCACCGTGCCTTGCCCCGGTGGTGCATTCTTTATCTTGCGCTCAATCATTTCTTGGGATTTCGAATCATCGATCTTTGCAACAAAACCAACAATGGGAATCAGATCAATAACGAGGCCACAGGCTACTGAAGTCCTTGACAAGAAAGACACATTTTCACAAAGAGATGATAAAAGAAGAAGAAGAGAAGGCTTTACCATCATTAACACTTTTGCAAACAATGCGATACCGACCACAGCGAGGAACATAGGCATCGTTGCTGTGTCCAGATACGATCTTGATTCTGGAACCTCGACTAGAAACTGGTTCTTTATTGGGTTCCTTCGTTTCTTGCTTTTTTGCAAATCTGTTATCTTTTTCCTTAAGGTCTCCGTTGGGGCATCACTAGACGGCGAATGAAACCTTCTCTTAAGCAGTGTAAACAGCTGACTCTGCCGAGACATCGTAACCAGCAACAACGATCTTCTTCCTATAGCCGAAAGACATAGAGAAACACAGCTCAGCCAAATTGAAATTAATTAAAAACGATTTAAACCATAGACACAACTCCAACACAAGCGTCAAGCAGAAATTAACTTTCTTCATCTTTACTTCAATAAAAAAAATCTCTCTTTTTCTCTTACAAGAACACACACCCATCTTAGAAATGATGGAGGAGCCTATACCTGTCTCTTATAATCACCTCAATAAAGACACTTTGGATCTAAGATTCTTTGTAATCCTAAAAATAATCTTCCTTTAAGCTGATCATACTAAAAGCAATCTCAATGTGCAGACCCAATTGCGACCTACTTACAATGCTATACTTGGAATTTCAGACAACTTTATAGACGAGATGCTAATGCGCTATATGTTTCAAGAACTGAGTGACATAACCAAACCAAAAGAACCACAAATTTTCAAGAAATGACACATATAAGCTTCGTGGTGGCATTCTGACGAACACTTTGCGTGCAGCTTTTACTCAACATGACACATACGAAAGATTCAACATTTGCGCAAACACGGATTAAAGGGAAATCGAAATAAGTGCCTAGACAAACTTGCATTTGAACAAGAAACAACATTTTTCAAAGCGGAAGAGTGAAGTCGATGATTAAATCGATTGGTAAGAGAGGGGCGAAAGATGAGGAGATTTTCAGATGTAGAGACGTACCAGATCAAAGAGGGATTTGGGCAGACAAAAGATACTGTCTTTACTATTTGATCGCCAAAGACTTCTTCCTTTTTTTCTTTATCAAGGCCCTAAATCCCTAATTTTCGAAAATAAGAACTTCTAGTTTCTTCTGAGTTAGGAAACAATTTTGATTAGCGGAAGTGGGATTTTTTTCGTATATTATAAAACTAGTTAATAAGAGAAATCTATATACAATTTTACCAAACATAATTTCGAAATTATTTAAAGTGAAAATAATTTAATTAGTTTTAGGTGTATGTCAATAATATATATGACTAACAAAAACAATTTGTATATAAAATTTTATAATCGATTTTATTATTATTTTTATATGAACTAATTGCATATTTAGACTAATCCACAAGTATTACGATAGTAAAAATATCAATATTTAAGAAACATAAATAATTGTAAATTTTATTTTAAAATATTAAATATACATATAAAATAAAGTAATTACATTGAAGGTATACAAAAAAATTAGAAATTAAGAGATAATAAAATAAAATATCTGATATGAACAGTACAAGAGTTTTGTCGATTGTACCCTTAACTTTCACTTACTCTCTTTTTTCAATTCTCGGTAAAATAAGAAAAGAAAAAAAAAAAGAGAAAGAAGAAGGAGAAAGACTTGGCGAAAAAAAATGTTGGCGATGATTGTGAGTTGTATCGATGATGGTCGTGGTGATGGCGATATGGATGACGATGAAGGTGCCGGTGATTGTTGTGGTGACGATAATGATGTTCGTCGATAAATCTGTAATGGCGGCGGTGGTTGTGATGAAAGATGATGGTGATAAAAAGATGGTGATTGGATTACGGTGATGAAGGATGATGATTTGACGGTGGTGGAGAATGGTAATTTGATGGTGATGGTGGTGACGGTGGTGGTGATAGCGATGCTGGTTAAAATAGTGATTGTAGTACAATTATTATTCAGATATTTAATATTTTAACACGTTAAAAGTATTAATATTATGCAGATAAGTAATATGTTATAACATTACAAATAATATGCAGATATATAATATGTTACCACGTCAATATTATATGGATATATAATATGTTATCGCGCTACAATATTAATTTCAGTATTAATCACATAGTTAACCATTAAATTCACATAAGTTGACGGGCAAAGACGAACAGTACTGTCGGATGAACAGTTCGTCGATACAAAATCTAATGGTGACACAGATTTTGAGTTGAGTGTCATTTGCTGTAAATAAATTAAATCAAAAGGATTGATTTGTCATAAATACATAAATTATAGTGAGAAAACTAATAATACAATCATTACATATTTTTTTGTTAATAAACTGCTCAATCGTATATTTTGAACAAACTCACTCTATAAAATATATAAAAATAGATTATATATTTTTAAATTTAATATTGTTGATTAATTATCTAAAATTATATAAAACCGAATCAATATTTATATACTCTTAAATTTTTGATCCAATAAAAATATTTATAATATACAAAAATTTGATCAAATTATAATATAATATCTTAAAAAAATAATATTTTAACTTTTTGACCAAGTTAATTTTTTATTAAATTAAAAATTTATAATACTTAATTTTTTAGTCGAACTAAAATATTTATAATATTATAGGGTTTTTAACATATTAAAATATTTTTAATATTTTGACTGTTTGATATAATATTTATATTATTTAGTTAATTTATATGGTTCTATTAAAAATGTATATTAAACAAAAAAAAACTTATAAATATGAATAACTATTAAATCAAGCTTCTTACTTTTACAATTTTTTATTATTTATGTTCTTTTTATAATAATTTATAAACCATCTATACTACCTCATTTCCAATGTGGTGATGACACATCAGCATGATATAATTGTAAATAATTATTTTTAAAACACTATATATCATTTAATTGATGTAAAATCGCAATTAAAATTATTCTCTAAAAATAGTTTTCAATTAATATATAAGAGATATCGGCCAATTATATAAAGGTAAAAAGAAATATTTTTACATCAATTAAATATAAAAATGGATAATCAATTCATTTATAACATGCTCAAATTACTAATCTAGTGTGGTACATCCTTTACAAATCCATTTTCTGGTTCTTCTAGTTGTAGCCAAAACAAACAAAGTTAATATCACATAAAACATAACTAACTATATGATCTCTAATCTGAGCCATTAAAATTGATCTGACAGATTCGACTTGTCTCTCTGGTCAACGCCAGCTCTCTCTAGCTCCGAGACCTTTCTTAACAAACCTCTCTTCCTCCTAATTTCACTGTTTCATCCCTTCCCCGAGATTTTACGCCTCTTCACGCGTCGTGACGTCGATTCCACAACTGGGTCAAATTTCTCATCGTCTTCCGACTAATTTCCGGTGATCAAATTTCTCATCTCCTTCCCTGCATGTAAGTTAATCACCCCCCGATCTTGTTCTGTTCTTCACCAGATTCACAATGTTGTTCTTGAATCTTGATCATATCCCCAATTCGTTTCAGGGTTTTTGATGTACCAAAGTTTCTAATTCGACTTTTGAGGTTTCGATGATTCAGTTCCGAGTATAAATTGCGAGACTTTCTATTAAAAAAAAAATCAGGCAATGATGCAGCAAGAAGATCGAATCGGAGGAGATGAAGTAGACGAGACAGATCTAGAGTCTTTAACGAGCGCTAATCGTAGAGACGCTCATAGGTTTAGGGAACAGTTCTCAGGGATGGTGAGACAAAGAGCATATATATTCGACGGCGATGGTAAATACTACAACAAGGAATGGGATCTCGCGGAAGGAACAGGTAAAGAGTTTTGTTGGTACCATGTAGAGTTACCTAAAGGGAACCAGAAACTCTCTCAATCCGCACAGCATCTTATAGACGCCCTTTGTCCGCCATTGAAGCTGCAAGACATTCTTTCTCTTGTTAGCAACGGACCCTTTTGTGGGCATGTTGATGGAGCGCTCGTGTTTAGAGTTAACTCGCCTGGTCCTGCTTCAAGCAACTTTACATTCAAGATTGCTGCTAGGATCACTGAGAACTCTGTGATCACTGTGTCTTTAGGTAGAGTCCCTAGGCTTGGATTCTCTCCTATGGGCCAGTCGCTTTTATCTGAAGTCCCAAGCGTGGACTCTCCGTCGTACTATCGTGGCGAGCAGAAGGAGAGAAGCGGGATCGTGATCGAGGAGCACGTTCTTGAGTTCTTGCTGACGATGAACCACTCCGAGGAAGCTGATAACCCAGTGCCGAGCTCTGTGTCGAATCTTGTCGTGCATATCATTGATACGCATGTTGATCAGCTTCAAGATGTTGTCACTAAACTTGAGATCGAATTGGATGCGGTAGAACTCGAAATGGATAGAGGTTAGTTACCACTCTTATCTTCTTCAACATTATGCACATTTGCAGCTTTTTTTTAGAAAGTTTTTGTGTAGTTTCTTGTTTGTTTCGTATGAATGATCGTGTTTCTTGGACGATAGGTGGATTTGCTATGAAGAAACAGATGTTGGATGATAGAAGATTCCCGAAATTGCATCTCAACTTGCAGCGCCTTTTGCAGGTAAAGTCTTAAGCTTTCAAGAACACAGCTCTGCATAATCTCATGTCTCCATGTACTTTTTATTTGTTTGTATCTACTCTGAGTTAAAAACATTGGCATGAATCACCAAGCCTTAAGCTTTCAAGAACACTTTTTGCATGATTTTATTGTCTCTGCAGTAACTTTTACTGTTTGTATCTACTCTGGGTTAAAAACATTGGCATGAATCTCTCAGGTGATTGCACATGGAGAACAAGTGTTTCCACGAGTGAAGGAGAAATGTTCCACGAAGCCATGGTTTCTTGCAGAGGATATCAACTCATTGGAAGAGTTGATTGGGAGATTAAGGCGTTTAAAAGAGAACGTAGGCTTCATCGCGAACCGTGTGACCGCGATCCAAGCTGGTTTAGATAGCTGGCAAGCCGAGCAAATCAACCGAAAGCTCTATTACCTCTCTTTTCTTTCAATCATATTCCTTCCTCTATCAATCATAACCGGAGGTTTAAAAAAGCTCACCAAGAACTCAATACTCTGTTTCCATTTGTAGTCATTGGGAAACACTTGAAGTAATCTTTTGTTTGTTGTTATAATGTGCCAGTTTTTGGGATGAACGTTGGAGGAGTTCCTTGGACGGGACAAGACAAGCCGGAGCTAAGAGACGGGTTTAGAAACGTGATGTACATCTGTCTTATAATGCTGGTTCTAGTGTTGTCCTGCTTTGTTTTTCCGGCGTTATATAGTCGGATCGCTTCTTGGTGGAGAATGAGAGCTATGAACAGAAGTTGGTCTCTTAACAGAAGATCGTTCCAGAAGAGACCAAATATAGTACAAGAAAGAAGAGGCTACCTTAGGCTCTGAAAACAAAAATGACTTTCAAGGACTCTTTTGAAATCTTTCATTTGTTTTTCTTTCACGTTTTCTTTATTTCGCAGAACATTTTACTTCCTTCTCTTCCTCTTCTTGTCTACTTGTAATTCACGTTTCTTGAGTTTCACATTGTTCTGCTGATTTAGATCTTTACAATGTACAGATACTATTCTTTTAATCCTTAATTTGTTATAGATTCGTTTAAATACTCAAGTGTGTGAAAGAAGTGAAGCAAGTCCTTGTAGTAGCTTAACGTCTGCTTCTTACTCTTTGAATCTTCTGTAATTTACAAAGTTCTGTACCATTTTGCTAACAACAAGCTTACAAGAGACTTAAGATGAATGGATAATGGACTCTAGCTGCACCTTTCATAACACTCTAAAAAGTTAACCATTTTAACCATCTTCAGTCTCTTGTAAGAGTCCATATGCAGAGAGGGTCATGTATAAAGATTGAACATGGGAACATGGGCCGATCAGTGATCTTGAGTAGTACCTAAGGAACAACAGGGGACAAACCATCTACGATGTCGTAGATATCTCAGGGCCTTACACGCAAACCTAAATGGACGCATTTGGACAATGTCATACCTAAAAAAAGCATATATTATCGACTAGATTCAAGACAAATTGTTCGGACTTGCTAAAAATGATTGAAAATCCGGTGGATTGACTTCATAGTAACATTGATGGGGTCTAAATAGTCGTCTGAGATTTGAGGATTTCTTTGTGGACTCGTCGAGCTTTAAATTTTTAGGACCCTAAGCTGCAAGTGCACATCGTGCGTTGTAGTACTTAGGGTATCGATCCACAGGGAAGAGGTCAACTGCAAAACAGAAGAATCAGGGCAATCAAAGACGCATGGAACTGGGGTTTTGGGGTAAGTGTCACGGTTTTTGCAGAAAATAATGAAAGCAGTATCACGCCTTATGTAGAGAAGGTTGTCAATCTTTTCTATAACCAACGGGAAAAGGAAAATAAATTTTAAGACTTGTAAATAGGAAATCAGGTAAACAGTGCGGGAAAAGTAAATATTGAAGTGCGTAAATCTCGATGTAAAAGCAGATGGGGCGAACACGTTGGAAATCTTCTCGGGAAATCTATGGGGTTCTAACTAGAAATCAAACATACGAAAGTTAAGCCAACGAGACTAGGCGATTTTCCCTAAACTGATTCCCTGGTTTTAACAACCTAACTCTATCAAGCAAGGTCGATATGTGAACATCAATTTCGCAGGTATAATGTCGTATCCAGCGTCCTAGACGAACACACAATAAGATCGAGACAATAAACATTCATACATCTTTTAAAGGATGCTCTCTACCCTATTTTGGTCTAGATCTGAGATTCAGGACGTTCGTCGCTCTCATGACCCTGCGATCATAATATAGTTCATGACGCTGGACTCATGCAATAAGAACGAATATGGCGAGACAGAAAACCCTAATATTCGGCCTAAACAATCGGTTCAACAACAATTAATGAAATTCCTCATAGATCCCCTTAAAGAACACCCAACGAAAAATAAACTACTCATACATGAAAGAAGAAGTAGAAAACGTGATTGATGAATGCATAACTTGTATAAATCAAATAGAAAGAAAGAGGGTTCAAGAACAAATCAATCTCCCTCAAAGAACAAGGTGAAAACCACGAATCAGAGATTCGCGGCCGCCAAAGAGAATTCTGTAACTTAGAGTATTTTGAATGAAAGCTGATATGATATAAAAACCCTAAACGACGAGTATATATAGGTCTTCAAGTGCCCTAGGTCGTGAATTAGGTCTTGGCTTGCATAAGACGACTGCGGGTTTAAGTTGGGCTTCAAATGGGCTCGGGAATCCGTGAGAGGCCTGGCCGTGCGAGCGACTTGCCGTGGCGCGGCCACTGGTCGTCTAGTTCGGCCGTGGCGCGGCCAGCTCGTCCTTCCAGGTGCTTGACGGACCTTCTTGCTTCTTCCATAACTTGAGATCCAATAGTGGGATTGTTCTCAAACCTCTCCGAGGTGAAAGACAGCCGATAAGGGTACCTTGTATCCAAATATAAGCTTGATCTTGTGATGGAAAGACCTTCATTTGATGTTGAACTTCTGTCCTCGAGCACTGTTTCCGGGATTGTCCATTTTGCTCCAAAATATGCGTCTTTTGCTAAGTTTACCTGAAAAGAGTCTTGAACAACCAAATACTCGAAATCTAGTGTTTATGCATTAAAACCTTAGTGAAATGCTTATTAAAGCACTCACTTATGATAGTAAAAACGGGTAAAATATGCATGTTATCAACTTCCTCAGACTTAAACTTTGTTTGTCCTCAAACAAAACAGAAATCTAAGTAAGGAAAAGAGGTTTGAAAACGTGAAAACTCACCAATATTTGGGAACTCATCAAGTCTAGCAATCGACCTGTTTGTGCCACGTAACTCGGAATCTAGCTTCAAGGCGTTTGGGTCTAGTTACCTTGAGCTTTTCACCCTTCCCGGATACGCTTCATGGTCCCTTTGAGTATTTCGAGCTCTCTCTTGTTGACCCCTTTATTCATTTAGGCGTGCGGTCTCTATCGAGGGAGTATTGGTCGACGAGACATTATACTCTTCTCTTCCAAACATCTAGACAAAGACATTTCAGACACAACTCTCCTATTTTCTCTTCCCTTAGTCGATTTCTCCCTACTTTTCTAGGGTATCATTTTATTTTTTCTATCGACTTTCTTATTCCATTTTTTTTTTCTTTCTTCTTAGCTTGAGAATGATCACTTCTTTGAAGTTTACATGATTGCTGCGAACCGTCATTGTCCTTTAAGGAACTCTGGTTGCCATTCTCAAACTAAGACTTTTCTTTTCTATATATATTTTTTTTCTTCTTTTCTATAACAAGGGAAGATCAAGGAGAGGTTGCATTGCATCTACTTAGTCATGCTAGAGTCTAAAAGAGGAGCAAATTTCGAAGTACCTCAAGGCCCTTGACTTGAAGTTTTGATTCATTAGGTGCGGAGTTAACGCAAGATCCTTCGTGTACTCTAGAGATTAGAACTTTCTCCGTTGGAATGATCCACTCTCCGTGTTCAACTTAGTAAACCTTGCTTCTAGACCCGTGAGAATGGTCATTAAGGTTCCTTGTTCGAAATGACTTGTTAGCAAAGTTCATAGTTTCCGACTAAAAGAAAAAAAAAGTTTTGACTCTATAAAACGACTCGATAAATGATGTAAGTATGCATAAGACTCATTAAATAAAAGTAAAGTTAGTAATATAAGAAACCTCCCAGACTTAAATCAAACTGTCACCAGTTTGTTTAAATCGAGTTGAGGTGAAAAATATAGGTAAATTCAAGTACAAGCTTGTGAAGACTTACTTGAAAGTGGCGTTGGGATTGGTATGGGTGGATGGACGTGTGTTATGATTGAGCTAAGGACTTGATCATTCTCCTTATGTCCCTCCTTAGAATCGATTTATTTGAACAAAATAAATCGAAAACTTAGCTCGAAAGGAAATGTGTTGCGCGGTTGAGCTTCCTTGCTTCGTTTGGTGGTGGTAGCTGTGTGATGGTGATGTTGGCGGCTGGTGATGATGATGATGATTGGGGCACGCCTATGTAGAGAAGAACAGGTACTCCGGTTGTTGAGTACTCGTCTTTGTTCCTCGACCTTTGTAGAACACTGTGAATGAGAGATGGAAAATCTTCCGTCCTTGTGTCTTGAAGATTGCGTCACCTCAGAAACTTGACTTGAAGTTTGGGTCTATGCTGGCCTATCCAGTGATCTGTTCGGGATCCCGGAAGACAAGTGTTGCTAGTTCGAACTTCAATGCCATATGAAATTCTTACTTGGCTTCGGTAAAGGTTTTGGTCGCGGAAGAGAGAAGCTAGTCTTCGGGAACTTTTCTCTTTGTGGTTTGGTGAAGGAAGTTACATCTTCTTCCTTCTGGAGCTTGTACAACGGTTTTCATCCTCTAAAACCATTGTATTCTTCTTCGTCTTCATGGATACAGGTCCGTTGAACGTGCTTGACGAAGTAAGTAGAGAGATGGATCATTGACTTAACTTGACTTGGATGGAGTCTCGTCTTGTCTCGATGTCTTGGATGCAACAGCAATGTTCCGCGGTTGTGGAAGAGATCTTTGCAGTCTTTAGGATGTTTTCAGGCCATTGAATCAAGGAGGATGCTTGAAAGGCTTGAAACAGGTTGAAGGAGATCCGGTTTGATGAGGTCGGGATGGGGAACGTCTCAGACGGCGGCCGGCCGCGCGAAGTGTTGTCGCGGCCACGGCCAGGCGTCTCGCCTCCGCACCATCGTGGCTCGTGGCGCGGCCAGGCTCCTTCTGGCCGGCTCACGGGCTGTTCGTCGCCCGGTGAGTGTTCTTCGAGCCTCCTTCTTCATATTTTTTGGTCTTTTCTGGTTTTTGTGATTTTTTGTGCTTTTCTTGGTTTTCTGATTTTTTTGTGCTTTTGGGGTTTATGAAAATGCTGTAAACTAAGAAGAAACCAAAACTAAAAATTAGTATGGTTAAGGAGATGAGAAAGAAAGTACCTAAAATGGGTTGTCTCCCATTGAGCCGCTCTTGTTTAGAGTCTTTTAGCTAGACTTTGGTAGTTTGAGAGCTTAGTTGGAGGTGGAGTTCGGCCTTAGGCAATGTCTTTTTGCCTTCTGCGCGGCCTCTTCTCCTAAAGGCTCCTCGAGTCTCTCTATGATAGCATCTTCATCCTTCTCTAGAAGATTTTTCTCCATGGTGTAAGGTACCGCTGGATAGAACTTCTTCCCATCGATATTGGCAAATGAGACTCGCCTGTTCGGCCAATCTATGATGGCTCATGCGGTAGCTAAGAACGGCCATCCCAAGATGAGAGGTGCAGCTTCTTCTTGGCGTGTTTGACTATGTAGAAGTCTACCGGGATTCTACAATCGCCAATGATGATCGGGAGATCATAAATGACTCCTCTCGAGGTCGTGAAAGATTGGTCCGCCAATCCAATCCTGATCTCAGTAGGGAAAACGCATTTCATGCCGAGTTTCTGTGCTACACTTGCTGGCATGATGTTTATGCATGACCTTGAATCGCATAGAGCGTTCTTGAAAGTGTTACCTCGGATGATGCAAGTTGTGAGGTATTGCTCGTGGCCTTGAATCTTGTGGAGGTTTCTAATAGGCTTTCCGTCTCTAGCGAGGTTGAAAAGGCTCTGGATGTCAGACACTGTCTCCCTGCTCTCATGGAAAAGATGTCCGATCAAGTGATTCCTCCAGGCCTCCACGAAATCAACTTCAGGAGGAAGTTCCTGAACAACCCTGTTGAATTCTACGAGTGCCAACGGCTCGATTCGGTTCTGGTGCCACTCATACTTCTTTGTTGGGGGCATCATGATAGCGTCCTTGGCGGCTGAATGTCTAGCTTGATTAAAGTAGACTTCAATGTTGACCTTTTTTTCCAAGCTATCTTGAAAGAATTCGGCCAAACCCTAATTTTTCCAGGCGTCCTCGAATGACATCTCCATAGGGAGTTTCTTGACTTTAGCATTAAACTCCATGAGCTTCTCCCTTTGAATGTGCATCGTGATTGGTCTAGCGTGGCTAACCTTGTTTCCTGCGGTCGAACGGACGGAGGTCTCTTCCTCTAGAGGTCCTTGAGACGAATACTTTGACGACCCGGTCGAATATGTCTCCTCGAACTCGTAGTTTGAATCACTCGAGCAACTGGCAGTGAAGCTCGTTTCGGGACTTGAGAACCTTGTTTCGGTGATGGGTTCGACCGCATTGCATGGTGCAAACGTGGCTGGGTTCGGGCGGCGGTCCGGTGCTCTCGGCGTGCCTCTCCGGGTTGCTCGGTGGATCGAGACTTCGGAGACCTCTTTAGTCGTTTCCTCCAGAGGGTAGGTAGCCTTCTTGGTTCCGCCAATGTTCAGTGCAGAGACCACCTCGCCAAGTCTCTATTGTTCTTTGGTCAGCCTCTCTATCGTCAGCCTCCTCCGTTTTGTCCTCAGATCGTCTTTGGTCTTCTATGAATTGGAGGATGTCAGCTTCGGCTCGATCTCTATTGACATAGATAGAGTCGTTGGTCTCTTCAAGCTTTTCATTCAAGGCGCGGATGTCTTCCATGCTCTGCTCGAGGATATGTATGCGATGTTCGAGTGCATCGGAGATCTTCTTTAGCTGGATTACATTGTTGGCTGCTTGTTTTTCATGCAGCTTCATCTCCTCGGAGAGAGCTTCCATCTTAGCGAGAAGTTCGGCCTGAACTTCGTCTATACGCCCATAGACAGCTTTAGTGCAATCCGCCTGATATACCACCATATCATTGATCGAGTCTATGAGTTTGTCGAGCTGGCGGGCTTGCTCGACCTCTGTGTCCAGGTGATTGACCCTCAGATCTTGTCTTTGGCCAGCAAGTCGCGGGTCACGTGGAACGTGAGCTTCGGAAGCAATTTCAGCCTCTGGGGTCCAGGGTCGTGTTGTTTTTGGTTCGTGGGAACCTCCATGGTCTTAGGGTTTGTGAAACTCATAGAAAGAAATTTAGAAGTTAGAGAAAAAGAATGTCTTTGAGTTGTGATCCTGACCTTTGCTTTGGACAGCGAAACGCAACCTCCCCGGCAACGGCGCCAAAAGCTTAATGGGGTCTAAATAGTCGTCCTAGATTGGAGAATTTCTTTGGGGACTCGTCGAGCTTTGAATTTGTAGGACCCTAAGCTGCAATTGCACAGCGTGCGTTGTAGTACTTAGGGTATCGATCCACAGGGAAGAGGTCAACTGCAAAACAGAAGAATCAGGGCAACCAAAGACGCAGAGAACTGGGGTTTTGGGGTAAATGTCATGGTTTTTGCAGAAAATAATGAAAGCAGTATCACGCCTTATATAGAGAAGGTTGTCAATCTCTTCTATAACCAACGGGAAAAGGAAAATAAACTTTAAGACTTGTAAAAAGGAAATCAGGTAAGCAGTGCGGGAAAAGTAAATATTGAAGTGCGTATATCTCGATGTAAAAGCAGATGGGGCAAACACGTTGGGAATCTTCTCGGGAAATCTATGGGGTTCTAACTAGAAATAAAACATACGAAAGTTAAGCAAACGAGACTAGGCGATTTTCTTTAAACTGATTCACTGGTTTTAACAACCTAACTGTATCAAGCAAGGTAGATCTGTGAACATCTATTTCGCAGGTATACTGTCGTATCCTGTGTCCTAGACGAACACGCAATAAGATTGAGACGATAAACATTCAGACATCTTTTAAAGGATGCTCTCTACCCTATTTTGGTCTAGATCTGAGATTCAGGACGTTCGTCGCTCTCAAGATCCTGCGATCAGAATATAGTTCATGACGCTAGACTCATGCAATAAGAACGAATATGGTGAGACAGAAAACCCTAATCTTCGGCCTAAACAATCGGTTCAACAACAGTTAATGAAATTCCCCATATAATGAAATTCCCCATATATCCCCTTAAAGAACACCTAACGAAAATAAACTACTCAGACATGAAAGAAGAAGTAGAAAACGTGATTGATGAAAGCATAACTTGTATAAATCGAAAAGAAAGAAAGAGGGTTCAAGAACAAATCAATCTCCCTCAAAGAACAAGGTGGAAACCACGAATCAGAGATTCGCGGCCGCCAAAGAGAATTCTGTGACTTAGAGTATTTTGAATGAAAGCTGATATGAAATAAAACCCTAAACGACGAGTATATATAGGTCTTCAAGTGCCCTAGGTCGTGGATTAGGTCTTGGCTTGCATAAGACGGCTGCAGGTTTAAGTTGTGCTTCAAATGGGCTCGGGAATCCGTGAGAGGCTTGGCCGCGCGAGCGACTTGCCGTGGCGCGGCCACTGGTCGTCTGGTTCGGCCGTGGCGCGGCCACTGGTCATCTGGTTCGGCCGTGGCGCGACCAGCTCGTCCTTCCGGGTGCTTGACGGACCTTCTTGCTTCTTCCATAACTTGAGATCCAACCGTGAGATTGTTCTCAAACAACTTCGAGGTGAAAGACAGCCGATAAGGTTACCTTGTCTCCAAATATGAGCTTGATCTCGTTTTGCGAAGGCCTTCATTTGGTGTTGAACTTCTGTCCTCGAGCACTGTTTCTGGGATTGTCCATTTTGCTCCAAAATATGCGTCTTTTGCTAAGTTTACCTGAAATGAGTCTTGAACAACCAAATACTCGAAATTTAGTGTTTATGCATTAAAACCTTAGTGAAATGCTTATTATAGCACTCAGTTATGATAGTAAAAACGGGTAAAATATGCATGTTATCAAACATCAACTCGTTATGGAAATACGAAATACGAAAATACGAAAAAATAAAGTAGAAGATTTTGAAATCAAAAGATTAACAAGAAAAAAAAAAACAGAGTCAAAATTAGGGTTTCGTAAAAACTAAACTTCGATAGATTTTCTCAGACGAAAGTAATCTTTAAAGATTTTAGTTTGATTTCAATACTAGGTAACGAAAGCTGTTATTCTCTTACAAAAGGAACGAAAGCTGGAAACTACCTATTTTCCATTTAAATCACACCATTACCTACACGTTAGGTACTAATCTTATTCTAATAATCCAATCCCTGACGGGCAGTGGGGGGGGGGGGGACATTCGAGTTTCTCACGCCGCTTACAACATTCCTAAAATAGAAGATCTGAAACCATCCATCGCACGGGAAAGGGGATCTATCGAGTAGCAAACCAGGTTTGAAAGAGATGGGTAGGTAGAAAGCCTGTCTCTTATACACATCTAGATGTGTATAAGAGACAGACCTGAAGTAGCCAAGTCAGGATCCATCCGTCGCAGGGGAAAGGGGATCTATCGAGTAGCAAACCTGCAGACTTACTAATTTTGTATGGTAAGATAATGGTACCGAGTAGCAAACCATACCAAATTAGATTTCGAATGGTGATGCAGATTAAAAAATGTAGATCAAGCATGTAATACATATCAAGCAGAACAAGCACATATCAAGCAGAAATGCAGAACAAATATAGATTTAACAGATCAAACAAATTTACCGAATCATCATATTTGATTGAACGGTAAAAAAGTAAAAGTTATACAAATTAAATATTTAAAAATAAAACAATACAAAATTTTATATGTAAACAATCAATATAAGTATTTTAATTTATTAGTCTAATAATTGCAATTAAAATATAAAATATCAAATAACATGCATGAATTCATGAGTGTATTACATAAAAATGTACTTTAGAAGAATCATATTTTCTATGTTTTAACTTGTTTAGTTTGTATTGTATTGATCCTAGAGGATGCTTAATTTTCTCTATTTGGTGTATCGTGGAAGAGTAATGAATGAAAAAACAGTTGAAAAAAAAAAAAATCATCTTACAAAATAAGCACTTTATTCCAATTGGATAAATCCAACTACGAACCCAACTGCTCAATCGGAGTTCATTAGACTTGCTCAATTTTGTTTTACAGATTTGAGTGGTGATTTGTTTAACAAAAAGAAGTGATCTTCTAATGTGAGTGAAACGCAACATTTGATAAAAATCAGCAAGATTTCGACAGAGAGAAGTAATCTTCTGGACTATTATCCAACTAAAAGAATTCATGAAACGATCCCAAAGTTAGTGTGGATAAGTTTACGTGGATAGCACAACGTGGATACGTTTCCCTGAACATCATATCGTGGATACAATTAACTTATGTTATCATAGATAATTATTTGTACACTAGTTAGTGTCGACAAAATATTATAGATTCCATAAGATGGACAAATTGCAGGAACAATGTATTGTGGATCAAATATCGTAGACTCAGTTCATGGCTCTCTACGTTTGTGTGGATAACACATCGTGGATATGTTTTCATGGATACAATCTATTAATATTATCATGTATGAACTATTTGCAGACTAATTAGTGTGGACAACGTATAATGGATAACATATGATGGACAAACTGCAGGAACAACATATTGTGGCTAAAGTATCGTAGGCTCGGTTCAGAGCTCTCTGTATTCGAAAACATACCTTGATATGGACACTATGTCATGGACTAAGGAACAAATGTTCGGATAGCAATGGACGGGTTCCATTGGATGATAACCCACAAATATACGACCATATACTACATCCACAAGTGACTATCCATGGAAATATCATCCATGAACTAATCTCATCAATCAAATAAAATTGGTTTCACCGTGAACCAAGCAGCACGACTAAATATTAGAGAATAAAACTAGAGCTTAAGAACATCAAAATACAATCGTTTTGTGGTTCAAATCAGCATTCATGAATCTATATTTTCAAATAAATTAGTTACAACCTAAACATAAGTATAAGACAACAAATTGGACCCAAAATAATTCAATTGCTTCCAATACTAGGTGACTTGGTGTTGTTTGAGGTGAATTGAAACAACCTGAAGCTTCGTTTTTATCAGCGACAACATTTTGTTTTGTTCTTCGATTCTTGAGACTAAAGTTAAAGCTTCTCAGTTAGTGTATAGAATAACAAAAATGTCTCATAGTTTCTCTGTAATTTTATCGAACATGTGGGGTGCAAACTTAATTGGTACAACCTAAAAAAGATGATTTATGATTTGTTTTTTTTTCTCTTCTCAGATTTATGGTTGTAAAGTGAGGTAGATATAAGAACTGAAACTAATAATCGATTAGGTTGAAGGATTGAAGGTTTTATGGACATAGAAGGTGGAATGATGGATGAATTAAAAAAAAAAAATGAATAAAGAATAGTTTGTCAATTTTTTTTTTTTTTTTTTTTGGCCGGGTTTCGAACCAAGGTGGTGGTACCCACAGTTGTGGGTCCATTACCACCAGACCACAACCGCCCGATTAAAAAACTGTTAGGATAAACTTTTTATAGTGATAGGCCCGACCGCAAAGCGGCTCCATATCCAGGAAAACCCCCACCTCCGGCCTAGACCTACGGGTTAGTATACACCGCTTGTCCCTACCCGTATGAAGGAGTTTTTATTTGGAGAGGCTCAGTAACACCGTGGCGACAGAGAGACTCGAACTCGAGACCTTTGGCACTCACCAAGTAACTAGATAGTTGAGGTTAATATAGACTTTAACCTATGTGAAGGTGCATCATATCTAAAAAGTGACTTTATGTGTAATATGATTCTTAGAAAGTGCCTTTTAATGTAATATTCTCTTTATGCTTTATAATTTTATTGATTGGAATTTTATTTTTCAATTTTACGAAATTTTTCAAATTATTCAATCTCATAATTTTTTTCTTTTTTTTCTTCACTTGCATTAAAATTTAATTATAATTATTAATTTAGAAATGAAGATTAAATCACTAAAAAATACATTTAAAATTTTATATTATATAATATTTATATGTTTATGATGTTTTAAGTTAAATTTAAAATTTAGTTACCTTATATTTATGTTATATTGATTTTAAATAGTTAAATTAGTTAATAATTGGGTTAATATTTATCAGTATTATTCAATGGTTTTTTGAAATTAAATCTCATATGGACCATTGAGGGGAGACTGATATCTCATCACTGGAAAGCTTCCCTTCATCTTTTATATTATCGATTTATATTAATATATTATAAAATAACACTAAATTTTGTAAACAAGTATTAATTATTTGATTTATATTTTAATTATTAATAACAATAAAAATAAATTATAATGTATGTGTTTTTCTATTGATCTAAATATTATATTTTTTTTAATGAAGCTATTTGTTATAAACGATGCAAAAAAATCAACATGCAAAACTAGTTATTGCAAACAAATTATATAAGAATTATGAATTTGTAAAATAAATAAATAAATATATATATATATATATATATATAATTTTTTAAATAGAAACATTGTTATGTTTATTGATATTTATAAAAGAAAACAAATACAATATATATATATATATATATATATATATAAATTTTGATGCGTCAAAGTTGTTAATTGATATGATCGTGACACGTGTGGAGTTAATCGATAAAATTTTGACACATGTTAAAAAATTCAACCAATTAGATTTTAACATAATGTTTACGTATATCTTAAAATTAGTTTAAATTTTTTTTTTTATGTTTTTCAATTAGATTAAATAAATTATATAATTGATTTTTAATACTAAAAGAAAAAAAAAACAAAAAAGTAAATAAGAAAATTTAAAAAAAAAAGAATTTTTTTTTTTATGTTTTTCATTGTTAGAATAGATTTAACCATTTTGGTTATCTGTTTGGTTCGTTACGCTTCACACTTCGAATTAACCATAATTTTTTAATTTAATTTAATAAATGTTTGGTTTCATTATTCACAGAAAAAATAATTATTAGAGACTTAAAACACAATCATGATATAACTTAAACAATAATATAATAAAATTGTGTTTTTATAAACAAAACACCATAAAGAAGAATATGTTATTTTTATTATGATTAAAATATATTAGTAAGTAAAATTTAGATTCAAAATTATATAATCAAATACTTATCTTAAAAATGAAATGCTTAAAATAAAATAAAATAAATATATATTCCAATTTAGGAAAATATACAATCTTATGATATAAATCTTGATGCTTCAAATTTCCTATTTAACATGATCACGACACGTGTTAATGTCTATCGATCAAATTTTGACACTATGGAATAGATTATGTTTGAGAATGTAAACTTTCTATTTGTATTTTTCACAAAAAAATAAGTACTTATTTTATTATATCAAAATCCTATCTGGAAATCGTAATAAAATAAATAAATAAATAAAACTATATTTATCAGTAATTAAGAAGGAGAAAAAAATAAATAAAAAACAAAAAAACAGAGCCACATGATTGGAAAATATTTACACCCATATGCACTTTTCTAAACTCATATTACAGAAAAAACACTTTCAACAATTGAGACACTTTCACTACTTGAAAAGACATTCTTGCGCTTCTCTAAGGTGGGGTTATTCAATTTAATAATTTAATGGAATTTGAAAGAATTTTCAATTCTTTTCAATTATAGTTTTATTCAATTCTTTTAAATTCATGTGTTATTGGATTGGTTATTTGTATAGGTTCTATTAAATTACATTGAATTCTAGTGTGATTCAATTCATTAATTTTATTAAATGTTAGTGTTATTCAATTTTGTAATAGCTTTGATATATTATCATTTAGAAGGAATTTAGAATCTCACTTAAAATTTGTAAAGAACCAATTCTTACCATTTTTCCTCTGATTTTAATAGAATTAGTTTAAATTCTAACAAAATACTTAAAATTACTTGAAAATCAATTATTTTTGAATTCTTGTACATTCTTTTTAATTCAATCATCCAATACCACATTTTAAAACTTTTCATTGCCGATCTGTAAACAAATCTCACTAACATTCTCTATCTTGCCGACTCATTCTCCGTCACGAAAAACCCTCAGACAAATGCATATTCCATCGGTGATCTTAGTCGAAATCATGCACCCATTATCGATTGCTGCCAAATTTTGCAGAAGAAGCTTATTCTGTTTGCCACGAGCCACCGCCGCAGCCTCTTTGTCTTCCTCCAAACCGTCGCCGCCGCTTTGTCTTCCCTAAAGTTAACAGATCCACACTCCTAGTTCCGATTGCAGTGACAACAGAAGGCATATACTCCGATATAGCAATTACATCAACAATCTTCAAATTCAAATTTTTGTAGTTGATAATTTTGATTGTGTTGAATGTTTGGTAATTTGATCTTGGTTTCTCGATTACTTAGTGTGTTTGCTCGGATTGGCTTTGAGCCTTGTTCGAAGACCATAGATTTTAAATAATTTAGGTTTTTATTTATTATTGATGGAGACGGTTACTATATAGATGTTCACGTTTTGATGATACAATAGATGGTTACTGTCTACGATAGCAATGAAAACGTTTAGTGGACACGTTGCTGTTGATCACGACCATGATGTTACGGTTCAGAAGTGTTTCCAATTATCGTGGACACTTTTTAATGGACAACAAATAATGGATACATTTTTCATTGGCCACACTTGTCCCCACTTTTAGTGCTTAATAAAATGATGGATACGGCTGCTCATTTCCTTTCTGCGTACAGAAACTCATGGCTTTTTGGGCCTCTTCATGAAATTACTCTACTTCTCACCACCAAGATGTCCCATTTCGTGCAAGCTAATCCATGCTCTCTTGACCAGGCAGCTACTGACCAAAAAATAATATGAGCAATGGATGGTGTTTAGTTGACAGCTGCTTTGGGACCCTACTTTAAGGAAGATTGCGGGGACTTTAGGTCCCAAATCTCAATTCGTAGAGGTAATAGCCGATTGTCTAAAAGGTAGAATATCTAGTTCATATCTCTATTGTATTTTTTTCCTTTTATCCAATCTCACTATTTGAGACATGATTTTTTTTGGATTTTCTCCATTTCTCTTGTTGTCTTGCAGATTGTTGATATGTGTCAAATTTACCATAAAGCAACTCTCTCAAATTAAGAGATCAGTTGTAGTGCTTAGGGATCGAATCCACAGAGAAGGGATAGTCACACAACGAACTTCTAATTTCGAATTAAGTTAAGTAGAAAGATGGAATTTAAAACACAGAAAGCAATTAAAAACGGTGTAAGTTCAGGAGACGAAACGCTAGGTTTAGAGAAATTCTAAGGTGATCTAAATTCTAGGTCTAGGCGAATGTTAGGAAATATGAAGCTCTGTTCTTAAACTTGAAACACTAATGTAAAATCAACCAACTCTCGCTGCGAAGATTATCTATGTCTAAACCCTAGAATTCCAAATCTCTTTGAAAATCCTATCGATTCAAACAAGCATTAATTTCAGGTTCAATTGTTCACAAAACCCTAAACCAAATCTCTTTGCGAATAGGTATTTTGCTCATCTAACATTAGTTCAGGCAATCAATAATACTCTCGCATCTATTAATTAACCTAAGATCAGATTCTAGGTCATGAAGCTAGAATAAGCATTAAACACAAATCCAGATGAAGAACTCTAATGATTTTATCCTAACAAT
>JAHZTW010000001.1:73511607-73587511 GCA_020283515.1 Alliaria petiolata
CGGAAGGTTTGGTCTATCCGGACTACAAAAGTGTACAGCAGCTATCCGTATTATGGCATATGGTTGTGCGGCTGACAAGGTTGACGAATACCTCCGGCTCGGTGAAAGTACTGCGCTCTTATGCTTGGAAAATTTCGTGGAAGCAATAATATATTTATTCGGGGATGAGTATCTAAGAAGACCCACACATGATGATCTTCAACGGCTACTCCATGTTGGAGACGTACACGGATTTTCCGGGATGATAGGGAGCATCGATTGTATGCATTGGGAGTGGAAGAACTGCCCCACCGCTTGGAAGGGGAATATACCCGTGTATCTGGAAAACCAACAATTGTTTTAGAGGCTGTAGCTTCACATGGTCTCTGGATTTGGCACGCGTTGTTTGGACCTCCAGGTACCTTAAACGATATCAATGTTCTTGATCGCTCACCAGTATTTGATGATATTTTAGAAGGCCGAGCTCCAGCAGTGAATTACTTCTTCAATGGACGTGAATATCATATGGCTTACTATCTCACATATGGTATTTATCCAAAATGGTACCTTTTATTCAATCAATTCTAATTTCTCAAGATCCTAAAGCAGCGTTATTTGCTACAAATCAAGAATCTGTCCGAAAAGATGTTGAGCGTGCTTTTGGAGTCTTGCAAGCTCGATTTGCGATTGTCAAAAACCCGGCTCTTTTTTGGGATAAGGTAAAAATTGAAAAAATAATGAGAGCATGTATCATACTTCACAATATGATAGTCGAAGACGAACGAGATGGATACACTCATTTTAATGTATCGAAATTCGAACAAGGAGAAGGCAACAGTGGCGGAGGCACATGCAAGGGAGGGGGGTCAATTGACCCCTATAAAATTTAATGTTTAATGTGTTTTTAGGAAATTTTGTAATATTGACTCCATTGAAATATTTTTACTGACCCCTATAAATCTAAATCAAACCTAAATCAAACCAAAATCCAATGAAAATTTCTACTTGAATCTTTTAAATTTAATACAATTTCACATTAAAAATCTAAACTATATAATTGGATTCATAGTTAAGCAAAAAAACAGTAAATATGTGTCGTAAATAAGTTGTAGTTTATTTTTTTTAAACGGAAATAAGTTCTAGTTGATTATACAAAAAAGTTTAAAGACTTGCTGTTTTATTTAGAATTTGGTTTTCTTTATTATATAATTTTTAATAAATACATGTTGTTAGTTTAAATAAAATTATGAATTATAAATGTAATATTTTAACTATAAGCTACTTTTAAAATATGGCTCACAAATACAAAAAAAAACTTTAATAATTTATAAAGTGTATAATATAATTAAACTGTTTAAAAACTATATACGATATATTTTATAGTATTATTTTATTATTTTTAGTGTCTATATATTATTGACCCCGGTAGAAATTTTTTCTAGCTCCACCACTGGAAGGCAACATAACTGCACAAGTGAATTATACGTACTCTACCGATATCCCTACAAATCTCGTCAATATAATGGCCAATAGACATCGAGTCCGTGATAAAAAAAATGCATCAACAGTTGAAAGATGATTTGGTGGAGCATATATGGGAAAATTTGGCATAAATTAAGATTACAACTGAGCGTTTCTTTTCGTTTATAATTTGCAAATCTCTATTTTAAATGTTTTTATATGACTTGTATGTTTCAAATTTCTTTAAATACAATATATTTAAGTTTTTTATTAATTGTATTTTGTTTAAAATAATATAATTTTATATTTTTTTTTAAGAACCCCCTAATGGGTTCTACCAATGGAAGAGCCAAAAATGAAAATCAAATATAAGAGTTCTTAAAAGAAGAAAGAAGTAAAATTTATATAATTTTTTTTTTAGGAAACCCATATGCGTATCTACCAATGGAGATGGTTATACGTTGCTAAGCGTTACCTGACCACACTGATCGAATACGATCAATAAAAAAACTTAAATTTCTTTTTCTCTAACTTCTCTTTCCGGGTCTTATCAATGTGCTCATATTTAACACTTTTAAAAAAACTTTAAAATATATATTATAAATACTAAGAAACAAATCCGCACGTCGAATAATTATATTTTTTAGTGAATAATAATAAATAAATCCTTAATTTTTAAAATGTCGATCAAAAAATTAATCAACTTTCTAATACACATATGTTAACTATTTAATAAATTAGTCACTAATTTTGAGTTTCTAGCGTTATCTGTAATATGTGATTAAAATAGATGCAATTGTTAAATTTAAAGTTTTGGCCATTTTAGTTAATTATTTATTCTAAAACCGAATGATGCACATAAAAATTTTGGTTAAAAATAAATATTAAAAAATAATATTGGTAGTAGTAATGGTATCACTGTGAGAAAAAGGTATAAATCAAATGTTGACGTATCAAAGAAAAATGGGAAATATGCCATTTAAATGCTCAACTTTCAAATTTACGCCATTGTAAGTGCGACCTATCGCTTCACCAGTTCTAATGATAAAGCTTTTAGTTGACCGTTCCTTTACTCGTAAAGTTTCGTTGACTTCGCCAAATTAGGCATGGCGTTAAGTCGACTAACAGATCGATTTAACGGGGTTAAAATCCGTTTATACTTGGCGTTAAACCAAAAACGACGTCGTTCTTCGACTAACCCAAAATTCCTAATTCGATAAAACCCCCAAATCGAACACTCTTAAACCCTAACATTAAAATCGATTTCTCACCCAAAATCAACACTCAAAATCATCTAATCGTAATTTGCCCTCTTCGATTTCTCACCCCAAAATCAACACTCGAAATCATCGATCGTCACTTGCCCTCTTCGGTTTCTCCGATTTCTCCGATTTGAAATGCCGCCGAAAGGAAAACGAAAGAAAGCTTCGAAGCGCAAAGGAAAAAAACTTGAAGTAGAACCTGAAGCAGAGCTTGATCTTCGAGACGCCGAGAATGAAGCTAACCAGACGCTTGCAATTGAAGAAGATGACTGCGCGGTTGCTGGTGATGAGGATTGCGATGATGCTAGCGACGGAGGTGATGAGAACAATACGAACGATTTCAGAGAAATTTTAGAAGAAGAAGGAAGTCGAGACTTAGTAGCATACTTTGGAGATGCTGCGAGAGATGACGAAGCTGCGAGTGATGCATACAGTGGAGATGAAATCTGGGATGATGAGAGGATTCCTGATCCTTTGTCATCTGACTCTGAAGATGACGAGAATGGAGAAAAAGAAAAGGAAAGGCGTCGAGAGAGAGAGAGAGACTGAGGACCCTGTAGTAATCCTTGCATTGGGGAAAACTTTTAACACTCCTGAAGATTTCAAGCTTGCGCTTCTAAGGTACTCTCTGAAAACTCGATACAACATCAAGTTATATAGATCACAATCCTTGAGGCTTGGAGCGAAGTGCTCTGATACAAAGGTCCAGTGTCCGTGGAGAGTTTATTGCTCTTATGAGAAGAGAAAACATAAGATGCAAATAAAGGTGTTTGTCAATGAGCACATCTGTATCAGATCAGGTCGTTCTAAGATGTTGAAGCGTTCAACAATTGCTTGGTTGTTTTCGGAGAGATTGAGAGTGAATACGAAGATCACAATGAAGGAGATGGCTGCTGAGATCCTGAGAGAATACGATTTGGAAGTATCTGATGAGCAATGTGGAAAGGCGAAGAAGAAACTGATGAATGAGAAGAAAGCTAGTCATGAAGCCCATTTTGCACGAGTGTGGGATTATCAAGCTGAGGTTTTCGAGTCTAATCCAAAAATGAACTTGGTTTGGTTTTTTTCCATGTATGATATCTTGTTTGACAATCTTGTTTCAATGAACACAAAATGCTTGATAATTTTTATGGTTTGTAATGCTTGATAATTCAATCAACTTTTGTTTCACATACTCAATGATTAAATCAACTTTTGTTCCACACGACATTTTCATTCATTAGCAAATCCGATCACAACAAACAACAAACAACAAATCCGAACACAAAGAGACTACAATGACCAAAACTAAATCTATTACAACTCATTCTTCTCACACTAATAACGAAGACTAAATTTGGTCTCCTTTCCTTTGCCCATCATCAAGTAAACAATGACACAGTTCATGAAGAAAAGAGAGACGAAACACAATATGTTCATCACTTTCCCTTTTCGGATTTCCATTTTGTTGCACATTACATCTTCCTTCAATCCATCAATCAAATTCTTCAACTCTTCAACCTCGGATTTTACATTGCTAATCTCACTTTCAATTCTTCCTATTTTCAGTAAACCGTCTTGAAGCTCTTCAAACATAGCATCCTCAACCCACTTAAACAAATTCCCATGTTGCATAAACACATAAATATATGCATTTCGATTACAGTCTAAAAACATAAACAACAAATTCAAAAACAACATAAACTTACATCTCTTTTGTTTGAAGGCAAGCTTTTGTCTCTTTGCTTTATACAACGATAGAAGGGTCTTCCTGGATTCTCTTGCGTCTTAGATGTCAAAATCATTACACCTAAACCACACCCACATTTCGACAGGAAGCCGCGGTCGTTTCCTACGCAGTAGGATTGTTCAGAGGAGGAAACCATCGATGATTGAGATAAAAGTGGAGAAAACAGAATGGAAAAGGGGATCTCAATGATCTCAATGCCAAATCGACTTCTCTATCAAGAAATTTCTGAGATTTCAATTTCAGATGTTAGGCCTTAAGAATGATGAATTGGGGTTCGATTTGGGGGTTACATAGAATTATGGATTTTGGGTTAGTCGAAGAACGACGTCGTTTTTGGTTTAACGCCAAGTTTAAACGTATTTTAACCCCGTTAAATCGATCTGTTAGTCGACTTAACGTCATGCATAATTTGGCGAAGTCAACGAAACTTTACGATTAAAGGAACGGTCAACTAAAAGCTTTATCATTTGAACGGGTGAAGCGATAGGTCGCGCTTACAATGGCGTAAATTTGAAGGTTGAGCATTTAAATGGCATTTTTCCCAAAGAAAAATCAAACAATACATACATGATTTATCTAGGAAAGGGAAAAAGAAGGGGATGCAAGATCAATAGGGCCAACAAAAAAAAAATTGCTTCATTCGCAATAAGGCTCCATATTTTTCACTGGAGGATACCTAATAACAACCGATTCAAAATTCGACACAAAACCAAATTTATTTGTTTAAAGCAAGGAAACTTACTATATACAAACTCAATCCCAATAAAAAAAACAATACAAAGGAAAATCAACATACAATATATACAATATGTTGAATGGATGTGTTTTAAGAAAAAAGTTAAGAGTATTCTATTTTCTTTCTAAGACTTTGTAAATGTCTAGTGAGATGATGCAATAGACATTTTTATTTCTATTAGTTGAAATCTTTCTGTAAAACGGACATCATTACATTTTTCAAAAAATATATATATTTTTGAATTGGGGATAGAGGCTGTCAAAAAAAAAATGGGGTTAGAGTGATACATATGCGATATTGTAAATTTATGTTCTCTAGATTAATCACCCTTATGAAAATATTAAGTATTTTAAAAAAACATCAGATCTCGAATTGGTTTACTATATGAAAAGTAGCGATCTAAGATGAGTTATTTACCTCTATTGATTAACAGAGGACAAAGCAAGTAAACGGAATAGATGGTGGCAACAAAAGATGACGAAACAAAGATAATGAGAAATCAATTTATTGATCAAGAAAATCTCAAAACAAACTAAACAAAAAAAGAGGAAAAGAAAACTGGTTTGTTTGTATATATAATTTGACAAAAATTAATGACTCAGATACGTGAAAAGACACAATGATTGGTGAAAGTTTCAAAGAGTTATTTTGTTTCATTGGCATCTTAAGACGAAGAATCACAATGATTCATATCATTATACCATAAATAAAAATTTGTTATAATAACTATATTAAATTTTAAAATTGAATTCAAATTAGTGATTAAATGATCTTTTAACAAACCATTAGAGAATAGTGCATTATAACTTTGTCTACCAATTGCTTCAAATCTTTCATTGTCCTTTAGCATATTTACAGATTCTGAAGTGCCATTATTAATAAATAATTGTTATAGTTTACTGAAGTTTTAGCATTATCTGCAATACATCATCAAAATAGCTTAAATTGTCAAAATTATATTCTGACCATTTTAATCAATTATTTATTAAAAAGCATTAGAAACATATTACCAACATTATTGATTAAGAAAATTTTCTATAAAAATAAAAAAAAATAAAGTAAAGGTAATATATAGATTTTTAATGTGAAAAGTCACAGTGATTGGTGATTTGATATTTTAAAGAGTTGCTTCTCTTTGTTGCAATCTCATTATTAAGAATCACAATATCTCACAAAAGTTGTAACATTTCAAGTGTGATAACAATATTAAATTTAAAAATTTTATTCATATTAGTAATTAAATCAAATTTTAATAGACCCTTAGAAAAGAGTGCATTATAACTTTGTCTACCAGTTGCTTCAGATTCTTTCATTGTCCATTAGCATATTTACATATTTTGAAGTGTCATTATTAATAAATAATTATTTTAGCTTATTGAAGTTCTAGTATTATCAGTAATACATAATCAATATAGTTTAAATTGTCAAATTTATATTTTGACCATTTTAATCAGTTATATATAGGTTTTTACTGTGAAAAGTCATAATGATTGATGATGTGACATTTAAAAGAGTTGCTTCTCTTTGTTGACATCTCATGACTAAGAATCACAATACCTCACAATAGTTGCAGCGTTTCGAGTGTTTGTTTGTTCGATAAATAAAACAAACCTAATTTTCACCGTTCAATCATAAAACATAGAACTAAGAGTTGAGGTTGTTGTCAAAAAAAAAATCATAAAACATAGAATATTAACCGTTAGATTAAAATTTCCGTTTACTACAAAAAATGATGATGTCAGCAAACTCATCTTATCCGTTAAATTTTCAAATCAGAACTAATCGAAATAATTACAACCCTTAGATTTGAGTTTTTTTTTTCTATAAAAAAATGCTGACACAAGGAGTTCACAAAAATCATTTTTTTTTTTTTGTCGACAGCCTCAGTTCCTAGACCGGTTCAAAAATCTAAACCGGTGGAACCGAGTTTACATAATAGACGTCACACAAATCATTTTGTTATTATATATAGATTTTGTTTAAATAGATAATTAATAATATTTGTATTTAGAAAATATTAATTTAAATATTTTTTAATTTATGTGCAAAAATCTAAACAACAAGTATATAAAAAACAGATGAAATATTTAAATAAAAATAAATTGTTTTACTTTAATTGATATTTTATATTTTCATCTTAAAATATTTTGACTATTTGCATCTTAAAATCTTTTTGATCATTGGTTCAATAATGTTTACTTAGACAATAAATAACATTTTTATACAAAAAAAAACCAAAAAAAATATTAAGTTTATGTATTTTTTAGTATGTAAGAGGGAATATCATCCAGATTAGTTTTGCCATTTTTATTACCTATCAGGGTCACTCATGTTCAGAACAAAACACAGATGATACACACATAAGAACTGTTTCTTGACAACCAGATTCTCAGGATATATATCTAAATTAACTAGGAGATCCTCATTGAATCGAGGAGAGTTCATGAAAATCAACGGGAACCGCGACGAACACTTTCTTCGTTTCGTGCAAGCGCATTTGCTAGCACGTCTATAGTCCAGTTCTTCAAGTCATCCTGATGAAAAAAAGGTAAACAAAGCAAATGAAGGTATTGATTTAGCCAATATGGTCAAGAGTCTGATCTGATTGATGATTAAACCAGAGGCTTTTTCTACCTTGCGCACAGGCTCTCCGGTTCTTATTTGCGCGTTTGGGCGAGCAAGCTTGGACTCGAAAGGTGTCCTTGGCCTTACTTCTCTAAACTCATCCCACTCCTCACGTTCGATCATCCTCACCGTGCCTTGCCCCGGTGGTGCATTCTTTATCTTGCGCTCAATCATTTCTTGGGATTTCGAATCATCGATCTTTGCAACAAAACCAACAATGGGAATCAGATCAATAACGAGGCCACAGGCTACTGAAGTCCTTGACAAGAAAGACACATTTTCACAAAGAGATGATAAAAGAAGAAGAAGAGAAGGCTTTACCATCATTAACACTTTTGCAAACAATGCGATACCGACCACAGCGAGGAACATAGGCATCGTTGCTGTGTCCAGATACGATCTTGATTCTGGAACCTCGACTAGAAACTGATTCTTTATTGGGTTCCTTCGTTTCTTGCTTTTTTGCAAATCTGTTATCTTTTTCCTTAAGGTCTCCGTTGGGGCATCACTAGACGGCGAATGAAACCTTCTCTTAAGCAGTGTAAACAACTGACTCTGGCGAGACATCGTAACCAGCAACAACGATCTTCTTTCTATAGCCGAAAGATAAAGAGAAAACACAGCTCAGCCAAATTGAAATTAATGAAAAACGATTTAAACCATAGGCACAACTCCAACACAATCGTCAAGCAGAAATTTAACTTTCTGCATCTTTACTTCAATCATAGTAAGATGCGACAGATATAAGCTCATTTGGAACGTCTTGGTGTATAAACTTTAAAAAAAAAATCCTCTCTTTTTCTCTTACAAGAACACACCCATCTTAGAAATGATGAAGGAGCCTATACCGTCTCTCAAAATCACCTCAATAAAAACACTTCGGACCTAAAATCCTTTATAATCCTAAAAAGAATCTTCCTTTAAGCTGATCATACTAAAAGCAATCTCAATGTGCAGACCCAATTGCGAACAAACTTATGCTATACTAAAAATGTGAAAGATATTGGCTCATTTGGAACATCTTGGCGCATAAACTTCTTAAAAAAAATCTCTCTTTTTCTCTTACAAGAACAAACCCATCTTAGAAATGATGGAGGAGCCTATAATCACCTCAATAAAAACACTTTGGGACTAAGATTCTTTATAATCCTAAAAAAATCTTCCTTTAAGCTAATCATACTAAAAGCAATCTCAATGTGCAGACCCAATTGCGACCTACTTACTAAACCTATACTTGGAATTTCAGACAGCTTTAATAGACGAGATGCTAATGCGCTATATGTTTCACGAACTCAGTGACATAACCAAAACCAAAAGAACCACACATTTTCAAGAAATAATCCCCCTTAGGTAGCAAGATGACACATATAAGTTTCGTTGTGGCATTCTGACGACCACTTTGCGTGCAGCTTTTACTCAACATGACACATACGATAGATTCAACATTTGCGCAAACACAGATTAAAGGGAAATCTGAAATAAGTGCCTAGACAAACTTGCATTCGAACAAGAAACAACATTTTTCAAAGCGGAACAGTGAAGTCGATGATTAAATCGATTGGCAAGAGAGGGGCGAAAGATGAGGAGATTTTCAGATGTAGACGTACCAGATCAAAGAGGGATTTGGGCAGACAAAAAATACTGTCTTTACTATTTGATCGCCAAAGACTTCTTCCTTTTTTTCTTTATCAAGGCCCTAAATCACTAATTTTCGAAAATAAGAACTTCTAGTTTCTTCTGAATTAGGAAACAATTGTGATTAGCGGAAGTGGGATTTTTTCGTATATAAACCTAATATCGGTAAAAAGAAAAGATTTTCACATCAATTAAATATAAAAATGGATAATCAATTCATTTTTAACATGCTCAAATTACTAAACTAGTGGTATCCTTTACAAATTCATTTTCTGGTTCTTCTAGTTGTAGCCAAAACAACAAAATTCATGGCTCCGATTGATAAAGAGCGTGCCGTAGATTGTGACAATAGGTTTGTAGAGAATTTGATTGTAAAAATTATAACTGTTATTTTATATATTTTTAAAAGTTTAATTGTTAGAAAAAACTATAGAAACTGTCAATTTAAAATATTGTAATTTTTTAGGATCAAAAATTTGTTTTTTATGAAAAATATAAATTGTAGAATAAATAATCTATGTTTTTCTATTAATATTTTTAGTCTTATAATTTTTTTATGATATAAAATATTATAAAAATAGATTTCAAAAGAATGAGAAAAAGTTAATTGTTAGTAAAACAAAATTTGATTGTGATAAAATTAATATAGTGTGAAAGAGAAAATTTTGATTTTCTTTAGAAAGAAGAAAAATAATACAAACTACACGTGCTCTGCCATCAATCTCAAAGTTAGGTAAACTGCCATCAGCTCCCTCTACTATATGTGATCTGCCTAATTTCATTCAAACTATAGGGTTCTGCCTATTTCCCCCCTCCCAAACAAATTTTTTTCTGTCTATTCTTCCAAATTCAATTAAAAATTATAATCGCGTTTAATTCACAAAATCGCATTTTAGGCAAATCGCTATTTGAGGGAGATTAGGAAGAGCTCTATAGATTTGGGGGAATATGCATAACATGTTGAGTTGGGTCAACCTAATTTTGGGTTTTTAAAAATATTTAACACAAGATTAGTCTATTTATATCCACAACATATATTGGTATAGTTAAAAAATATATATTATTATGAAAAAATGGCATCGACAATACAATTTATTTGGAAAATAAAAAAACTAACATGGATTGAGTGTTTCAAACACTTGACATTACGCGACTTGTTTACTTGACATTACACGCTTAATTAATATAAGTTCCAAGTATCGAAACAAACCTCAGGTTAGGCCCATATCATCCTATTGGTCCGAGTATTTTGATTTGTATATTTTCAGGATTTTCTGACATTACACGACTTGTTTACTTGACATTACACGCTTAATTAATATAAGTTTCAAGTATCAAAACAAACCTCATGTTACGCCTATATGTCTCTGGCAAATTTTAAATTTTCATAATGCGATTGTACTATATTTTATAAAAATTTGTAGATGGTGATTAAATGCGTTTGATGCTCTAACCACCACAATAACTAGTCAGTACGCGTACCTTACAATACCATTCTAGAAGTCTACTATTAATTGATGGTGTATTAGGTGTGTTGATAACATTTCGATACGTGCGAATAATTAATTTTAATTACATGGTTGCACCCTAATTTTTATGATGTGGTTTATGAAATCACAGTTATGTCTCATTAACACTTCAAATCAAAATACTCGGACCTATAGTATGATATGTTTATATATGTGAAATACTCTACCTAGGTTAGTTTTGATTTTTTCAAATAAATTGTGTTGTCACATTGTTACCATTTTTTTTCATAACAATATACGTTTTTTTACTATACCAATATATGTTGTGGATATAAATAGGCTAATCATATGTTAGATATTTTGAAAAACCCAAAATTAGGTTGACTGCACTCAACCCCCTAAACTTAACACTTTATGCCTATTCCCTCCCCCCCCCCCCAAGACTATAGAGCCACCCAAATCGCAATTTGTCTAAAACGCGATTTCGTGAATTGAATGAGATTACAATTTTTAATTAAATTTGGGGGAATAGACAGAAAAAATTTGTTGGAGGGGGGGGGGGGGTGAGGGGCGGAATAGGCAGAAGCCTGTAGTTTGGGTGGGATTAGGCATATCATGTATAGTGCGGAGGGCTGGCGGCAGCCCATCCATATTTAAAAGAGAACAAAAGGAAAATTTTATTGGAAGAGAGAGAATGAAAGTAATCAAAACTAAACATTGAAGAAAAAAAAGAAAATTACATAAAAGAGTACTTTCTATAACTCTAATATCAGAAAAAAGGTACTTTACTCAACTTGAGTACTTTCTCTCACTTTTATTTGCTTTTGGCCAAGTAAATTTCTCAATATACCCTTACTAAATCTAACCAATTTCGGTGGACAGGTTGTCGTGGACAGATTATCGTTTACATCATATTTTGTCCAAGTGTGTTTTATGTCATCCACGCCAACCAAAAAAACTCATATCCATGTCCAATTCACTTCTGTCCACCTGTACATTTAAAAGTAATATGCAAACTTTCCATAGTTCCATGTCCATTATTAGCTATTCATGTTACCATACTAACTCTTCAACCGCACTATTCAGATGAGGATTAATTAGTAAAATTACATATGTACACAAAACATTTTCAAATGTGACTATCCACAAAATTATGTACATATATTAACACTCACTCACGTAAAAAAAAAAACTTACTCCGTAATTCCTCCACTGATAATGTTCCACACATTCCTATCCACATGTACTTTAGACATTGGCAAATTTCTTAACATATTTTTCATATGCATAAATAACACATTCACGTCTAATTTATATGTAGACGCGAATGAGAAGTGTTACCGTATTTATATACTATTGTCCATAGTTACCGTTGAAAATGTTTTTATGTACCAATGTATGGTTGAAGAGTTCTGGTGGGAACTATATGTTTCATGTGTATAGGTATTTAGTGTGAACACATGGATATGTAGCAAATCATAACATGTCCACTTATTTACATCCAGTTTCGCTCATCCATTCACATTTTACAGTCATTCCAAGCATTCATGTATGACTAAACATCCATTATCACCATCCACACATATCATTCCACGTCACCGTATCCACATGTACAACCAAAATATTTAATCACTTACTTTATGGATGCAAATCATAACCCGTCCACTTACTTACATCTAGTTTTGCTCATCCATCCAAACACCCATGTATGATTAAACAGTCATTATTACCATCCACATATATCATTCCACGTCACTATCCAAATGTTACAACTTATCCATTACATCTTCTTCCAACATCCAAACATATAATACATCCGCATCTTATACATCCACACGCTCTCGTCCACGAATTTAATCTCATTAAGGGTAAAAGAGACATTGTACACACCAAAAAACATAGAAAAATACTCTAGTTGGGCAAAATGCTCTTTTAAGTAAAAGAAATTGAAAAAGTGCTCTTATATGTAAATGTCCCGCCACAAAAAGTATAATTGGTAAAATATAAACTTTAAGAAACGTCAAATGTTTTTAAAGTCTTCACAGTCTTAGAAGCCCAAATGCCAATCGGGCTCCATATCACATAAATATAACGAACTATATAAGATCGAGAAATCATCTTAAATGCCCCTCTTTCTCAAATTCATTGCTCAGATGTCCTCGTTATAAAACCCTTTTTGTTTTTATTTATTGGGGAAAGCTTGGGCCTACCTATATCCCGATAAGACCTCATAAAGGAACGGCGGGAGTGATAGGTTCCATATTGCCAAGCTGAAGGGCAAGACTTTTGTACGTGATCGTAGTATACCCACATTTCGAATGTCCTTATTGCTCAAAATGAAATCTACTATATCCACAAAAATCTTTATACCCTCACCTTTTTAATGAATTGTGCAATCTAAAAATTACTCTTCTTTTAATATTCAAAATTAAAAAAAAATTGTATTAAAAATATAAAAAAATCTAATATTCAAAATTAAAAAAATCTGTATTAAAGAAAACGAAAATCGATTTCTTGTTTCTTCCACCCTGACTGAAATAACTTGGTACAACTGGTTTTACTGAGTAAGAAGGTATAACTTGTAAACCTAGTAATACTAATTGAGTTTTTGTATTCTTTTGGCAAGATACCATGAGCAACAACGTCAACATACATTTTAATTACGAAGATCACATGTAAAATTTATCGTTCAAGACATTAACGTAGGAGATAACTTTGTCGATGCTATAAGCTAGGATATGCAAGAAGGTATGAAAGTACGGTTAAATTGAAATTGAGTTACATTTCACTGCTAGTGGGATCTCAGGAACAGTTTACTATTTCCGATGATAAGGATGTTTGTGTTTACCTAAAGTCCATTGATAAAGATAATCATATATGTATTTTTCATGTGGAGATCATCAAAGTCTCTGAATGGTGCGAACAATTTCGAGAGCGGGACGAGAAAGTTCTTTTAGTGTGAACTATGAGGAGTTGCATTCAAGGGATGAAGAAATTGAAGCTAATGCTGGTGGCATTACTATGTACGTAGGCAACGAACAAGCAGAACAACAGCATGTGGCGATGGAGGAGGATGATGATACTAGAGAGGGTGAGAACGTATCACGTGATGAATCTGTGGATAATGGTATGGATAGCTCGGATATGCGTGATGAATATATTGAGTTTCCACCTGTTGTAGAAGTTAGTCAATTTATAGAGGCATGGAAAGACGGTATGGGTGTGACTGTATGTCAAGAATTTCAAAATAAGAAGGTCGTGTAAGATTTGGTGGATAGAGCCGCATTTGAAAAATGTTTTGGTTTTGCTGTAACAAAATCGGATAAGAAGCGATAAGTGATAAAATGTCGCCTAAGAAGCTGTAAATGGCGTTTACGGGCTGCAAAGATTGAAAATACATATCTTTTCTCGGTTAGAACGTATACAAAGACGCATACATGCTCTCAGGTTAGTCCGAGTACAAGCAACCAGAAGAGGAAAGGCACACCATGATAAGTTGCATATGTTTTGCATGAAGATTATCCAAGACAAATGGACACTCCAACTCTTAAAAATATCATGCATCTTGTTCAGGGAAAACTTGGTGCAAAAATATTATATGCAACTGCGTTGAGAGTGAAAAATCAAGTTGTTAGTGAGCTGTGTGCTAGTCCATAAGAAAGTTACAAGATGCTGTATAGTTATTTGTACATGTTAGAGAACGTCAATTCTTGTAAAATAACAAGAGTGAAATTGGATGAAAAGAAAAAATTCAAGTAACTATTCATCGCTTTGAAAGCTAGCATTGAAGGGTTTCAAGTCATGAAGAAAGTGATAACTGTAGATGCAACTTTTCTGGAGACTGTATATGGTGGTGTACCAGTTTTTGCCACAGCTCAGGATCATAATCGTCACCATTATCCCATAGCGTTTGGTATACTTGATGGTGAGAATCATGCAAGTTGGACCTGGTTTTTTTAGATGATAAAAAATGTTGTAGCGGACTCTTTCGAATAAATATTTATGAGTGACAGAAATGCAAACTTCATCAGTGCCATAGCTAAGGTGTACCCGAACGCTCATCATGGATATTGTATATGGCATCTCTATAATATTATTTGAGCATTTTTAGAGACACTAAAAAGGCTTCTATTTACAACCTATGCCACTCAGTTTATTCATACAAAGTGTTTGGCAACATGAATAGTAGAGGACAAAACTGACCAAATTCAGTGAGTCAACTCATTAACTCGACCAGGCCCAAAATTCATATTGGTAACACATGCGCATCTCCGTTGATTCATTTAAATCATACCGATCCTATTGAACATCAATCTATTCAAAAATTTCAATGGTCTAAACTATGGACCAATTATGGTTAAAAAAAATGAGGTTACCTTAACGGGATAATCGAAAATGAGCGAGCAAATCAGGTAAATTCATTAAGTGCAAGAGAAATCCATGGAAATTTCAATTTTTGAATCAAATCATTAACTGTAACCAAATGATAAAAGGCGATAACAAATATTCGAATACTCAAAACGTTAATTACGCAAATATCAGTTTATTCTATAACAAGTTTTTTAATCTAGAGATCAAGTTAGAGTATATCCGATATTTATTTAAAATTTCTAAAATCCATTAGTTGAGATCTTCACATTTAGCTATAGTATTAATGACTATTAAGTACCATCGAAATGTAAAAAAAGTATAACCTAACCTAGCATAAATCCTATAAATAACATTGACAAATTCAGTGAAATCATTCGTACCTCCAATCAAATATCACTTAAGTTTTCTTGAAATGGCTTCAAAAGTTCCTATCACTCCACTCAAACACATTAAGCCTTTCAAATCGAGCTGGAGAATTCAAGTTAAAATTCTCCCCACATGGAAGCAATTTGCCTTTTATTTAGGTGAATATCTGAAAATGATCTTATCCAACTAGAGGTAAATCTTCAATAACTCTGTATATATTTGACATTCATATTATTTTAATCTAACTCATTGGAAACCTTAAATATGGTACAAATATTTACGCTTCAATTAAAAAGGAATATGTTAAGCGTTATGACAAACATCTAACCACAGGAAAATGGAGATTCATTCAAGAGTTCAACATCAGTCATGCAATCGGTCAATTCAAGACAACCAATATTTTCAACGATTCCAAACATCTTACCCTACTGGTTTCGTCAAAGATTTGAGCGTCACTAACTCGGAAAATATTTCCAACGACAATTTTTTCTCCTTGGTCACTTTCAACAACATTCATGAAAGACAACATAATCAGAGCATTCTATGTGGTACGTCTATCATAAATGTCCAATTTCAATTATATTTATATTATTTTATTATATTTACTAATTGAAAACTTATCATTATTTGAATTAGACATATTTGGCCAAATTGTTAATGTCGACAAAATGGAAGTCAATAACAAGGCAGTCAGGAAGATTGATTTTGAACTTCGAGATGTTGATAATTTTGTCTAAGTTAATGAGTTTCAAATGTTTCTAATGCTTTGATATTAATATCTTAAAATATACTCCCTCTGTTCCGCATATTTTGATTTTTTAGGTTTTATTTTTGTTCCCCAAAGATTGATTTTCTACATTATATTTAATGTACTCCACTTTCCAAGAACAACTAAGTGTTGGGAAAGAGAATAAGAAATGTCAAAAGTAACATTTACCGAGTACTACTCGAGTAGTATAAGAAAGGCCAAAAGTAAAAGTTCCCTATTTTTCTTTATTATTCATTTTTCTCTGGTTAAAAACCAAATGAATCAAGAAAAAAAAAAGCTGAAGCATGAAGAAGATGATGAGTCGAAGGATGTTCAGCGGATTTACGATGTCAATTCTAACACCAACGAAGAACTTGATTTGAACAAATCATATTATGATGTAGGAGAAGTTCATCCCAACAAGAAAATTGACGACACAATATTGGAGATGCTGAAGATATATTGTGCCAAGTCTTTTTAGATTTTATTTTCTTTATCTCTCTTCTCTGTTTTCTAAAATAAATTTCATTGTAACTGGGTAAAAGATGAACTCTATAAAACTAAATTTAAATAAAATATCTTTAGCAATGCAAAAGCCGTAAAGTTTGTTTCTTTAAATTTACACTTTTTGTGATATGCAAAGCCATATCTAAGTATGAATTCAAGAAATTTTTAATAAAATAAAATTCTTACAAAATTGATCGGACGATTGAACAAAATCTTAAAAATCTCGAAATCAAACATAAGATAATAACAGAAGACTTAAACAGTTAAATAATTTATTACATCTCGTACTAAAATAGGATCACAAGGCAACTGTAAAGGTAAATTACCTTCTTTCTCCAAAATGGATTTCTTGAGATGTGGGATTTTGTACATGTTTGATCCCCGGACTTTCATAATTTCTTGCATGCACGACTGTAAAGTTAAAAATATCCGCTGCACCAGCTGTGAAGGATATTCATCAAATGAATTTATTACCGCAGTAACAAGTTGTTCCATCGTCTTCGGACACACCTTGTGTTGTAGTGTTGGAATTGCATTGAAAAATCCAAGATCTAAAATATTCAAATCCGGTGAATTTGGTGGCTGACATATCAAACGAATATCAAAACCATGTTGACAAGCAGCTGCTCGGAATTCCGCATCTCTCGGATCAACGTGAGTTCTTGCATTATCTTGTTGAATATAGATAATTTTTCCAAAATCCTCTTGTGGCCATCTTTCACGAATTTTCAGTAGAACTTTTCCAATTAGAAAATTCTTTATATTTTCTCTCTTGATGGAGGTCATCGCCTTTAACTCCATAGTACCCGCCTCTCGATTTCTACTTCGTCTATGAGCGGGTAGCATTGTAACAAATGGAAACACCCCTATTTTTCCAGAAAATATCACATTTCCTTCTCCATCAAATCTTGGACGTGCCATGGCAGCTAGAAACATTACCTTTCCAATGTAGTTTTTACTTTGACATGTACGAAACAGCTCTTCTTCCATAGGATGCAAGTAATAAGTCTCTGTTTTCTTCGTCATATAAAACCATTTTTCATCGATATGCACAACATTGTACATATCAACAAACTTCGGATGATCCGGCAAAGTACTATTATCGAGCATGGAGACACAAAATTCTAGTCGAGATCTCATATTACCTTCTCTCAAACTTGGCTTGATGGCATTAGAATGTCGTCTAATGAGCCCTTTCTTTAGACATCGAAACAATGACGTACAGCTCACATCCAAAGAAGCCGCCAATGACCTTAAAGTTTTTCAACGATGGAGTGGAACATCAACAATTCGATCAATGTCAATTTGATTTTTCTTCACACCACAATTACCCTTTCTGCAATGTGAACATTAACAACTTCGCCATTAGGAGTACTTTTGGCCCGTCGCCAAATTCGTCGTACTGTTTGTATCGGTACGGAGAGAAAATTAGAGACTTCCATCATAGTAGTTTTCTTCAATTTTCCGTTGATGCTTCTTTCCAACAAAGCAAGGTAAACCTCTAATCTTTCTCCATCTGTCATTTTTTCTTATGAACAATAGCGTCTTGAGTATCAATGTTTCCTCCTATCACAAATATTTTGAAAAGAAAAGATATGTTATAAACAAAATAATAATTCTATTAAAATAAATTTAATAACACGATTAGTTATAGATTAAACTACTCAGTGGTGTTAGTTAAAAATAAATAATTCCTTAAAATTACTAAAAACTTAGGGTTCTTTATGATATATATCGAAAGAAAATAACTAGAATAATACTATAATTTATGTATCTAAATTTAGTATAAATCTCTAAAGAAAAATAATGTACTACAATTTATGTATCTAAATTCTAAAATGTAACTACGACATGTATACAATCTATAGCAAATCTTTAGAAGTAATATGTACTAGTATATCTATATTACAAAATATAATAATCTACTAAAAAGGAAATAAAAGAAAATACCTGAATTCATAGAAAAATCGGCCAAACCATTCTCCCATGAAGTAAATTCTTCTGTTGGACTTTCATTCAAATCAAAAAAAAATTATGTTTCGTTACTTTGAGGTGATAAATTTAGATCAAAACTATGAAAAGCCATTGAAGAATTTAACTAAATAGTGTAGATCTATGTTAATATATATAGAACGTCAATGGAAAATAATTATATTGGTTTTGGCTCCATTTCAATTTTTTTAGCTTTCCAGTAATTCATGGCTCCAAATTTATTCTTTGGAGTTACAATTTTGGCTCCATTTCTAAAACTTTAAGTCAGTCGTAACATGAATACTATTACAGTAATTAAAAAATGAAAAAAACGGCTGTCAAATTCAGCCGTAACTCAACTGAAAATCTTTAGCTTAGCCGTATCGTTTGATAAGTCAGCCGTCAAAACATGCTATTGTAGTAATTAATCTTTCGCTACTAAATCAGCCGTAATTAGGCCGAGTTTTTCGTTAATCCAGCTCATTACGGCTGAATTATGACACTTACACGAAAATCAGCCGTCACGAAGCAATAACTCAGCCAGCCGGAGAAAGTTAATTCAGCCGTGTCGAGACAATAACTCAGCCAAATTTTGACAAATCAACCATCGGGTTATAACTCAGTCGTAACTTACGGCTGGGTTATCTCGTAAGTCAGCCGTTTTCTCATAACTCAGACATATTTCGTTAACTCAGTCATAACTTATGTCTGAGTTATCTCGTAAGTCAGCCGTTTTCTCATAACTCAGACATATTTCGTTAACTCAGTCATAACTTATGTCTGAGTTATCTCGTAAGTCAGCCGTTTTCTCATAACTCAGTCATTTTTCTTAAATCAGCCGCAACATACCGTAACTCAGCCGTGATTGCCGCTGTAGCGCTTTACGACTGAGTTCATTAATACACGTCAGCGATTTCTGACGTGGCGGCGCGTTTTTTCTGATGTGGAATTAAAAAGTAATGGCATTCTTTGTAATTATGTTTTTCCTATAACATGTAACAAGGGCACGCTGGGTATGAAAAATATAGGCGAAATATGATAGTAATAAAAAATGTTTTGTATGTTTCTCGTCATTTCACCTAATATGTATGATATCTGAGGAAACTTCCCTTTTTTTTATCAAGACCCTAAATCCCTAATTTCGAAAATAAGAACTTTGTTCCTTTTTTTTTCATTTGATAAACAAAAAAAAAGAACTTCTAGTTTCTTCTAAATTAGGAAACAATTTTGATTAGCGGAAGTGGGATTTTTTTTGTATATACTGTCTGATTTGAGTACAATAATCAAATTGAGCTGGACATTCGGATACATGTATCCCGCATTCGATTGGATCGGTTCTTTTTGGATATCGGATCTTTTAGATATAAAAGGTTATGACCCATTCATATTTTTTGTTTTTCTAACAATCCTTATAGTCCTTTAGTTTGATTTTGGGTTTTATTTTTGTTTCCAAAAAATTGATGTTTTAGAGTGTTAAATATATATTTTTATTAATTAATATAAATAGATTGTAAACTTCAAAAAATCTTAACTAAAAGTATTTGTATTCTTAAATTAGTATTAAAAAGTACTCACTAATAAGTAACAATTAATGGTTTCTTAATTTGTTTGAAAAAAACCAAAACATCAAACTATCATGAACATAGAGAATATGACATACCCAAATTTTTTGTGTGAATATTTCAGTTATTTGGTTAAATTTCTAAAAATAACTAATGTTGATAAATATAACTAAAGATTTTTGGATATTTTGATTATTTTAGTTATTTGATTAAAACATAATTAATATAACTTGATTTATAATTAGAATTTTTGGTATTTTGATTATTTTAAATCTAAATACAATTAATATTTTAGATATATAATTGTATTTTATATATTTTATAATTGTAAAAAGAAAGATTTTTACACCAATTAATAGATCAATTAAATATAAAAATATAAAAATGGATAATCAATTCATTTATAACATGCTCAAATCACTAACTAGTGGTATATATCCTTTACAAATTCATTTTCTAGTTCTTCTAGTTTTGTATCCAAAACAAAAAAGTTCATATCACATAAAAATAACTAACTATATAATTAAAGATCTCTAATCTGTGCCATTAAAATTGATCTAACAGATTCGACTTGTCTCTCTGGTCAACGCCAGCTCTCTCTAGCTCCGAGACCTTTCTTAACAAACCTCTCTCTTCCTCCTAATTTCACTGTTTCATCCCTTCACGCGTCGTGACGTCGATTCCACAACAACTGGGTCAAATTTCTCATCTTCTTCCGACTAATTTCCGGTGATCAAATTTCTCATCTCCTTCCCTGCATGTAAGTTAATCACCCCCCCCCCCCTCGATCTTGTTCTGTTCTTCACCAGATTCACAATGTTGTTCTTGAATCTTGATCATATCCCCAATTCGTTTCAGGGTTTTTCATGTACAAAAGTTTCTGATTCGACTTTTGAGGTTTCGATGATTCAGTTCCAAGTATAAATTGCGAGACTTTCTATAAAAAAATCAGGCAATGATGCAGCAAGAAGATCGAATTGGAGGAGATGAAGTAGACGAGACAGATCTAGAGTCTTTAACGAGCGCTAATCGTAGAGACGCTCATAGGTTTAGGGAACAGTTCTCAGGGATGGTGAGACAAAGAGCATACATATTCGACGGCGATGGTAAATACTACAACAAGGAATGGGATCTCGCAGAAGGAACAGGTAAAGAGTTTTGTTGGTACCATGTAGAGTTACCTAAAGGGAACCAGAAACTCTCTCAATCCGCACAGCATCTTATAGACGCTCTGTGTCCGCCATTGAAGCTGCAGGACATTCTTTCTCTTGTTAGCAACGGACCCTTTTGTGGGCATGTTGATGGAGCGCTCGTGTTTAGAGTT
Source organism: Alliaria petiolata (assembly GCA_020283515.1). Taxonomy (NCBI): domain Eukaryota; kingdom Viridiplantae; phylum Streptophyta; class Magnoliopsida; order Brassicales; family Brassicaceae; genus Alliaria; species Alliaria petiolata. Next base: position 73,533,353 of record JAHZTW010000001.1, read on the forward strand.
AACTCGCCTGGTCCTGCTTCAAGCAGCTTTATATTCAAGATTGCTGCTAGGATCACTGAGAACTCTGTGATCACTGTGTCTTTAGGTAGAGTCCCTAGGCTTGGATTCTCTCCAATGGGTCAGTCGCTTCTATCTGAAGTCCCTAGCGTGGATTCTCCTTCGTACTATCGCGGCGAGCAGAAGGAGAGAAGCGGGATCGTAATCGAGGAGCACGTTCTTGAGTTCTTGCTGACGATGAATCATTCTGAGGAAGCTGATAACCCCGTGCCGAGCTCTGTGTCGAATCTTGTCAAGCATATCATCGATACGCATGTTGATCAGCTTCAAGATGTTGTCACTAAACTTGAGATCGAATTGGATGCGGTAGAACTCGAAATGGATAGAGGTTAGTTAGTAGTAGTACTCTCTTCTTTTCAGCTTCAAGATGTGTCTTTGTGATACATTAGATTATTTCTTTTCAACTCTATTATTTCTTTTCAACTCTATGCACATTTGCAGCTTTTTTTAGAATGTTTCTGTGTAGTTTCTTGTTTGTTTCGTATGAATGATCGTGTTTCTTGGACGAATAGGTGGATTTGCTATGAAGAAACAGATGTTGGATGATAGAAGGTTCTCGAAATTGCATCTCAACTTGCAACGCCTTTTGCAGGTAAAGTCTTAAGCTTTCAAGAACACTGTTCTGCATAATCTCATGTCTCCATGTACTTTTTATTTGTTTGTATCTACTCTGAGTTAAAAACATTGGCATGAATCACCAAGCCTTAAGCTTTCAAGAACACTGTTTTGCATGATCTCATTGTCTCTGCAGTAACTTTTACAGTTTGTATCTACTCTGAGTTAAAAACATTGGCATGAATCTCTCAGGTGATTGCACATGGAGAACAAGTATTTCCAAGAGTGAAGGAGAAATGTTCCACGAAGCCATGGTTTCTTGCAGAGGATATCAACTCATTGGAAGAGTTGATTGGGAGGTTAAGACGTTTAAAAGAGAACGTAGGCTTCATCGCGAACCGTGTGACCGTGATCCAAGCTGGTCTAGATAGCTGGCAAGCCGAGCAAATCAACCGAAAGCTCTATTACCTCTCTTTTCTTTCCATCATATTCCTTCCTCTATCAATCATAACCGGAGGTTTAAAAAAGCTCACCAAGAACTCAATACTCTGTTTCCATTTGTAGTCATTGGGAAACACTTGAAGTAATCTTTTGTTTGTTGTTATAATGTGCCAGTTTTTGGGATGAACGTTGGAGGAGTTCCTTGGACGGGACAAGACAAGCCGGAGCTAAGAGACGGGTTTAGAAACGTGATGTACATCTGTCTTATAATGCTGGTTCTTGTGTTGTCCTGTTTTGTTTTTCCGGCGTTATATAGTCGGATAGCTTCTTGGTGGAGAATGAGAGCTATGAACAGAAGTTGGTCTCTTAACAGAAGATCGTTCCAGAAGAGACCAAACATAGTCCAAGAAAGAAGAGGCTACCTTAGGCTCTGAAACTCAAAACGACTTCAAGGACTCTTTTGAAATCTTTCATTTTCTTTTCTTTCACGTTTCTTGATTTCGCAGAACATTTACTTCTTCTCTTCGTCCTCTTGTCTACTTGTAATTCACGTTTCTTGAGTTTCACATTGTTCTGCTGATTTAGATCTTTACAATGTACAGATACTATTCTTTTAATCCTTAATTTGTTATAGATTCGTTTAAATACTCAAGTGTGTGAAAGAAGTGAAGCAAGTCCTTGTAGTAGCTTAACGTCTGCTTCTTACTCTTTGAATCTTCTGTAATTTACAAAGTTCTGTACCATTTTGCTAACAACAAGCTTACAAGAGACTTAAGATGAATGGATAATGGACTCTAGCTGCACCTTTCATAACACTCTAAAAAGTTAACCATTTTAACCATCTTCAGTCTCTTGTAAGAGTCCATATGCAGAGAGGGTCATGTATAAAGATTGAACATGGGAACATGGGCCGATCAGTGATCTTGAGTAGTACCTAAGGAACAACAGGGGACAATTCATCTACGATGTCGTAGAAATCTCTCGGCCTTACACTCAAAACTAAACGGACGCATTTGGACAATGCCATACCTAAAAAAAAGCATATATTATCGACTAGATTCAAGACAAATTGTTCGGAGTTGCTAAAAATGATTGAAAATCCGGTGGATTGACTTCATAGTAACATCAACTCGTTATGGAAACAAGAAATACGAAGATACGAAAAAATAAAGTAGAAGATTTTGAAATCAAAAAATTAACAAGAAAAAAAAAACAGAGTCAAAATTAGGGTTTCGTGAAAACTAACTTCGATAGATTTTCGGACGCAAAAGTCATCTTTAAGGATTTTAGTTTGATTTTAATATTAGGTAACTTAAATGTTTGTGTTATTCCCTTACAAAAGGAACGAAAGCAGAAAACTACCTATTTTCCATTTAAATCACACCATTACCTACACGGTAGGTACTATTCTTCTTCTAATAATCCAATACTATTCTTCTTCTAATAATCCAATCCCTGACATGGGGAGGGACAGTCGAGTTTCTCACGCCGCTTACAACATTCCTAAAATAGAGGATCTGAAACCGTCCATCGCAGGGAAAGGGGCTCTATCGAGTAGCAAACCTGCAGACTAACTAATTCTGTATGGTAAGATAATGGTCCCGAGTAGCAAACCATACCAAATTAGACTTCGAATGGTGACACAGTTCAAAAAATGCAGATCAAGCAGATAATACATATCAAGCAGAAATGCAGAACAAATACAGATTTAGCAGATCAAACAAATTTACCGAATCATCATATTTGATTGAACGGTAAAAAAGTAAAAATTATACAAATTATATATTTAAAAATAAAACAATACAAAATTTTATATAAAAACAATCAATATAAGTATTTTAATTTATTAGTCTAATAATTGCAATTAAAATATAAAATATCAAATAACATGCATGAATTCATTATACTAACTAGGTGAGTATCCGCGCTAACGCACGGGTGTTTTTAGTATAGCTATTTCTATATGTATTTTGGGTATGATTAGTATTAGCTATACGCGGATCTTGTTTAATGTGTGTTTTAAATAATATGTTTATATATTTATATTTTGAGCATCAATTTCTATTGTGTTTTTTAATAAATTTTATTTTTGAGATTTTTTCTGATGAAACTTAGTAATATTTTATATACATTATTTAACCAATATTATTTTGTTCTTCACGTACTTTTTCGTTCGTCTAAATATTAATATTTGTAAAAATTTTATGCATTCTTTTTTTTTTCTCTATTTTTTCTTTTAATAACATGCTACCTTCTCGATTATTTATTGAATATTTTTTAACTTTTCCAATTTACCATTTTAAGTTTTTTTTTTATATATTTCATTGACTGTGTTTTAGAATTTTAAATATTTGTTTGTATTTATTTTTGTTTTTCTCTATTTTTTATTTGTTCTTTATTTTAACGATTGTTTATTGAATATTACATTATGTTTTATAGTTTTATTGATTTAAATTTTATTTTTCAATTGTTTAAATTTTTTTAAATTATTCAATCTCATAATTGTTTTTGTTTTTTTTCTTTACTTGCATCAAAATTTAATTATAATTAATAATTTAGAAATGAAGATTAAATCACTTAAAAATGCATTTAAAATCTTATATTATATAATATTTATATGTTGATGATGTTTTAAATTAAATTTAAAATTTATTTACCTTATATTTATGTTATATTAATTTTTAAATAGTTAAACTTTATGTATAGTTAATAGTTGGGTTAATATTTATTAGTATTATTTAGGGGAAAAACCTTAAAAATACCTGAACTTAATTTTTTCTGGAACAAAAATACGCAAACTATTTGAGCTCCCCAAAACAAATACAGCCTATTTTACAGTATCTGATTAATACACCAATATTCAAAAATCGTTGGGTCAAATCCTTCTCGGTCAACGCCGTTTATCCGTCTAACGAAACTGAGAAAACGCCGTTTACACATTAAAAAACGTGGGTTTTATTATGGTGGAAAAGACTGCTGTTACCCTTCCAAATCGATTTATCCCCAAATTTATTGATCCCCAAATGTAAGAACCCTAAAATCGATTTCTCATCCTTTCTCTCTCTCTTTGTGGCGACAAACATTCTCCAAATCGATTTTTCATTCTCTCGACTTCCTATTCTAGACGAGATGACCTAATTGGAATGGAAACTGGATTGAAGAGGTGAAGAGGCGAAACGAGATTGAAGAAGGGAAGACGGGAAATAGAGGCAAGAGTCGAGGAAGATGAGGTATTGATCGAAAGTCTGATGTGGTGTTTTAGAACGGTTTTATCTGTTTCGAATCGGAAGTTGGGTTTGTTAGAATGATGAATTGCTTCGTTTTTATGTAATTTGACTAGTTTGTGTTTTTCATCGGTTTTGTAGTGAAACTATGAAAGTGAATTTGTATTATGGAGGAGTTATGGAGATGAAGGATAACAAGTTTAAATACAATGGAGGATCTTTGAAGCCGAACATAGAAGTAGATCCTGATTATACGCCTTGGACTGTTTTTGATGGCTTCTGTGAAGATCATGAATTAGATGGAGGCTATGTGGATGAAATTTGGTACAAGTTCCCACACGAGGATATAGATTCAGTAAGGCGTATATTCCTTCTCACTTCTGATTTAGATATAATGAAAATGTGTGGTGAAGCTATGAAATTGGGTGGTGAAGTTGATGTCTTCATTCACCAAGCTGAGAAAGAAGGTGCCGAGATTGAGAAAGAAGGTGCCGAGGTTGAGAAAGAAGGTGCCCAGGTTGAGAAAGAAGGTGTCGAGGTTGAGAAAAAAGGTGTCGAGGTTGAGAAAGAAGCTGATACTGCAACAGAGAATGCTGGTGTTGAGGAACCAGAAGAAGAAATAATACGAGAAGGACGAGATGATTCAAGTTTTCAGGAATTTTTTGAAGAAATTCGTCTTAATGAAGATGTTGGTAAAGAGTGTGGCAGGGAACTTGTTGTCTATGATGGTGATGAGACAGGCCAAGAGACTTTGGTCTATGATGAGGCTGAAATGGAGAGACAATGTAGGGATGCTGATCGACCAGAACCTGCTGTTGAGACAGATGATGAATGGGAGGATTTCAGCAGAAACGAAACTGAGAAGTTGAGAAAGTGATACAGTAAAGAGAAGGCTCCATACTTGTGGTTAATGCAAACATTCAAGACTGGTGAAGAGTTTAAAGATCAGCTGCCAATGTATGTTTTGAAAACCAACTATGATGTGAAGTTGTGTAGATGGGAGAAGACTAGGTTGGCGGCAGTGTGTACAAAGGAGAAATGTCCTTGGAAGATTTATTGCTCAGTTCAGAAACCAAAATAATGCATGGATGGTGAAAAGCTATGTGGATGCACATAACCATCTGAAGAGTAGCAAAGCTAGGATGCTGAAACAAGGAATTATTGCAAGGTTATACAATGATGAAGCAAGAAGAAGGCCTGGTTTAAAATGGACTGACATAAAAGATGAGATCCAGATGAAGTATAGTCTATCAGTCACTACGTGGTCTGCACCAAAGCAAGAAGAATAGCTCTGGAATTTGTTATAGAAATTGAAAAGCAGCAATTTGCGAAGCTGTGGGATTATGAGAAAGAACTCAGAGAAAGAAATCAGAATGTAACTACCGAGATTGTAACCATTCCTCGTGCTGATGGTAAGGCTGTCTTCGACAGATTTTACATTTGTTTTGAAAATCTGAGAATGAGTTGGAGAAGATGTTTTCGTCCCATTATTAGACTTGATGGGTCTTTCATGAAATGGGAGTTAAAAGGCGAGATTTTGGCTGCGGTTGGGAGGGACGCATATAATAGAATTTATCCAATAGCTTGGACTATGTTGAGAGTAAAGGATAATTTTTTATGGGCTTGGTTTGTTGATAAATTGAAGAGTGATTTGGGGTGGGATTAGGGAATGGTTTCACTGTCATTTCTGATAAACATAAGGGTTTGATAAATGCTGTTGCAGATCTCCTCCCAAATGCAGAACATAAGCATTGTGCAAGACACATTATCACCAATTGGAAGAAGGTTTACAAGCCTATGAGGATTATTTCTCGGCAGTTGCGTACAGCTCATGTGCTGGTGAATATCAGTTCAACATAGATGCGTTGAAGGCGTTTGATGAAGTTGCACATAAGGATCTATTGAGAACATAACCAAAGACATGGTGTAGGCCTTGGTTCAGTCATCATGCAAGGTGTGAGGATGTTTGCAATAATTTGTCAGAGAGTTACAACAGAACAATCAAAGAAGCCCGTAAGTTGCCACTGATTGACATGCTTGAGGAGATTAGAAGGCTAGCAATGAAACGTATATCTCGGAGGTATGAGAAGACAATGAAGTGTGTCACTAAGTTTCCACCTAACATCATGGATATTTTTGAGAAAAACCGCAAGGACAGTAGGCATTGCTTAGTGCTTAAAAGTAGTGAAACCTTGTACGAGGTGCTTGAGCAAGGTTGTAGCTATCAGGTATGTCTTCCTCGCAAGCATTGTGCTTGTAACCAGTGGGATCTCACAGAAATACCTTGCCGACATGTAATTTATGTCATCACATAACATAACCGTATCCAGAAGAGTGAGTCTAAGCTAACCTATTTCTTTTAAATTCTTGTTATAATTCTACATATTTGTATAAGCTAACTCATTTTCTAATTTCTTTCAACTATGTCGATCCCTTTTATTTGACATCGAAGTGACAAGAAACTTATCGAGACAACATTAAACCTGTAAATGGAGAGAGGTTGTGGGAGAAAACAGGAAAAGATCCAATTCAAATCCCCAAAGAAGGAGAATGACAGGGCATCCAAACAAGTACGCTAGGACAAAAGAAGCACATGAGTCAAAAAAAAATCCAACAACAGTTACTAGAGACGGAACGCCCATAACTAGTAGCAACTGTAAGCAGGCTGGTCATAACTGTGGAACTTGTAAAAATGCACCAGCGTTTCAAACATGGACTAAAAGGAAAAGGGGAAGACCTTGGAAGAATCCGGTAAGTTTACTCATCATTTTTTTCATCTATGTTGGTGCTTTAAAAATGCACCATCGGTTCAAACTTGTATTGTTTCTTTAATAGGATGATCCATGGAGCATCGAAAATGCACCTAAGAAGAGGAAAATTCAAAGTCAATCAACACCAGCTGCATTAACTCCTACACTAGGTACACAACCTTCATCTCAGCAGCAACCTTCAACTGCTCCAGCTGCATCAACTCCTACACTAGGTACACAACCTTCATCTCAGCAGTAACCTTCAACTGCTCCAGCTGCATCAGAAACAAATCCAGTTCGTGGGCGTGGGCGACCACGTGCTAGTGGCAGTGGGCGTGGGCGTGAGCCTCCTATTCCATCTGGATATGGCTGTTATATTTATCCATTTACTGGTCAAGTGTTTGATGTTTGGGGATCTACGGCAGTGAACATCAATGGTCCTCCTCCAAAAGTACCTCCTTCACAACCAGTTGCTGGTCCAAAGGGTTATGAACATTTCTATCATATGTAGGATTCTAAATTCTCTATTTTATGTTGTGGTTTGAACTTTTAGGATGATCTATATTTGTGTTTATCACTTTCATCCTTTTGTCACTTGAACTTGTTTTATGGAAGAGAGAATGCAATTTAGATTATGTGTTTTTTGATTAATGCTGCCAATTTCTCACAATCGATCGTACCAAACATATACATTTATACATTAAAACACACCATTACAAGAGAAAACACCAAAAGTTTCTCTTCTCTTTGCCCGAAAACAACAAATTCTTCACCTAATTGTTACCCACCCGAAACAGAAAACACAAAACATAAAACAAGTTACCTGAAACATCAAACACAAACCTAATTCTTGACCATTTTAAAATCATCGCAGTGACAACAATGAATCCTCCGCATGAAAGAACAATGAACTGGCGGAGCAATTTTTCCCTTTCTTCTGATGTCATAGCTTCATTTTCCAGCTTCATCTTCTCTTCTTCGAGTTTCTTCCATAAATCGGAGTTCGCCATGCTTGAATCAACTACTGTTGTACCCATAATTCTTTCATTCACTCTTCTAAGCTCGGATTTCTTGTTCTAGACGACAGAGCTCACCTTCTGCCACCCACCTGGCTTCTCTTTATCTGACCAAGTGAAGAACCCATGAACATCACATTTGAAAAATCTCCTTCCCGGATTATCATCTGTCCATGCTTTTATTAGAGAAGTAGCTTTGTTGCAGTGACAGAAAGGGCCCTGGATGAAGCTCTGACTGAATGAGTTTGCATCTGACCCTGAATTTTGGCTTCGTTCCATCTTCGCTTTCTCGTTATTATTGTTTCGCGAGAGAGAAAGAGAGAAAGAGAAGGGATAACAAATCAATTTAGGGTTTTGGAAAATCGGAGAGAATGAGAAATCGATTTGGAGACTATTTGTCTCGACAAAGAGAGAGAGAAAGGATGAGAAATCGATTTTAGGGTTCTTGAATTTGGGGATAAATAAAAAGGCAGCCAATGGTAACAACAGTCTTTTCCCCTGCAAGAAAACCTATCATTTTGAAGTGTAAACGGCGTTTTCTCAGTTCCGTTAAAAACATAAACGGCGTTGACCGAGATAGAGTTAACCCAACAATTTTTGAATATTGGTGTATTATTCAAATACTATAAAATAGGCTGTGTTTGTTTTGGGGAGCTCAAATAGTTTGTATATTTTTTTCCATAAAAAATTAAGTTCAGGTATTTTTGAGGGTTTTTTCCCTATTATTTAATGGGTTTTCAAAATTAAATCTCATATGAACCAATGAAGGGAGGCTAATGTGTCATCAATGTAGAGCTTCTCTTCATCTTTTATATTATAGACTTATATGAATATATTATAAAATAACAATAAATTTTGTAAACAAGTATTAATTATTTTATTTATATGTTAATTATTATCAACAATAAAAATAAATTATAAAGTATGTGTTCTTCTATTGATCTAAATGTTATATTTTTTTTAATGAAGCTATTATTTATAAACGATGCAAAAAAAATCAATATGCATAACTAGTTATTGCAAACAAATTATATAAGAATTATGAATTTGTAATATATATATATAATTTTTTAGATATAAACATTGTTATGTTTATTGATATTTATAAAAGAAAATAAATACAATATATATATATATATATATATATATATATATATTTGGATGCGTCAAAGTTGCTAATTAACATGATCGTGATACGTGTCTAGTTAATCGATAAGATTTTGACACGTGTTAAAACATTCAACCAATTAGATTTTAACATAATGTTTACATACATCTTAAAATTAGTTTAAAAAATGAGTTTTATGTTTTTCAGTTAGATTAAAGAAATTATGTAATCGATTATTAATACTAAAAGAAAAAAAGTAAAAAGTAAATAAGAAAATTAAGAAAAAGAAAAATAAGTTTTTTTATGTTTTTCATTGTTAGAATAGATTTAACCATTTTGTTTAGCTGTTTGGTTTGTTACGGTTCACATTTCGAATTAACCATACATTTTTTTAATTTAATTTAATAAATGTTTAGTTTCCTTATTCGAGACTTAAAACACAATCATGATATAACTTAAACAATAATATAATAAAATTGTGCTTTTATAAACAAAACACCATAATGAAGAATATGTTATTTTCATTATGATTAAAATATATTTGGAAATAAAATTTAGATTAAAAATTAAATAATCAAATACTAATCTTAAAAATGAAGATTAAAAAAAAAAAAAAATATATATATATATATATATATAAAATCTAAAATGAAAACAAAAGTAAATAAAATTAAATCCAAATTAGGAAAATATACAATCTTATGATATAAATCTTGATGTTTCAAATTTGCTATTTAACATGATCACGACACGTGTTTAAGTCTATCGATCAAATCATTATGGAATAGATTTTGTTTGAGAATGTAAACTTTCTATTTGTATTTTTCACAATAAAATAAATATTTATTTTATTATATAAAAATCCAATCTGGATATAGTAATAAAATTAATTACAAAAAGTGAAAATAAATAAATAAATAAAATTATATTCCTTTTTTAATTTTTTTTTTCACAAGGGATCGGATTTTCTTTTCAAATGATTTTTTATCGGTCTAATATTTTATTCGAAATCCGCATATATGCGGATCCTATTATATATATATATATATATATATAAATATTTGACTAAAAAAAATTACTACACAAAAAAAAAAAAAAAAATAAAATTAAAATCATACTTTTAAACTTGAGAGAATTTGTAGATTTGTGTATTGTATGTAAGTTAATAAAATGAGTTATGAAACTAAAACTATATTTATCAGCAATTAAGAAGGAGAAAAAAAAAACAAAGCCACATGATTGGAAAATATTTACACCCATATGCACTTTTCTAAACTCATATTACAGAAAATAGCACTTTCAACATTTGAGACATTTTCACTACTTGCAAAGACATTCTTACGCTTCTTTAAGGTGGAGTTATTCAATTTAAAAATTTAATGGAATTTGAAAGAATTGGAAATTCTTTTCCATTATGTATTTTATGAATTCTTTTAAATTCATGTGTTATTGGATTGATTATTTATATACATTCTATTAAATTACATTGAATTCTAGTGTTATCCAATTCATTAATTTTTTAATTATATTAAATGTTAATGTTATTGAATTTTGTAATAGCTTTGATAGTATTATCATTTAGAAGGAATTTAATAGAATCTCACTTAAAAATTGTAAAGAACCAATTCTTACCAATTTTGCTCTGATTTTAATAGAATTAGTTTAAATTCTAAAAAATTCTTAAAATTACTTCAAAATCAATTATTTTTGAATTCTTGTACATTCTTTTTAATTCAACCATCTAATACCACCTTTTAAAACTTTTTACTACCGTTCTGTAAACAAATCTCACAAACATTCTCTATCTTGCCGACTCCTTCTCCGTCACGAAAAACCCTCATACAAATGCATATTCCATCGGCGATCTTAGTCGAAATCATGCACCCATTATCGATTGGTGCCAAATTTTGCAGAAGAAGCCTATTCTGTTTGCCACGAGCCACCGCCGCAGCCTCTTTGTCTTCTTCCAAACCGCCGCCGCCGCTTTGTCTTCCCTAAAGTTAACATATCCACACTCCTAGTTCCGATTATAGTGACAACAGACGGCATATACTCCGATATAGCAAGTACATCAACCATGAAACCCTCAATCTCCAAATTCAAATTTCTCTAGTTGATAATTTTGATTGTGTTGAATGTTTGGTAATTTGATCTTGGTTTCTCGTTACTTAGTGTGTTTGCTCGGATTGGCTTTGAGCCTTGTTCGAAGACCATAGATTTTAAATAATTTTGGTTTTTATTTATCATTGATGGTGACGATTATTATGTAGATGTTCACGTTTTGATGATACAATAGATGGTTACTGTCTACGATAGCGATGAAAACGTTTAGTGGAAACGTTGCTGTTGATCACGACCATGGTGTTACGGGTCAGAAGTGTTTCCAATTATCATGGACACTTTTTAATGGACAACAAATAATGGATATATTTTTCATTGGCCACACTTGTCCCCACTTTTAGTGCTTAATAAAATGATGGATACGACTGCTCATTTCCGCGTACAGAAACTCATGGCTTTTTGGGCTTCTTCATGAAATTACTCTACTTCTCACCACCAAGATGTCCCATTTTCTGCAAGCGTATCCATGCCCTCTTGACCAGGCAGCGGCTGAATACGTACAATGTCAACGAGTATCATTACATGATATTGTGTCTATGTAATGTGTCCATGGGATTTTGTCCATTCGGTGTGTCCATGAAATTATGTCCATACGATGTGTCGATGATCAATTGTCACATCTCCTGTCATCAAACCAACGTCGAAAAACTCTTCTTTGTCTTTATCCATAAAATTGTGTCCATGCTAACCTTTACAATATATAGTTTCCAAAACTTAAGATTTCTAAAGCTTGAAACAATAAATTATTGACAAGTAGCAATGTAAGAACATATAAACAAAGATAAGTACATTCTTATTAGAAAATTTTCAAACAAAAAAACATATAAAATTGACACTTCTATATCTATGTCCTTACATACAAAAACTAAGAATTCCTTAAACAAGGATTTGATTTTCAAAAAGGTTGAAGCGAATACGAGCTCTTCGACGTTGCTTCCCACTGTAGGATGATCATTTGCAAACTTGATTCGTCCACGTTTATATTTCCACGCTAACTTGTACATCATATGTTGTCCATGATACTTAGTTTCACTTCACTTGTCCACAAACGCTTTATCCATGCTAATACTAATTAATCGCATCCACCATATGTAGGCCATGATAGCATCCCACTAAAAGCATTGAAACTTATGTTTGACACAGTTTCATCTACCTACACGTAACCAAGTCCATATATCCACAAAATGTATCATTTTTGATTAACATTTTGCTATTTCTCTTACACACCGCAGCAACAGGCAAAATGTAAGATGTTACAACCATCCACATAACAGTATCCACACAATTTCGTCTAGTTGGCTAATCTCATACTCACAGATTTTTCCAATGTACCATTTTTAGTCATCCATCATAATGTGATCATGTGGATGAAGACCACAACTCCCGTGCATTTCTCTCATTTGCTTTCATTCACTGTATTCTTCGTCCACACCTAACGATCTCGTCCACCATTGTCTCACCAAACAACATTTATTCCTCGTTGTCACACTTCCTTTCGAAACTCATGCTAACGTCACCACACCAGCTCTATTGAGAAGCAAACGCCACATTAAACTAAGTTATCCTAATTCGTTTCTGCATATGGAAGACTGTGAATTGGCCAACAGCCAATCGCAACACAATTTGGTTAACCCAGAAAATTGACTCTAAACAATTACAAACAAATACATGGGCAACATGTATTAATTATCCCACTCAGACATAAACAACGAAGTGAATATGATTTAGATCCGATGGTCCCTTGGAATAAGGTTTTGCTGAAGTATAAACCCTACAACGACGGCGAAGATCGGTGTTCAACAAGAAAAAACAGGATTTACTTTTTCAAAGAGGTGATTTTTCATTAAGGGTATAAAAGACATTTCAAGACCACAAAACACAACTCTGATTGTCCATGTGTATGTGTCCAATCATATTCCTTCCTTTTTGTGCAGATCAACAATTTAACAAAGATTTTAATCTGCATGAAGATTATTAATTATTTTATTATTATTTTTAGTTGTGCATTAAAACTGATTAATGGCAATCAAAATGCAGATGGATCTGCTTTTTAATAATCTCCATTGGTTCTGCATTTAATCTGCACTTCCATTCAAAGCTTTAGTGTGACTTATATGGAAAAATAGGTAGTTTTCTACTTCCGTTCTTTTTGTAAGGGAATAGCACAAACATTTAAGCTACATATTATTAAAATCAAATTAAAATACTTTAAGATAACTTCCGTCTCAGAAAATCCATCGAGTTTCATTTAAAAATCCAGGAATTTGATTTGCAATCTTTCTAATGATTAATGGATTTTAATTTTCATGTAACAATAATAGAATGGAGCTTCACTAGAGTCGCTAGCGAAAGGATCTGTCAAATTCTCTCAGAAATTCACACTTTGATAACTAACAGATTGATGGAATTCTCTTCTCAACAATCCCCAAGTCACATCTCTATCTTCATCAGTTGCATTCGATCTAGAATACACATATCAATTGCTTCCACAAAGTCGTCGTCTGATATTATTAAAGTGCGAGAACTGCATATCATTGGAAGGAATCTGAGATGTGAGGCGAGTAAGTGGCTCCCATGAATTATTAAAAGAAGGGAGTCCTTTCCAACGTACCAAAACTTATGGTGCATTGTCAGTTGAAGACCTGTGTATGTTAAGGATGTCCTCAGGTGACGTGGCCCATTTTAGTTCGAGAGTGAGGATTGACAGAAGCTCTTGGGATGGAGTTGGTGCTGGAATAACCTTCTTCAGTTGGGACACGTGAAATTCTGGGTGAATTTGGCTGTGATCAGGGAGCTTCATCTTGTATACTACCTTACCCACACGCTATATCACCTCATACGGTCCAAAATACCTTGGTCCCAACTTCTCATTTCTCCTTCTAGCAATCGTGACCTGGCGATAAGGACGCAGCTTCAAGTAAACCCAATTACCCACGTCAAACTCCAACTCTCTGCGATGTTTGTTAGCTAAGTTTTCCTTAAGGGTATATAAGACATTTAAAGATTACAAAACATAACTTAAGTGCCCTAATAGCTGAAAGTGCCTCTTTTGAAAATGGAAGTGGTAAAAATGTCTTCTATTACGAATAACTATGATTGGTCATGTGTATGTGTGCAATCTTTTTTCTTCTTTTTTGTGCAGATCAACAATTTAACAAAGATTTTAATCTGCATGAAGATTATTAATTATTTTATTATTATTTTTTAGTTGTGCATTAGAACTGATTAATGGCAATTAAAATGTAGATAGATCTGCTTTTTAATAATCTGCATTGGTTCTGCATTTAATCTGCAGTTTCATTCAAAGATTTAGTGTGACTTATATAGGAAAATAGGTAGTTTTCTACTTCCGTTCTTTTTGTAAGGGATTAGCACAAACATTTAAGCCATATATTATTAAAATCAAATTAAAATCCTTAAAGATGACTTCCGTCTCAGAAAATCCATCGAGTTTCATTTAAAAATCCAGGAATTTGATTTGCAATCTTTCTAATGATTAATGGAGTTTAATTTTCATGTTACAATAATATGATGGAGCTTCACTTGAGTCGCTAGCGAAAGGAGCTGTCAAATTCTCTCATAAATTCACACTTTAATAACTAACAGATTGATGGAATTCTCTTCTCAACAATCTCCAAGTCACATCTCTATCTCCATCAGTTGGATTCGATCTCGAATACTCATATCAATTGCTTTCACAAAGTCGTCGTCTGATAGGTTTAAAGTGCGAGAAGTACATATCATTGGAAGGAAACTGAGATATGAGGCGAGTAAGTGGCTCCCATGAATTATTAAAAGAATGGAGTCTTTTCCAACGCACCAGAACTTATGGTGCATTGTTAGTTGAAGACATGTGTATGTCAAGGATGTCCTCCGGTGACGTGGTCCATTTTAGTTCGGGAGTGAGGATTGATGGAAGCTCTTGGGATGGAGTTGCTGTTGGAATAACCTTCTTCAGTTGGGACACGTGAAATACTGGGTGAATTTGACTGTGATCAGTGAGCTTCAACTTGTATACTACCTTGCCCACACGCTATATCACCTCATACGGTCCAAAATACCTCGGTCCCAACTTCTCATTTCTCCTTCTAGCAACCGTGACCTGGCGATAAGGGCGCAGCTTCAAGTAAACCCAATTACTCACCTCAAACTCCAACTCTCTGCGATGCTTCTTAGCTAATTTTTTTTACGGGTATATAAGACATTTCAAGACCACAAAACACAACTAAAGTGCCCTAATAGCTGAAAGTGCCTCTTTTGAAAATGGAAGTGGTAAAAATGTCTTCTATTGCTAATAACTCTGATTGGCCATGTGTTTGTGTGCAATCATTTTTCTTCCTTTTTGTGGATATCAACAATTTAACAAAGATTTTAATCTGCATGAAGATTATTATTTATTTTATTATTATTTTTTAGTTGTGCATTAAAACTGATTAATGGCAATTAAAATGTAGAATGAATCTGCTTTTTAATAATCTGCTTTGGTTCTGCATTTAATCTGCACTTCCATTCAAAGCTTTAGTGTGACTTATATGGAAAATAGGTAGTTTTCTACTTCCGTTCTTTTTGTAAGGGAATAGCACAAACATTTAAACTACATATTATTAAAATCAAATTAAAATCCTTAAAGAGAACTTCTGTCTGAGAAAATCCATCGAGATTCATTTAAAAATCCAGGAATTTGATTTGCAGTCTTTTTAATGATTAATGTAGTTTAATTTTCATGTTACAATAATAGAATGGAGTTTCACTAGAGTCGCTAGTGAAAGGAGCTGTCAATTTCTCTCAGAAATTCACACTTTAATAACTAACAGATTGATGAAATTCTCTTCTCAACAATCCCCAAGTCATATCTCTATCTTCATTAATTGAATTCGATCTCGAATACTCATATCAATTGCTTCCACAAAGTCGTCGTCTGATAGGTTTAAAGTGCGAGAAGTGCATATCATTGGAAGAAAACTGAGATTTGAGGCGAGTAAGTGGCTCCCATGAACTATTAAAAGAATGGAGTCCTTTCCAACGTACCAAAACTTATGGTGCATTGTCAGTTGAAGACATGTGTATGTCAAGGATTTCCTCAGATGACGTGGTCCATTTTAGTTCGGGATTGAGGATTGACCGAATATCTTGGGATGGAGTTCCCGCTGGAATAACCTTCTTCAGTTGGGACACGTGAAATACTGGGTGAATTTGGTTGTGTTCAGGGAGCTTCATCTTGTATACTACCTTGCCCACACGCTATATCACCTCATACGGTCCAAAATACCTCGGTCCCAACTTATCATTTCTCCTTCTAACAACCGTGACCTGACGATAAGGACGCAGCTTCAAGTAAACCCAATTACCACCTCAAACTCCAACTCTCTGCGATGCTTGTTAGCTAATTTTTCTGTAAAGGTATATAAGATATTTGAAGACCAAAAACACAACTAAAGTATCTTAATAGCTAAAAGTGCCTCTTTAAAAAATGGAAGTGGTAAAAATGTCTTCTATTGCAAATAACTCTGATTGGCCATGTGTTTGTGTCCAATCATTTTTCTTCCTTTTTGTGCATATCAACAATTTAACAAAGATTTTAATCTGTATGAAGATTATAAATTATTTTATTATTATTATTTAGTTGTGCATTAAAACTAATTAATGGCAATTGAAATGTAGATGGATCTGCATTGGTTCTGCATTTAATATGCACTTCCATTTAAAGCTTTAGTATGACTTATATGGAAAAATAGGTAGTTCTCTACATCCGTTCTTTTTGTAAGAGAATAGCACAAACATTTAAGCTACATATTTTTAAAATCAAATTAAAATCCTTAAAGATAACTTCCGTCGCAGAAAATCCATCGAGTTTCATTTAAAAATCCAGGAATTTGATTT
The DNA here is from genome assembly GCA_020283515.1 of Alliaria petiolata. NCBI lineage: Eukaryota > Viridiplantae > Streptophyta > Magnoliopsida > Brassicales > Brassicaceae > Alliaria > Alliaria petiolata. The sequence continues at coordinate 73,550,505 of JAHZTW010000001.1, forward strand.
GCAATCTTTCTAATGATTAATGGAGTTTAATTTTCATGTTACAATGATTGAATGCAGCTTCACTAGAGTCGCTAGGGAAAGAAGCTGTCAAATTCTCTCAGAAATTCACACTTTAATAATTAACAGATTGATGGAATTCTCTTGTTGACAATCCCCAAGTCACATCTCTATCTTCCTCAGTTGGATTCGATTTCGAATACTCATATCAATTGCTTCCACAATGTCGTCGTCTGATACGTTTAAAGTGTGAGAAGTGCATATCATTGGAAGGAAACTAAGAGGTGAGGCGAGTAAGTGGCTCCCATAAATTATTAAAAGAAGGGAGTCCTTTCTAACGTACCAAAACTTATGGTGCATTGTCAGTTGAAGACCTGTGTATCAGGTGACGTGGCCCATTTTAGTTCGGCAGTGAGGATTGACGGAAGCTCTTGGGATGGAGTTGCTGCTGGAATAACCTTCTTCAGTTGGGACACAAGAAATACTGGGTGAATTTGGCTGTGATCAGGGAGCTTCAGCTTGTATGCTACCTTGCCCACACGCTATATCACCTCATACGGTCCAAAATACCTTGGTCCCAACTTCTCATTTCTCCCTCTAGCAATCGTGACCTGGCGATAAGGAAGCAGCTTCAAGTAAACTCAATTACCCACCTCAAACTGATTTCTCCATCAACTGTTGAGCCTTCTCAATATTGACTCGCAGCTCTTTCAACAAATCATCATGCATGACCATTACGTCTCCTACTTCTGCGTTGTTGGAGGGAATATTTTCATAACGTAACAGTTTCGGCGCCTCTCTGCCATATAGCGCCTTAAATAGAGTCATCTTGATGGCGGTATGATATGAAATATTATACCAATATTTCGTCCAAGCAAACCATTGGACTCATTAAGAAGGCTTGTTCCGACAAAGCAACTCATATACGTCTCCACACATTTGTTCACTATTTCTGTTTGGCCATCTGTCTATGGATGGTAAGCCGAAATTTTCTGCAACTCCGTGCCCTGCAATTTAAACAACTCAGACCATAAATGGTTTAAGAATACCGTATCTCTGTTTGACACCATCATGTCTCTGGAAAACCGTGCAGCTTCACTACTTCCTTAAGGAATGCGTCCGCTACTGTCTTCGCAGTGAAAGGGTGCTGAAATGGAATGAAATGGTCATACTTGCTCAAGCGATCCACAACCACCAATATAACATCAAACTTTCGCGATAACGGCAAATCTTCAATAAAATCCAAACTAATGTTTGACCAAATTTGTTGTGCAATAGGTAAAGGCGACAACAACCCAGCAGGAGAAAGAGTGGAGTACTTACTTGTCTTACAAATTTGACATTGTGAAATAAACTTATCTACTGTCTTCCTCATGTCCTTCCAATACACCTCTCCTTTCAAACGCTTGAAGGTTTTCAATGCTCCTTCATAGCTGCCTAGTACACTTGAATGGAACTTTTCAAGTAACGTTGGAATGAAGGGAGACCCCATCGGAATTACCAACCGACCTTCTTTAAACAATAGTCCATTTTCCAAATGAAATCCAATCGCAACCTCTGTCCCATCTTCAATCTGAGTAATAACTGTCTAACACTCCGGATCCGCCAGCAATTGATTCGCGAGTTCCTTAGTATCAATGGTTCTTGGAGCCGTCAGTTGTAAACGGGTGTAATGTTCTGCTAGAATTCTAGACAACGCATACGCTACCTTGTTTTCCACTCCCGGTTTGTACTCGATTACATAGTCCAATCTGAGCAACTTAAAGCCCATCGCTGCTGCTCACCCGTGACTGTTTTCTGATCCAAGAAATGCTTCAGACTCTTCTGGTCAGTCTTGATGGTGAACCTCTGAACAGTCAGATAATACTTCCATTTGGTGACGGCAAACACAATTGCTAAAAGCTCCCTCTCGTATGCGGATTTCGCTCGGCCTTTAGCCAAAAAGCCTTGAATTATAAAAGCAATGGGTCTTCTTCCTTGGGACAAAACTGCACCAATCCCAGCTCCTGATACATCTGTCTCAATCACCAAAGGTTGTGAAAAATCAGGGAGGATCAACACATGCATCTGAGTAACTGCCTTCTTCAACTCCTCAAATGCCCTTGTTGCCTCAGCTGACCACCCGAACCCGTTCTTCTTCAACGATGCAGTTAGTGGACGCATAATCTTAACGCAGTCCTTTACAAATCTACGATAATATCCCATCAATCCCAAGAACCCATGAAGCTCTATGATGTTCTTCGGTGTATGCCACTTCAACATCGCCTCCACCTATGTCGAGTCTGTTGAAACTCTTTTTTTTTTGAAATCACATGGCCTAGGTACGAGAATTCAAGGCTGCCAAAGTTACACTTCTTCTCATTGACGTAGAACTGATGTTGTATCAGAACCTGTAGTACCACTTCCAAGTGTTGAAAATGCTCATTGGCGCTTGAGCTATACACCAAGATATCATCAAAAACACAAGTACAAACCTTTAAAAATAAGGTTTAAAGATGTCATTCAGGACACTCTGGAATGTGGATGGGGCATTGTTGAGCCCGAAAGAGCTCGAAAGGAATTATGAGAAATTCGTAGTGTCCTTCATGTGTCTTGAATGCGGTCATCTCCACATCGGCACTCTTGATACGAATCTGATGGTATCCTGACTTCGAAAAGATGTTGCCTCCGTGCAACTCATCCAACAATTCTTCAATAACTGGAATAGGATACCGATCATGTACAATAGCCTTATTTAATGCTCGGTAGTCTACACAAAATCTCCACCCTCCATCCTTTTTCTTGACAAGGATAACCGAGCTTGAATAAAAGCTGATATTTGGCTGAATGATGGCAGCATCCATCATTTCTTACACAACTCATTTTTTTGTGAATGAGTATCGGTAGGATCTTACATTGATCGGTGTTGCTCCTTCTTTAAGGGTTATAGCATGCTAGCGATTCCTGGAGGGAGGCAATCCCTTGGGCATATGGAACACATCATCATAACTCCCTAGCAATAGTTGCACCTCTACATTCTTCGGTCCTTTTTCTGTGTCACACTCCCTTCAAACAGATAACTCCACTAGACACATTATCTCCACTCCTTGGAAGGCATTTTCTAGAGAGTTGAGAGATAATTGAATCCTTTGTAATAAGGGATCTCCAATGAAGGTCACCCACTTGCGGTGCACCTTAAACTTCAGCGTATGGATGCTCCAATTGATTCTTGTTTTCCTGAGCTTAGCCAACCAAGAATACCCCAACACCACGTCGGTAGTGCCCAGATTGAATAATAGAAACTCCTATACTATCTTGATTCATTGAATTGCCAACCGAACCTCTTCACATTTTCCCTTGCTCATAATGATCTGACCATCTCCTACTGACACTCCAAACTGTTTGGTTTCCGTCACCGGCAACTTACTTCTACTCACCAACTCCTTGGAGATGAAGTTGCATGTTGCTCTTGAATCAATCAAAACCACCACTTCACAGTTTCTCACTTTTTCTTTCATTCGCATAGAACTTTTTTCAGTAATGCCTACCATCGATTGAAGAGACAATTTAATGAGCTCATGCCCTCTCTCATGTTCCTCTTGCTCACCAGGCTCGTTATCCCCTTCAGCTCCTTCCATTATCACTCCTGCCTCCTCATCTTCCTCAATCTCCAAGCACTTAAACCTCTATTGCCTGTTACAACGATGACCCGTGAAATATCTTTCTCCACAATGGCGGCAATGATTGTGTATGACCCTCCTAGGATCCGAATTTCCTCCCACTCCTTTTGTGTCCCTAGAAGCATCAAACGACCTCCTTGCTGGTACAACCTCGTGCCCTCTCAAAAGACTATGGTTATGTCCCAGAGGGATATGACTTAGCATAGGAGCCGAACTAGTCCTGGGAAACTCTCGCGTAATGTAGGTACTTTTTTCTGCTTCCTGCTCTTCAATCATCCGAGCAGTGTCAACTATGTCATCCATTCATATTGACATGTATCTGATTACCTGCTCCCTGAGGAACTTACGCATCCTTTGCAAGAAGATCTCCTCCAATACATTGTTCGGAACATGAGGCATCTCCGGTGATAGTTTTTCAAATTGTTCGTATTCAGCCATTGTCCTGATTTGCCTAATTCGCATCAACTGCCCCACCACAGTTCTTCCCATTGTGGGCCTGGATTGTTTTTTTTAACTTGTCTTTAAAATCCCGCTAGTCTCGCAGATCCTATCTGTAACACCTCCGACGCGATCTAGGTCGGATTTGAATCGATCGGCCGCACAACAATCAAACAAGAACATGCACGACCAACCATCCGACCCAAACCGGAACGAAGATGCCACAATGCTGAACATCACAAACGGTCCAACTATGACCTTAGAATGAATCCAAAGCCGTGGTCGGTCCATCCGCGATATCCGACCCTCTCGACCAAGGCCTAAGCCTTTCCAACCCGTACCTAAGCCGAGAGTTGTGTTAGCCTGGACATGACTTTTATCAAATGATACCGGTTAATATAAAAATAAACTTTATTTATTCATATATTAAGGTTTCACAAAACAATTAATAAACTTTCACACTTCGGCTTAACGTCCAAAAGGATTATACAACAACCATCAAACGTTTATTTTATAAAGATAACAAAAACCTACACTGGCGGCCTAACGTTCCTTACTTTCCGCTACTGGTTTTCTCAACTATTGGTTTCCTGCAAAACAAAGTGAAGGATGAGCGCTAATCGCTCAGTGAGTTATGGCTCCCCTAACATGATACATCAATTCCCAACCCCAAAACCCAAAATAACACACAACAGGCAATTCACACAAAGTTAGCTTTAGCAAAACAATGACGCCGTCGCCACTCTTCCATCACCACACCATCACCAAAGGCCTTGCGTATTCGATCTTATCCCTCTCGTGAACACCCATCTCATAGCCACAAATGCACATGAGACAGAATATCACCAACCCGAGTCCCGTCTTTCGACCGCAAACACTCGGCAGGTTCCGACTATCTATGGCAAACGCCGGGACTATCCCATCGGATAGTACTCGGCCATAGGCTGCAATCCCGTCTCTTCGAGTCTTTCCACTTAGCCGGTCTTTTCGCTAACAATGGGGTAACGAGGTAGGATCGAACTGCCAACACATCAAATCTCAAACCAATCACCATAAAAATTCGGCTGAGTAGTCATAGAATCTCACACACAAATGAATAACTTAACAAAATTACAATAACTCAGCAACATCAATCAACAAACAAATAACACCAACATCACACAATCTAGCAAATAAATCCTAGCCAGCAATCAAGCATCACCAAAACTCACGCATTTAAATAACCACGCAGTCTAGCAAGTGAATCCTAAAAAACAATCACATATCACCACAACTTAAAGTGCTCTCGGCTGAACGATTTATAGACTAGACTTCACTACCACAGATGGATTTCTCACTTCAGCACAATACCTCCGGTTTGCTCTAAAGCTCTACCCGAATGCCTCACTTTCTCTCTCTAACCCTTTCTATTTCTCTCTCTAAGTTTGCAATGATTTTGGTATGGTTCTAAATGGCAAAGGGTGAGGGGGTATTTATAGAGAAAGGATGGACAAGGTTGGTGGTGACATGACCAATGCTAACGTGACACTAGTCACGACCAGCTTCAAGCTTATCCGCTGATCTATAGGGACGAAATAGCGTTCTAAATGATCTATAAAGACTAAATAGCATGATAAATGATCTATAAGGACGAAATAGCATTATAATTGATGTATACAGACGAAATAGCTTTTCAACCGATGTATAAGGACGAAATAGCTTTGCAACCGATGTATAAGGACGGAATAGCTTTCCAACCGATGTATAAGGACGAAATAGCTTTCCAAGTGATGTATAAGGTCGAAATAGCTTACCAACTGATGTATAAGGACATAATAGCTTTCCAACTGATCTATAAGGACGAAATAGCCATAGACACCTCGTGCCTATCTATATTCGTGCTTATCCAATGATCAATAATGACGAAACACTGATGGACACCTCGTGCTTGCTTGTCCCAGCTCGTCCTTTTCAGTTTAGCCGGCCACCTCGGCTATCCACCTGGGCCGAAATGATGGTCCTTGACTATCTTCTGATTCATTCGATCATTCTATTAAACTCTACGACCAAAGTGCTTATCTTGGCCAAACATGTCGATCCAAGTACCCTCGAGTCGATTTTTGACTTTTGATTTTTAGACCTTCCTTTGGCCAAATTTTTCTCTCGGTTGTCCTCAAAGCAGACGCTCTTAGCTCTCGACCGGGTCATTACACTATCTATCATGCGTAATCCTCAACATGTTACTGCACTTCCACTCAAATACGCCAACCCAAACTCGAGCTTCTCCTCCTCGGTTGTGTGGTTTGCTGCAAACCATCTTTCAACCCTATAGATCCAATCGTCCGGATTTTTTCCGTCATAAATGGGTAGATCTACCTTTCGACCCGGAGAATCCAGATTTTGGGTAAGAGAATCGAGCCTTCTCTCTAATCGATTCGCCTGCTGCTGAACTTCCATGGGTTTCGTAGGAGTCGGAAGTGTTGGGAGAGGTAAGATCCCGTCACCACGACTTCTCTCACTGGAGGCTACCGCACTTCCCAACGTCACGGCCTGATTTCCTGTGAAAGAGCCAACGCCATTCTCTGGTGTTGTTCCTTGACCCATGTTGCTAGCAAATCATGATCCGAGCATCTGGATTATCTGGCTCAATGATTCCTTCAACGACTGCATATCATCTTCGAGCCTCGACACCTTAAGCTATGTGTTCTCCGACGATCTCTTCAGATCCGTCGTGGTTTGGTCCATCTTCTTCACCTGAGTCTCCAAAGCTGCAGTTCTCTCCTAAGAAGCCCGAGCCGCAAGATCTAGTTTAGGAGACATCCTTGCTCTGATACCAATGATAGGTTTACAACCTATCAAAAATGGAGAAAGAGAGTAGAGAAGAGAGAAGAGGATAAAAAGAGAGGTTTAGAGGAAATGTAAATAATTTATATGATAACTTACCGTGACTGGGTACTGTTTCTTAAATACATAGTTTCTTCTACCAAAACGACACTTAAGTACTTAAAAACGACAATGATAATTGAGACTTATTTAGTTATTATAATAATAAAATTCTCTCAGCCTGAGTCATTCTGCTTCAAGCCCATCTACAGCCCATTTAGCCACTTTGCGTGATGTTCTTCTTCTCCAACCTCTTCACTTGGCGCCCCGTTTTCTGAGGCTGTCGTCTCACAAAAGCCATTAGAATCCTCAACCTATCATTATCATTAGAAAGATTGCAAATTCAAATTCTGAATTTTTAAATAATGACGATTTTTATCATAAGATTATGGAAAATTCGAAGAATATCTAGTAATCGGCAAATAAACAATTAGAAATTCGTAATAGTCGATATAATCAGGTTATGATCAAGGAAGAGTTGAATTACTTGGAACGCAAACTAACATGTCAATTATCTATAGAAGTAAAAGTTTAAACGTTGCAGTGATTTAGGGTTTCAGTTCGAAATTCAGTAACATCAACTTGTTATAAGAACGCAAAATATGAAAAAACGAAAAAATAAAGTAAAAAATTGAAAAATTGAAAAATTAACATAAAAAAATCAAAGTCAAAATTAGGGGTTCGTGAAAACTAAACCTCTGAGACATAGTCATCTTTAAGGATTTTAGTTTATTTTAATATACTACATAACTTAAATGGTTTGTTCGAGACTATTATCTTACTGGTTTAACTTGGTTTCAAAAAAAAAAAAAAAAAAAAAAAAAATTGGTTCCAATGGGACTACGCTAAATTACAGTTCTGCCACTGTCGGTGGGTGTTGGCTCCAATCGGATCTTCATCGACTTGGCCAGCAAACACAGTGCCCACTCATACTTCGAAATCCTCCGCCATAACCAGAGGTGGATCGATTCTTCATTCTTCTCCTTAAATCTCTCTTATCTCCATTCTCCATTTCGCGGATCTGTACTTTCTGGAATCGGAAGAAGCAATGTTCGGCCGATATCCGATTCACAGAGCCGGAGGTTTCCGTCCCGAGAACTTAGGTCAAAACGCACTAAACCTGATCGGAAACATAGGATTCTCACTCTTCGTCTTCGGAGTTCTAGTCTTCACCATCATCGCCGCCACGTACGAGCCTGAAGACCCTCTCTTCCACCCATCCGACAAAATCACGACTTTCCTCACATCGACATCGAACGCGACGATGAGATCCGACGACTCCGTCGTCAAAACCGGCGAGGATTTCATGGCGGCTAACCAAACCGCGTTCGCCGCGTTTATCAACATCACCGACGTCGAAACCACAGCAAGCAACAACGAGGAGAACGCCGAAGGGAACCAGCTCGACTGCGATTCGAGCGTCCCCGTTGATTGCAAAGACTCTGAGGTTTTCCACCTGATGATGAAAGCGACGATCGAGAAGTTCAAAGACATTCATTTCTACAAATTCGGTAAGCCTGCGGTTGGAGAAGGCGCGAACTCTTGCGACATGGCGTGGCGTTACAGGCCGAAAGATGGGAAGAGCGCTGCGTTTTACAAGGATTACAGGAGGTTTGCGATTGAGAAGTCTGAGAATTGTAGTCTTAGTGTGGTTGAGATCGGAGAGTATCACTCTGGTTTGAATGCGAGGAAGAGGAAGAGGAATCAGAAAGCCGGGTTTGAGAAAACCGATGGGAAGAGAGACGATTTCTCTTTGCCTGTGGTTGGTGAAGCAGTGAATGATTCTCTTCCTATGGTTGAGTCAGAGAAGGCGTTTAAGAGCGGGAGGTACTTGGTCTATGTAGGTGGAGGAGATAGGTGCAAGAGCATGAACCATTTCCTCTGGAGTTTCTTGTGTGCGCTTGGTGAAGCTCAGTATTTAAACCGGACTCTGGTGATGGATCTGACTCTGTGTTTGTCTTCTATCTACACTTCCTCTGGACAGAACGAGGAAGGGAAAGACTTTAGGTTTTACTTTGATTTCGAGCATTTGAAAGAAGCTGCTTCTGTGTTGGATGAAGTTCAGTTTTGGGCAGAGTGGGGGAAACTGCATAACAAGAAGAGTAGGTTGGGTCTTCACCTCGTGGAGGACTTTAGGGTCACGCCGATGAAGCTCGCTGATGTGAAAGATACGTTGATAATGAGGAAGTTTGGTTCTGTAGAGCCAGATAATTACTGGTACAGGGTCTGCGAAGGAGAGACAGAGTCTGTCGTGCAGAGGCCTTGGCATCTGTTATGGAAATCAAGAAGGTTGATGGAGATCGTCTCTGCGATCGCGTCGAGGTTGAACTGGGATTACGACGCGGTACATATCGAGAGAGGAGAGAAAGCGAGAAACACTGAGCTTTGGCCTAATCTTGAAAAGGATACTTCTCCTAGCTCTCTCTTGTCGACCTTGAAGGACAAAGTAGAAGAAGGAAGGAATCTCTACATCGCGACGAACGAAGCAGAGACGTCCTTCTTCAACCCTTTGAAAGACAAGTACGCTACTCATTTTCTTGACGAGTACAAAGATCTGTGGGACGAGAGTAGCGAGTGGTATTCGGAGACCACAAAGCTTAATGGAGGCAACCCGGTGGAGTTTGATGGTTACATGAGAGCATCTGTTGACACAGAAGTGTTCTTGAGAGGGAAGAAGCAGATTGAAACATTCAACGATCTCACAAACGACTGCAAAGATGGAGTTGGGACCTGTAACGTTGCAGCTTCTTGATCTCTCCAACAGATTCCTCCTTTGTTTGTGTTTTGTGATCCATCTTGTTCCACTTTGTTTCTTAGTTTTGTCCTTGTAGAATAGCTTTTGTATTTTCCACAACTGTTGTTTCATCTTGTGACTTTTAGACCAATATTTGCCCTTTTGTCCCTTCTAGTTTGATTCAACTTCTTTATGATGCACAAAATCGATTCGGTACAATGAAGAACGGTATCATTTGAGACAACTAGCAAAAGAGAATGCGACTTTATTAAAAAGTGTTTCACCGTCTTTGTTTACCGCTTGTCTTATCCTTCTTAATCGGAATAAGAGTGAGCTTCTTCTTGCCTGAGGAGTCTACTATGGCGTCAGCTTTCTTGAGCAGTGATATGGTGACTTGATGCTGTCTTTCGTTTACCGTCTTCTCATCCATGAACGGTTTAACCTCAAAGGTTCCTCTGGTGAAATGTCTAGCAACCTACAAAAGATCATTTGTGCCTCAGTAACTAATAATCAGTGCAAACTTCTGGCTAAAGAGAATCACATTATAGGAGTAAGAGTGTGTGTGCTAATGAAGGTACCTTTAAGAGAATCCATACTTTCAGGGAGCTACTGAGGATCGCAAGCCGCGTCCTCTTCCCGGTAGTCAAGAAGCTGGACATATGACTGTCCACTCGCAATATGAATCTTGGCCAAGACTTGGGGTTTTCCAGGTCTCCTCTTTTATCCATCTTTGCCTGAAAACATTTTAGCTCGTCATGACATAAGAACAAAACATCATTCGAAGAATGGTATAAAAAAACATTTGTTGGAGCTGTTCTTCTTTCATTTGGTTGGAAAGTGAAGTAACATGAAAAAAGGCAAAGAGAATCGAGTTTTCGTCGTCAATGCACTCACGAGCTGCCGACAAATCTCTTGTTCGATTTTTGAAAAGGAAGTCTCCAGTGCCTCCACTCTACCAGTTGCGTGACAGCAAGAACATGGTTCACTGATCATGAATGTTACACTCGGCCGAACCTGTGAAATAATAGATTCATTCACTGCAATAAGTATGAATCAAGGAGTCCCCATTTGCAACAGCATACATTTGATTAGAAGCTTTTACAGAAAGAGTAAAACATCCACCAGTTGGGACTAATACCCTTTTTCTTGTTATTTCCATGAGTCCGTGTCTAGACAGCTCTGATACTTTTACCAGTGACCTATCTTTCTCCACTGCTTTCTTAACCTCTTCATAAACTAGTCTCTTATTTGCTGAAACACAAAAAGCACAAGAATATACAATCTCGTCTACAATATTTGAAACTGTGATTACAGAAATAACAATGACATTATCACTCACATTCATCTTCCATGTCGATGAAATCTACCACAATGATACCCCCTATATCTCTCAGCCGAATCTCCCTTGCAATCTGAGTCATGATTGCATCGAGTATTACTTAATAAATTGCTTTGCAAGATTAGCATATCGCGAAAAGTGAGTAGACTTCAAGGAGAAGAACTACACAAGACAAGCAGACCTCGCACAGTAACTCATTCTCCCTGTTAAAATTATCCTAAGGCATTCACTAATCATCGGATAATTCACCCCATGTCGCTGTATAGAATAATTACTAAGGCATTTTTCAGAAGCAGAGTTTCTGCTGCAAAAGGCTGGCGAATGAATATGTAATCTAGAAGCAAAAAATGTGTCACATACTTGTCTGGCAGCAGAAAGGTTAACTTCCAAAATAGCTTTCTCCTGTGAGTTACCCTGACCAAACATTCCATGTCCTCCGTTCACATCAATAGAGACCAACGCCTCAGTTTGTTCAATCACTAAAGAACCTCCATTAGGAAGTGGAACTCTGCAAGAGGCAAAAGATCATTTACATGAAGATATCTGGGAAGGTCATAACTCCAGAAAAGTGCAGCGTAAGCCACTTCTTACCTTTTGCTGAGAATACCTTCTATCTCCTCCTCGATGCAGTATAAATCAAAAAGTGGGATACCCCTATCATGCAATTCCACTCGATCACAAAGATCAGGTGCCATATCTTGCAGGTAGTTTGTGACCTGGAAACTAATACCAGTTAGTGAAATAGTTTGCATACAGTATCTACTCTTTTGCGTAACCCGTTTAATTATCTGCAAGTGCAAGAGTTGGTACAGAAAGAAGAGAAATGACACATGTAGCTGTAGCTTTTACTTAAGCATTTGAAAATAACATTAATCAATAAATGTATCCTTCAGCACACTATCCATTTCTTATTATGAAAATTGCACTTAAGCAGAATGGAGGCAATGTACCTCATGGTATGTCCTGGGAGAGTCAACCACCATCTTCACAACCTAGAACAAAATCAAGATCTTACTGTCACTTGACATGTCAACCATTAGAACCTAAAGGGGCCTTCGGATTAGAAAAATATGGACAATGAACTAACTACCTTGTCATTGAAATAGTCCTGCACAACTGAGAGTGTTTGACCCATTGCTCTATGTAGCAGCGCTGGAATGGCTCCTTCCACACCTTCATCTGCAGCAAGGGATGAAGATTTTGCTTCTTCTGTAATGTTCTTCCAGGTCAAAAGCAGACCTTGTAAGTCTTTCTGCAGATCTTCTAGAGAATGTCCAGCAGCTACAGTCCTTACCGTCAGGCCAAAACCCTGAGGCTGCAATGTTTTTGCTATAACCTTTAACCGGGTTCTCTCGACTCCCGAAATCTTTTTTGAGACTCCAATTCGTTTGCAACGAGTCATTAACACCTATAAGGAAAAACAATTATTCAGAAAATAGGATAATAAGAAAGGGAAGGAAAAGAGTTACGGGGACAAAACACATGACATACCCAGAATCTGCTTCTCAGTTTCGGGTAAGCAGTAAGAGTTGGACCTTTCGTACCAAGGCCCTCTTTAACAACTTGCACAATTATCTTGGTGCCTTTTCGAACTTGAATCCACTTGTTATCCCTAGATGACATACCCTTGGGATTTTTTGCAACTGATGCATTAGAGATGATGGAATCTCCAGAGTGTTCTCTCTCCAGAGGAACAAAGCCATTCTCAGATCCAGCTTCAAGATGTAACTCATCTTCTTGATTGCATTTGTCAGAACCACCTTCCACGTCGCCATGGTTTACTACAGTTCCATTAACATGAAATTCATCATTTTCATGATCATCGTCATCATCATGAAAAGATTCCCCAGGGTCATTTGAATCAATGTCTAATAAACTACTGGCTTCAAAGTCATAGGAGGCATGTTCGATTTCATGCGGAGCTGGAATGTCGCTAATGGAGTGGAACCGAGAACCATCAGCTGCTTGCTTCTTTGATCCATCACAGAATGGAGGGAATATGAATGGTTCCCTGTTTGGCTTAATGTCCATGAAAGAATGTCTAGAGCTTCCGATATTCACAAATGCACCACCCATATGAGGCACAAACTTAGTGACTACGCCCAGGTAAACACTATCACACTGCACGTTGGTCTTAACTGGTTCCAACAGTAACTCAACCAGCTTCTCACCTTCCAATACAGCAATCCTTTGCACGGTACATATAGAAGAGTTGATCAGTATCGTAGTAGAAACGGATTCTCGTTGGAAAAAATCATCATCAGGTAAGAGAGTCTCAGTCAGCTGGTGATTTTGTTCATCAGTATCTATGTTGTTTTCAATTTCGTCAGCGCCTTCAAGAACTTGTTCGCTATCAGTCTGCATATTCCTTGCATTTCGCAAGGTAATACATTCCTGAACAAACCACGGTTCCTCAATAGGCTGATAATTGTCAGAAAACAACGCGCTTAAGTCTGAGTTCTCTGACGAAAAGGTTGCAAGCTCATCACAGTAGAAAGATTCCTCTTCTAATTGTTTATCATTCAAAAGCGGCATTGGGGCTTCTGTAGCACTATTGGCGAGAGTGCATTCATCTGCCAAACCACTGGAAGCATTTGAGTTTTGTAGTATTTCGCAAAGGATGAAAAGAGACTCAAAAAGAGGAGGAACCATGGAGATGTTACCTTCGCTTTGAGCTGAAATAACAGGATTTGGTAAAAGGTAAGCATCATCGATCCAAGAACCCCATACGTAGGATTCTTGTGATTCAGACGAAACACTCATCCATGAATCCCTTATAATTACTTTTCTTTCTCGTTTGACAGAAGAAGGAACCGATATCGAAAACTGGGGCCCTGGTCTCCAGACGACGTCAAATGAAGATCCGTATCCAGCTTTAAAAAAATAATTATACCTGAAATTTACACCAGAAGCAATCTGCCAAGCATATTAAGCTATAAGAAACAAGACAAGTAAACTCGCTTTCAAGAAAAGAGTTTGAGTCCTTTTGGTGCTACAAGTGAACATTAAAATGTTTTTTATGTAAATCAAGAGACAACATCTCTACTTATGTTTGCTATGGCTTAATACGAAACAAATGAATGGATTACCTTTACTTTAGCTTCCCACTCATTATCATTTCCAGTAGGATACATCGAAATCGCGCAGTCCGGCTCCCAGCTACCTAAAGCGGAAGGATCTCCAGTAACGTAGAGATGTTCATTGGGCGCCAGATCAGCTTCTACGATCCAAACAACCTCGCATAATCCTTTTCGAAGACTAGCTGGCTGTTCTGAGAATGCAGAAAACAAAAAATATCGGTAGTTGAAGATGCAAACATATAAATCTCGAAAGTCGAGGTTTCCATAAACAGAGAACACTGCAGGAAAGTTAAACCATGATATTTTTTCATAAAAAGAAAAGGTTTCGTTCTCACAATTACCTTGCTGTGCGCTTAGAATAGCAGACCTTGCACGAGAACGAGAGACCCCAAAGCACAAGGTGAGCCTAAACCTCTTTCCATGCTCGATATGAGAGAACATATATCTGTTTAGCAATAGAGATTCCAAGTTAGTAACAAAGTAGTTTTTTTTCCCTCTAATCTTGTTGTGTCTAAGATTATGCATATATCCAGCATCAAAATTGAGTTCAGGGAGGAGCTCTGTGAGATATGAGCTCAAGAAACTTGTGTACAAACATATGTTCAATCCAGTTTCTGCACCTTGTACATGTGCAATAATCCCAACTTTTCTAAAACTAAAATTGGCTGAAACTCTCAAATTCAAGGTATAATAACTCCAGAGCAGAGCTGTTAAAGACCAATACGATTGCATCTAAGAAACCCATATCCATAACTCAAAAAGCTTCAATCTTAATTAAAGCAAATGCGAAGAGGCCACAGATAAAGTGTATGCTAAAATGCCTCAATGAGAAAGAGCTTACGAAGAAACAGGAATCCCGGAAGAAACCAGCCATGAGGCGCGTGAAGAAACGGAAAACTGAGGAAGACGACGCCATGGAACTTCAGCGACGTCCATGGTGTTGAGTTGATTAGGTTCACCGGTGAACGGAGCGGGAGAACGAACAAGGGGACGAAACGAAGGGAATCAATTGCGCCAGGCTTTTTTTTTGTTTTGGGGTGGCGAAGAGAGAGCCGAAGCGAAGAGATGCGGAAGGAGAAGGAGCTTTGCTTAGAAATTGGATTCCGGGAGGTGAAGGAGATGACGATAACGGGAGGATATGGTCTCTCTCTCCATTCGTTGGCTTTGGCGCCTTGTAGTGGCACGTGCGAAAGATGATGTTCACACGTGTGCAGCCTCCAAGCCCAATAAACTAATAATCAGATTTATGGTTCTTCTACTTCGGGCCAATTCTAAGCCCAACGGATGAGTATTTATGTTTTTTTTTTCAGTCAAAGAAGTATTTTTATGACGAGAGATTCTCGAATGTTCTCAATATTGTATGATTGTATCAATAGAGTATTGTATGATTGTATCAATAGAGTTATGTAGTACCAAATTTAGTGAGGTATTTGAGTGGGTTTTCAATTTTTTTTTTTTTATATTATCCAATCAATTTTAATAATTATAACATATAACAAGACATTATTTGTTTTAGTTTTAAGAAGACAAAAGCAACTTCATATATTTAATTTTTTTTTTTCAACTAAGAATATATATTTTATCAGAAAAATTGTCCATTATATATCTTCTTTCTAAAAATCGCTTCTCTCCTCTAGTTTTTCAATTTGGTTTCCGATCTGCAACTCCGGCGGCTTACAGAGCGTCGGAGTTGTGATTTTCGTTTGGTTGTTGTCTGTAGTTGTCTGTAGGAAGTTTTCGGATGTTGTTGTACCCGTCAGATCTCGTTTCCTTATAGACAGGGGTGGTTTCCGGTGCGGAGGTGCGTGGTGGCGCGTCGAGAGTTCTTTGGTCTCCACCGTGTCTGAAGTTCCCAGATCTGTTGGCTGGCTGAGGGCGGCTTCGATGTTGTCTGGTCGCGGCGGTTGATGATCCGGTTTATTTTCAGATCTATTTTATCTCTCGGTTGGTCTTCGATCCTTCTGTGGCGGAAGAGGTACTTTCTTCCTCTGTTTGATTCTGTCAAGCCCGCGGCTTCAAACCGGCTTTTTCCTCCTTCTGTCAAGACGAATCTTGTTAGGGGTTAGTTTTTGTTTGGTCTATCGCTAACTAGGAGTTTGTTGTTGCGCTAGATTTCTTGGGAAAGTGTGTTCGTTGGCGTTTGTCGGTTTGGGTATTCTTCGATTAGCTTTATCTTAGTTCGGTGAATCTGTGCTAGTCCTCTTTCCATCGCCTCTTAGTGTATTTTAATAAGCAGTTTTCTCCTTAGGTCTTTCTTATTCCGTTCTTAGCAAGGCTAACCTCTTGTGGGGATGCATAAGTTCGTGTTTTAGATTCTTTAGGGTGAAGATTAGGTGGTTATGAGGTTAGATTTCCGTTCGTGGTTTCATTGTTTGTTAATCGTCGTAATTAGATTTCTTCTTCGCGGTGTTCCCGGAATCGACAGCGCCCTGTGAGCTTATAGTACCGTGGCTTTTGCTCTTCTCGGCGTTTTCCTTTGTTTTCAAGTGTTTCTTTCCTTCTTCTATGTTTAGCTTTAGTTTGTTTCATGTATTTCTCAGTGTATCATATCGTGTATTTCACAATGTATCCTACCTTGTATTTCATGTTGGTAATAAATTTTAGATGAAAAAAAAAAAAAAAAAAAAAAATATCTTGAGTATAACCCAAAAAGATGAACATCGGTTAGACTATACCCTCATCAATATACCAAAAAGAATCGGCTACACTAAATCACAAAAACGAAGCCCTGAACTCAAACAGAAACAGATGTAACAACCTTCTCAGATGCAAACAAATCCCGAAGTCACACGGGAGCTCCAGCTGCAACATAAGAAGAAAATCTGTTTTCCAAAATAACACTATGGACAATAAGAAAAACACATCTGTTTCGATGTCTGATTTTCACTTCAAACCTTCCAAAAAACTGGTCTTCTCCAAAAAAGAGTGGAGTAAAAGTAATTCCTCGCGGCCTCATCAAACTACCTATTAGATCCGGCATCTCAGCCACTATAATAACATGCTTCAACTTGTGAAAAGCTAATCTCTTAGTCGTCCAAGCAAGACATAATAATTTACCTTGATCTAAACTCGAAGCTCCATTTAAAGCCCTCCTACTGTGAATCATGACTGTACCTTCATGATCTCTTAGAACCCAAGAACAACCCGCCATTTTCTTCCTCTTTGACCACAAAACTCCCACATTGCATTTAAGCCAATGCTTTGGAGGCGGTTTCCATCACGCTAATATCCACTTCTTGAGAAAACAACCACAAATTTGCTTTTTCTCTGATTTTCTAATCGAATCGGATGGACAAAACTTGGTACTTTCAAATAAAAGCTTGTTTTTTTTTCCCACAAAAACCACATAATCCATGGTAAGGCTCTTCTGATAAGTGATGACACCTTAATGTTCTTACCATCATCAGCAGATAATGCATATTAACGTAAATTAAGGTTGGGTGAAAACCACCTTGAGGCGAGGGAAACTTAGACAGAGCTCATACCTATCTTGCCACCAGACATGTGAAAAGGACATGATTTGAAGATTCACCTTTCCCACCGCACATTTGACACTAGGAATCAACTGTCATCCCTCTGTGATAGAGGTTGTCGACGACCGGTAAGACTCTCTAAACAAAAGATTTGATTTTTGGAGCTGTCTGAAGATGCCACCCTTTTTCTTTCAAACCATTCACCGATGGTAACATGGCCGCTTCTTCGAAAAGAGCTCTTTTGTTTGAAGTGTGAGCAAGCCAGTAGGCTGATTTTACCGAGAAGTCCCCACATTTATTATGCTTCCAACACAAGTAATCTTCCTACCTTCCCAACGACTTCATCTTTAAAATCAACCTTACCTAAAAAGAACAACTCATCCAACTTATCTCTATTCCACTTGGTGTTATTTTCCTCCATAAGGCTATTTACGGTTAGATATAGATTAATTAGGCAAATCTTCATCCAAGGAACTCTGGGTTGAATATCTTTTAGCCAGTGGTCAATCCATACTTTTAAAGATTTGCTATTGCCTAGCTTTTTGGTGATCCCTTTTACCAACAACTCTCAACCAAACAAAACTCTTCTCCAAGCAAAAGATGGTCTTTGACCCATTGGAGCTTCCAGGAACTTGTTTTGATCATAATAGTGGCTTTTCATTACTCTTGCGAACAAAAACTCTGGCTCTTGAAGCAACATCCATGCTTGCTTTAACAGGAGGGCTTGGTTGAAGCTTTTAATATCTTTAAACCCTAGGCTGCCTAGTGGTTTCGGAAGACATAACTTCTCCCAGCTTAACCAGTGAACTTTCCGTTTATGGTCCACTGAATTCCACTAAAAATTAGACATGGCACTGGTTAGCTTTTCAACTGTGGATTTCATGAGTTTAAAAAAACTCATGGCATAAACAGACATAGCCAAAGCCACTGCTTTTAGCAAAATTTCCTTTCCACCGAGAGATAACTTCTTGCAAACCAACCAGTTAGTTTGGATTTCAGTCTGTCCTGGATAAACCCCAGAAGTTCCACCTTTGAACCACTAAAAAACTCTGGTAAACCCAAATAAGTTTCGGCTCATCCTTCATTGTAAATGCCAAAGATATCTTGAATTTTGCCTTTAATCTCCTCTTCCACCTTTGAGCCGGATGGAGAGAAGATTTAACCAAATTAATCACTTGACATGTGGATTCCTCGTACACTTGTAGAATTTTTTGTAGCTCTTTACATTGATCTTTATCAGCTTTACATACAAACATGCTATCATCGAAGAATAGGTGGTGAATCGCTGGACCATTATCCGAGAACTTTAGGCCAAAGAATTTTCCTTCTTGTTCAGTTTTATGTAGCAAGTGAGAGAGACCTTCTGTGCACAACACAAAGAGTGATGGCGACAAAGGGTCTCCCTGCCTGAGGCCACGAGATGGGGAGATAATGCCAAATGGTTGATCATTTATTTAGACCAAGAAGGTTACTGATGAGACACATAACATCACCCATTCCACCCATTAATTGTCAAAACCCAGAGTAGTTAACAAAGCTCGCAGGTAAGACCATTCAACCCTGTCTTATGCTTTGGACATGTCCGACTTCATGGCCATGAACACCTTCGAGATAGTAAGATGTGTTCTGAGACTGTGCACCATTTCATGCACAATAAAAATATTATTCAATATGAGTCATTTCGGCACAAAAGCTGACTGTGTGGGAGACACAATATCAGCTAGAAACGGCTGCAACCTCTTCACCAGAATATTTGAGATGATTTTGTAGAATACCGAACAAAGACTAATCGGACGCAAGTCACTCATTCTTTTTGCCTTAACTGTTTTTGGGAGTAGGCACAAAAGCGTGTAGTTCCATTCCACATGAAAAGCTCCGGAAATGAAAAAAAAATCATAATCTCTTGAGTTACTTGCTCACCAATCACATCTCAATACTTTTGAAAAAAGAACCAAGACATAATGTCAGCACATGGAGCACTTGAAGGCTTGATTGCAAAGACCCCCTCTTCAATCTGTTCCTTTGAGACTTCTCTGGTCAAACCCTCATTCATCTGAATTGTAATTCTCGGTACAAATTCCTGGAATAACTCATGGAAATTCTCTGGCTGAGATGACTTAAATAATTCAGCGAAATAGGTCCATGCAACCTCACCCTTCAAACCTTTAGCTCTCTGCTCACTTTCATTGCATCAAACAACATTTCAAGCCCAATTTTCCCTCGATTTTCCTTTACTGATGCATGATAAACCTTTGTGTTTTTATCGCCCTCATGAAGCCATTTATGTTTGCACTCTAGACTCCAGAATGATCCATCTTCTCTGTATGCATTCACAAGCTCTTTTTTCAAAGGTTGAACATGATAATTCTGTCCCAAGAGTTTAGATTATTATGTCTCTTCCAGAGGCTTAGAGCCTTACCACATCTTTTAATTCGCATTGATACGGTCAGATTTACTCCTCTCGGCTGACTATTCTATGCTTTGACTATCGTCTCTTTAACCCGAGGCTTGTTTATAAGCCTTTTGTCAAATTTAAAATTCTCTTTATAAACTTTCTAAGAAAATAGGAGTCTCATCAAAACAGGGCGATGGTCTAAGCCTCTTTTATCAAGGAAAGTCTGATTCGCAGCTAGAAATTTGTTTAACCACTCATGGTTTGCATAAGATTTGTCTAGCTTGCTTTGAATCCATTAGTCACCTCTCTTCCCACCCCAGGTAAAATGATTACCTTTACTTGGCAGCATGCACATATGACATGCATTAAGCATCTCATTGAAAGCATTAAAAGATTTGAGACACCTTATTTGACCACCAATCTTATCTGAGTTTCGGCTGATGTCATTGAAATCACCCAGCATACACCAAGCTTCTTTTTTTTTTAGTTCCATATCTACATATTCTTTCCCAAACATTCTAATCTTCTTTTAAACACCGGGTCACCATATATACAAGAGATGAAAAAACTTGACTCCCCAAATTTTACATTGAAATCAATTAAGTTCGTATCTCCAAACATGATATTTATATTGACCATCTTCTTCTAAAATACTGCTAACCACCACTCTTGCATATCGGATCTACTGTATACACCCTTTTGTACCCTAACCACTCTTGAAGATTAAACAAAATATTCCTACTGTGCATAGTCTCCATCAGAAACAAAACCTCAGGGAAGTGTTCTTTATGCAATTCCTGAAGTATGAGAGTTGTCAAGTCTTGAGACCATCCCAAACCTTGACAATTCCAGCATAATATGCTTTATGCATTGGACAGTCCCTTATTTGGGACCACCAATTGTTTGATATGCCTTGTATCTTGGTTTTAACCAACACCATCCTCTGTTGCCTTACGCTTTGTTGTTCTCCCAGAAGGTTCTTCATTCGGCTGCTCATGTTGCTTGATCAACAACATTTCTGATTTCTTTCTTCAACTTTTGTAAGGGCGTTTTCTGGGTTTGCCCGACTTCAGTAGGGCCTCGGAAAAACCAGCTTCAGAGAAGCTAGCTCTATTAACCTTTGAGCCACACTTAAAAGGCGCCTCAGAAGATAGAAAGTTAGCAGCCATCCCTTCAGAACGCAAATCTTCTGATAACTGTAATTTGGACATAGTATTTCCAGCTCTTATAGCAGCTCCCATCATATTTTCAACCACTTGAACATTCCTTCCCGTACGTATTCCTTGCAGCTTCTCAGAATAATCGAAAACTAAACCCTTTTCCCTTATCAACATTTCTGGGATATTGGATCATCCATTGCATCAAAAACCGATTTTTTTTTAACTCTAAGCTCTCTCGCTTTCTTCTCAGGACCTTCAGCACCAACCAGGTATTGACACATTACATCCAAGACATCCTCAGCAATTTGAGGACTCCCTGATACCGGGTTAACAGAAATCCAGCTATCGTCAAGCACAACAAATAAAGGTTCTGATTCCTTAAGAATAGCTTGGAGATTTTTAGAAATACTCTCGGACACCTTTCTATTTCATGAGTAAGAATTTGACACACATAACACCGTTTCTGAATTCTCTCATAAAAGTAGAGAATTGAAACTTGTTCCTTTGACCGCAACGTTATCACTTTTTGATCTTCTCATTGGCTTTGTAGCATCTAACTTTACTCTGACCCAGACATAAACATCACTTTGAGGAACAGACGGGTCGAAGGCAGCTTCAATCAATTGACCTGGAAATTCACCGAACGCAGTTATCAACGCCAAAGTAGAATTATTGACCAGTATATTCTTCATCTGAACCCATACCGGTAAGTAGCGGAGATAGTCTCCATCCATCTATCAATCACCATCGCCCACTCATTGAAAAAGAAAACAACTTCTTTAAGTATCTCCTCCATACCGATTTCATACATGGAAGAATTGAAGCCGATCTCACGAAAGAGCCACCCCTCTCACTCCGTCATAGAGCTTCCACTTCTTTGGCATTTCTAAAATAAACTTTGAGATGTTTGACAATCAAGGTTAAGGAGACGACCGATTATACTCTGCACGTTATAGCCTCAAGAGTTATACACTGTGGTAAGACTGGAATCTCAAAAGGAACCTCATCTTCCTTCAAAGAAAGATCCATCAAAACTTTTTCTATATTTGTTTACATATCAAATTCACCGAAGCTACAGAGAGAACTCCGACAACACACGCGAATCTCTTGCTCAAAGATCGATTAAACCAACTTGAACACCAAATCGGGAACCTTTATTCACTCAGACCTCGCAAAATCTCAACCATAAACCACTTGTTTTGACCAAGTGAAACACTCTAATCGAAACAGAAGGATTAAGCTCAAGGGACATAACCAAGGTGAAATTCCACACACAATGCATACATGATTTAATTTATTTTGTTATATTCAATTATATATTTTTAATTTACGTTCCTAATTTTAGTATTAGGGTAGCATTGGATATCAGCCCAAATACACAACTTATCTTTAGTGGATGAGTAGATATTTTTGTAACATATATAAAGCAACAACTTTCGAACGAGAAACAGAAGCCAAAAAATTATTATAGCAGCGCAACAAGTTTAGTGTTGGTATATAAATCTCGGCTTAATAAAATAGAATTATCGAAGAGAGTGATGAAATCTGAAGAAAACTGAAGTAACGGCAAATTCAAACTAGTCTGGGTGAATAACGAATCGAGTAAAAAAATCAAATTTGAAGTCAAATCCAGAGTTAGCACAAAAATCTGTTAAAATATCAACTTAATGCGCTGAAGAAAAATGGCCAAATCAACATGCATAAATGCAATTAATAGCAACTCAGGTGGGCTAAATTAGAATATTAAATGTAACATCAGAGTACAAAGCAAGAAGAAGAAGAGAAAAGGACAATTCATTCTTTCTACACACACTGCACATTATACTTGAACACATTCTTCTCTACTTTTTTTTTATGTTCAACTTTTTTACAGCTAATAGGAGCCAGGGCTCGAATGCGTCAATGGGGACTTCACGGCAAAGCTGAGATGTCGAAACTTATTCACTTTGTTTTGTAACGTTGATAGCCAATCCTCACCTCCAAGGTTCGTCGGAACGAGTTTGGTTGCATCTTCTGGCCCGTACAGAACGCTACGCAAAAGAGCAAATCGGTGAAAAAATGGCAAGCATTTCCGGCATTGAATCCGAAGAAGACACCCTTTCATAGAAAGGAGAAAGGTGGAAAGAGTTCTTTCCCCGTGAAGGGAGGAAAGTGGTGATGATCTCTCTCTAAAAAAGGAGGAAGGTGGAAAACAGCTATTGCTAGCAGATTTTGCGTTAATCTCGGCTATATGACCATGAAGAACAGCAGCAAATAGAGTACGTAAATGATTACAAGGGTCAAGCCCATGAAGTGAAGAACGTGGATGATTACAAGGGGCAGGCCCAGTAAATGAAAAACGTGGATGAATAAAAGGGCCATAACTAGGAAATGAAGTTAGGCAACTACCCATAATGGGCATATTGAGCCAAGCCCATATCAAGATTTTGCCAGATGGAAAAGGAGGAGCGATGAGGGTGACTGGAACAGTGAAGGATCCAGTGGGTGAAGCTCATTCTGGACTCGTCGCGGTGATGACACCTCGGGGCTTGGGCTCGAGAGAGAATCAATTTGGGAGACCTTTCTAACGATATAAGACCATCTCTTACGATAGTCTCTCAAGATAAAATATTATTATTAAATTGATTGGTATGTGAAGATGAATTTATATTAGTATTTTAATAATGAGTATCTTAAAAAGTTGAAAAAATCATCCAAAATCTCTTATTTAAGATACTTTGAGATGGGTTTTTCAACTTTTTAAGATACCCACTAATAAAATATCAATATAAATTTATGTTTACACATCAATCAATTTAATATTAATATTTATTTTTTTTAAAATATTTTTACAAGAGACTCCCAATGGAGATGCTCTAACAAACAAGTCTATAGATTTGTTATATGCACAATCTTCCAAATAAAATATTATTCTCATTTATTATCATTCGTTATATGGATTCCGGGCTCAGACTTGAGAGAGAAGCAATTAGGGAGAACTTCTATACTTTTTTTGTAAACCCCTTCCCAAATAAAATATTATTCTCATTTGCTTTCATATTTCGCTTGATATTCAATATAAAATCCATATATTTTTTCTCATAATCCTCAATTTCTTATTTATTATCAAATAACCATTCGATATTTTGTTTTCAAAGATAAATCCGATCCTCTTAATATATATTTATATTTACATATATTTGATTGTTAAGATTTCTGCATCAACATTTGGATTATAGGTCGGAGATTTCTAAATCTTAATAGATTTTATACATAGAAAATTTATTAAAACTTTAATATTGAAAATATTTACTTTGACATTCTATATTGGAATGATAAGTTCACAAAATGTAATTTTTTTTTACATTAAAAATGTATTTTTCAACATTCAAAAAGATTGAACTGTTACAAAAGTCAAGAGACACATACGTGATTTTTTTTTAATAGAGTCCATAATCATCATATCTTACAGTAACATTTGTCGATTTTTACTCTTTGTTCATTAGAAGACACAAGTGATATATACTACTTTCAATAATATTAAGTTCTCTCTCTTTTTATCCTCTTTTCAATGTTAATATTTATTACATTTATAACTCATATTTATATGACAAATAGTCTAATATATGATATAATTATAACACATTATGAGCACGATTACTCTTGAATTATGATTTATTATTACCGGAGTGCGGCTCGGCCGTCCCAATTATTAATTTATTAGTTTTATAGTTGTTGTTTAAAGCACCATAATGGTCGGTTTAACCGCCTAAACATTTAATTTATTGCTTGTATAATGGATGATTATGTCACCATAATTTATTGTTTTTAATAATAGATGACTATGGTCACCATAATTTATTTATTAAATTTATTTATATGGATGACTTCAATCACTATCATTTATTTATTTACTGTTTTAATATGGATTATTTGTTCATCATATATGATTGATTATGCTATAATTATTATAAAAGAAAGGCTGGCCACTTATACGTAATTTTATATCTGAACTGATAAATTATTCTTGATCGCATATTGATTGAAGCGCTTTAACACTCTTTTGGTGTCTGTGGATTGATGTACAAATATACCCTTTCAGAGTGCTCAATTTGTAAACCAAGACAAGATTTTGTTTGTCCAAGATCTTTCATCTCGAATTCTTCCTTTAAATAGCGTGTTGCTTTCTGCATTTCTTCATGAGTTCCTATAATATTTAGATCATCGACATATACAACAATAATAACAAATCCAAATGATGTTTTCTTGATGAAAACACATGGGCATATAGGATTGTTTACATATAATTAAATATCCATTGAGGCGGTTATACCACATGCATCCTGATTGCTTTAATCCATATAACGATCTTTGCAATATTATTGCACATAACTATTTGGCTTTTGAACTCAAAGCCTCTGGCATCTTGAATCTTTTAGGGATTCTCATATAGATATTCGTATCTAATGATCCATATAAATATGTTGTAACAACATCCATAACGTGCATCTCTAAATTTTTATTAGCTGCTAGACTCATTAAGAATCTAAACATGATTTCTTCGTAATCAATTTCAGGTCATTAAAAAAATCCTTAAGCCACGAGGCGAACCTCGTATCTCATAATCTCGTTTCTTTCATTTCATTTCCAATCGAAAACCAATTTGTATCCGACTGGTTTCATAGATTAAGGTGTGAGTATGATAGGCTCGAATACCTCTCGTTTATTAAGCAAATCAAGTCCGACTTGTATTGCCTCTTTTCATTTTATTCAATTATGCCTCTTTTGGCATTCATATACAAATTCGGGTTCTGGATCTTCTATTTCATCATTAATTTCTTTTGACACAAGGTGTGACAAATTTTCATCAACATCATTCTTTTTATTTTGGTTTCATATTTTTTTACTATAAATGTAGTGATACATATCTCATGATTTTCTTCGGATTCAGAATATTTTACATTGTCAGCACCTTCATGACTCATTTCCTCCAAAATTTATGTTGTTTTGGGAGTGTTTTGTTTCTCAGCCTCCTTCCATTTTTTAAAATTTTTATCCTTGACTGGTCTACCACACTTCAAGCGTGCTTTAGACTCATCATCTTCGCTTCCATGTTATTGTGGTATTTCAATATGAGCATGGGCATTCGTAGCTGGTATATGTGATTTGTTACCGTTTTGGTATCCGCAAATGCATCAGGTAGCTGATTTGCTATATTTTGCAAATGCATAATTCGCCGAACTTCCAGTTCCAACTGTTTTGTAGGAGGATCAAGGTGTAACAAGGACGGTACACTACATTTGACATCATCTCCTACTTGCTTATTTTCTCCCCTAGAATCGGGAATACATCGAAGTGACAATCGGCAAAACGTGTCGTAAATATATCACTAGTTTGTGGTTCTAGGTAACGTATAATCGATGGAGAATCACAACCAACATATATTCCTTTCCTTCGTTGTGGACCCATTTTTGTACGTTGTGGTGGTGATTTTGGTATGTATACCGCACAACCAAAACTCCTTAGATGGAAGATATTTGGTTCTCGACCAAATACTAACTGTAGTGGGGAATACTTATGGTACGCATTTGGTCTTACCCGAATAAGTGCTTCAGCATGCAGAATTGCATGTCCCCATACATAGGTCAGAAGTTTTGATCTCATGATCAGTGGTCTTGCAATCAGTTACAGACTTTTAATTAATGATTCGGCCAAACTATTTTGTGTATGAACATGAGCAACGAGATGTTCAACATCGATACCTGTTATCACACAATAATCATTGAATGCTTGGTATGTGAATTCACCAGCGTTGTCTAATCTAACTCTCTTTATTGGATAATCATAAAACTGAGCTCTTAGTTTGATTATCTGAGTTACAAATCTCGCAAATGCCACATTTCGAGATGATAGTAGACAAATGTGTGACCATCTACTAGACGCACCAATCATTACCATAAAATAGTATAATGATTCACATGGTGGATGTATAGGTACACAAATATCGCATTGAATCCGTTCACGGAACTTTGGTAATTCTTTATCGATTTTAATGGCGATGGCCTTATAATTAATTTTCCTAGAGAATACGCACCACATGTAATTTTATTCCCCTGATTTATCTCATAGATTTTCAGTGAATGACCATGTGAGATTCCTGCGATTTTACGCATCATCGAGGTGCCTGGGTGACCGAGGCGATCATGGTATAATGTGAAATCATCTAGATTTCTTTTGATCACGAGATTTGATTCTATCGCATCTATATAAGTATGATGCAATCCAGAATGAAGTTCTGAGAACTTTTCTAATATAAGCTTTTTGCCTGATTTATTAGAAGTTATATTAGAAGTTATGTACATATATTTCTTTCCATCCTCAGTTGCAGACTGAGTGTCATATCGTTGAAGGTTTATATCCTTAAAACTCAACAAATTCCTTTTAGAATTCGGAGAATACAAGGCGTTATTTATTGAAAGTTTTGTTCCATTAGGCAACGTAAAATTAGCTTTACCAATTCCTTCAATCAAGTCTGTAAGACCCGAAATTTTATTGACAAAGATGTTTGTCGGTTTGAGATTAGAGAAATATCTCTTTTCCCTCAGAATAGTGTGCGTTGTTCCACTATGGTATGCAAGTTTCTCGAATCTTTTTCCTGCATATTGTTCCATTTGTATTGTGATCCATTTCTGAGATAAACAAAAGCTATTAATATATATAAGGTAATTTGATTTATGAAGCAAATTTCATACAGTAATTATACATTAATAAGCGAACGTCACACAATAATTATAGGTGAGTAGGGAGTACAAATGATGTTAATATTTTAACATTGGCGGTGGGTGAAGCATCCTAGACTCGTCGTGGCGATGGCACCTCGGGGCTCGGTCTTGAGAAAGAAGCAATTGCGGCGAACTTTCTAACGATATAACAAACAAGTCTATAGATTCGTTATAAGCATAATCTTCCAAATGAAACAGGTTATGTAATCAACAAGCTCGGTTAGCCGGCTCTGTAAGAAGTTTCAAACCCATAAGTACAAGGGATATCTAATATACCATCACAAAAGGCTAAGATATTAGATCGGTGCTTCTTTTACAGTTGCATTTAAACAAAATTCTGGTTTCATATATATAAGCTATTGTGAACTGCATGCCATCTATTTAATACTATTACATCATAGTGCAATCTGATATTGGGGTGCTCTTAATAACAATAGAGATGTAATTCTTTTTACCTTGCCTACTATTCAAAGTATGTCCAGAAGGGATTACTTTTTCCACTCACCCATATGAGATAAGAAAGTCATATGTTATAGTTTCTCTTCGTCGCAAGCTATTCCATCATCTACGGTGGATTTACAATATCAAAATAAAACTATGTTTTCACACATGTTCCCCCTGGAGGAGCTATCTAAGTTTGTGGCAAAAAAAAAAAAAAAAGAAGGTGGTGATATATATTATCATAGTGATTTTACATGTCCATGAGATTCATGGAAGAGTACTTCCTGTAAGATGCATGGACGATTTTTGTGGAATGCTAAGCTCTATTTCCCTGGACTATATCTGCATTCAGCTTCTTTGAAAAAAAAATATTTATGTTTGCAATTGCATTCATTTAGCGTCCTTACATTATATTAATAAACATATGTTGTTTTCACGCATATCTCTGTCTGGTGTTGTATATCTTTGGGCTTGACCCATATCTCTCTAGGGACAAGCTCAGATCCAGAAAGTTTTCTACCAAAGAAGCTTCGTCTCTGGCCATCTCCTCCGAGCAGTTCCGTACATGTGACGTGTCCTAGCTCGAGTTACGGAGTGGTTTCTACCGGGAAAAACCACGATGCTCTCATTCTGGCCCTGCGCCAATCATCTCTGTTATTGGGTTTTCTTTTGCGTAAACGCCATAGAAATACATATGCTCCTTTCAACGAAATAGGCTTGAGCTTGTATTGTCTTAAACTTTTCTCCGCTGGCACAGAGAGATCATTTTCCTCCCTATGGGAGAGATCGTTTGTAGCATCCTCCTCTTTTGAGGAGAGAATCTCACATCCATCTTCCCTCTCTGTGAGAGGAGAACTTTATAAGGTTGTAAAACCTAGAAAACATTGGCGATTTTTAACCACAATGGATCTTGTTTCGACGAGTTTCTGAGGTGAAGATTGCATTTCAAAGTCGCAAGTTAAGGTGACCATCTCTCAGCTTTCTGGCCATGCCGTGAATGCCTTGTCGACGCATCCGACCTTGTTGGGTTCGCTGTCGAGCTATCTTCTAGAAGATTTATCCTCTTTAATTTTACTGCTTTTAAGCTTTGTTGTTCTATTCATGAAGTTTTTATTAACTTCATCCTATCCATGTATGCGGACGATTTAAATTAATGAGAATCAAACGTTTGAACCAAAAAAAAAAACATATGTCTATTAACCATACATTAAATAAGATCAGTAACCTAGTTTGGTAAAAAACGATATTTGTAATCAGGGAAAACAAATATTTTGTACCAGTATGAAAAAGAAAATGGTGTACGTACCATTAGATGTTTTTTTTTTCAATGAAATTTTTTTTTCTCATTTCGTTTGGTGCAAATAATATATTGTTGAGGATAGGGAGATTGCTAGAAAACATATTTGGACATAGGACACTAACATATTCTCCCTATTAATTGTTGATATTTATGTCTATATTATTAATGAATTATGGTTACAGATTTGACAGTATTTAATTATAACTTTTTTACATCATACATCTTTGTGGTGTTATCAACAATGGAGTGAACTCAAGATGCAACTCAAGAGGCGAAGTTTGAAGATGGTGCATAAGGAGCTTAAATTTCTAAGGAACACCAGCTTGAATTTCTGAAGATGGATTCAAACTTCGCCTCTTTCCCTTCTCTCTTGGAGATAAGGCAAGACATTGGGAGAAGACACTTCCACAAGGCACCATCACATCCTGAGCCGATTGCAAGAAAGCTTTC
This sequence comes from Alliaria petiolata, assembly GCA_020283515.1. Taxonomy (NCBI): domain Eukaryota; kingdom Viridiplantae; phylum Streptophyta; class Magnoliopsida; order Brassicales; family Brassicaceae; genus Alliaria; species Alliaria petiolata. The sequence goes on from JAHZTW010000001.1 coordinate 73,580,594, forward strand.
TTGTCAAAATTTTTCTCAAACACAAGAACTGCACGCCTAAGGAACAAGATTTCAGGCTACACTTAAAAACATAATGAGACTTTCACAGAAGCATGGGAGCGATTCAAAGACTACACACTTCAGTGCCCACATCATGGCTTCACCGATGAGTCCCTTTTAAGCACTATCTATCGTGGATCATTACCAAAAATCTGCATGCTCTTGGATACAACAAGCAAAGAAAACTTTCTTGGACAAGAGGTGACCGCAGGAATGGAGCTAATTGAAAACTTGGCTCTAAGCGATGGAAACTACTCTGAGGAGTATGACAAAACACCAAGAGGAGGAGATCTTGATTCACACAAGAAGGAGCTTAAAGCGCTCCATGAGAAGATAGACAAGATGATGCTTGCTAGCCAAAAACAAGTCCACTTTGTTGGTGAAGCTTCAGATTTGTTTGAGAATCAAGAAGCAAGTCAAGGGGAGTTTGAGGAAGCTAATTGGGTTGCTGGCCAAGATTATACCAAGCCTCAAGGCTATGTGCAAAGATATCAAGGCAACAACAACTTGTCCTACAAAAGCACCAATGTGAAAAATCCAAAGGACCAAGTGTATCCTACACAACAAGGAAATCAAGGAAAACCTTTTGTTCCTTACAACCAAGGTGGATTTGTACAAAACGGTGACTTACAAGGTAAAAGACAAGGAAACTACCAAATACAACAACAGCAAGAGAACAAAGGTTACCCTCCTGGTTTCGTGCCACAGCAACAACAAGTCCAAGCTCAAACTCAAGATCATATACAAGCTATGTTCCAACAACTTCTTCAAGGCCAAGCATCTACAAATTAAATCAGAAATTTATTGAGATAAACACTAGGCTGGACTCTTCACTTACTGAGGTTGCTACACAGATCAGTAACATGAACAACAAGATTCGCCAGCTAGAGAAAGGCAAGGCAAATGCAAGTGGCCAAGGAAGCTTACCTGGAAAGTGTGAGACCAATCCTAAGGAGTATGCAAATGTGATCACTCTAAGAAGTGGTAAAGAGGTTACACCACGGTCTACAGCTAAAGACAATGAGGACATTGTGATTCAAGCAGAGGAGAGTAATCTTTCAAATGATCAAGAGATCACCTTTGACAATGTCTACATTGAGAGGGCAAGGAAAGGCAAGGAAGCGGTTTTGGAGAAACAAGTGGGGGAAGCAAGCAAAGAGAAAGATGTTTTCGTACCTCCACCCTATAAACCAAAGCTCCCCTTCCCTGGAAGTTTCAAGAAGCAGCTGGTTGAGAAGCATAGAGCTTTGTTTGAAAAGCATTTGAGAAATGTTGAGTTGAGATTGCCTTTGCTTGATTGTTTGGCCATGGTACCGAAGTATGCCAAGTTTCTGAAGGATACACTCACTAAGATAGCTAAGGATTGTCAAGAGGTCATGGTATTGAGTCAAGAGTGCAGTGCCATTATCCACAAAGAGATAGCACCAAAGAAGCTAGGTGACCCCGGCTCATTCACCATACCTTGTGCGCTAGGTCCATTGAGGTTTAACAATTGCTTGTGTGATCTTGAAGCTAGTATAAACCTCATGCCTCACTCTATTGCCAAGAAGCTGGGTTTCACAAAGTTCAAAGAGTGTAGGATATCTCTCATCCTTGCTGATAGAAGTGTGAGACTTCCGGTTGGTATGCTAGATGACTTACCCGTGAGAATAAGTGATGTGAGTGTGCCAACAGATTTTGTGGTATTGGAGATGAATGAAGAGCATAAGGATCCTCTAATCCATGAAAGGCCATTCTTAGCCACTGCTGGAGCCATCATAGATGTGAAGAATGGCAAGATCTCTCTACAATTGGGGAAAGATATTGAGATAAACTTTGACATCAATGAAGTTTTGAAGAAACCAACCATTGGTGGCCAAGTGTTTTACATAGAGGCGATGGATACTCTAGCTGATGAGCTCATTGAGGAACTAGGACAAGAGGACCACCTACAGTTAGCCTTGACCACGAGGTGTGGAGAGTATGGATACCTTAGTGAAGAGACACAAGAGTATGCCCATATACTTGATTCTCGCAAAGTGGTGAAAGAAGATGAAGGCCATTACTTTGAGTTGGAACTAAACAACAGTGCTTTTGGCATTGATACTAAATCAAGAGAAGAAGAAGAGGACAGTAGCCTCAAAGCAAGCCAAGAGGAAGAGTGGAGCGAGCTGCTTGCCCCAAAGGTGGACCTCAAGCAACTTCCAAATGGGCTAAGGTATGCTTTCTTGGGACCAAATGATACATACCCGGTAATTGTGAATGAAAATCTAAGTGATGATGATCTTAACTCACTCCTTATGGAGTTGAGCAAGTATAGGAAGGTCATTGGGTACTCTTTAAGTGATATTAAGGGCCTTTCACCAATGCTTTGTACTCATAGGATTCACTTAGATAATGAAAACACATCCTCCATTGAAAACCAAAAGCGCCTAAACCCAAATTTAAAAGAGGTGGTCAAGAAAGAAATCTTAAAACTCTTAGAGGCTGGTGTGATATACCCAATAAGTGATAGCACATGGGTTTCTCCAGTCCATGTGGTTCCAAAGAAAGGTGGTATCACAGTAGTAAAGAATGAAAACAATGAGTTGATACCTACTAGGACCATAACATGTCATAGGATGTGTATTGACTATAGAAAACATAACTTGGCCACTAGAAAAGACCACTTCCCTCACCCTTTCATTGACCAAATGCTAGAAAGATTAGCCAATCACCCATACTACTGCTTTCTAGATGGCTATAGTGGTTTCTTTCAAATTCCAATTCACCCAAATGACCAAGAAAAAACCACTTTCACTTGTCCATATGGAACTTTTGCATATAGGAGAATGCCTTTTGGGCTTTGTAATGCTCCAGCCACATTTCAAAGATGCATGATGTCCATATTTTCTGACTTGATTGAGGAGATGGTTGAGGTATTCATGGATGATTTCTCCGTGTATGGCTCTTCCTTTGGTGTTTGCTTGTCTAATTTGTGTAGGGTGCTAAAGAGGTGTGAGGAGACCAATCTCGTGCTCAACTGGGAGAAATGCCATTTCATGGTAACAGAGGGGATTGTCCTTGGTCACAAGATCTCAGGAAAAGGCATTGAAGTGGATAGAGCAAAGGTGGAAGTGATGGTTACTTTGGCACCTCCGGCTAACGTGAAAGGAATTAGAAGTTTCTTGGGGCACGCTGGCTTCTACAGAAGGTTCATCAAAGATTTTTCCAAGCTAGCACGTCCCCTTACAAGGCTACTATGCAAAGAAGCTGAGTTCAACTTTGATGAAGAATGCCACCAAGCGTTCAAGACCATCAAAGGCGCGCTAGTAACCGCACCGATAGTACAAGCACCGGATTGGGACTTTCCCTTCGAGATCATGTGCGATGCAAGCGACTATGCTGTGGGTGCTGTCTTGGGTCAGAGGAAGGACAAAAAGTTGCATGTAATCTACTATGCAAGCCGCACCTTGGATGATGCACAAGTCAAGTATGCAACCACAGAAAAAGAGCTTCTAGCCGTGGTCTTTGCTTTTGAGAAGTTTAGGTCTTACTTGGTGGGTTCTAAGGTCATTGTGTATACTGACCATGCTGCCTTGAGGTACATATACTCCAAGAAAGACACCAAGCCTAGACTCTTGAGATGGATCCTTCTTTTGCAAGAGTTTGATATGGAGATCAAAGACAAGAAGGGTATAGAAAATGGTGTTGCAGATCATCTTTCTAGGATGAGGGTGAATGAGGTCTTGCCACTGGACGACTCTCTCCCAGAAGAGCAGCTTATGATGGTCAACACTTTGGTTTGTGCAAGGCTAGAAGAGAAGCTTGAAGAAGTTTTGAGTCTAAAGGAAGAAGATCTCCCATGGTATGCAGATATAGTTAACTTCTTGGCTTGTGGGGAAGAGCCTACTCACTTGGACCATTATCATAAGAAGAAATTCATGAGAGATGTCTCTCACTACTACTGGGACGAGCCATACTTATACAAAAGGTGTGTGGACAGCCTATACCGAAGATGTGTTACAAAAGTTGAAGCAAGAGACATCCTTCTCCATTGCCACGGTTTAACTTATGGTGGTCATTTTGCCTCATTCAAGACAGCTACAAAGGTTCTCCAAGCTGGATTTTGGTGGCCTACACTCTTCAAGGATGCACATGAGTTCATAAAATCATGTGAAGCTTGTCAAAAGACTGGGAACATAACCAAGAGAAATGAGATGCCACAAGTACCTATCTTTGAAGTGGAGGTCTTTGAAGTTTGGGGGATTGACTTTATGGGGCCATTTCCATCATCATATGGCAACAAGTACATTCTTGTGGCAGTTGACTATGTGTCTAAGTGGGTGGAAGCCATAGCCTCACCAACAAATGATTCAAAGGTGGTGATCAAGCTTTTCAAGACAATCATTTTCCCAAGGTTTGGAGTACCCAAGGTGGTGATTAGTGATGGAGGCAGCCACTTCATCAACAAGATTTTTGAGGGTCTCTTGAGGAAACATGGAGTTAAGCACAAGGTGGCCACGCCCTATCACCCTCAAACAAGTGGCCAAGTGGAGGTTTCAAATAGGCAAATCAAGACTATACTAGAGAGGACCGTGGGAGTTACTAGAAAGGATTGGTCTAGCAAGCTTGATGATGCTCTTTGGGCATATAGGACAGCCTTCAAGACTCCCATTGGAACCACGCCTTTTAACCTCCTCTATGGCAAGTCTTGTCACCTTCCTGTGGAGTTAGAGCACAAAGCTCTTTGGGCTGTGAAGCAACTTAACTACAATCTCAAGACAGCCCAAGAGAAAAGGCTAGTGCAACTTCATGAGCTTGATGAGATAAGGATGGAAGCTTATGAGAGTGCCAAGATTTACAAAGAAAGGACCAAGGCCTTTCATGACAAGAAGCTGGTCCATAAGGAGCTCAAAGAGGGAAGCATGGTCCTGCTCTACAACTCAAGATTGAGGCTGTTCCCCGGGAAGCTCAAGTTTAGATGGTGCGGGCCATTTGAGATAAAAGAAGTGCTACCATATGGGGCTGTCACTTTGATTGGCACGGGTGGAGAGAGCTTCACAGTGAATGGGCATATAATCAAACCCTACATGGCGAGTGACTGCAACAAGGAGAGGACCACACAACTTCTCCAAGATCCACAACCGGCCTAATCCGGTAAAGTCAAGCTAAAAGACGTTAAACAAGCGCACTTGGGAGGCAATCCCATGTCTATCTTTGTGTATAAATTTTCTATTTCATTTCTAGATTTTGTTTTTAAGTGTGTGTGAACAGGATCAAGGGAGAGGGAGACCCAAAACCAAGTTCTAGGGAGTTAAAGAACAAGGGCAAAAAGGCATACCGAGAGAGATCAATGGCTAGACCGAGTTGGTTTAATCGATCTCCAGCACCAAGCGGTGGCTGGATTGATCCATGCCACTCGATCTATTGCCAAAAAGGGTGCCTAAGGCCGACCCACCTGCTCGATCCCAGCCCCAGCCACAACAAGGTTCAAGGTAAACCATTCCAAAACCTTGTAAATATCATGCATTTTTGGTTTTTGATTTTTTATTTTTGTTGTTGTCTCTCTTGAACTTCTATTACACAAGAGACTGTATAATTTTAGTTTGGGGGAGAGGTTGAGAGATTTAATTTTGTGTTTTGTGTTCTTATTTTCCCTTTAACATTTTTGAGTCTTCATACATATATATTTGCATAGAAAATTACAAAAAAAAAAAAAAAATTCAGAAAATTTTCTAAAATTTCAAAAAAAAATTCATATAGCTTGCATTTACATTTTAGGATTGAGTCTAGATCGTATCATATAGGTTGCTTCCATTCATATACAAAAGATTGTATGCTTGCTTTCAAAAGCATATTAAGTTCGTGGAAAGGAAAAGAAAAGAAAGATAAAAAAGAGAAATCAAAGAGGCAAAGGCCAAAGAAAATGAAAGCTACCTAAAACTGAAAATGAGAATTGATTCATAAAATCTTTTGTGAATAAAGCAAGGCATGTTTTACGCCTTGAGAAAAGGGTAGATTAAGTGGTTTGGGAGAGCTCAAAAGAATAAAAGAAAAGGGTTTAAAATCATTTGAAACACAAGGGTAGATGGGAGCTTAATCATGTATGCATTAATTGCCTTTTACCTTTAGCATTATGCATAAGTTCAATCCATTTTGAGAGGACCCATTGCTTGGAATAGACTCATAAATTGAGGTCATCGAAACCTCAAAACCCTGTCCCTTGGCCAAATATATTCATTCTTAACTACACAAGTAAGATTCACAGTTTGAACCTAATGAATGTAAAAGGATAGAGTTCTTGGATTGCTTGGGTAAAAAGTCTTGTGCTGAATTTAAAAATGTGATAAAGATGGCTAAGCTCTTTGGAGTAGAACTTGTATATTGCATCATAGGACTAAGAACAAGGATCATTTAATTGATTCATTTGAAAAACACTTTTGGATATGAACTCCCACCTTCAATCATTTTCTCTTAGTTTGTCTTTATTTGCTTGAGGTCAAGCAAAATGCAAGTTTGGGGGAGTTGATATACTCATATTTTCCATATATTTATCATGCATTTAGAATAAGTTTTCATCCATATTTCATTCATAACTAAGTATAAACATAGTTTTTGATAATTTATAGGATTTAGAACATTTTCATAAGCATTTGCATTTTCTTTTGTATATATGCATCATTTCAGGTTATTCTATGGATTTGCCAACAATGTGGAAGCTGGAACTCAACAAGAAGTGAAAAGGAAACTTAGCAGAAGCTGGAAACATAAGAGGATGAGCTAAGACCAAGTCGAGAAGAGTAAGAAGCAAACTGATGTCGTCTGACTTGCTGTACCGAGATGTTGAAACCGATTCAAGACCATGCCACCTAAAGCGACTTAAAGATCAGACCCTACAAAGACTTTCCATTCTGATTC
>JAHZTW010000001.1:73588049-73862153 GCA_020283515.1 Alliaria petiolata
AAAGAGGCAAAGGCCAAAGAAAATGAAAGCTACCTAAAACTGAAAATGAGAATTGATTCATAAAATCTTTTGTGAATAAAGCAAGGCATGTTTTACGCCTTGAGAAAAGGGTAGATTAAGTGGTTTGGGAGAGCTCAAAAGAATAAAAGAAAAGGGTTTAAAATCATTTGAAACACAAGGGTAGATGGGAGCTTAATCATGTATGCATTAATTGCCTTTTACCTTTAGCATTATGCATAAGTTCAATCCATTTTGAGAGGACCCATTGCTTGGAATAGACTCATAAATTGAGGTCATCGAAACCTCAAAACCCTGTCCCTTGGCCAAATATATTCATTCTTAACTACACAAGTAAGATTCACAGTTTGAACCTAATGAATGTAAAAGGATAGAGTTCTTGGATTGCTTGGGTAAAAAGTCTTGTGCTGAATTTAAAAATGTGATAAAGATGGCTAAGCTCTTTGGAGTAGAACTTGTATATTGCATCATAGGACTAAGAACAAGGATCATTTAATTGATTCATTTGAAAAACACTTTTGGATATGAACTCCCACCTTCAATCATTTTCTCTTAGTTTGTCTTTATTTGCTTGAGGTCAAGCAAAATGCAAGTTTGGGGGAGTTGATATACTCATATTTTCCATATATTTATCATGCATTTAGAATAAGTTTTCATCCATATTTCATTCATAACTAAGTATAAACATAGTTTTTGATAATTTATAGGATTTAGAACATTTTCATAAGCATTTGCATTTTCTTTTGTATATATGCATCATTTCAGGTTATTCTATGGATTTGCCAACAATGTGGAAGTTGGAACTCAACAAGAAGTGAAAAGGAAACTTAGCAGAAGCTGGAAACATAAGAGGATGAGCTAGGACCAAGTCTAGAAGAGTAAGAAGCAAACTGATGTCGTCTGACTTGCTGTACCGAGATGTTGCAACCGATTCAAGTCCATGCCACCTAAAGCGACTAAAAGATCAGACCCTACAAAGACTTTCCATTCTGATTCAGCCTCCGAACTCTTCATAAAACTCATAGAAAATTGAGTTACCTTTCGTGCAGAGGTTGTTTCAAGCCATTATGGTCAGTGGTTCAGAAGATACGGCTATTTAAGTGACAATATGTCCGTCTGAAAGTTTGGCGACCAATTTCGTTAACTGAAAGATCAGCTCGTATGAAGGGTTTTGATTGCGATTTAGCCTCGACGTTTTTCATGAAAGTCTTAGGAAATTATGTTAGATTTCATTTGATGGTGATTTCAAGTCGAACGGTGCAGTAGTTCAAAAGATACAGATCGATCGATCCCTGTACCCGGACCAAAAGGTACCATTTGCAAGTTGCTCCAAAAAGTGTTTATGGTTTGCAACTTGCAAATGGTACCTTTTGGTCCGGGTACAGGGATCGATCGATCTATATCTTTTGAACTACTGCACCATTCGACTTGAAATCACAACCAAATGAAAGCTAACACAATTTCCTAAGACTTTCATGCAGAACGTCGAGGCTAAATCGCAATCAAAACCCTTCATACTAACTGATCTTTCAGTTAACGAAATTGGTCGCCAAACTTTCAGACGGACATATTGTCACTTAAATAGCCGTATCTTTTGAACCACTGACCATAATGGCTTGAAACAACCTCTGCACGAAAGGTAACTCAATTTTCTATGAGTTTTATGAAGAGTTCGGAGGCTGAATCAGAATGGAAAGTCTTTGTAGGGTCTGATCTTTTAGTCGCTTTAGGTGGCATGGACTTGAATCGGTTGCAACATCTCGGTACAGCAAGTCAGACGACATCAGTTTGCTTCTTACTCTTCTAGACTTGGTCCTAGCTCATCCTCTTATGTTTCCAGCTTCTGCTAAGTTTCCTTTTCACTTCTTGTTGAGTTCCAACTTCCACATTGTTGGCAAATCCATAGAATAACCTGAAATGATGCATATATACAAAAGAAAATGCAAATGCTAATGAAAATGTTCTAAATCCTATAAATGATCAAAAACTATGTTTATACTTAGTTATGAATGAAATATGGATGAAAACTTATTCTAAATGCATGATAAATATATGGAAAATATGAGTATATAAGTGAAGCATCCTGGACTCGTCGTGGCGTTGACACCTCGGTGCTCGGGCTTGAGAGAGAAGCAATTAGGGCTAATTTTCTAACGATATAACAAACAAGTCTATAGATTCGTTATAAGAAAAATCTTCCAAATGAAAAATTATTCTCATTCGTTATATGGATTCAGGGCTCTGACCTGAGAGAGAAGCAATTAGGGCGAACTTTTCTACTTTCTACTCTTGTAAACTCACTCCCAAATAAAATATTATTCTCATTTGCTTTCATATTTCACTTGATAGTCAATATAAAATCTCATAATCCTCAATTTCTTGTTTACTATCAAATAACCATTCAAATAACCATTCGATATCAAATAACTTCTCTACTTTCTACTTTTGTAAACTCACTCCAAAATGAAACATTATTCTCATTTGCTTTCATATTTCGCTTGATATTCAATATAAAATCCATATATTTGATCTCATAATCCTCAATTTCTTGTTTATTATCAAATAACCATTTGATATTTTATTTTCAAAGATAAATCCAATCCTCTTAATATATATTTATATTTACATATATTTGATTGCTGAGATTTTTGCATCAATATTTGGATTTTAGGTCGGAGATTTCAAAATCTTAATAGATATTATACATAGAAAATTTGTTAAACCTTTAATATTGAAAATATTTGCTCTGGCATTTTATATTGGAATGAATAATGATAAGTTCACAAAATGTATATTTTTAAAAAACATTAAAAATGTATTTTTAACATACAAAAAGAATGAACTGTTACAAAAATCAAGAGACACATATGTGAATAAATTGTAATGGAGCCTATAATCATCATATCTTAAAGTAACATTTGTCGATTTTTACTCTCTATATAAAGAGGTGTATTCGTTCATTATAAGACATAAGTGAAATACACTATTTTCAATAATATTCAGTTCTCTCTTTTTGTATGTTTTTTACAAGGTTAATATTTAGGGACAATTGGCAAAGTATCCTAATTAACTTTTGTAATTTAAAAAATACATTTCTTTAATTTTTTTTATTACTAAATTTATTGATAAATAAAAAGACTATTTTGACCAGATTTTAATAATACATATTTTTATAAATTAAAATAAAAATCGAAAATTAAATATATGAGAGATATTTAATTAGTAAATCTTATGATTTTCTCTAAATTATATATTTATATAAATATTTTAATTAGATAAAAATTAATATTTGAAAAATGTCTATACAAATTTAAAACTAGTTTTAGTAGAATAATCTATAGATAAGTATATAATATATAAAAATCTTATGATTTATTTTTTTCTTTTTTCCCTATGAAAAATATATTTTTTATAGAATATTCTATATAGATTAGTATAAAATTAAGATTTTATAATTTATAAATAAAGTAAATTCTAAATATATATTATTTAGTTTAAAAATGTTATTTTATTTTGATTTTATTAAATAATTTTAAATTATAAGAATTCAAAATAAGGTTAATTTAGTCATATCATATATAATTAATTCTAAAAAAATTTAGAAAATAATAAAGGTGTAGTTTTCAAATTATAAACTAGTTTTGGTGTATTTTCCCAAATTTTCTCTAATATTTATTACATTTAAAATGCATATTTATATGACATATAATCTAATATATAATATAATTATAACATGAGCAATGTTGTTTGTACATACTTTAGCAAAGCACGGACCACCAAATTCAATTTTCTATTCATCAAAAATATACTTTGGTAGTTTTATGATCTCTTGTATTCTTACTATGTAAAATCAAATCGAATCTGACGTTTTATCTAAATTAAACTCTTGGTCCTAGATCCAATACCATTGTGCCACTACACGCGAATATTTCATTCTATAATAATTAATTGCAGCTAGAAGTTTCAATTAAATAACGGTACTAGTATCAATTATCAATCATACACTCATAGTTTACACTTAGTGTTTGAATCTATAAAATTTGTTTATTGGATATGTTCCCTCAACGTTTTGTTTGGGCCATCCTAACCTAGCTACAAATATTATGAGTCCCGAACATTTTCATTAGCTCTCTCGTTCGAAAGTTTTGTAAAGCGGTTTGCTTAGAAAAATGTTTTTTTCGATAATGTTGGACCCATGTGGAGCGTTGTAGTATTCTTACAATACATTATATATGGAGAAAATGCCAAATTACAATTTGGTGATCACATCAAATAATTCAAAAGGAGGACGAAGAAGAAGACAGAAGTAAATGAAAAAAAACAAATTGTGGAACATGAAGGCCGCAGGTCCTATGGGGTCCCAAGAGAGGACACATGGCCAACGTGAGGTTTACTCAATACAATGTAACTAATGTGTCGTGACATGTTTTTTTTCAGCTTGAGAAAACGACAAAATGAAATTCATAACACTTTTCTTTCGAATCAATACCATAGAGCCCTTATGTCGGTTTTTGGCATGACAATATTTTAAAATCAAACGTTAGTTTAAGCTAGAATAATACTAATAAATTATGGTTCGTATCTTGTGTGATTGTCTCATCGTATTTATAGCAATTAGAAATAGCTCTCCACGATACCTACTAATCTTGATTATATAAACAAACTAACAAAACCAGTGGCCACCAAACTCATTAAGTTTTTAAAATGGAATTTTAAACGTTTCGAATGCATAACTCATTAGTAAAACATACGAGAGTCAAATTCAACATTGTTTTTTTTTTTTTGAACTTTAAATTCAACATTGTTTCAACATAGTACATTTTAAACGTGCATATTTGGGTAAAAAACGATGGATACATTTTGTGTTTTTAGTCATTTGTATGTTTTTCTTTTCATTTTACATTTTGTTATTTGTTGTCGAGTGTAGATGTGTTAAGGTGGTGTTTATTAATTCTCATTAACCTAAACGTTTGAAAAGATGAATTAATTAAACTATGGTCATGATTGGTTGGGACTGTGGATGTGTAGGCTTTATTTTTTTAAATCTGACTGTAAAAATTTGAACTGTAAAATAAAATTTGTGCTTTAAAAAAAAGTCAACAATTTTTGGATTAAAAAAAAGTATCGGTTAAAAACAAAAAAACGAAGAAAATTGCTGTGAGTATTTGTATAAGCATATTTAGGCTTTTTTTTAACTTTTAAATCAATAAAGTTTGAATGGATAAATAAATGCTTTAAAGATTTTTATTTATTTTTAAAGTCATCTTTAAAAGTTAATTTGCCAATATATTGTTTAGGATCAAAAAAAAAATTTCTAAGAATTGTTGTCTTTGTCTATAGCCATTAAAAAATATGTTTTTTACATCTACCTTGTTTTACAAATTATAAATACAAATATTTTCGGGTTTATAATATCAAACTGATATTTGATTACAAAAAAAAACATACTAATTATCTACTTTTTTATAATAATACATATTATACGGATTTGAACATATTAATGGTGAATCAACAACTAACTAATATATATTACTAAACGAGTCAGATGAGACATTTGTCTTGGTCCCCAAAAATTTTACCGTTAATATGTATAGATTTTTTGACCCCAAAACATTAAAAAAAATTATGTATGTATTTAAATTAAAAATGTTTATGGCCCTCGGCCCTGCTATTAACTATACCCTTAATAATATCTTTCCTTTTAGAAACATGGATTATTAATTTTTGGAAGTGTGTATGATGATTATACACATTACTGATTAAACAAAAGAAAAAAAATATATATTGCCAAGGAAGTACAATTGATGATATAAAGTAACCATGGTTAGATCCAAGAACCTGAAAGGCTGAAATAAAGGAAACTGGATTGACTAACCCTAGTTAAGCTTCTCTGGTTAAAAGATATTGGAAGCTTTTGATGAGCTTTGCTATTTATAAACAACAATTGAAAGAAGCTCCCATTGTCTTTAATCAAACAAAACCCATCTCCACTTTTCAGATTCCCCAAACATCACTACTTTCACCAGAAGAAAACACACAATTTTTTTCTTTTTTTTTTCTTCAAAACTTCATCTTTCGTCTTAATCGGTGATCATCGCCTTTCATACTTGACTCCAGGTTCGTAAATTTTAGCTTTTCCCTCAATTTTTAGCCTTGATTTTTCCTCCTGTAGAAAAAGGTTGAAGCTTTATAAAAAAGAAGTCTTGATTTTTTATTTTTTCTAGGTAGGATAGGATTGAAGGATTAAATTCTGAGCATTTTACTTCCTTTTTATCCTTTCTTGATGAATTTTGCTATGTAGCTTTAATTATCAACTCAGTGGTTTGATCAGAGTGAAGATACTTCAATTTGTTCTTATGTAGACAAATCTTGAATCCATCAGAGATTTTCATCCAAGTTCCTCAATTTAGAGCCAAATCTTGAATAATCTGTAGAACTATTTGAGCATTACCAATTAGTTTATCTTGTTCGAATTCCTTAGAAAGGGTCTCTCTGGTCTGTGGATTCAAGAATTAGTCTGTTTTCATCAATTTCTGTTTCTTGGATCATATTAGACCTCTCAGTGTATTAGTTAATATGTCCTCTGTTGAGTCTTGCTAGGTCTAGTTCGAATGGATGATTACACAAACCAATGATAAGATTAGCTTTATAGAGTAGAACAAACTTGGTTTCAAGTTTCAAATCTATTTCCTCGATGTTCCTGAGTTCGGTTTGAAGGAAGTTTCTGTTATGTTTTCATAATTGGAATCTTCTTGGTGCTCTATGAGCTGATTCTTGTTTATGGCTTCTCTTATACTTATTCTTCTTGTAACTACTAACTACTACACTTTCAAGATCTTGCATCTTGTTTCTTGAGCCTTCATTTATTGTGTACTAATAAATAGCTCATAATGGTGATTTTCAGACCAAATCCCTTCAACAGACAAAGATTTGATCGAAACTCCACTGTTGTATCAATCCAAGAACTCAAAGATGGGTTTATCAAGCCTTCCTGGTCCATCAGAAGGAATGCTATGCGTGATATTAGTTAACACAGCATTATCAATCTCCATCTTCAAAGGCATTGTCAGATCAGTCCTTCAAGTAGTAGGAATCTGTCTCTCTCAGTCTTCATCCTCGCCTTCTTCAGCGGCAACTGCAACTTCAGAGATCCAAACTTCAGAGCCATTTGATTTCCGGGTCAGCCACCCGGAGAGCTTCCTCGAGGAGTTCAGGAACCGGACACCGACACTGAGGTTCGAGAGCCTGTGCAGGTGCAAGAAACAGGCGGACAACGAGTGCTCGGTGTGCCTGTCGAGATTCAAAGAGGATTCAGAGATCAACAAGCTGAAATGTGGCCACTTGTTCCACAAAACATGCTTGGAGAAATGGATAGACTATTGGAACATCACTTGCCCACTGTGTAGGACTCCTCTTGTTGTTGTTCCAGCAGCAGCAGCAGCAGAAGAGCAGCAGCTTTCTTCTAATGTTTGGTGACTTATGTTCTTTGTATAGGGTTTGTGGTGTTTGTTGTTGTTGTTGTACAGCTACTACTTTTACTATGAACTTTAGGCTGCGTCGCGGTTGATTCTCCAAACAGATTTAAACCGGGGATGGGATAATCTGATGTACATATCTTGTGAGTTATATATATATATATATATATATATATATATATACATGTGTATGGAGCTTGCTCTTGTTTGAACATAGTCTTGATGAATCTATGTATGTGTGTGGAACTGTGTATTGACAAGAGAGATTAAGAGGTCATGTTTACATAAAGTTTATTGGATAAGGAATAGTGTTTTTAAGACTTGTTTTACAATTTGGGAAAGATAAGAACGTTACTATGTAATATCAATATGGTAGGTAAATAAAGATAGATAACCCATAACTAAAATCCAAAATAGATTCAATGTAAGATGGGGATAAGAGAGTGTGGCCTACACCATTTTCACATATTTATACATTGTACTTGTCACACAGGTGTAACCAGTTGAACTAGGGGTTATGGTGCGGTTTAGCAATTAATTTGTCGATTGTTAAATTGCCATTAATGTTAATAAATCATGCGGGACCAAGACATAGCAACTAATCTGTCTATTTCGGGAGCGGTTTCTCGTTCCGACCCATATTCGTCTCAAATTTTTTGTTTAATTGCCGATCACGTATAAATAATTATCTATTCGAAATTATTTATTTTATTAAAATTGGTATGAGAAGGGTACTACGGGAAGAGAACGGATATGAAATACGGTATCTGAATTACCCGTTTAATATTTTAAAATTTAAAAATTATCAGTTATTTTTCATAATTTTTAAAAATTTTAAAAAAATTTCACGAAATTATCCGAAATATATGTCTCAAAATTGACACTTACCAGAATTTATAAAGAGATTTTAGCTATAAAAAATTTCCAAAAACCCATGTTACCCAAACATCTTGTTCCATTTCTTATCGGAAACTTTCTAGGTATTGTTTTTCAATACTCGAAATACCCGTTCCCGTCTCATTCCCAAAATTTTCCGTCCCGATTCTTGAAATGAAAAGGCCTAGATTGTCGATATGTCACCGCTCGGCTTCGCATAATGCATTGACAAAAGAAAAAAGAATAGTATCGTAGTATTTATATTTGATATCTTTAACAATAGTCATGGCATTGTGAACTTGATTGTTTCATAAACGATGAATGCGTATTACCCGAACACCTATTACCCGAACTTCATGTTCCGTTTTTTTATCTATGGGGTTATTGGTTCTTATATTTTAATGGATTTAGAAATCCTCTTTGGATTTAGAAAATACTCAAATCCAATCAAATAACATGGTTAAATCTTGTATTTGGGTATTTGTATTTTAGTCATGAAAATACTTGTAAATCCATTCAAATCCAATCAAAAATCAAATCTTTATAACACTTGGATTTTAAAATCATAGAACCAATAACACTGGATTTCAATATATATTTTAAAATCATATAACCAATAACACTGGATTTTAATATGGATTTTAAAATCATATAACCAATAAAACTGGATTTGGTTTGGATTTCCAAATCCATTAAAATACAAGAACCAATAACACCCCATAAAACTTTTTGCGTAATGTTTTTTCAATATTCAAATTATCCGTTCGTGTCTCATTCCCGAAATTTCCAGTCCCGATTCCTAAAACGAACATGCCTAGATTGTCGTTGTGTCACCGCTCGGCTTCCCATAATGCATTGACAAAAGAAAAAAGAATAGTATCGTAGTATATACGGTTGTTTCATAAACGATGAATGCATATGTGTTTAGATGTGATACTAAAAAAATTTTGAATTCTTTTTCATAATTTTACATAATACAAACGTAAACACTACAAGTAAAATCAAACAGAAAACAATCCAAGCTTCAATGAGAGCAAAATATTTATAGGTTATCTTACCCTAAGCTTCACGTATTCACATATACAAAAGCCTAAAACTAAACTGTGAAATGGCCAAAGGTACTAGTAGCAGTAGTAGTCCTTGTGCCATATTTACAAAACAAACCAGCAAAATGTGAAAATGATACGAAATGAGAGATATCATCTCCTGCTTTGTGGTTGCAACAATTTGGAAATGCAACAACAGAGTCTCAATATCCGCGGATATCCGACTCCGACACCATCCATTGTAGATTCTATCTCCTTCATCAGTTGTTTCGATGCAACACCGTCTCTTTTTGTGCCTGAGACTTCTTCTAGTAACTCGCAAGGAACAATGTCACCAGGATACTTCCCACTGTGACAACAGAGAACACAAACAACAGTTTCATTATCCAAACTCTATTGTTATTTGGAGATTTGTATTCGGAAGCATAATGTCCAAACTTCCCATAATTGGACTTCTCTTCAACTTTATTGTTATTTGGAGCTTTGCATTCGGAAGCATAATGTCCAAACTTCCCATAATTGTAGCATTTAATGTTTGACTTATCGTACCTTGATTTTGGAATTCCTCTTCCACGACCTCTTGATGAGTTTTCTCTTCTTTGGTTGGTGTTATCTTCATAAGGCCTACAACCTCGTCCATTTCCATATCCACGACCTCGTCCTCGAACTTGACCGCCACCTCGTCTTGGATGACTTCAGACGCCTTTTTCTTTAGTTTGATAAATTCTCATCTTGAGTACTTGTTCTGCAATATCTTCCTTCTTCTTCTTCTTCTCTTCATAAGCTTGTAATGACCCAAGAAGTTGCTCTATCGTCATAGTCTCCAAATCTTTTGTCTCTTCAATGACGGTGATAATATGCTCAAATTTTTGATCCAACGATCTAAGAACTTCCTCCATGATTCTCACCTCGTCTAACTTCTCGCTGTTTCTTTTAAGATTATTAGTAACCGTCAAAACTCTTGAGAAGTAATCTGAGACGAGTTCACCTTCCTTCATCTTCAATGCTTCAAATTCTCCTCTTAGAGTTTAAGGAGGTACCTTCTTAACTTGCTCCGCTCCTTGGTAAGAGGTTCAAAGCTTCTCCCATGCTTCTTTGGCCAACTTTGCATATGCGACCTTCTCGAAAGTATCTTCATCTAATTCTTGATGGATTAGGCAGAGAGCCTTCTTGTCTCTCTTCTTGAGTCTCAAACTATCCTTTTGAGCTTGAGATAGATCACCATCATTCTCCGGTTCAACGAAACCTTTCTCGACGCTCTCCCACACATCGTGAGCTCCTAGAATCTCCTTCATTCTTAGACTCCAATTGTCATAGTTGCCTTTTGTGAGCATCGAGACTTGGAAGGGAACACTACTACTCGCCATGTTTAAGAGAATCAACTAGCCCTGATACCACTTTGTTGGAAAGAAAATTTTATGAGTAATGGAGAAAGTGTTTAAGAACTTAGAAGAGATAATGAAATTTTAGGAAGAAGAAACTTTTGTTTGAACTTGGAACAAGTTAACTTAGCAACTTCTTTTTTTATTAACTTGGTTACAAACTTCTTATGTTACAAAATGAAAGGGGGGGGGGGGGTATTTATAGCCCCCATCATACAAAATATTTTAATCTTAAATTTAGAGATTTTTAATTGTAATTAATTAGACAAGTGTCTAGATTTTAGTTTCCACAAATCTCTAGAACATTTTAAGTAGGTGGAAGTTGTTGATTTTGAGAAAACTCTAGAATTTGAATCAAATATTATAGGGTTTGAGCCCAATTATTATTAATCCAATATTTAAACTTGATCCAAATCAAGTTTACTCTTCAACACACCTGATGGAGAATCCAATTTTTCTTGGACCAAATTTGGTATCTCCATTCGAGCTAACTGAAATTCCTCAGCCACGTCTAGCAGATTATGTAAGATCAAACTGGTTTTCTGCATTCTCAGAGCGAATTGAGACAAATTTCAGAGGTCTAGCACAAAAATAAACAATTGGTCCAAGAAAAACAACATTTTAGCGAGTGCGTGATGATTTGTTGTTTTAGTTTTTTTTTCTTTTTTTTTTCCAACTAAATACCCGCCACGTTGACCCTCTCTGTTTCACTCGCCTCCTCCACATTCACTTTCAACGACCCCATAACTGTCCCATTTACTGCTTTCTTATTCATGTAGAACACTCTCTGGTGCGTATCAATGTTCCTTGACTTGTGAGTGGCTTGGCCTCGTCTTCATATGCGACTATCACAGAGGCCAAAAATTCACGCGCAAACTTTGGATGCGTGAGGGGTAGCTCATGGTGCAGAGCTTAGCTAATCCCATGTTTTCAAAAAGAGTCTTGGAGTCTGTTGAAGTTAAGCTCTCAAGACTGGGCTTCGGGGGAAACTCTATTGGGCCTAACTGCAGATTGGAGCCCAAAAGGTGTTCGGATCCAGAAGAGAAGCGACGACGTTTCAGAGGCTTCTTGTTCGTTGAGCTTAACGGCTCTGTTTCAGCTGTTAACGGAAGGAGCTGACGTTGACAGCTAACGAACTGGATAAAGGCGTGAAGGATGTCACGTCTCAAGTGTGACGCACACAGAAGAATCTTTTCTTGTTATCGTTCTAGGAGATTGAGCGATTGTAAGCAAGAGAGAGAGAGAGAGAGAACCGTGCGTGTGACTTTGTAATCTCTTCTTTGGTGGTGTAGTGGATTTTCCGGGAAAGGATCCCGGCGTGAGTAGGCTGCCGGCAACGGTGGAGGCTGAACACGTTAAACCTCGCGTGTCTTTACTTTTCCGCAATTCTGTTTCTATTCTCTTTCTCGGATCGTTTAGAAACAAAGACGTACAAACAAAACGTTGAATCGGAGATCGGAGTACGGTGGTTTCCGGAGGCGAAAACACTACAAGTGGTATCAGAGCCTTGGTTCGAAGGTTCAGGAGATTCAACGAGATGTCATCGTCAAGGCACGAGGTGGATAAGTTCAATGGAGAAGGTGACTACGTCATGTGGAGGGAGAAGCTGGTTGCGTCACTTGATCTTCAAAATCTTGGAAGCGTTCTGGATCCGGAGCCTATGATCTTTACAGCTCCTGATCCGGCTAATCCATCAAGAACTGTAGGTGACTCTAAAGAATTGCTTGAGAAGAAGAAGAAGGCCAGAGGAGCGATCTGCCTGAGCCTAACGGATAATGTTCTGAGAAAGGTCATTAAAGAGAAAACAGCAATAGGTATGCTTAAATTGCTAGATGAGCTATACAGTCCTAAGACGCTTACCAGTAGGATTCATCTTAAACAAAAACTGTTTGGTTTCGTGATGAATCCGGGATTGACATTGGAGAAGAATGTTGATAGTTTTTTGAAGATTATTGTGGATATTGAGAATGCGGATATTTTAGTCTCGGATGAAGATCAAGCTGTGATGTTGCTAATGTCACTGCCTCCTCAGTATGAGGGATTCAAGGATACGTTGAGATTTGGCAAAGAATCTCTGAGTTTGGAGGATGTGATCTCTGCGATTAAGTCAAAAGGAGAACAAACATGTCTTCATATGAGAGATCAAAAGGTTAACGCAGAGAGTCTGTATGTCAAAGACAAGACGACTTCAAGATGGACGAAATCTGATGGCAAAAAGCAAGCCTATGATTCAAAAGGCAAGAAAGGAAAAGAAAAGTCCAAAGGGAAGAAGTCTTGTTGGTATTGTGGTGAAGAAGGACATTTCAAAATGCAATGTCCTAAGAGAGGCAATGGAGCTCACAAGGGGGGGAATCAGCATGGTGAATCCTCGTTGGTAAATGCTCAAGATGGAGCTAATGTGGATGTGCTGTTCGTAGAAGAAGTTCTGAATATTACAGATTCAGATTTGGAGTCCAAATGGGTGATTGACTCAGGATGTTCTTTCCACATGACATGGAAGAAAGATTGGTTCATTCAGCTGGATGAGAAAAGATCAGGATCAGTAAAAATGGCCAATGATACGCTGTCTAAGGTAAAGGGAGTTGGCTCAGTAAGGATAGTCAATGAGGAAGGTTCAAAAGTTATTCTGACAAATGTCAGGTACATTCCAAACATGAAACGAAATCTAATCTCACCAGAAACGCTTGAAGAACTAGGATGCAGCTATAGTTCCACAGGTGGAGTGCTGAAGATAGTCAAGAATGGGAGAGTTCTTCTGCAAGGAAGAAGATTTCAGACTCTGTATTTTCTGTGTGAGAAGAGATTGTTAACAGAAGTTTGTGCAAATGCAGTAAACACAGATGACACTCGATTATGGCACAATAAGCTTGGTCACATGAGTCAAAAAGGCTTGGATCTGTTGGTGAAGAAAGGTTCACTGGATAGCAAGAAAGTGTCAAAGCTAGACTTCTGTGAGGACTGCATATTCGGTAAGACTCACCGTCTGAAATTCGGTACAGGAAAGCATACATAGAAGTGTCCACTGGATTAAATTCATTCGGATCTGTGGGGTTCATCGTTTGTACCAAAGTCACTTGGTAATTGTCAGTATTTCTTGAGCATCATTGATGATCACAGCAGGAAGGTGTGGATTCATTTTCTAAAGAGCAAAGATGAAGCATTCACAAACTTCAATGATTGGCGAATCATGGTGGAGAACCAAACTGAGAAGAAGATTAAGAAGGTGAGAACCGACAATGGTTTAGAGTTCTGTAATCATCAATTTGATTCAAATGTGCAAAGAGAATGGTATTGTGAGACATAAGACAGTGGCTTACACTCCTCAGAAGAATGGAGTTGCAGAGAGGATGAATAGGACTATAATGGATAAGGTTCGAAGTATGCTTAGTGAATCTGGTTTGCAAAAGAGTTTTTGGGCAGAAGCTGCATCTACAGCTGTTTATCTAATCAACAAGTCTCCGTCTACTACCATTGAATGTAGAATCCCAGATGAGGTATGGTACAAGACTGATTTGGATTACAGTCATCTGAAAAGATTCGGCTGCATTACGTATGTACACTCAGATGATGGTAAGCTCAATCCAAGAGCTAAGAAGGGAGTGTTTGTTGGATATCCTACTGGTGTTAAGGGCTACAGAGTGTGGTTGCTTGAAGACAGGAAGATGGTGATAAGCAGGAACGTGGTCTTTAAAGAGGATCAGTTGTTTAAAGATGCAGGGAAAGTTGATTCACATGATTCTGGTAAAAAGAAAATTTCTGAAACGGTGGAGTTTGGCTTGAATGATAATGACATGTCTGCAGGAATAACGAGTTATGAGCCAGGATCGTCAAGTCATAGAGCTGAGCAGCTGGTTGAATCAGATACTGAGACTGAGAGTGGTTCTGAAGCTGATGAGGATGATATGGTGAATTCTCCGAATGTGCAAAATTACCGTTTGGCAAGAGACAGAGTCAGAAGGCAAGATGTACCAGTGCCTGCAAGATACAGGGCGAATCAGGTCATGGGACATCTGTTCTTAACTACTGAAGATGGAGAGGATTTGGAACCTGATGGATATTTGGAAGTTACAAGAGACAAGGACTGGATTAAATGGAATGCAGCAATGGGTGAAGAAATGGACTCATTGGGTAAAAACAGGACTTGGAATTTGGTAAAGGCTTCTGAGAAGGCTAAAGTCATCGGTTGCAAATGGGTCTTCAAGAGAAAAGAAGGCATTTCTGGTGTGGAGAAGCCGCGGTATAAAGCAAGGCTGGTTGCTAAGGGGTATTCTCAGAGGGAAGGTATTGATTACAATGAGATCTTTGCTCCAGTGGTAAAACATGTATCAATCCGAATACAACTAAAGATTGTTGCACATGAGGATATGGAGCTGGAACAGTTAGATGTAAAGACTGCATTTCTTCACGGTGATCTAGAGGAGACAATCCACATGACACAGCCTGAGGGGTTTGCAGTGAAAGGAAAAGAGGATTTGGTTTGTTTACTCAAGAAATCCCTTTATGGTCTGAAGCAAAACCCGAGGCAGTGGAATCAAAAGTTTGATCAGTTCATGAAAGGGGTTAACTTCATTAGGAGCAAGCTTGATAACTGCGTGTATGTGAAGAAGCTAGCTGATGGGTCTTATATCTACTTGTTGCTGTATGTTGATGATATGCTGGTAGCATCAAAGAACAAACAGGAAATTGAGTCATTAAAGAAGCAGTTAAATGAAGCTTTTGAGATGAAAGATCTCGGTTGTGCTAAGAAAATCCTTGGCATGGAAATCAGGAGAAACAGGTCAGAGTTTAAGCTTGAGCTTTCACAGAAAGGCTATGTTGAGAAGATTCTGAAACTGTTTCAGATGGACGATGCTTTCTGTTTCAGATGGACGAGGCTAAAGCAGTTAAGACTCCACTTGGTTCACACTTCAAGCTGAGATCTGCATCAGACGCTGAGTTGGAAGAGCAGACTGAGTTTATGAGCTCTATTCCGTATGCTAATGCTGTGGGAAGCATTATGTATACCATGGTACGAGGCCAGACGTTGCTTATCTTGTTGGTGTTGTGAGCAGATTCATGGCAAAGCCATTGAAAGATCATTGGTTAGCTGTGAAGTGGATCTTGAAGTATTTGAGAGGAACTACTGATACAAAGTTGGTGTTCCAGAGGAGTGATGAGTTGAAGCTAAGAGGTTACAGTGATGCAGATTTTGCTTCGGATTTGGACAGAAGGAGATCAATCACAGGGTATGTTTTCACTCTCGGTGGTACTGCTATTAGTTGGAAGTCCGGTTTACAGAAGATTGTGGCTTTGTCTACGACTGAGTCAGAGTACATTGCATTGACAGAGGCGTCAAATGAAGCAATATGGTTGGGTAATCTGTTGGAAGATTTTGGTTACAGTCAGGGGCAGGTGGAATTGTTCTATGATTCTCAGAGTGCCATAGCTTTGTCAAGAAACAGTGTTCATCACGAACGTACAAAGCACATGGCGGTGAAGATGAGTTTTCTCAGAGAAAAAGTTGAAGAGAAGCTTGTAAAGATTACAAAGATTTCTACTTTGACTAATCCTGCAGACATGTTTACTAAGGTTCTTCCGGTTCATAAGGAAGCTGAGGCATTGAATATGCTTCAGGTACATTCTGAATAAGAAGGTTCAGGGTCCGGGATCTTGGAGAAGCTACAGAAGTAGGAGAAGAGATTGGTTGAACACGGTGGAGTTTGAAGCATTGTACTTGAGGCTTAAGCTCTCAAGACTGGGCTTCGGGGGAAACTCTATTGGGCCTAACTGCAGATTGGAGCCCAAAAGGTGTTCGGATCCAGAAGAGAAGCGACGACGTTTCAGAGGCTTCTTGTTCGTTGAGCTTAACGGCTCTGTTTCAGCTGTTAACGGAAGGAGCTGACGTTGACAGCTAACGAACTGGATAAAGGCGTGAAGGATGTCACGTCTCAAGTGTGACGCACACAGAAGAATCTTTTCTTGTTATCGTTCTAGGAGAATGAGCGATTGTAAGCAAGAGAGAGAAAACCGTGCGTGTGACTTTGTAATCTCTTCTTTGGTGGTGTAGTGGATTTTCCGGGAAAGGATCCCGGCGTGAGTAGGCTGCCGGCAACGGTGGAGGCTGAACACGTTAAACCTCGCGTGTCTTTACTTTTCCGCAATTCTGTTTCTATTCTCTTTCTCGGATCGTTTAGAAACAAAGACGTACAAACAAAACATTGAATCGGAGATCGAAGTACAGTGGTTTCCGGAGGCGAAAACACTACAGAGTCCTCCCATATCCCAAGGCGGATGAAGATGTACTCATGGGCGAAACGAGTTAAAATGATTGACCCCTTGTCCAAGAGGTCTAAGAACATTTGGTCATCTGAATTCTAGTTCTCGGTGAATAGCCTTCTTTTCGGATCGGCTGTATCCACAGCCTTGCCCTTGGGTTTATGCTTCTTTGAGAACCTCTTCTCAGGACTTTCATCATACGATTCACGTGGAAGACTATTCTCGGGCGATTCACATTGAGCAGCCACTGTGTTTCTCGTTCCTGGGAAATTTCTCTTGTTATTCGGCATCACCTGCACAATATGACACCTATTCCATTGAGCATATTGGCCAATTATAACATAAAATTATCTAAAAAATTAAGGAATTGCGGAATGCATGTATCACACAAAACCCAACCATTGTACATTAGCAACCCAAGTCGAAAGCAACTCAAGCAACAACATAAAAGCTACTCTACTAAAACAGAAAAAAAAAAAAGAAAAAAAAAACCACTGGACTAGGTAAGTGTAACCAACGATTCAAGAGAAAAAGCTGACCAGTTTCTTTCCAGCAAGGTTGCTTGGCTCCTGTCTCTTACATAACTGAACTGGAACTTCAGTATTGCTGGTTTTGTCTCCCTTTTTATGCAACTTTGACTTGCTTCTAAAATCGTGTGCGTAATTCGCACGCACATAAGAAGTTCTCCGCTCTCTATTCAGAGCAATGCATCCGTTCCCTTCATCAGGACTAACACTCTCCTCTGTATAATCCATGTAAAAACCAATTCAGCTTTTTCTATCCCTCACGCCGGTTCTCAGTGAAGAAGAAGAGGAAGAATAAGCAGTTAAGGGAGTTTGCAGTCTGTCAAGGAATAAAAATGGTACTTGTTTCTTATCAAAATGTTAGTTTTTCAGGCCCTAGGTTTTAAAATCAAACAAACCAAGGCAACGAGAATTAGAATCTGCAATGAGACTTGATCCAAATCAAGCAGTCACATCTTGGAGATTACCTTTTTCTAAGTGTTTTCCTTTTTCTTAAGGCGGTTTGATTAGGTGGGCTTCGTCTTGATGGGCTATCATGAATTGGGGGAGGACCTTTTTATGGAATGTGCTCATTCATCCTCTAATAATCATCATTAAAACGTAATCGTGTTTCTTTTTCAAGATATTGGATGTTGCGTGATCAATCGGTCTTAGAAAATCAATCGAATTGAAAAGTGAATCTTTCTTTAGCAATCGTCTTTCTTTAGCAATCGTCTTTCTTTAGTTCGATTCGCGCTTTGATCGTTTGATATGATTTCTTTTTCGTTAGATGGAAGAAGCAGGGGGCAGAGAATCGTGTGTGTGATATCTCAGATTTGCTACAGGCTTTGATATTTGACATTCTTCTCAATACTCGGACGAGAGATGTGATTAAGTTCTGTTCGTTGTCGACTGATTGGAGAAATTTATGGAGATTTGTATCCGTGTTGGACGTGGGGTACGCAGATTTCTCGGATTGCAGCGGTTTTGTGAGCTCTGTAGATACATTTTTGGGTTTGAACAGCGAAGAACCATGCCTGTAAAAGTTCAAATTAAAGTCGCAGTCTTATGAGCTCAAGTAGGTAATGGAATGGGATGAGCCCGATGATGATATACGGTGACTAGATGGATTTCAATCGCGCTGCAGTGAAATGTGAAAAACTTGTACATACTGGAGCGAGAATATCACGAGTATAGTGAAAAGGTGAAAATACCTTAAACTCTGTACACATGCAAGAGCTTGAAATCTTTGTGTCGTAAACATGGAGAACCCCGAGACCGTTTCACTGCCATATCTCAAACATCTCAAGCTGGATGCCGTTGATTTTCCCAACAATTTTGCCTTCGAATTGCTCGTCTCATGCAGCCCAGTTCTCGAAAACTTAATAGTAAAGAAGAGTGTCGGTGACAATCTAAGAGTCCTTCGTGTGTTCTATCGGTCCTTACTCAGTTTCACTCTGCTAGGCCTCCACGATGATGACGAAAAAATTGAGCAAGTGACTGAAGTCTCTATTGATGCGCCGAGGCTTGAATATCTGAAACTCTACAATGATGGCAGTGATTCTATCATGTTACATAACACGGATTCTCTATTAAAGTTGCAAACGAATACCACGTTCAACTTGAGTCATGTAAATCATTTGGATCCGACTGAAGTAGAAACTATGGACATGGTCATTGCTTTTCTACACAGGACATATGGCTCCATATCCACACTCATTGGCTCCACTTGATTTGCTTCCTTCTGAGTTGAAGATGTCTCATTCTTTTTACCGCTTTTGTTACCCAAAAAATTAAGTTGTGATAGCATTACAAGCTTACAAATCTCGTGCATCAATTCATTGTTGATTACGCACACAATTTTAGAAGCAAGTCGAAGTACTCTGTGTTTCTCGTTTCAAGACCGTTTCAATTTTAGAAGCAACTAAAACAACAAATTAGTTGGAAAAAAAAAAAAAAAACTAAAACAACAAATCATCACGCACTCTGTGAAATTGACACTTACGAGAGAGTTTAGAAAAAGATTTAGCTAAAGAAATTTTCCAAACCCTTGGTTATCCAAACATCCCGTTCCGTTTCTTATTAGAAACTCTCTAGATATTGTTTTTCAATATTCGAATTATACCCGTTCTCGTCTCATTCCCATTTCTCATCCCAATTCCAGAAACGAATACGCCTACATTGTCGTTGTGTCACCCCTCGGCTTCGCATAATGCATTGACAAAAGAAAAAAGAATAGTATCGTAGTATATATTTGATATCTTTAACAATAGTCATGGCATTGTGAACTCGATTGTTTCATAAACGATGATTGCTTATGTGTTTAGATGTGATACTAAAAACATTTTGAGTTCTTTTTTCATAATTTTACAAAATGCAAACTTAAACACTACAAGTAAAATCAAACAGAAAACAATCTAAGTTTGAATGAGAGCAAAATATTTATAGGTTATCTTACCCCCAAGATCGACGAAGAGGAAGACTACTTCACGTATTCACATATACAAAAGCCTAAAACTAAACTGTGAAATGGCCAAAGGTACTACTAGTAGCAGTAGTAGTCATTGTGCCATATTTACAAAACAAACCAGCAAAATGTGAAAATGATACGAAATGAGACATCATCTCCTGCTTTGTGATTGCAACAATTTGGAAACGCAACGACAGAGTCTCAATATCCGCGGATATCCGACTCCGACACCATCCAATGCATATTCTATCTCCTTCATCAGTTGTTTCTTCGACGAAACACCGTCTCTTTTTGTGCCTGAGACTTCTTCTAGTAACTCGCAAGGAACAATGTCACCAGGATACTTCCCACTGTTACAACAGAGAACACACACACAGAGTTTCATTATCCAAAGTCTTTATGCACAAACTTGATAGTTACTGAGCTGCACATAGTATACTTACTGTGTCAAACATGCAAGATCGAGAATCATGATTACTTTTCTAAAGTTTTTGCAATCAATGAAGCTAATCTGCAAATGAAACTGCTCCGCTGCAATCAAACAAGACACACTATTGTTCATATATCTCAGACATAACTAGTCGTTAAAGGATTTGCTGAAATTGCGCTTGTATTGGCCACTACTGTCAAACTATAGTACTACTAAAAGGGAAAGTGAGAGGAGGAAATCGATCACCTGATGGAGAATCAAATTTTCCTTGGACCAAATTTGGTATCTCCATTCGAGCTAACTGAAATTCCTCAGCCACGTCTAGTAGATTATGTAAGATCAAACTGGTTTTCTGCATTCTCAGAGCAAAATGAGACAAAATCTCAGAAGTCTAGGACAAAAATAAATTCCAGAGATGGTGATTCTTCTAAAGGAACATGACTTGACACAAAAATATTCATCGAAAAAGAAAAATACATAATATGGTATGATAGTATGAAGAGAACCACAACAATGAAATTAGGAGAGAAAACCCACCTGTGTAATCTCCAACAATGTACTGGAACCAACATACTTCCGAGAGTAGTCAGCGTTAAACAAGGAGTTAAACGCGACTGAAACATTCATGTCTGGGAAATGCTGAAGAACCAATACTTTGATTAGAAACGAAATGAAGATGATTGATGTATGGAAGAAAGGAAAACAGATTGGTTACACTTACCTTAATGAATGCATCACTCAAACTGTTTAAAATTATTACACATGAAGCATGGCCAGGCTTTAATGTGAGCCTGTATATACAAGAACTTTTTCAATAAAATAAACTCCAATAGCGCTCATGTATATGTAACCAAATGTAGGAAGCATAATCCTTAAAAAGAAGTTATGGAAATATAAAATCAATAGGACCAACCTTTGGTTGATCAAGCCACTATAGTTTAGAACAATGCTCTGACAATCATTCCTTTCACCCAAACTGTCAACTTTCCAGACCTGCCAACAGCAGAAGAGTAATTCAAATAGAATTAAAAGAAAAAACAGAAACCACTTTGTTTAAGATCTCCATGTCTATAGAAATAAGACAGTAGTTACCAGAATATTCTGACGTATAAATCTGTAACTCATTTTCTTTTTTAATTTATCTTCAGCAATCATAATAGTGTCTGCATATGCAGGTTCTCCTGTCATCTTGTCGCACGCAGGAAAACGATTGATCAAGTCCTTGATTTTTGAGTCCAATACTTCGATCTCCTGTGTTTTCTCTGCTCCTTTGCTAGTCGTAACCTACAAAAATGTTGATGCATAACAAGTCTATTAAATACTTGGATTAAAAAATGACAAAGGTATAGCATAAGTGTAAGTTACAAATAAAAGGAGCCATAGCACCCATCCTTTATCTACAAAAATATCATGAGACTCCCGAGGGCAGTACATTACATCTGAGATGTTAAACAAATAGAAATTTTCTACCAGTACCGTGAAAAACTCATCATTCTGATAAATTTTCCAGGTCTATCAAAACCATTCCGAGCCTGTGAGAGACTTAAGGCGTCTTATAAAATCTTGCAAAACCAGACCCACCAACATATTCCCGTAATGGGTATTTCAAACTGGTCTAGTTACCTCATGAGCTTGCTCAGGATTTGGCAAGCCAGTAGAATGGAAACCATGTTGACGTAAAAGCTTGGCACAATCCAACCTCAATGTTTCAGATGTTTGTACACCGGTGCTCACTGCTTGAAACTTTTTCTGCATGCCATATAAGTGAAATCTGATCAAGCAAGCAGGATCAATATAAAGTTTGGAAACGAGGAACAAACTAACTACCATCATTATCTCTTGCTTGAGGTGCAACAACTTAAGTTTGGCTTTTTCATATGCTAACTTGCAGAGTGATGATTTCCTTTCAGCACGCCTGCAATGGTACACACAATGAATGCTATACACTTGGCAGTAACATATTCTGAAGAATATAAAAAGGCAGTAAAGGGAGAACCTCTTTGTCTTAGCACCACTCAAGTCGTCACATACTTTCTACAATTAGAACAAGATCATCAGTTTACATATATCATATATGTAGGAGAAATGATAGCGGGCAAGTTTTCTTT
Organism: Alliaria petiolata; assembly: GCA_020283515.1. Classification (NCBI taxonomy): domain Eukaryota; kingdom Viridiplantae; phylum Streptophyta; class Magnoliopsida; order Brassicales; family Brassicaceae; genus Alliaria; species Alliaria petiolata. The sequence goes on from JAHZTW010000001.1 coordinate 73,610,613, forward strand.
TAGGCTGACCTGAGATTTAATTTGAAGGCAAAGCATCTCACACAAATGAACCTTTTTCAAGTGTGTTAATATATCTTCCAGCTTGCATATCTGCAATTTTGGAACATTAGTTCTGAAACTACAAAAGCTAAAAGGAGAACAATCTCAGTAACCAGAGGGTTTCCACAGAGAAATAATATACCTGTCCTGAGTTCAGTTTATCGGCCAATGGAGCAAGCATTTGATTGATTTCTACGGATACTTTTCCTGGAATCTGCGAGGTAGTGGAAACAGTAACTTATTTGAATGAACAAAAGTGGGATTAACATTCAATAATATACCAGGTTATCAACAGTTCTTACTTCTACCCAGTCTATTTGTTCACGAACTACGCGGCAGTCATTAGCATCATAGTTTCCATCAGGGTGGTCCATCACTGGATTGAGGATAGACTGAGTGCTTTTCCTGACTTTGGGGCTACAATTTCTAGCAGCACGATCAACATCTTTGGCTTTCCTTTTCAATCTGGATGCCCCCTGCAAATTTTCAGAAATCTCGCTCAACATTAATTGTATCATTACATCCTTAGGGATAAGCTCTGAAAGATGATGGTTCTTCTCCAGCAATCTGAATATTTTCTTAAATGCAAAGCTCAATGTCTTTGATGGGATCTGAGTCAAAATATTCAATCTGAATGCTCTCATTCAGCTGTTGGTGTAAAAAAGCCAATGTGGAGATTTATATTTACAACAATCTCAGAGATCAACAAGATCTATTCACTTCAGATTTTCAATGTGATCTATTTTCCCCGTGGACAGATAGTTCTTCAAAACATGTCCATGGATCTAGAATTATACCTTAGCATGTGAAGCCTCATTCTTACTTCTGTCCATAGATGAAGAGCCAGGTGTACCAGGAAGGTCTTCGGTCACTACAGCAGGAACGTCTTCAGTTGAGATAACTTCAGTTTCACAATGAGCAGCACTGATGTTGTTGGTTCTGTTTTGATTTTTGTTCAGCACGCTGTCTTTCTCTTTTTGTTGAGCAGAGCCATTAGAGAAGCCTGTCTCGCTAAGTAATACGCAAGACTCTGCAAGCAAGGAATCCATTTTGTCAGATAACGTATTCGGAGAATAATTACTAGCGCAATCCTTGGTCACGTGTCCATCTCCAGTCTCGGAATTGCCGATGGCTATACTTTGCCTCTCTTGATCATGAAGAGTAACCAAATTCTTCAATGCTGACGTCGTTGCTTTTGGCGAATTCGCTAGAGATGACACAAACTTCTCAGGGGTGTTGGCTGTCTGATTCTTATCCTGTTGTTTCAAGGGTGAACCCTCTATCTCAAAATTAGTGTTTCCTTCTGGACTTACGCATGCAAACACATCGCTACTGTCAACAGCAGGGCTCAATGCACGTTGATCTGGTGTGCCTTTCTTTTCAGAAACCGGTGTTCCATTATCAACTTTAGATAACAAATCCTCCAAGTTAGTAATGGGGATATCTGCAAGTGTTTCCCGTCGGACAACTATTTCTTCCCTTTCAATAGTTGATGGCTTAGTCATAGAACGGCGTCCAGATAATTGAAGCTTTGATTTCTCAATTCTCTGAGAAAGAGCAGAAGCAGGGGATGGTGGAATCAATCCAAGTCTGGATTTGCTTTTCTGGATGGTCGACAAGCTCTCAACTAGTGCAAGAGTCTCCCTGCTCATAAAGCTTCTACCATGTTTAGGGGAAGGAGTAACACAAGGTAAAGACTGAGGCAATACACCAACTAGAGACGCCCTTCGCCTTCTAATAGCTGACGACGAAAGGGTTCCTGATTCTTCATTTTGAAGGGACAAGGAAAATTCATGGATGGGAGATCTTTCTTCCACACTACTGTGTGAAGATGCAGGAAGCAATTCATTGCTCTCATCTCCCAACAAAGCTGCTAACGCAGGAGAGATATGCCCGTAATCGTATTTTCGAGAATCATCGCCCACGAGGCTCATGTCATTCGAGTCTCCGCCGCCGCTTCCTTTCTCAACTGGTAGAGGAGATTTCGGGAACAGCTTCTTCGGGTATGTTAGCACCATTGCGCTTCCTGTATCAGATCTTGAGGTAACCTGAGTCGGTGTTTTCTCTTCTACCGGAACGTGGCTGCTCGTAGGTGTCCTTAAATCCCCAGACTCCGACATGGCAAGACTCCGGAAATGCATCGAAAACGCCGTCGAGTCCATCGTAATCTCATGGTGTTCTTCGGAGATTGAAGCGTCCGATAATCTTCCAGGGTTGATGAAATGGGAAGACACAGGTCCGAAGAAGTTATCCTCTGATTAAAGAAAAACAAAATTGCTTCAGCACAAAACTCGTTCGAAGAAGTTATCCTCTGATTAAAGAAAAACAAAATTGCTTCAGCACAAAACTCGTTCACTACATGACTAAGAAAAAAAGAACTCTTTCTTCTCTTCTTCAAACCTTTCTCGATTTTCAATTTCAGGATTCCAATTAAAGCAAATGCAAAATCCGTTTCACTACAATGACTAAGAACAAACCTAATCGCAGAAATGTGTAAAGCAAAAACACTCTCCTCTTATTTCTGGATTTTTCAATTTCAGGGTTTTCCGATTAAAGCAAATGCAAAAAAAAAATCATCGAGAAGAAAATTGAAGCGTACCGTCATCACTTGTAGCAGAACCAATAGTGCTACCACCTGAAGACGGCGAGTTTCTGGGCCTCAAGAATAATTCGTTCACTACAGGTTCGTCTTCTTCACCATCGCCGTCTTCGCTGTCAGCTAATTCGCCGAAAAACCTAATAACTTTGTCCTCGGACTCTGATACTGATGTATCAGCTTGTTCGCCGTTCTGCGGCTTCGAGGCGGAGGAGTAGGGCGGCGTCTCGTAATCTTCGTCCCGCTTGAAAATGTGGACGGAGGTAATCTCCCGGTCGGCGAAGCTCACTCGCCGGAGCCGCTTTCTCTTTTGAGCAATAGTCTCCTCGTCCGTTCCGGCCGTGATGTTCATCGGATCTTCAGGCTTTTCCGACGCCATGGGTAGAGAGAGAGAGAGGATTTTGGGGGAATTTTTCGAATTTCTAGGGTTGGAAAATTGAATTATTGGAAATTATAATAATGTGCGGGAAATCAAATGCAAACATTTTTTGTTTAAAGTTGAAAAGTTTGATAATCCTCTCACTTCCTTAAAACCCGTTACTGTGAGAGCAGATATCATTTGAGTTAAATGTCCCCGAAATATATGCCTCTTAAAATCGATTAATAAATTGGTCAATTGGAAAATTTAACGATTTTGACCCAAAAACGTCTGATTAATTTGCCTAATCTGTTGATTTTATATTTGTTTATAATTTTTTTTTCCGACCAAATATCAAATTTTATTAAGATAATTGTGAGGTTTCATGATCCTTATGAAGAAAAAAAGTAAGCAATGAAGGAGGATACAAACTAGTAAAATAGAAAGAGTCATTAATAGGTCATGTAAGAGTATGAGCCACTTCATTGAAACACCTCTTGGTATGTCTGAACATCTAGAAAATTTGAAGCGTAGTGCTTGATATCATTGCATAGATTATAGATTGAAAAGTCTTTGATTCACCTTGGAGCTGGTTGATTATAAGCATTCAATCCCCTTCAAAAATAATTGACTTGAATCCCATAAATCGTGTCGATTGAATTGCAATAAGTAGAGTCTTTCTTTCCGCCTCAATAGCTGAGATTTGCTTCCTGTAAATTTGCAGAACCCAGTACTTTGCAGTCTCTTTATCATCATGAATCATCCACCCTGCTTTGACTTGTTGTACTGTCAAAAGCTGCATCAAAGTTACATTTAACCAGACCTAGAGGCGGGCGAGTCCAAGACATATCTTGATGTGATGAAAGTTGATGGACTCCGCGCCATTGTTGAGTCTCTGACGTTGCTTCTATGTATTCTTTGACTTTTGACTTCAACCATTGCATACTCTACCTATCTCTCTGGTCTTGGAATCTTCTTCTTAAAAATAAGATTGATTCTAGATTTCCAAACACGCCATAACAACCAGAAAGACAATAATTTATGATTATTGGTGAGGTGTTGATGACTTTGGAGTTCAAACATATCATTAAGATTTTCTTCAATATCATCAGAAGGGATAAAGAGGCTCGAAACCGGTAGGTTTGCATGTTGCCAACTCATATTGGACAAAGGGCATAAAAACAATAAATAATTTATTGTCTCCTCACCCATATAACATCTCTTGCATGTCGGATCCATATGAACATCCCATGTTCCCAATCTGGTGGCAGTACCAACAGCTTTTGATACAACTCTCCACAAAAAGTGTTTGATTTTTGGGAGGATTAGTAATTTCCAGATTTTTGCTTTCAAAATAGGAGGATCTGCCGGAGCTTGGATGGGCTCATCTGGAGGATGTAAAACCGTTCTAGACATATGATATCCCGAGCAAACAGAGAATTCCCCATTGTTGTTGTATGACCATATTGTTTTGTCTTCTTCAACCATTTGAGATAGGGAAATATACTTAACATGACCTCTGTTATCTTCATGAATGAATCTATTCAAGGCATTCTTATCCCAACATCTTCTGTTTCCTATCCTTGTGATCAAATCATAAACTCGTAAATTTTCATGATTAGGGCCATCAATACTTTAGGTAGGTCTCGGAGGATTGGATGAAATCCAATTGTCTTTGAAGACGTGAATTGATTCACCAATCCTTACATTGAATCTCACACCACGCTTAATAATCTCCAAACCTGCTAGAATCGAAGCCCAACCATACGACTGGAAAAACAATTGAAAAAATTAAAAAGTATATTTTAGTTTTGTATTTTATTTAGTTTTGCGTATTTTCACACGCCCATTATTTTTTTTCCATTCCACGAATAATTTCATAAACACTTCACCACCATTTCCAACTCGTTGATCCCAAACTCTTGGCCAAGTCTTAAAACAGAGATCACAAAATTAATTAATATCGATCGTGATCATGAACCAACATCAATCAAAAGTATAGAAGAATGAAGAAATATATCTAATATATATCGTAAATATTTGTAAAAACATATTATTTACATTTGAATATATCTTAATTTTTTCAAAAATGTTTAGTTGATATTGATGGAACTCATTTTTGACGAAATGGTGTGGACTACTTTTCCAGTGAGTTTTCTGACGGATTACGTCTGTCAAAATGATTGGATTATGAGCATGATGTAATCGTCATCGTGAGCACTATAACGTAGTCTATTCACTTCTCAAAATCGGAGTTAATTTGAATGAAAAATAGAAATCCAAAGTGTGTGAATTAGAAAGCTTGAGAGCTTCAAAACATTTGGCTAAGTGTCAAAACTAGCAAATCTCTCACATTTGAAGTTTAGAAAAATTCTCACTAGTATATGATATATCATGATTTTTACCCGTTTTGGACCATGATATAAGTGTTTTTATAGAGTCTTTTGATATTTTTAGAGTCCTATTAGAGTCTTTGCAGGTTCAGGTACGTTTTGAGCATAATTGGAGATTTTGAAGCATTTTGGAGCATTATGGAAGAAGATGCTGAAAATGTGAAATTGGAGAATTCTTGGATGAACAGTGTCGATCGACACCACTCTTTGTTTGACCACTTGGGAAGAAACAAAGAATGCATTCTTATGCAATTTCTTTGATGACGCGATATCTGAAGAGTTGAGGACGAAGATCACTACATTTTCTCAAGGACCCACTGAAGCATTCAAAGCTTCTTGGGTTAGATTCAGATCGTATCAGTGGGATTGCCCACATCACGGTTTCAGCGAACCGCAGCTTCTCGGAATCTTTTACCGAGGGATTGACTGGAGGTACCAGATGGCTTTAGACGCAGCAAGCAATGGCAACTTCAACACCAGATACCCAGATGATGCGATGGTGCTTATAGAGAATTTGGCCTCTTGTAACAGCACCAAGAACGCAGACTTTGAAAGGAGACAACACGCTGGTGCAAATGGAGGAAGCCAAATTGCTGAGGTAAACAGGAAGCTGGACCTATTTATGGGAAAGAAGCAAGTTCACTTTGCTAATGAAGTTGATACTTTTGAGCGTGAGGAAGAAGAAGTTAACTACATCAATGGAGCTGGTTTTCAAGGTCAAGGGTTTGGCAATTAGCAAAGCTATGGTTCTTCTTACCAGAAGCCTTTTCAGAACAACAACTTCCAGAGAACTTATGGTTCTTCTTCTTACCAAAAGCCTCTTGCACAAGACAATGAGGTGAAGTCCATGATTCAACAGATCTTGGAGGGTCAACAGAAGATGACTGTGGACTTCAATGGGAAGATCCATGCTCTATACACTGATCTGAATGGGAAATTCGAGTCCTTGAGTGCTCATGTCAAGAAATTGGATGTTCAGGTCGCTCAAACTGCTGGAGCTTTGAAGAGACAAGAGGGATGTCTTCCTGGAAAGACAGACGTGAATTCAAGGCATCATGTGAATGCTATCACGATCCAGAGTGGAGGGAACCTTCGACCAGTGCTGAAAAAGGGTCTAAATGCTGAAGAAATCGTGGAGTTTTAGGCTAAAGAGGAAGAAACTTGAGTTGCAGAGGTGGTGTCGATCGACACCACTGCTGAGTGTCGATCGACACCAGTAGAAGATCCCAATTCTTCGAGCTCTGATGGACCAAAATCGACCCTGATCGACACAGCATTCTCGACACAAACGTCTAGTGTCGATCGACACCTTCTGAGTGTCGATCGACACCCTTCCCAGACTTGGACAGACACGCCTAAAGCTTCAAAAACTGCAGAGGAAAGAGTGTACAAGCCTAAGGTTCCATATCCTCCTTTACCCAAACACCTAAGGCCGCCCATTAGTGCAGAGAAGCTGGCTGCTTTCAACAAAAGGGTGGAGATGATTCCAAAGGAGATCTCCTTTGATGAAGCTTATGAGAGATATCCCTTGTGTGCCTTCTTCCAGAATAACAGAGAAAGCTTTGAAGAGATGGAAGAACTCTTTCACAAAGCAAGGGAAACACCACCACCAATGAAGCAGCTTCTCAAGGTTGAAGATCCTGGGATGTTTGTTGTTCCATGCTCCATTGGAGGAGTTGAGTTTGAACAATCTCTCTGCGATTCTGGTGCTAGCGTGAATCTCATGTCAAGGGACATTGCAGAAAGATTGGGCATTGCTGATATCCAACCTCCAAACATGACTCTCATGTTCGCCAACTCTGACACCACAACCCCATATGGTACGATTCCAGACTTACTTGTCAAAGTGGGGAATTGTCTAGTACCTACTGATTTTCAGGTGGTAGAAGTTAGCAAGAATTCTATCATGCCATTCATCCTTGGAAGACCATTAATGGCCACAGTGGGAGCAGTTATAGACATGCCGAATAAGAGAATATCCTTCTCTAATGTTGACAGAGGAGTCTTCTACGAAGCTATCCCTACTACTGGAACATCCAAACACATCTCTTGCATTGCTGTGATCCCTGGAGAAGAGCTGGATTCTAAAGAGCAAGTGAACAAACTGGTTGTTCAAGAGACATTGGATGGGAATTCTGAGAAAGTTGTGGAGCTTGAAGACTGGAGTGGAAACAATCATATCTTCAGGACTTTGGGCGAAGATGAAGGTCTAATCAATCCCAAACTGATGGAGGAAGACGTTTTCATCATGGAGACAAAGATTGCGGAGCTGAATTGCAGAAGGGGGCAGAGATTCGAGCTGCAGAGTTGGTGTCGATCGACACCACTCCTAGTGTCGATCGACACCCTTCGCGGATCACATCAGAAGCTGCTTCCAATGCTGCAAATCCATCACCTGTAGTCAAACAGATGCCTCCACATCTTACATGTCATAAACCTCGAAGAAAGCAATGGTATGCATTTCCTGGAATCAATTCCAAACCTCCTGATCCTCTCAATAAGAATACCAAAGGTTCAAAAGGTGCTTCACGCTTAGGCAAGCCACGAGATTCTCGTAGAAGGCTTGGTGTTTCTTTTGATAAATCTGCAGGAAAACGAAGTGTCCCACCCGAAGTCAAGTCCCACCCTGCTGCTATTCCTAAATTCCTTGGTCGCTTTCACTCACCTACTGCCTATACACCACCATGGATGAGGAGACATTCGTCTGGGAAGCATTCGATGCCGCCCTCTGATCCACCAGACGTCTGATCCCCGACACAGTCAAGCTAATGACTGAAAACGAGCGCTGAGTGGGAAGCAACCCACTGTTAGGTATGTTTTTATTTATATTTAGTCTTAGTTTTATAGGTCCTAGTTTCAGTCAGTTGAAAAAAAGGCGACATTGAACTCGACACAGACCAGTGTCGATCGACACCCATACTAGCATTGATCGACACCACGCACAGACGAAGGTAAGTCTTCTATCTAGTCTTTTCTGTCGTTTCTAATCTTTCTTTTAGCCAACTTCGGGCTTGATAACACTGGGAACAGTGTTGTTTAAGTCTGGGGGAGGTGATTACTAACTTTGTGTTTTGTTTTGAGAGTCATTTGAGTCAGTTAAAAACTTTGTTTTATTGAGTCAAAATCAGTGAAATTTTTAGTTTTCAGAAGAACTAACCACAGAAGATTGACACTTGAGGGACCATTGCCATAGCAGTTGATTGCAGGTTTTACTAAGTAAAAAGCTGCAAGTGGATCAGTCAAACAAAGAGAGTTCAAATTCCTGCTTAGAGCTTGGTATGCATTGGACTTGATTCCTCTTTCAGCACTGATAAGATAAGAACACTACAATCTCTCCTTGATCTTCCCTTTAGAAAAGAAAAGAAAAAGAGTCTAAGTTAAGGAATAGTGCAAAGATCCTCATGAACATGTCTCCTCACAAGGAACAATATTAGTGAGAGCTCATGAACCTGTCTCCTAACAAGGAACACAAGTAAGAGTAGCACTATTCCAAGACTTCAAAAGAATGAGAAAAGTCAATGAAAAGATCTTAGAACACCGTGAAAATGGGCAGCAGTTGACTAAGGGAAGAGAAAATAGGGGAGATGTAGAAGGACTATCTTGTTCAGGCATTAAGGAAGGAAAAGAATCTGTAAGTTCTTTGGTCAATACTGTTGTTAAAGTTCGAAATTTTGTAAGCATAAAGGATCTGGACTTGATTTGGGAGATTGCTAAGCTTGTGGTAAGTATTCTGAAATACTACCTAAGGTTGGCTCAATGGTATTGTGGATTCAAGAGTGTTGGTTCGATGTGGCGTTATGAAGGTTAGCTGGATATTTTTGTTTTCAAACCTCGACTCTATACTTGGTTTCTGTTTTGCTTGAGGGCAAGTAAAAGCTAAGTCTGGGGGAGTTGATATATCATGGTTATTACCCGTTTTTGGACCATGATATAAGTGTTTTTATAGAGTCTTTTGGTATTTTTAGAGTCCTATTAGAATCTTTGCAGGTTCAGGTACGTTTTGAGCATAATTGGAGATTTTGAAGCATTATGGAAGAAGATGCTGAAAATGTGAAATTGGAAAATTGTTGGATGAACAATGTCGATCGACACTGTTCATTGGTGTCGATCGACACCACTCGAGCCAAAGCCAAACCGCCTGATTTTACAAGATTGAAGAAAAAGAAATTGCCCAAAAAGTTTCTTTATTTGCAAAAGTGTCCAGCTCGTACCTAGGCCTATAAATATAGTTTTTCAGCCATTGTTTAGGCTACACAATATTTTTAGAGAGAGATTTTAGAGAGCTTTTGGGGAGATAGATTCTATACTCTGTTCTTGAGAGATTTTGAACCCCTTTATTTCTTCTATTGATTTCTTTCATGCCTTCTATTCAAATAATGATTTTTGTTTCATTGATCATGTATGAGTAGTTTGCTAGTTAGGTTTAGGATTTTTCAAAGGTGATTGATAAATTGTTAAGTCGAATTAAATTGTTAGGATAAAATCATTAGAGTTCTTCATCTGGATTTGTGATTAATGCTTATTCTAACTTCATGACCTAGAATATGATCTTAGGTTAATTAATAGATGCGAGAGTATTATTGATTGCCTGAACTAATGTTAGATGAGCAAAATACCTATTCGCAAAGAGATTTGGTTTAGAGATTTTGTGAACAATCGAACCTGGACTTTAATGCTTGTCTGAGTTGATAGAATTTGCAAAGAGATTTGGAATTCTAGGGTTTAGACATAGAAAGTCTTCGCAGCGAGAGTTGGTTGATTTTATTGTTGTGTTTCGAGTTCAAGAATGGATCTTAATATTTTCCTAACATTCTGTCTGGACCTGCAATGTAGATCACCTGAGAATTTGCCTGAACCTAGCGTCTTAATCTCCTGATTTTAAGAACCCTAATTCGTGATTGCTCGTTTATTTCTTGCTTTGTTTTACTTTCATTCGATTCGACCTAGCATAATTCGAACTTAGAAACCTTAGTGAGATAACCCTTTATACTTCAACTGCTTTGCTGTGCACTTGAGCAGTAGTTTTATTTGAGTAAAACCTGAGCCCTATCAGTATATAGTTGAACGGATGTGATCACATAGAAATCTTCCTTGGCTGCATATTTATTAGGATCTGGTTTTGAATCCTTCATCACACATGGAGGAAAAACCAATTCTTCTGGTTGGGAACACTGATGCGCATACACTTGCGAGTGTTGAAGCTTGGATCCATGGTGATTTTCTATGCAAACGGTGGATTTTAGGTCACTTTATTGAGCCGTTGTATGGAGTGTACGGTTAGGCCAAGTCCTCCAAGTCATTGTGGCTATCTTTGGAGAGGCAATACAAATCAGAAGATGTCGGGTGTCAGAAATTTGCACCTGCAAAGTTTCTGGACTTCAAGATGGTCGACTCCAAATCAATAATGGAGCAAGTGGAAGCGCTCCAACTGATTTGTCATGAGGTAGCAGCAAAGGGAATGTCGATCTGCGAGATTTTCACTGTCAACTGCTTCATCGAGAAGTTACCTCTGAGGTGAATTTCAAGAACAACCTCAAGCACAAAAGGAAGGCGATGTCTCTCAAAGATATCATCACAATAGTTAAAAAAGTGAGAAATAATGCGAATATTCCACACCATCGTAAATGTTTGGACGAAAAAAACATCTTATAGCAGACTGCAAAAAAACCGATCTAAATCCTATTTAGAAGTTAAGAAAGAGATAAACTACAATTTGTGGAAGACATGATGGAGAAGCAAGAAGTTGCCTTGCACGATCATTGCAGCTTCCTAACAAAGCTGCATGCAGCATTTCGTTGTTCGCGATAACTCTACTCTCTTCTTCGATTATTTCAAACATACTCCTATAGAGCTCAATATGCATATTAGCACCTGAACGACCAGTTCCTCTCCATATTCCAACTAATTCATATTACACTTTGCATTCACATTAAATAAACAATATGTCTAATTTCAAAAAAATATACAATTTGGAATCAACATGAACTAGGGATAATAGATGCTTAGGTACACAACATTAATCAGACATTCAATCAAATAACCAAATATTTGAATTTATAAACTTTAGAGAAAGAAGATTTCAGTTTGTTTTTGAACTGAAAGGCAGCAGCTTGGAAAATTATTTTTCTTATTGATGGGGTCTAAATAGTCGTCCGAGATGGGATGATTTCTTTGGGGACTCGTCGAGTTTTGAATTTGTAGGACCCTAAGCTGCAAGTGCACAGCGTGTGTTGTAGTACTTAGGGTATCGAACCACATGGAGGAGGTCAACTGCAAAACAGAGAATCAGGGCAATGAAAGACGCAGGGAATTGGGGTTTTGGGGTAAGTCTCACGATTTTTGTAGAAAAGAAAGAAGGCAGAGTAACGTCTTATATAGAAGAAGATGTCAATCAATTCTATAACCAACGGAAAAAGGAAAATTAACTTAAGTGCTTGTAAAAAGGAAATCAGGTGAGCAATGCAGAAAAAGTAAATATTGAAGTACGTAAATCTCGAGTTATAAAGCAGATGCGGGAAACACGTTGGAGATCTTCTCGGGAAACCTATGGGGTTCTAACTAGAAATCAAACTCACAAAAGTTCAGACAAACGAGACTAGGCGATTAACGGCTGTGTGATTAAGTTAGGCTTCAAATGGGCACGGGTAGGCTTCAAATGGGCACGGGAACCGTTAAGTGGCTGGCCGGGCGAGCGACTGGTCGTGACGCGGCCACTGGTCGTCTGGTCAGGCTGTGGCGCGGCCAGCTTGGTCTTCTGGGTGCTCGAAGGACCTTCTTGCTTCTTCCATAACTTGAGATCCAACCGTGAGATTGTTCTCAAACCACTCCGAGGTGAAAGACAGCTTATTAGATTACCTTATCTCCAAATATGAGCTTGATCTTGTGGTGGGAAGGCTTTCGTTTGATGTTGAACTTATGTCCTCGAGCACTGTTTCCGGAAATGTCAATTTTGCTCCAAAATATGCGTCTTTTGCTTAGATTACCTGAAAAGAGTCTTGGACAACTAAATACTCGAAATCTAGTGTTTATGCATTAAAACCTTAGTGAAATGCTTATTAAAGCACTCACTTATGTTAGTAAAAACGGGTAAAATATGCATGTTATCACTTATTCATTTACAGAAAAAATTTCAAACCACCTAATATATATCAAAACTACTACAACAATCACAAGAAAAACAAAAAAAAAAAAATCACCGGGATCTTAGCAAGAAAACTATTCTTCTCTAAATTAAACATGCGTGCTTTACGACCGCATCAAGGTTGGACTGTTCAATAGACGTTTTACATTCACAATGGTTTTACATCATCTAGCTGATGATGATGATGATGTTTAATTAATAAGAATGTGTATATAGTTTCTCATAATTAGTGTTTTAATTCGACCTCAATTCACCATTTCAACCATGTATGTCCCTTTGAACATAACAAAACATCTAATACAAATATTTATTTAATAAACCTCATATTCATACAAATTGTAAATGATGTGGCATAAACGTTAAGATGGTTTTACTATTTAAGCTTCAAAACTTTCAAGTCCAAGACACTATTCTAAATAATATTCTCGTGCGTACCCACGGATTCACAAAGTATCTAATCAAAAAGTGGTAGATCATTAGATACTATGAACATGTAAAGGAGGAAAACAACTAGATGGGAGAGGCGGACTTAAGGCAACACATACGGTGGAACGCTCTCTACAATTCTTCAAATTTTTAGTAAGTAGTGTAAACCTTATTTAAATGCCCCTAATTCAAAATTAGTAATACACTTATAGTAAAAGAAGTTTATGTGCTTCAAACTAAATAAACTCCTAAATCCGTCTCTGATCCTTACTATTATGAAAAAGCTGGTTTTCTAAATTATGAGTATTTGTGACCGCTTTATGCAAGACTGCTCCATGCATGGTTAACTCAAAATAGTAAGGATCAGGGACGGATTTAGGAGTTTATTCTCGTCCCACCAAGAGCATAATTCACGGTATTAACCTCACTATCCATCTTAAGCTTGCATCCCTCTAAACTGATACAAAGATTCACTCAAATGACACCATACTTTCATCATGGTTTCGTATTTTCCAACCTAAAAAATGATCGCTCTCCCATCTAGTTGTTTTGCTCCTTTACATGTTCATAGTATCTAATGATCTACCACTGCTTGATTAGATATATACTTTGTGAACCCGTGGGTACGCACGAGAATATTATTTAGAATAGTGTCTTGAACTTGAAAGTTTTTAAGCTTAAATAGTAAAACCATCTTAACGTTTATGCCACATCATTTACAATTTGTGTGCATATGAAGTTTATTAAAGAAATAGTTGTATTAGATGTTTTGTTGTGTTCAAAGATACATTGAAATGGTGAATTGAGGTCGAATTAAAACACTAATTATGAGAAACTACATACTCATTCTTATTAATTAAACATCATCATCATCAGCTGGATGATGTAAAACTATTGTGAATGTAAAACGTCAAGATTGAAAGTAACTCTACCATATGTCAGTTTAATCGGAAAATACAATTCTTTTTTTTGTGCAAGTCGGAGAATACCATTCTAAACATAGAATTTCATAATAAAACTAATCTTGAAAACAAAATTTAATTTATTTCCAAATATCATTTTCATTAATAAAAAAACTTATATTACTCTGTTTTATAACAAATAGAAACAACTAATATGTTCACTCAAGACATGTTCATAAATGTTTGGCATATTTTTATGAATTAAGGAATTTATTTAGTTTGGAGCACATAAACTTCTTTTATTATAAGTGTATTACTAATTTTGAATTAGGGGCATTTAAATAAGGTTTACACTACTTACTAAAAAATTAAAGAATTGTACGGGAGCGTTCCACCGTATGTGTTGCCTTAAGTATGCCTCTGGTAAAAATTAGATAAACGATAAGAACGATACAAAAAAACCAAAACATAATATCTTAGAAATTTATATTTCTCTATTTTTCACCAAACAAACATTTTGAACTATTGTTAACTCAAAAATGCATATAATATTCATTTTAATATATTTTTATTTTTTCAAAATATGACATTAGATCAAGAGTAATTGTAATGCAGGTACATCAAAGTTTCAAAAATTAAGTGACATGAAAATGCTTTTTCTGACAAGCACTATTTCAAATGTAATTACACTTTTATCCTCACCTTTTATTTCAATCACTCTTCTCTTTCTTCACTTTCCCAGAAAATAAAAAAACAGAGAAAAAAGAAGATGAAGGAGGAAGAAAAAAATAAAAAGATGGGTGGAGAAAAAAAAATGGTGAAAATGGAGAGTAGTTACACTATTCATGACGGTGATAGAATTGGTAATGGTGGTAGTAACAGTAAACGGTAATGCTGGTGGTGGCGGTGACAATGATGGTGAGTCGTATTGGTGACGGTGGTGCAAGATAGTGATGTCGTCAGTTACAGTGAGGGTGGTGGTGATGGTAACAGCAGTAACGATGACGGTGCCGATGATGATGGTGGTGACGATGACGATGGTGTTCGTTGTCCGTAAGAGTTGCGGTGGTTGTGATGGAGGATGGTGATTGGAGGACAGTGGTGGAAGATGGTGCATGGAGGATGGTGGTGGTGGTGGTGGCAACGGTGGTGGTAATGGCGATAATCGTGGAGGATGGTGATTGTGTTAACGACGATAGTGATGGATCTAAAGTTGCGATCCAAAATGTGGATGCTTCTTAGGGACTTTCTCGAGCTTTAAATTTATAATACCGAAAGCTGCAAGTGCACAGCGTACGTTGTAGTACTTAGGGTGTCGAACCACAGAGATAGTCTGCTGCAAAACAAAGAATCAGGGCAACCAAATACACAGAGAATGGGGGTTTTGTGTCACGGTTTGTGAGAAAAGAAAGAGAGGCAGTCAATGTATATATAGAGCTGGCTCTCGCCTAACTCTATAGCAAACAGGAAAAGGAAAATTAACTTTAAAGGCTTAAAAGGAATTGCAAAAAGGAAATCAACGAAAGCAATGCAGAAAATATAAAGTATGGAAGTGCGTAAATCTCGGTTTGAAAAGCAGGGGTTGGAACACGTTGGGGATCTTCTCGGAAAATCTATGGGGTTCTAATTAGAAATCAAACATACATCGAATCAGACAAACGAGACTAGGCGAGTTTCTCTAAACTGGAATCACTGGTTTATGACCTAACTCTTTCAAGCAAGATCGTCCATGTTATGAAAACTTTGTAGGTATATTTTGTATCCTACGTTACAAACAAACACGCAATAGCAGTTCTGGTTCATAAACATTCAAACCACTTCATGGATATGTGTTAGCATCCCACGAAGCGCACACTCAGTTAAACTATGTCCCGTGGAAAGATTTAGCACGTTAGCAGCTCTTAACAATCCTAAAATCAGAATCTAGTTCATGACGCTAGACTCATGCAATAAGAACAAACTTAGACACAAAGAACAGTTTAAGTACCCCTATCTATAAATACCCCTAGAATACGGTCTAAATATCGATGAAGCCAGTTTAAGAACAGTTAATGAAATTCCCCATAGATCCTCTTAAAGAACACCCAACGAAAGTTAAATACTCAGACATAGAAGAAGGAGTAAAAATCGAGATTGATGAATGCATAACTTGTATAAATCGATGAAAAGCAAAGAGGGTTCAAGAAGAAATCAATCTCCCTCGAAGAACAAAGATAAAAATGTGAAAGAGAGATTCGCGGCCAAAAAGGTTTGCCTCGAACCAAAGTGAAAAGAAATGTGAAATGAACTTAAGTGATTTCGTGATGATAAAAAAAACCCTAAACATTGAGTATTTATAGGTCTTGAAGTCCCAATGGTCGTCTCTTAGGGTTGGGCTTGCATTTGACGGCTTCGGATTTGAGTTGGGCTTGCAAATCGGCTCGAGATCGTCGAGTGGCCTCACCGCGCGAGCGAGGAGTCGTGGCGTGGCCATGACTCATCTGGATTGGTCGTGGCGCGGCCAACTTGCTCTTTTTGATGCTTGGCAGACCTTCTTGCTTCCTACATAACTTGAGATCCAACCGTGGGATTGAACTAAAACTACTTCGAGGTAAAAGACAGTAGATAAGGCTATCTTTTCTTAAAAATGAGTTTGATCTCATGGTGGGAAGGTCTCCATCTGATGTTGAACATATGTCCTCGAGCACTTATCCAGAAATGTCGTTTTTACTCTAAAATATGAGTCTTTTGCTAAGTTTACCTGAAAAGAGTTTTGAACATACAAATACTCGAAATTTAGTGTTTATGCATTAAAACCTTAGTGAAATGCTTATTAAAGCATTCACTTATGATAGTAAAAATAGGCGAAATATGCATGTCATCATGTAACTCAAAATTGTTATTGTCATCGATATCATTCTGTATAATTTATTATTTTATTTTTTATCATCTTAACCTCGTATTATTATTATTGATTATTTCTAATAAATTACATGTTAATATAGATATTATTATTAAATCTAATATCTCACCACGGTAATACAAATATTATACGAATATCGAATATGTTATCACGTTACAACTATTATTATTATATATATATATATGTTATCATGTTGCAAATATTATATGAATATGTAATATGTTATCACACTAAATCTTATTGCATCAAGTGATATATTGTAAATATTATATGGATATGTAATATGTTATCACGTTACAACTATTATTATTATATATATATATATGTTATCATGTTGCAAATATTATATGAATATGTAATATGTTATCACACTAAATCTTATTGCATCAAGTGATATATTGTAAATATTATATGGATATGTAATATGTTATCACGTTACAAATATTAATACTATGTAGATACAGTGGCGAGTGCAGAATTTTTTTTTACCGGGTTCAACTTAAAACTTAAAACTATAAAAAATAATATTTTATATATTATCTTACCATAATTTTTTTTTTCCGGATTCAACTTAAAACTTAAAATTTAACTTTGGTCTTTCTAAACATGTTTGATAATAAAACCTAATATAAAATATGGGCTAATATTTAGATTTTACTTATGGGGTCACACTAAATAAAACAAGATTAGGAAAAAAAAAAGTTTATGGGTTCAATTATAATTTTGTGCTGGTGTCAATGTTACTAAATCCTTATAAACTATAAAGAAATTTTTAATTATTATGGTGTCAATTGACCCCATATGAGTCTTAGTAGACTCGCCTCTGTGTAGATATTTAATATGTTATCACGTTGCAATACTATGCAGATATGTAATGGTTATCACGTTAAATCTTATTCCATCAGGTGATGAATTTTGTATGAATCTGATAACACTCATATTTTACTTTCAAAACCTATCATTTCAAGATCCTTTACAAGTATTTTAACCCGGTTTCCAAAGGTTTTAAAGTGATTTTCACGTTTTCTAGTTCCAAGAGTTATTTCAGGAAAAATGGGCAAAAAACATATACTTTGGAGTAAAACAGACATCTTTGGAACAAGTCCTCGGGGACATATGTTCAGCATCATATGGAAGCATTCCCACCACAAGATCAAGCTCATTTTTGGAGACAAGATAGCCTAATCTACTGTCTTTCACGCCGAAGTGGTTTGAGTCCAATCTCACGGTTGGATCTCAAGTTATAGAAGAAGCAAGAAGGTCTGTCAAGCATCAGGAGGATCATGCTGGCCGCGCCACGACCCAAGCTAGAAGAGCAATGGCCGCGCCACGCCTGGTTGCTCACGCGGCCAGGACACTTTGGCCCATTCCGAGCCCGTTTGCACATGTTCGATATTTCTCGAGGATAAAACCCGAAGCTCACTTAAAGAAGACGTGAATGCCTATATAAAGAGACTTTTAGGGCTTCAAAAAAGACATACTTTTTCACAAGAGCTTTTCTGAGAGAGAGATCGATGGCCGCCCGGAGACGAAGAGCTCGAGAGAGATTTTTCAAGCAGCCGCCACCTTTCTTCCTTCTCTTTTCATTTATTGTTCTTAGTTATTTGTTTTTCAAAAATTGAAGAAGAAGATCTCTTCGTCCACACCTCTTTTGGAGAAGTTTTCTAAACCCTTTTCTTATTCAATATCAATCGCACCGTTTCATATTTCGAACAATCTCTCGTTCTCATGAGCGAATAGTCATCTAGTTGGGTTTAAATGGGTTTCAAAGGAATTTAATCATGGATCGATTTCGCTAAATTGATAGAGATAGAGTTTCTACTAGGTATCTTCGTTTATTTATTGTTTTTATTGCATGTTTGCTTTTCTGATCAATTAGCAACTGATTTTAGGATTGATAGATCCACTAACGTGTGATTTGTTAATTGGACCTAGAGGTTAACGAGCGGATCGCACCGTAGGATACTAACGTATATCTACGGACCGCGCCGTGAGTGTTTATAAACTGGTGAATTATTGCATGTTTGCTCCGCAACATGGGATGATAACTCGTATCCACGGTGTGAAGTAAACATATGTGATTAGGTCCACGAAAGTGGGGTGATCATAACAGACCGTTTCAGCTTAAAGAACCTAGACGACTAAGTCGCTTTAAAACCTAATCTATTGCATGTTAGATCCGATCAATGAACCCTAGAGAATTATCTTGAACCCAACGCTTTTTATCAATTGATTTACAACCGTTTAATTACCGTTTTCTGTTTAAAACGATACTACAAACCGTGACACACAAACTCTCCCCCCCCAACCTCTTTATCTGGTTTAAAGAAATTAGAAATTGTAGAACTTTCACGAAACACCAATCTTTATGGATTCGATCCATTAATATACTACTGTGATTGTTGTGCACTTGCAGTTGTTTTAGGGATAAAACTTGAAGTACAATAATCTCACGCATCATAATCTTGTAAAAAATGTTTTGGATAGATTAACAGTAATATCGAGATTCTAACATCACACAAAGTTTTATGAGTAAATAGCATTTTCTGTAATTAATATAGTGGTATAGAGAGTACATTTTATCACAAAATACATAAATTATACCGAGAGAATTAAATATATAATCATTACATTATTTTTGTTAATAAACTGGTCAACTTGGTTTTTACACCAAACTCACTTGGAAGATCATTAAAAAATAATAATAATAATAAGGAATAGCCCGCAATGTAGTAGATATTTACCTAATGATCCTTAAATCTTGACCTAAAAATTTTGTGTATCTTTTCTTTCTGGAAGACAAACAGAGCTTTGACGAAAGAGGCGTGCGTTCATCTACACAGAGTTTCGCCCTCTCGCCAAAAGTTGTAGTCTTTTTTTGTATATCTAAGGATTTCAATATCTAAAATTACTCAATTTTGAAAAGAAAATTAAATAGAGAGATGATAGTAGATACTCAATAAGAGATGTTTGTTAGTACATTTTTGTTTGTTTTTGTAAATTTTGTCTTGTAGTTTATTTTATATTGTCATATGTTGTATCTTTTCTGTTGACTTACCCCACTCCTAAACTTCAGTACAAATGAAAAATGGCTTCCCAAACAAATGTGGTTAATTAATTAGATTTACTGGTCATAGAGATATCTAAGTTTGAGTAAATTGTTGTGCATCATGAAAATTGCTCAAGACTTCATGATTTTAGAGTAATATTTATAACAAATAGTATATTTAGCAATACTTCTGTTGATATAATTTTAATTCACTAAATCGTTACTTATTTTAAATAGTTGGTTTACTCAAGAATAAATTTAATCCCTCAGTACTAAAATTACTAAGGTTAAACAGTAAAATCGCTGAGACCAATTGACTTGCAGGAACAATTATTGACAGCAAGATCTGTCACCCACGCAACAATGATTTCTATCTTTGTGCTCATGCTGGGATTCAGTCCACCAAGCTACGTATACACAAAATAGAGAAATCAGTTCAGCTGTAAGGTCTCTATAATCAATGTTGAAATTCTAATTGATTGAAATTTCAATTTTCAGAGATCACCTTACCATTTATCTTCAGGAGACCATTGGTGTGATACTGATAATTTATTCTGGGGGTAGGAACAATACACCGAGTCACAAGTCCATGTTCAGCAAGATTCTTTTTCTTCCAAGGACCTGAAAAACTCAAGAGGCTGTATTTATATAATGTGAATACCAATAGGTAAAATGACACTATTAACAAGAGAGCTTACAATAACTTTCATCTAATCAAGTCAGGAATAAGCTTATTTGTATTACAGCGAGCAGAGAAGTTCACAACACAGCACATCTAACAGTTGAAGTATTAATTAAGTGAGGAAAAGATAGAAAATCTATGCACCTTGTTATCATCATCAGGGCCTGGTTGTTGTACTACCATCGTAGTGAAAGTGTCTAAAGAAAAAGCAAAAGCGAAAAATCAAAGTGTCAATAAGCCAAAATGTTACAAAGAAGAGTCTAGTACACATTAAATTCAGAAAAAAGAATTACCGATATTCAGCCTGCATGGGGATCTTTGCCGCATAGCTGATCTCATCCATGAATTTCTTGGTTTGATTGGGTCGCCTTGATCTTTTGTTTCATTCGGGCTAGCAACAAACAAGGAAAGGAAACAGACAATCTATAAGATGCTGGGAAGAGCACCAACAGTGAACAGAGTCTTCTCACCATCATAAGCAAAGTATTTGGATCCCAAATCAGTTTGATAGGCCTCCTGAACGGAACCTTATCAAGAATCTTCCTGCCAATAACTTTAGCCTCCACTGGACGGCCATCCTCATATGTAATAGCAACCTGTAATTAAAGATCAGAGAGACAAAAAAAAATTCATACTAAGCAAGCACTTCAAAGTATTGAACATTTATGCTAAAAGATAAGCACAAAAAAAAAACAGTGATACAAATAGGACATTAGAGGAAACCAGAAACATACACTGTAATGAAAGAAGAGTGATCTTTTTGATAGGCTCCAGTTCAGGAACAAGATCTGATGGAAGCGGAGCAAAAGGGCTATACTATCTCCCGCACCTGTCGTGCTGCACAAGTAGCCGAGGAAGACAATGAAGACGAGAGGGTCCCTTTTCCGGCGGCAGTGAGAAACGTCGACCGCCGGAAAAGGAGATCGGAGCAAAGAGGAGAGAGGCGGCTAGGGTTCGGCGTTGGGAGCAAATCGCAACGATTGGGCTTTTGAATTATTTAGGTTTTTGTTTTTAGCCCTTTTTATAAAAAAAATTAGTTAGGTTTTTTTAAGCGTAAATATTTGGAGCGCCGCTGTTTCAGAAGGAAAAAAAGGGTTAAAAAGCCGAAATAAAAGATTCCCCTTCCGGCCATCTCTCTCCCACTCGCCTTCGTCTCTTTCTCCCAAAAAAATTTTGAGAAAATTAGAAATAAAGATGTTTTTAGTACTCTCTTATCTATCTATACTTTTTTAATTAATTGTTAGTGAATTAGTCTTTATATTAATTGAAATCCAATTATACTCTCTTAATTTATTATTTAATTTTTAAAATGATTATAATACATAATATCCTCTTCTTTTGCCCACGTGTTTGATTATTTTCTAAAATCAATTGTTTAGACATGAAAAAGTTGGCTTCAAAATCTTGTAATACTCACTTCAAAATCAATTCTCCTAAATAGAATTTGCACACATCAATTTGTGGTAAAGCAAACAACAAATTCAATAAACTCATCAGATTTATGTGAAATCTATCCACTCCTTTTTGGTTTAGACAACTGATTTTTGCAAAGATCTGAATGAATTATAAACAGAGAGATAGAGTTAAGAAACAGCACGAAAAGATGAAGAGATGTTCTAAAAATCCTAATTCTAAAATTCGCAGAAGACATGTTCTAAACTTCGCATAACACGTACATTATGCAGAATGTATATTCTACGAAATCGCAGAACACGTATATTATGCAGAATGAATATTCTACGAAATCGCAAAACACGTACATTATGCATAATGTATATTCTACGGAAACGCAGAACATATAGAAACCGCAGAAGACACGTTCTAAAACTCGCAGATCATAGAGAATCTGCAGAAGACACCTTCTGAATTTCGCAGAACATATCGAAAAATATTTTGTAAATATTCTCTTGTTATGTTTTTAGAATAATAGAAATTTTATGTTTCCTTAAATATTTATTTTTTCCTTCCAAGTATTTAAATTAATATTAAAACAAATTTTACAAATAAATAAAATATTAAAATATATGATTGTAGGGGTAGTTTAGGCACAATTGTACCAACTAAAATAAAGGTGTAGATGGACAAGAAAGTACTAAAAACATCTTTTATTTCTAATTTTCCCAAAAAAATTCAAGTTGTAAAAATTTAATGAAACTCAAAATATTTTTTTCAATTAAAAATGTAATTAGGCATACCCAATATCAAACAAAATAAGAACCCTTCTTTCAAAAAAATATCAAACAAAATAAAAGTAGGTATTTTTGGCAATTTTTCTTATACCATTTGTGCAAAACTAGAATATGAGTAGGTTGCATGCAAACTCCATTCAAGATGTGTTTCCTGTTTCAAAAACATTTCGAAAATATTTTGGAAACATAAACTTTTGTAAACTCGTTGAAAACACGAAAAACACGTTTTCTAAAAAAATTAATTTTGAAACGTGATAGAAATGCTCGTTTCCGTTTTAAAAACGTGACAGAAACTTGCTTTTTGATTTTTGTTAATAAGTAAACAATTATAAGAATGAAATTAAGCAATCAATTTGATTTCCTGAGCATTCGGATCTTCGGGTCGGATTGGGTCGGGTAGTTCGGGGTTCGGGTAGTTCGGATAGGGGTGTCTAGGAACCATTCGGGTAAATCACATTTCTCGGTTCAGTTCGGTTCGGGTAGTTGTCGGTCGGTTCGGGTCCGGGTCGGATCCGATAGAAAATAAATCCAATTGTTTTTTTTTTCCTACTCTCTTCCTCTGCTTATTCGCTCGAGCGATCTTCAATCCCCTATCAAGATCTTCCATATCTGTTAAATTTTCGTTTTCCCCTTTCCCTTATGAGCTTCTCTCCCTTTTCGCTTCCCCTCACGGCAACCGGATCTTCACCCTCTCATCCTCCTTCTCCTCCCTCGCTTCGCAATCTCAGATCAAAGAATGAAAACCAATAAACCATATATATCATGAGGAGGAGGAAATGAATAATCGGAGACAAAGAAGAAGGGAGAAGAAAGAGAAGGAGAGGAAAGAGAATCAAAGATGGAGAAGAAGGGGGAGAGATAATTGAAGAAGAAGAATCGAGATCGGCGGCTACTTTATTTTTGTTTTTAGAAAATTAGGTTTTTTTTTATTTAAATAAATGAAAACTAAAAATATTAAATATTTTGTGGTTTGGTTCGGATTGTTCGGTTATCCGATCGGTTCTCGGGTTGGATCCGAACCGAACTGAGAACCGAATCACATTTATTCAAGAGCCATTTGGTTTTTGACCGAGAACCGAAACCGAACCGAACCGGATTTTTCGGGTCGGGTCCGTCGGATCTAAGTTATATGCCCAGGATTAATTTAGAGTAAGTTAATAATTAATTTAATTTATTAGTAGAGTAAGTTAATAGTTAATTTGATTCATTATATGAAATTAATTTTGGTATTATTGAGTTTGAGATTAATCTCGATGAACCAATTGGAAATAGTTTTGGTTGATGAAACCAATAAAAATGATGATGAATAAAATCTTTTAAATTTTTGATTTTAAACGTTATGATTTTTATTTTTAGTTAAACTAATAATTATATACAATATTTTGGTTATTTAAATAATATATTTTTTATATAATTTAGATGTTTAATATCTTAATATATATATACACGTTTCAAAAATGTTTTCATTTCTATAATTTTTAAAAATAGCGTTTCCACATTTTGAAATGTTTTGATTCTGTGCGTATTCGTTATCGTTTCCATACAACCTAATGTAAAAAAGAGTAAAAATTTAGGATAGTGTAAAAATTAAAACTAATTACAAAATTAGGTGTCAAACAATTGGGAAAGTAATACTTGTCAAAGCTTGACATGCAAGTGTTGTGTAAAAGTGTAATACCCCGATCGCTTCTACTAGTGAGCACCTACGTTTGCTCTCGGGCCCATGGATCCCACCTCGAAATTCATAAAATATTGACCATGCAATCACCACGCGGTTTTTTTCCGGGTTTTGCCCTCATTCACACGGTATCAAAAAATTTTTCGTGATAGATTACCCATCCTAGTACTAGTCCAGCTCAAACACGCTTAACTTTGGAGTTCTCCGAGGATAAGTAACCGAAAAGATAAGTGAACTTTGGTGACATATATAGCCAAATCAATTCTTTTAAGCCTCTCCACATATACTTTCATATTTCTGAAACCGGGATATTACAATTCACCTCCACTCACTGAGTGCAAAGTCCTCGTTGCGCACCATGACCGTCACCCCCGACGGTGTGAGCCCTTATGACTCCACAATCTCATCTCGGTTCGGCTCTGATACCACTTGTAATACCCCGACCGCCCCTACCAGTGAGCATCCATGTTCACTCTCGGGGCCGTGGGGCCCACTCCTGTCCGACGGCAGGTGCGTTAGCCGGGAGGCTCGAAAATCATAAAATATTGACCCTGCAATCACAACACGATCTTTTCCAGTGTTTTGACCACACTCACACGGTATTGAAAAATACTTCCCGAAAGGTCACCCATCCTAGTGCTACTCCAGCTCAAACACGCTTAACTTTGGAGTTCTCCCAGTACCAGTACCCGAAAAGATAAGTGCACTTTTTGGTGATATAGGTAACCAAATCAATTCATTTAAGCCTCTCCACATATATTTGCATATTTCTGAAATCGGGGCGTTACAATTTGGTAATAGGGGCGGATCTAGAAAATATTATTAGTGGGGGCAAAATATAGTTTGATAAAAAATCCAACACGATGTTATATTAAAATTGCAATAAAATCCAATATATACAATGAAAAAAAAAAATCTACAAAAGTACCCTACGCTCATTAATCATCTGAAACCTTTTTATTACATTTTCATTTGTAACATTTTCAAACAATTCCTTCTCAACAAAGCAAACTAAACAATCACTCAGAAAATGATCTCCAATTCGGTTGCGTGCTGCTGTCTTCACTAGTTTCATTGCAGAAAAACACCTTTCGACAGTTGCAGTGGCAACCGGCAAAGTTAAAACTAACTTTAGAAGCCTGTAAACCAAAGGATGTGCAATATGTTTTCGAGTTTTTACCATGAGGCATGAAAGATCTCCAAGATTATCCACACTTTTAAACCGTTCATCTCTGCGTATATTGTCGATGTAGATATCAAGTTGCTGCTCAAGAGATAAAAGCTCACCATAGCTAAAATCATCTGGATAAAACTTAGCTAACCTCACCAACTTCTCCTTGTCAAACTCATGGAATGAATCAATAGGGCTTAACGAAGCCATACAAATAAGTAGATCAGTGTTTACCTCTGTAAAACGATCATTGAACTCTTGAATCTGCAAGTCCAGAACAGTATAAAAACAGTTGACCTTATAATGATGCATATTGGTTATGTTGGTTCTCTTTCTGGGCTTCCTTGGATCAACAAAATCTTCTTCCATGATTAGCATTTGAGCATTATGTTTCTGACAAAAGGAAGAAACTTTAGTCATAAGCGAATCCCATCCATCATCCCTAACCTTCTGTAGTTCTCGTTTAGTGGATTCTACCAGTGACATGGCATTCAAAATATCTTGATCTTTCTGTTGCAAAGCCATTGACAAGTTCTCAGTGAGCCCCAAAATAAGGAGCATTAGATGCAAATAAAACACACAATCAAATGTGTGAAAGTACTTGAGAAGACCACATGCTTGACGTTTCTGTAAAGCTTCAATGCCTTCCTCTTCGATATAATCAAGAACTTGAATGATAGTAGAAAACAATTCTACCAACCGCAACAATGTTTTGTAATGAGAACCCCAACGAGTATTTGCGGGTCTTGATAAAGAACGCTCCTGATTTTGTCCTGTCCCAGTTTCCACATCACCATCATTGATTCCTTTCTCTAGATCTCTACGCTGAATTTCTCGAAACATATCTTGTCGTTTACAAGAACCCCCAACGACATTCATCAATGTAGAAACCATATCAAAAAAATCAGCAATTTCAAAGTGCTTTTTTGCAACTGCCACCACAACCAGCTGAAGTTGATGAGCAAAACAATGGACATAGTATGCTGAACTATTTTCTCTAGCAACCAATGATCTCAACCCATTAAACTCACCCTTCATATTGCTAGCTCCGTCATAACCTTGTCCTCTCACCTTTTTTAAGCTCATCCCATATTTAGCAAACAAATCATCTATTGCAGACTTTAGAATTAATGACGATGTTTCTTTTACATGAACAACTCCAATAAACCTTTCTTTGACTGTTCCATTCTTATCAACAAACCGAAAAACAACACCCATCTGCTCTTTGTGAGAAACATCAGCAGATTCATCAACCAGCAAGCCAAAGACACCATGATCAATTTCTTCTACAATAGAATTACGTATTTCTTCGGCAAATGAATTCACAATATCTTTTTGAATTCCTGGAGACACCATCTGGTTATTTTTTGGAGCATTCTTCAGAATAACCTTACTTATAGCATCATTTTGTTCTCCTGTGTATTTCACAAGTTCCAAGAAGTTACCTTTATTGGTAGCCTCTTCTTTCTCATTATGAGCACGAAACGGTAATCCTTGTCGCAGCAAGTATCTAGAAGCATCAATAGAAGCATTTAAGCGAATGCGGTACTCCTTTTTCACCATATCATCCTGCTTAAACAGAGCATGCACAATAGACCCACTTTGATTCATCAAACTCTCACATTTTTTAGCAGCAATAATATGAAAACTGTTGGGTGGTTTACCCACATGAGTAGCTAATCTCTCAGGTTTATTCCAACTGTTAAACCCTTCTTTCACAAACGCATCACTCCCACCTTGTTTTCGTACCTCGTCTTTAAATACGTAGCAATATAAACAAAATGCTCTTTCTTTTGATATGCTATACTCTAACCAACTACCATACTGATCAAACCAGGCTGGATTGAATCGTCTCATCGCATTTCCTATTGAAATCTGTTTAAATTTATGACCATAGGGTTGACATGGACCTTTAGTTAGATATTTGCGTCTAACCTCGTCTCTTTGATTTGGATGATAATCCATTATGTCTTTCCTTTCACCAGGATCACATGGCAAATCATCGACATTGGTATCAGGTATTGAAGGAGATTTTCTTTTAAAATATCGCTCCATTGATTATCTATAAAACAAACAAAATAGGTATAAGTAATTTCTATCTCAAAATTTATTAATTATCTTGAGAACTAAAATCAGAATATTATATTAAACTGTGCAAAGTGACAAAATCAGAAATCGTAATTATAGTGAATTTTATATCAAACCATCAGCCATAAAAATTAAATTTATACAATTGGAATATAAATTAATATGTCTTAAACTTTCACGGTTACAAACTTACAATATACAAGTTGTGAAAGTTTAATAACAATGAGTCAATGAACAATTCTTAAAATAATATATCAAAAGTCAAAAAGTTACCACTTTCGTCCGGAAAAAACGAGGTGGCTAGAGGAAGGAGAAAGAGAGAACAAAAGTTAGGGATTTTAATTTGTTTACCTAATTAGTTTTAGTTTAAATCTTTTTTTTACTTAAAAAATGGGCTTGTCGTTAAAAGTATTTGGGTTTAAGAAAAATTATTGATTTTTCCTTTTGGGCTTACACATATTTTAAAAATGGGCTATGGGGGCAGTTTTTTGATTTTAAGTAGTGGCAAATTTTATTTTTCTTAAAAAGACTTTAATAATTTTTTTTTTGAGTGGTGGCAGCTGCCACCTCCTTGGCTAAGGTAGGTCCGCCCCTGTCAGAGCCGAACCCAGATGAGAGTGTGGAGTCATAAGGGCTCACACCGTCGGGGTGACGGTTCTAGTGCGCAACGAGAACGTTGCACTTAGTGAGTGAGGGTGAATTGTAACATCCCGGTTTCAAAAATATGGAAGTATATGTGGAGAGACTTAAAAGAATTAATTTGACTACATATATCAGCAAAGTGCACTTATATTTTCGGTCACTTGTTCGGGGAGAACTCCAAAGTTAAGCGTGTTTGAGCTGGAGTAGCACTAGAATAGGTGACCTATCGGGAAGTAATTCTCGATACCGTGTGAATGAGGACAAAACACTGGAAAATATCGCGTGGTGATTGTAAAGTCAGTATTTCATGACTTTCGAGCCTCTAAGCTAACGCACTGGCCGTCAAACAGGAATAGAGCCTATGAGCCGAAAGTAGACGTGGGTGTTCACTGGTAGGAGCAATCTGAACGTTACAAAAAGCTCCTCTCTTCTTACGTAAATTAGGCTTGTTAAATTTGGTGGACATGATAACCCAAAAGCTTTTGTTCTCAGTTTAGAGTTTAGACAATATATATGTAATATAGTTTTATTTAACAAATTATGTTACTTTCACTAATTCCTTCGTATAACGGTTGGCTTTTGATCAGGGCCGGAACTACATATATATTAGTAGGGTCACTTGGCCCCAGTCAAATCTTAAAATTACTTTTTAATTATTATCAAGTTCAGTTGATGCCCCTGTGATAATTTTTTATTTGCCTCGAGTTCTTTTCTTTTTTTTCCTACAGTTTCCTACTTCTAAACGTTCGATAATTTTATTTGCCCTATTTCAACTCGATTTGCTTAAATATTTCTCTTTTTGTTTTACCAATTACATAAATGCAAAAATCTTATTATGGATAGTTATGGATTTTATATTAAATATACGTTGTCTTTAATAATTATTGATAATTAATATTTTTATAGAAAAAACAAATTATTCTCATAATTGTTTTTTTCTACTACTCATATTTTGTATTACATACTAATTTAAATTTATTGTTTTGCAATATCTTTTTGTTATTTTTTCAAGATATGATTAAATATTTTTTTTCAAAATCAATTATATGTCAAATTTTTAATATACGTGAAATGTTTGAAAAACAAAGCTTATAAAATGTATTTATATAACATAATGATTTTTATATTTTAAATTTCAATATAACTAATATTTTAATATATTTTTTCTTTTGGGTGAAATTAGTTTCTAGATCCGCAACGCCACTGTTTTTGATGATCTATTCATGGGAGTTTAGAGATAATTTCGAGCTGATCGAGTATAATTGTATATATTAAACGTGATCAGATTGGAACTTATCTAATGGAGATTGAATTTTGTTTGATACTAATAGTTTTGAAGAATATTAATTGAAAAATTTGGTAAAAGAATATATATATTTTTGAAGAATATAATAAGTTAAAATCATTACAGTGAAATATAGTGGATACATCTCTTAACATAATGAAGTATTGTATTTATTATAACTTTTTCTCTCTTTTCAAAATTTTTTTTGATTTTTACAGAATAGAAATGGTAATTAATTTTACACGTCGAAACAGTAATTAATTACTAGTGTTGTATGCATATATATCTTCTATCTTTTATAAAGTTGAATGCGTCAAGTTGGATGAGAATTTAAATTAGAAGAGAATTTATTAATCACAGAAACCCACAAAACTAAAAAAACTTTACGTTTTTCATAATAAAATCAGACTTTAAAAAATAATTTATTATAAAATTTCAATTTTTAAAAAATTTATTAAAACATTAATATCATCAAAAGAAACAATAAATTTAAGAGTTTAAATTAACAAAAATAATTATTTTAAAATACAAGTCTCTTGAAAACAAAAGACAAATAAAGAAAATTATTAGTAATTTTTTTTTGTAAAAAGTATCTATAAATTTTAGTTATAGACTTAAACTAAAAACAAGAACCAAAAATCCGTACCCGGATCTAGATATCTAGTTAGTTACTATAAAATAGTATTACATTATATTTTTCTTAACTCAATTTCATAATGCTGGAGTATTATATTATAGTTACGTTGGAAAACTATGTTCACAAAAAAGTCTCGGTAGGAGGAGATAGACAAAAGTAGAAAATATAAAGGAAGAGATAAAGAAATCATGACCTTTTCTATTTGAATCCTCAAATCCGTCAAATGACCCTAGGTTATTAAACTTTGTGTCGCACAGCGTTTTATTTGATTTTGATTTTTCTGTATGTTTCATATATATATACGATGTGTTTTAAGTTTATAATAAAAAAATATTTAGTTAAAGGTTATGTAATAACTCAAATCGGTCTTTCAGAGAAAATAAGAGTTAATGGGTTTAAAGATGTTTTATTTGATTTTGATTTTTCTGTATGTTTCATATATATATACGATGTGTTTTAAGTTTATAATAAAAAAATATTTAGTTAAAGGTTATGTAATAACTCAAATCGGTCTTTCAAAGAAAATAAGAGTTAATGGGTTTAAAGAGGAGTCTTTTATTGAAAATAGCCGGAGCTCGAAAGATACACGGTGAGTTTAGGTCGTCGGAATAAGAACGCCGACCTAAACTTGAAAGAGAAGAAAGTTAAAGCGATTAAGCGATGAATTGCTGAATTTGCCCTAGATCTTCTCTCTCGATTTCTGAATTCAGATAGGGATTTTTATTGAGAAACAGCTGAACCTTATGAAAGGCTGCCTACGTACCCTTTAGAAGGGATCAAGCCAGACGTAGTTCAATTATTAGAGAGGTAGATGGATGATCTAGAGAATTAGGGTTTCTCCAAGTGTGGAGATCCTTGGGAGATTGCTGAATGAATTCAGCGCTGTGAAGCCCTTCCTATTTATAAGATATATGAGCCGGTCTTCAAGGCTTGCTCTTTCCTTTTTGGAATAGAAAATTTTCCCGAGAGATAAGACCGACCTAGCGTTTTCTCCGGATTGATAAGGATAAATGGAAAATTTCCATTTATCTAAGCCGACCTAAGAGGCGAGAGCCTTTTAGGGTTTTGAAATGGGCCGAGCTCAATTAATGATTGGCTTTTTAGAGGGGGTGTGAATTGCTGCTCTAACAGGTTATAGTTTATAGGGCTTTTTTTCCTAATAACTATATTGGGAAAAAAAATGAAAAATATAGCCATCATAACTTTGATGGGGAGACGATCTATTTTCCCTTCGAAACTATCGTATAGCACTAGATGTACACAAAGTTTAGGCCTCGTACTATTTTCCCCTCATATAAAAGTTACAGATCTTATTACACCTAAAATAGAAGTTAAAAATCTTATTACACACATAATAATACTTGAATACTAATTTACACACATACTCGATTAAATTGGTTTACAGTTTACAAACATCCAGAGAGCGTTACGAAATCAGACGTGGTGATGGGAATTTATATCCAGGGCAAGTATTCTTGAATGGTATAGCGCTCTGAAAACAGGCCGTAATATCAAGCAATACAGGTATGACAAAACCAAACTTGGGTATTGTTGTGTAGGAGATGGTTGTGAATGTCAAATCTATTGTTCTGTCATTGGAAAGTCATGTGGCAAGTTAAAGTGTTTAATGAAGTCCATTCTTGTACACCTAATGGAGAGTGTGAGATGTTAAAAGTGTCAGTGATTGCTCGATTGTTTGTTGATAAGATTAGAGAGGAACCTGAATACTTCATGCCCATGAAGATAGAAGAATTGGTTATGGAAAGATGGAAGATGTCAGTATCAAGACCTCAATGTCATGCTGCTACATATATGATGAACAATTCGCTCGTCTTCGAGATTATGCGGCTGAGATTCTAGAATCTAACAAGGATTCTACTGTTGAAATTGATACGGTGACTAATGAGTAAGGTTTAGATGTTCTTAACAGATTTTATGTTTGCTTCGACAGTTTTCGAAGATCATGAAAAACGACGTGTAGGCCACTTGTAGGAGTTGATGACTTTTTTAAAAAATAAAGAATGAAAGGACAATTATTAGTTGCTTTAGGGCGAGACGCATATAATGCTATATATCCAATATCATAGGCTATTGTGCAAGTGGAAGACAAGGATAATTGGTTGTGGTTTGTGAAGAAGATCAATGCTGATTTGGGACTAGGAAACGGTGAAGGATACATTATGGTCTCTGATCGTCAAAAGGTACTTAAGTGAGGTGAATTACTTGTGTTTGTGCTTATATTGTCTTTTTTTAGTGACTTAACTTGTATTTGTGTTTCGGGGATTGATTAGCGCTGTCAAGCAAGATTTACCTAACATTGAGCATAGAAAATGTGGTAGGCACATCTATGGAAACTTGAAGTGTAACACCCCGACCGCCCCTACCGGCGAGTCACCCATCCCTCCGTCAGGCTCGTGGGCCCCACCCCTGTCCGACGGTCGGTGCGTTATTTTTCTCGGAGGCCCGACCGACTGATTTACTTGTCCCTGCAATCACCACGTCACCTCTTTCCCGTATTTTGGCCTCACTCACACGGTTCCGCAGAGGACTTCCCCGAAGGTCACCCATCATAGTCCTACTCCAGCATAAGCACGCTTAACTTTGGAGTTCTCTTAGGGTAAGTGACCGGAAAAGGTAAGTGCACTTTGATGACATAGGTAGCCAAATCAATTCATTTAAACTTATTCAAATGGATCGGGCCCGGGTCGTTACATGAAGGCTAAGCATGGGGAAGAAGACACAGATGAAGCCATTTATTTGGAATATGGCATGGAGCTACAATGAAGCAGAATATCGGAAAAACCTTGATTTTTCAACTATGATACGAGTGTCTTTGAGGATGTTGAGAAGACAAACCCAAAGAGTTTGTGTAGAGCTTTCTTCAAGATTGGCATGTTGAAAACAACTCCACGGAGTCTTTTAATAACACAATCGACAAGGGTAGATTCAAGCAATATGTGCCTATGCTAGAGACCATTGCTCGACTTGCAATGGTCCGTATTGTGAAAAGGGATGTTATAGCTCAGGCTCACAAAGGGATTTGTACACCATATGTGGCTGAATTTCTTCAAGGAAAACATAAGCAAGCTTCAGAGTGCATAGTTTCTAGAAGCACTAACGGTATGCTTCACGTTCTTCTTAGAGTTTGTGCTTACCGTGTATGCTTGGAAAGAAGGAATTGCACTGGATTTGGCTTCCAACAACACATCTTTCACCTTCTCCAATACATATTTCTCAAACACCATCTTCTCAAGCTCCAGCCTCTCTATTGTAATCTCTCCTAGGCCTTGTTCAATTATCTCAGTTTGTAAAGCCAATGTCTATATCTCATCTAACAAAGCCTCATCAACCCACTTGAAAGTATGATTGTCGTTGACAAGCTACAAAGTGAATGATACACAACAATGACAATCACAAAATTTACAAAACAAAGCAACAAAAAACACTCAAATTACCTTACGTGCTACAGCATGAGCACAACGATAGTATCGACGGTAAAGATTCGCATCGGATTTGGAAATATTTTCAACGATTACAAACTCACACCAACATTTCGATGGCACACCCACAACCCTTCCTCTTGCTCTGACAATTGATGTTCCACTCGAAGCTTCAGATACATTGCTCATTCTCACACTCGAATTTCAACCTACATACACAGAAATCATCAACACAACACAAATCGAACTTCTACGATTGGGTTCGATGGGGTTCGATGAGAAACAAGAAATTCGAACTTCTTTGAAATCAAATAAGCAAAACAAAATTTGAACCCTAACAATCACTTAGAGTTGATTTCAAATCGATTTTGAAAACCTCACTTTTAGGGTTCTTCGATTTCTCAAATTATAGATTTGGGAATTTTTGTGTGAAATTGGATATTTTATCGAGCTAACGGGTCCGGTTTTATGGCAACTCGGGTTTTAAATTCGTTTTGCGATCGACTTACGTGGTTTGGTTTCGGGTTTATCTCGCAAACCGTAGTAACCAGCGTGGTTTTAATTTTGGGAGATCTTTAACTTCTACTTGAGGGGAAAATAGTACGAGGCCTAAACTTTGTGTATTTCTGGTGCTATATGATAGTTCCAAGAGGAAAATAGGTCATCCCTCCTAATTTGATATTAAAACTAGTAACCAAAAATTCTGTTTTTTTGTCTGTTTTATCCTCGTAATTCAGAAAACGAAAAGAGAGAAAGATATATAGGTTGTTGATACTGTTTATATATTGTTCTCTTTAAAATAGAATGTTTTTACCCCACTTGATTTTGTTTACTTCGTTAATATCATATTATTTATAGATTAAATCTTTCAATATTACTAAAAAACACATATTTTTTTGTGTGTTTGCCTTAAATTGAAATTTTAAAAATGGACATAAATTTCTTAAATATGTGAATATTATCTCTAATAAAGAACATGTCAATCTATATACATACGCATAGAATATAATAGAATATCATAACGAAAGAGACAAATTAATCCATATTATCATACTATACTATTTACGATAACCTTTACTTCATATGGTGATACAGACATCATAGACTGTACTATACTATATTAATGTACTTAAAATATGAATACGTAAAAAACATTAAGTGTTTAATAGATGTGTAATAGTATAGACTGAAAATTTGATTTAAATATACAAATCAAAATTAAGGGAGAAAGAGAGGACATTTAACTTAGAGAAAATTGACACCATATAAAATAGTATAGTCTAATAGATGTGAAAAAAACAACATTTGTATTGTAGATTATCTCAACTAGATAGTAATTTGATTGATCACATATATTGCATAGAATAGTGATGGAGAAGGGAGTGGAGACAAGTCACGCTCACAGTTCCCCGTGGAAGACAATCGCTGCCACCAAACATAGAGGCAACTGCAAGTCGTACTATAGTACGATCTCATGTACTGACCATTCAGGACAAAGAGTCCATAATACATTTTACTAATCCTCGGATTATCAAACCACATGATTTGAGGTGTTAGTAGTTGTGGAAGAAAAAATCTGAAAGATTCATGAGAGAGGAATAATAAATAGAAAAATAAAGTGTGAAGAGAAAGTGAGAGAAATAATAATTTTTTTATTATTATTATATTTAAACACATCAATCATCGCTCGTCCAGTCCAATTCAAACAGAGTGCGATTTTGTATATAAAAAAAAATACAGACTATACTATAGCTACTACTATTCATATCTTACTCCGAGTTTAACACCAAATTACTCTCTCCGTTACTTTTCAAGTGTCGTTTTAACCCCTTTTTCAAAATATTTGTCGTTTCATATTTTCAATGCAAATTTATTATTAAATTTTCCAGTTTTATCCTTATTTTTTAAGTTATTAATTGTTCATATCAAATAAAACAACATATTAATTAGGGACAAAATAAAATATATTTATTTTCTTAATCTGTCTGAAATCATGTAAAATGTCAATTAAAAAATAATGGAGTGAGTAATTCATTTCAGTCAGTCTCTAAATTCTTGTTATTCATCAAATTGTCATTCAATCATCAGTTTCCAAAATATAAACATGATCTTCTCGTTGTTCATATATATATCTACAAATATTGATTGTTGAGATTTCTGCATCAACAATATTATTTACATTTGTATATATTTAATTTGTTCAAAACAGTTTGGTTTAAATCTATCTTTAAATAACTTAATAACTTAAGGTATTTTGTAACATTATTTTATGGAAATGAATCATTTTTCGTAACACAAACGAGTTGTACTCTCACAACTTGTTACTCTATTATAGCTTTGATTCAATTTCTTGTGGATTCATATTCCATTAGATTTCACACTAATGTTTGGTTTTGAGTTAGATACTATGAATCAAAAGACACGGTGATAATAGAGAAACAAAAAAAAAAGACAAAGGAAAAAAAAAATTGTTTGGTAGAAAAGATTGTCATGAGGGTACAATATTTGGAGCATTACAACAATAAGAGAATAGACAAAAGCTTGACCACGATATGTATCCTATAGTGATTGTGATAATGTTATCGTTATGTCAATGTCCGGATTCAAACCTGTATAATAATGCATGTTGTCGAAAAAAAAAAAAAAACAGACAAAAGCTTCTCTTTTTGAGAAAAACTACTACTCAAGTTTCCAAGCATAAAGAAAGAGGCAAAACTCCGGCGGCCAAGAGCTACTCTTGGTCGAATAATACCTGCTCCCTATGCTCGTATCACTCTCACCACCACCATGACCACTTCCTTCCATGTCGCTGTCTTCAACGGTCCCTGGTTTGAATATAAACAAACCATGTCCTGTCCCTGGCGTGCTGAATAGCCAATCATACACATCCCAAAACACTTGAACCGGTTGTTTATCGACCAGCACGGTCTGGTTCCCTCTGAATTTCCATTGCAAATTCTTGACTTGTACCAACACAATCCCATCTATACTTATCCACATCTCTGGCTCTTTAGGCCCCGAGATCGAGCTCTCAACGATGATCTCATGCTCTTTCTTCCTGTCGTAAAACCTAGCCCTCGTCGAAAAACACTTTTTCCCAAACACATTCTCTTTCTTGTAAAACAAGGCAGCCTCAACCAAAGCCGGTCTCGACTTTGTTCTCTTAAAAGCCTTCTTCTTGTAATCACCCACCAACAAAACCACCTCTTCCTCCGAGACTAGAGCCACGTAGAAGTCCGAGCTCGGCTCGGGGCTACTCGCGAATTTCGCAGACCTGAAATCCCAATACACCTCAATAGGGTTACCTTCGACATCGAACGACTTGTATCCTTTCTTGTTCCAGAAATGCCATGGCTTGAGATCAACCTTGCAGCAATAATTCATATCTGCTTCCACGTTTGTGACCATAACCGTAAGCGAATGGTTCATGAGATTCTTGGACCATAGAACCGTCACGTTCCTCCAAAAACCGGATATATGCGTTTGGTATATGCATGTCACGGTGCTTTGTGCTGTCTTATACGTTACAGGATCTTCTGTTATCTTCTCTGCGAATTGACTGCTCCCTGTTGATTGTGATCTAAAGGACATGATCGCTTCTCTTTCTCCCAATTATATATATTTTACGTACAAACAATAAAAATTTATATGGTAATTAAATCTGTTTCACATATTAGCCAAATGGTATCGAAGATCTCTCAGAGGCTCGCGAGAGAAGCCTCTTGAGGCTTCTGCAACAGATCCAAGAATGGGAGAAAGGAAACGAACGATCAGATTGAGAAGATAGGTTTTGAGAGAATTGTCTTGAGATTAGGATAGAGATAGAGAGGAGAAGATAGATTATGGAAGAATGATTGGGAAAAGAAGAGAAACCTCCATGTAAGGATGATGATGACGCGTAAGGACGTTGAAGGTTGCCTCATCTTATCAAACAGAATTTGTATTTGTTTTGTCATATCCAGTTATTGTTGTTTTGTTTTCTTTTTCCTTTTTTGGGACAAAAACTTATAATAACAATTTTCGATTAAAAAAAAAACTTATAATAACAACAAATTAAATTGGTTTTTTTTTCTATTGCCAGTTGTTTTTTTTTCTTTGCTTAAAATACAACACAATTTTTGACTCTCTTTTTTTTTTTGATATTTTGTTAGTTACAGTAAAACCTCTATAAATTAATAACGTTGGGACCGTGAGGTTTTATAAAAAAATATTAATTTATAGTGATTATTAATTTATAGATATATTATTTGGTTGAAAAACTAATTTTGTGACTGACAAAAAATATTAATTTAGCGAGATATTAATGAATCGAGTATTAATTTATAGAGGTTCTACTGTAGTTGGTTCATATTCTCAAGAACTTATGAGAGTTATCAATTAGTTAGTACAATGAGCTTCTTTATAATATTGTCTTGGCGTATAGTACATAGTCCTTTTGTTGTCACAAAACTATACTTCTTTTTTATACTATAGGATCTTTTGAGTTCATTAGTTGCACATGGAGAACGTTGGGTCGTACATTTTTTCTTTTGAGTTCAATATTTAATATTTATTGAAACAAATAACATCAAATAAAACTTAGCACCTTTATTTTCTGACTCAATCCATCTCTGGAATCCGCGCGAATCTTGCAAATCAATTTTTTTTAGTGTGATAAGTTTGTTATAAATGCCAAAAAAGCTATACTATATAGGATCGACTAAACTAAATGCCTAAAAAGATAGTGGATGACACCTTTTGGCAACAACCGTTCATGCATCGTCATAGCTTGAATTTAGTAGCCCAAGGTCTAATGTATCATGACCGTCTATAAATGGAAATATTTTGCTAGTTCATCATAATTCATTTTTTTTGGGTATAAACCAATCCACTCATGAATAGCTAAATTACAACTTGTGTTATGTTGATAAACTAGCTAATACGCTTTCTAAAACCGTCCTAACTACTACGTAAGAGTCCTTAATGTTTTTATAATATTGGCTTTGTGTACTTTAGTTTAGTTAGGGTTGATAATTATGTCTATGTGACAGGAATATCTTCAAAAATGCTATTTTTAAATGTTACATACACTTGTATTTTTAATTACTTAATTAATAGCCTTTGCAAAAACTCAAGAAAAATGACCCATTAACTTAGTTTTTAGTTCTTCTATGTTTAGACAAATGAATGCTAATATGTCTAATTAGTAAAGTTCTGTGATTTCCTTTCAATTTAAAAATATATAATGCTTTTAATGTTTGACAAATGCCAGTCAGATTTGATATAACGATCCAATCCTTGATCTAATCCACATTTCTAGATTATATTCGTTACGAAGTTACGATGAATATGTCTGGTATTATCTCGTAATACAAATGATTTTTAATCTATGATAAGTTTGAATGACTTATACCAATTTACATGGAAGATACGAGCATCATAAAAAAAAGGTGTGGTGCCACATTAAAACGTTGATTTTGGGATCTCAAATTCTAAATTACCTTTAATAGTTAGCATCTAAAACAAGTAAAGTAGCCTCCACGCACGCACGCGTATGTAAATATTGGTAGCAAAGATGCATTCCCAAACATGGAGAAAAGTAGGGAAATGGGTCCATTTGGGAATCATGTAAAACCAAGGATGTTGTCTAATTTGTCATGTTATCAGTGGTCCATTACGTTATCTTCATGTTCGCGTGTGCAATGCGACCTTACCGGATCATATATTCTTCTCCTTTTAATCTTTGGAATATGACTTGAATATAGTTTGTTCTTTGTTGATAAAATATATATAGTCTTTTGATAATTAGGATGGTTTATTGAATGGAAAATAAATTTATGATATTTGCCATATGTCACTCTATTCATACATTAAAAAAACACTATTTTAAATTTTTGAAACGATTTGAGTAGAAATCTAAGTAGACCTTTTTTTTAAAGTAAATTATTATTATTATTGAAACCCTAAAAAGCATCGAAACAGGATACATCGCCGATAAATCTTGAACAAAAGGTGGAAAAAGAACATGAAATAGATTAAGCAAATCAACAGATTAAGTTGATATTACACACACTTAATTTGGATTACATACATTTAACACAACTCAATTCCTTGTCACCAACCAATTTCTAGTCTTACACATAATCTTTAAATAATCACTAATCACATTAGTTGACCTTGCTCTTAAAACATACTAGCAATGTATTCTTCTTCACTTATATTCTCAAAATAAACGAAAAAACTTTATCTTCTTTAATTTCTCTCTATCGGGGGTAGATAAATTAAAGCAGCACATTCTTGAATCTTATGTATACTTTACCATTGTCTTTGATACGGACACCTTTAAAATTCAATGGATGTTCCAAGAGCTCAACCCTTATTCCAACAGATCTTCTTGTTCCAACAGCTCATTTTCTGTTTCGTCAGCTCTGAAGGATTCTTCATGCTTTCACACTTTTTCGAAGAGATATTTCAAGTTGAAATTTAAGTTTTCAAATGTAAATTGGCATAGAGCTTTAGGAGAATTTTTAAATAGGATGATTAATAATTAGAATTAATAAAATATTGAAATGTGACATTTTATATGAATTATTTTATTTTTCCGTCGTCTAGATTATTTAGTATCCATTTTTTTATGATAATGCATGTTTAAAAAGTATGAATTGTTACAATAATATTTTAATCACTTGATATAACTATACTTTTATCATGATTACCCGGCAAAAACACCATTTATTTTGTAATGTTTTATCGTTGCTATACTTTTATCACTATTTTTTATGCTATTTCTCAAATGTATCAATCTATTAATCAAATACAATTTTCCCTTATAAAAAAGAACCATTTTCCCTCCTTTAAATATAGAGAAAACAATGATTAGATTAGGACCAACCAACCGGTAAGAAAGATAATATATTATCAGTTTTTGTTGCTACCGAATATAGCATCAATGGAGACTCCATTATTGTGACGCAATGTGACCACTTGAGCATCTTATCATTTAATACTCCAAACCACCTTGTTTCCCTAAGCTTTCCCTTTTTGAGCAATGAATTAATGTTACAAATAAAAGAAAAATATATAACCGGGAAAAATTAATAGAGGCAAGTTTTCAGGAAAATCTCCAACAAAGTTGTTCGTCGTGGATCCTTGGTGGAACAGAAAATTTTCCGTCGAAGAATTGTTTTGTAATTGTTCTCATAATTTGTAATAAAATAATTTTATAGGAGACAAAAAAAAGAAAAAGATAATATATTAATATATAATATAAGGCTTTTGGAAGCGAAAAAACATATTGTTCATATAAAATTTTTAAAATCTTAAAAAAGGTTCATTACTTTATTACTTTTCATATAAATTTGATAGTACTGGTTATCCTTCTGTCTTGTAATGTATTTGGACTTTTCTCTCGAATACCATTATAAAGAAGCAACTCACACGGCACAAACCAAAACAAAGAGTCCAACAAATATACAGAAAGAGTACTATCAAGAAGAAGAAGAAGTACAATGAAGCTTACAATTCCTTTATCGTTTGTTCCCTCTTTAATTCTACTTCTTCTTCTCCACTTGGGTTATAAACCTATCCTTGCTTCTAAAGATGTACACTCATGACCTCTTTATCCTATAACAAATCTTTCATTATGCATTTCAAAACTTCTTCTCTTTTAATCATTCTTTTTTTTTTTGTTTTTTTTTGTTTTTGTGTGTGTGATTTCAGTCGTCTTCATATGTGGTGTACTTTGGAGGTCACTCCCATGTTGGAGAGATAACAGAAGATGCCATGGATCGAGTCAGAGAAACCCATTACGACTTTCTTGGTTCCTTCATTGGAAGGTCTCTTAATCAACTCACTAAAACTTATTTATTTTGTTACTATTTTTGTCCTCCATTTAATTGACGCGATTTCTGTGGAAGCAGCCGTGAGATTGCCACAAATGCCATTTTCTACTCATATACAAAGCACATCAATGGCTTTGCTGCTCATATCGACCACGACCTCGCATATGCAATCTCCCGTAAGTAGTATACGCAGGGCTGGTCCAATGTCTTCAAGGCTCATTTAGTCATTTTGAATGCTCCTTCCATTTTATTAAAAAGATATATTTTTTGTGGATATTTAAGATTTGTTTTCAACAAAAAAAACCTTTTAATGATATTTTTGTTATTTTACGCTCAATTTATAAAAAATCGAATTTAATCTGCAATATAACTTTCTATCACCATCGTCAAATTTATTTAATTATAGTAAATTATATATCAAATCAAAATTCTCGTGACAATGAATTTAAATCAACTCTTATAATTTAAAAACTACAATATATGTAACCGTATAAACTTTTTAAAGA
The DNA here is from genome assembly GCA_020283515.1 of Alliaria petiolata. NCBI lineage: Eukaryota > Viridiplantae > Streptophyta > Magnoliopsida > Brassicales > Brassicaceae > Alliaria > Alliaria petiolata. Next base: position 73,652,557 of record JAHZTW010000001.1, read on the forward strand.
TATAGAAAAAGATTATATTGCATATCAAATTTGATTTTGTGGGTTTGTATTTATTTTTTATAAGTTGAGAATAAACCTGTAAAACATTTATTTCAAAGGTTCTTTTTTTCAAAAAATCCTTTGTGACTATTTCTTTTCTTTTTTGCTTGATTGTTCAAGAACACCCGGAAGTTGTGTCTGTATTCCCAAACAAAGCATTGAAGCTTCACACGACTCGATCATGGGACTTCTTGGGTTTGGAACACAACTCTTTTGTTCCTTCTTCTTCCATTTGGAGAAAAGCCAGATTCGGAGAAGATTCTATCATTGCAAATCTCGATACGGGTTCTCTCTTCTTTTCCCCTTTTACCCCTCCTTTTTAAACGTTTTTTAATTTGTCTTAAATCTATATTGGTCAACCTTTGCAACTTCGGGAGCATTGAGATCGACCTTGGGGGAAGATACGCTCATACGCACCTACATTTAAAACTATTATGTTTTCAAAATGGATTTGACTTGCATTACAAGAAAATATATATATATATATATATATATATCATTAGCTAGTGGTTAAGATCTCTAGATGTCAGCAAGAATCAATGGGCCATATATATGCACGCATGTGCGCATATGCATATTCATTAATATTCATATTCTCTTCTCCCAACAAGAATTATAGCATCTCTTATCTTTAATATTCTACATGACTGTATCATCATATACTTTGACTTGAATCATACACACTAAAATTAACCTTATGATTTATTTACCAAACTCTGTAATAAATACTTGTTCCATTAATAGTTAGAGATTTTGTGTACTTGGAATAGAAAAGTTGGTTAATAATTCCTCGTACAGGTAACGTGTATGTTTTGGCATCATGCAAATGTCTTTTAACAGTTCTTGTAAGTTGTAACTAATCTTTTAACAGAAAGTTAATGCATTTATATAGTGCAGGTAACTTCATAGTAGTGATAATTATTCAGTAGTGTATCCTAAATATAGTAGTTAAGTTTTCAAATAATTTGTTTTTTTCTCTTGTGGATGATGCAACAACATTTTAAACGTGGTGATACAATTAGAGAGATTGTAGAAAAAAATTCGTACTTCTTCAGTTTCAGCTAGATAATGTCAAGTGTTTAGTAAAGAAAAAACCACTTTCTAGCTATTGGCTTACCAGTTGTACTTTATTTGTTTGGAAAACGCATTTTTTCACTCAATCTGAACTAAGAAAAAAAAAGAAAAAGAATATAATTATATAAATGTTTGGGATTTAGGAGGAAAAAGGTGGATAAAGTTGGGATATGCATGAGAGTTAGAACCTTTCAGACCCTTTTTGAATGTTTTACTCTTGATTCAGAAAAGTAGTAGAATTTTTTTTTCTTTTTTTAACTTTAACGTAGCAGAAGTTACCACGGCTAAAATGGGTTGGTTTTGTGATTATGAGACACGCCACAAGTCATTTTTTCTTTTTGCTTTTTAAAAATTAATCCCACTTATGGTCTCTGTATAAATAACAAAGGGAAATCTAAAAACAATTAATTTCATAAGCTAATATTTTGAAATCTAAAAATTATAAATCTAAAATTAATCCCACTTATGGTCTCTGTATATATAGTTAAGTTGTTGTTAACTATAATATCATAAGCTAATATTTTGAATATGATTATGTTTGGAAAAAAAGGTGTGTGGCCAGAATCAAAGAGCTTTAGGGATGAAGGCTTGGGACCAATTCCTTCAAGATGGAAGGGAATATGTCAAAACCACAAAGATGCCACTTTCCATTGTAACAGGTTCCTCCCTCTCTCTCTCTCTCTCTCTTTTCACATTTTTGTTCTTCCAAATTGGTGTTACAATCATTTTTACGTTAAGTAATTCTCATAAGATACAAACAAAATATGAATTCCCTATTCAAAAGATCAATGGCTAAAAAGAATGCACTTTTTTTTTGTGTGGAACTTTTGGATAATATCCATTTGATGGGTTGTTGTATATTTTTCTATCTCACTTTGCATATACTCTTGTATATATAATCTTTGTTATCTATGCACTTGTGCTTAACCATATTTTTATCTGTTTTTCTTCACAAAGATAGAAATGGAATCATAAAAAGAAAAGAAAAAAGTATTCATCGTAGATTCTTTTTTAAAAAGTTTGAAGAATATCTATGTATTTTTTTCATTAACTAACCATAAATAATGCTCGATGTTAGCAGTGTCGTGCCAACACATTTAGTGGCCTAAGACAATTTTAAAAATTGTGGCCTTCTTAATTTATAAATGTATAATTTTGATTTCAAAGTTTAAACTATCATTTAAAAACTTAAAACTCATAAACACAAATTCTTATAGAAAACATACCAATAAAATCCATGAGTCTTGGTCAAATCAACTAACATTGTTACCAAAAGTGTGGCCTAAAAATTAAAACTATAAATGTGGCCTTAGGCCATTGCCTTTTTGTTACTAAGGAAGGCACAGTAAAATTTGAATGATTGTTTTAAAAAAACTACTTAAATTATCAAAAAAAAAAAATCTAAATTTGAAGTTTAAATGAACCAAACCGAATTATATAAAGTTTATGGTTTTAATTTTGATAAAATCAATAAACCATATATTAAAGTAAAACCAAACAGAATTACATGATATAATTTACATTTTTATAAAATTGATAAACCATAAAATTAGAAAAAAAACTAAACCGAAACAAAACCTCAAAACCAAACTGTAAAACCGAAAAATGTTCTTTCAAAAAAACCGAAAAATGTCCATCCTTATATTCTAGTGTTACAATATGGTTCAATATTTTTTAGTGAAAGTTTGTAAATCCACACCATTTTTTTTTAAAACAAAATCCACACCAATTTTGTAATCTGTTAATTCATCAATATATGTTTAAATAAAAAAGGAAAAAAAAACTGAATCGACTATTATTAAGGATGTTCAATCTGGATTAACTAAACCGATCTGATCGAAAACCAAAATAACTGATTCAAAAACCATACCATATCTTAATATGGTTTAAATAAATTCATTTTCCCTATAACCAAATAATAAAAACCGAAATCAACTAGAAAAAGCCAATTTAAATCAAAATTTCTTTTAAAATTAATGATATATTTGACAAAAATCGAATTCAAACAGAAACCAAATCCAAACTAAATCATCCATAATAAAGTCAATTTTATCTTCGATATAGTTATTTATAAACTAAAAAACCAAACAACCATAAAAAAAAACCTAACTGAAATCCGAATTGAACACACCAAATTATTGTGGTGTAGTATTAGTCAGGTCCGGTTTTAAGGGTATGCTAGCAGTGCAAATGCACAGAATCCCACATTTTTGGTTAATTTTTTATTATTATTTTAGGGTCCTATATTTTTAAGTTTTTGCAAAATAAGGTTCAGTTTTCAAATTTACAAATAGAACTTGGATTAAAAAAAATTAGTATGGCACACGGCCCAAACATTTTTTGAGCCGGGCCTGGTATTAGTGAAAGCATTTTAAATCTTTTTTTGTTTTTTTTTTTTGGACCAACAAGCATTTTAAATCTTTACTAACATTCTTTAGCTGAATAAAAATAAAAATTAATGAATGTAGGAAACTGATCGGCGCGAGGTATTTCCACAAGGGCTATGCAGCCGCCGTGGGGCCTCTCAACTCCTCCTTCGACTCTCCACGTGATCTCGACGGCCATGGCTCCCACACTCTCTCCACCGCCGGAGGAGCTTTCGTCCCCGGAGCCAGCGTCTTCGGCCAGGGCAACGGCACTGCCAAAGGTGGCTCTCCACGCGCCAGAGTCGCCGCCTACAAAGTGTGTTGGCCGCCGGTCAAAGGCAACGAGTGCTACGACGCCGACGTGCTCGCCGCTTTCGACGCCGCCATCCACGACGGCGCTGACGTCATCTCCGTCTCCCTTGGCGGCGAGCCTACCTCGTTTTTCAACGACAGCGTAGCAATCGGGTCGTTTCACGCCGCGAAGAAGCGGATCGTGGTAGTTTGCTCCGCCGGGAACTCTGGACCGGCGGATGGTACGGTTTCGAACGTGGCGCCGTGGCAGATCACCGTCGGAGCTAGCACCATGGATCGCGAGTTTGCTAGTAATCTCGTCCTCGGTAACGGAAAGCATTACAAGGTTAGATTAATTCCCAAATTGGATCATAAGTAATTTGATTGAGGATTTAGTCAATTCGAATGTTGAGTCAATTCTTGGAATTGAGCTTGAATTTTTGGCATTCATAGGATTAGTCAATTCAAATCTGGAATCAATTTCTTGGAATTGAGCTTGAATCTTTAAAATTCATATCGTTCTTAATTGATACAGGGACAAAGCTTGTCATCATCATCTTTGCCACATGCTAAGTTCTACCCAATAATGGCAGCTTCTGGAGCAAAAGCTAAGAACGTTTCAGCTTCTGATGCGTGAGTTTTTGTTTCATAGACGTTACTCATTCCAAAAGGTTTATGAATTATGACCATGACCATTGTTGACTCTGTATCATCTCTTTGTGCAGACAATTGTGCAAACTTGGATCGCTTGACCCCAAAAAGGCTAAGGGGAAGATATTGGTGTGTCTCAGAGGACAGAACGGGAGGGTGGAAAAGGGTCGAGCCGTGGCTTTAGCTGGCGGCGTAGGGATGGTTCTCGAGAACACTAATGTCACCGGGAACGATCTAACCGCTGATCCGCATGTCCTCCCTGCCACACAGCTCAGTTTCAAGGACAGTCTTGCCCTGTCAAGATATATCAGCCAAACTAAGTAAGAGGATTCTTCAGTCACTCTACCCCAAAACTCAACTTGTTTCAAATTCTGAAAGGAAACCTTTTCTTTATGGATTTAGGAAGCCGATTGCTCACATTACTCCTTCGAGGACAGTTTTGGGAACAAAACCAGCGCCTGTAATGGCTGCATTCTCGTCTAAGGGTCCAAGCTCGGTGGCTCCTATGATTCTGAAGCCGGATATAACTGCGCCTGGTGTGAGTGTGATCGCTGCCTACACTGGAGCAGTATCTCCAACAAACGAACAGTTTGATGCTCGTCGTCTTCTGTTCAATGCTGTTTCAGGAACCTCCATGTCTTGTCCTCATATCTCTGGCATTGCCGGTCTTCTCAAAACCCGTTATCATTCTTGGAGTCCTGCAGCTATCCGTTCTGCCATCATGACTACTGGTAAGAATGTATTTCGATTCTGGAGCTGAAGCCTCAATACTTAATCGCTTAGAAACAAGATTTGTTTCTTCCATGGCCGTGTTTTGTGTTCTTGGAGTTTTTCTTACTCATTGTTTCGTTTTGTACTTCTATGTTCCAGCTACAACAATGGATGACATTCCCGGACCAATCCAAAACTCAACCAACATGAAGGCAACGCCTTTCAGTTTCGGGGCAGGACACGTCCGACCAAATCTAGCTGTGAATCCCGGTCTGGTCTACGATTCAGGCATCAAGGATTACCTCAACTTCTTATGCTCCCTTGGATACAATGCATCACAAATCTCAGTCTTCTCCGGCAAAAACTTCACATGTTCGAGCCGTAAAACCAGTCTTTACAACCTTAACTATCCTTCTATCACAGTTCCAAACCTGTCATCAAGCAAAGTCACCGTCTCAAGAACCGTTAAAAACGTTGGACGACCTTCGACTTACACCGTCCGGGTGAATAACCCAGAGGGTATTTATGTTGCGGTTCAGCCAACGAGCTTAAATTTCACCAAAGTTGGAGAAGAAAAGACGTTTAAGGTGACAATGGTGAAGCGTAAGGGGAAAAAGGCTAAGGGATATGTGTTTGGAGATCTGGTTTGGTCAGACAAGAGGCATCGTGTGAGGAGTCCCATTGTGGTGAAGCTCTGACTTTATTTGGTTGAATCCAAAGGTGATATTTGTTTCATGAAATTCTTACTTATGTTTGAGTTTTAAGGCTTAAAAATTGGCGTATTTGTGATTTATGTTAAGGGAGAAATCATCATCATCATTCTTCAGCAGTGTAATGTTGTGCTGATCATCAAAATAATAGTGGCACATCAACCATTCTGATTACTTATTACATTTAAGGTAACCGATTTATCTTCTAGTTTCTGTTACCTTGAAAATCACCAAATTGACTTATGATCGGACCTTTCACCGAAGAAGAGGAGGAAAAATCAATGAAAAGATGGTTCCAAATATAAAATTTATTTTAAACTTATCGTTAGAGAGAGAGAAAGAGCATGCAACATAGAAATATAATATCGTAGTTAAAATAAAAAAACATTTTACATTTAACACAGTACAAATGATTTATCACATTCACATCACACACAATCCAAGAGTAGGTAATGATTCTGAATAATTCATTCACCTGAAAACCAGAAAAAGAAAGAGTTAGATTAGATCAATGTAAGGCTTTCACACCAAACGTGGTTTTTTTATTCGTAAGCTAATTAGGAGAATGAAGGAAGAACTAACAAATGAAGAAAGTGGACGTAAATACCAAAAAGATTTACCCTCCTTATTATTCGTCACAGTTGATAAATCGAACACTAGGAATGTGTTGGACTTTGTAGTAATCTTCCCCATTTGGTACCAATTTCTTCGTCCAATCCTTGTTCATTTTTTTCAATTTTCAGTTCCTTTAAAGAAGTTATATACTTGAGCCCCTTCGGTAGCTCCTTCAGCTTTTTGCAATTACGTATAGTCAAAGTACGAAGACATGGCATTGACCCTTCTTCTACTATCCACTCTTCCCACTCTTCTAGCTCGGATATTATTAGAACACACAACATAGGGAATCCACCTTTCGAGCACACCATTCTCCTCCCGATGAAAGAACTATATATCTGATAACTCAACCGATTCTAAATGAGGCAACTTTTTCAGAATCGGCATTGGATCCTCCTCCATCATGCAATACCATAGAGATATGTGTGCAAGGTGGGGAGGGAATCGATATTGATCAGGAAACCTTGGTATACGTATGGCCAACGTTAATTCCTTTAGATGCAAGAAATCCTGAGCGAAATCTCCCCCGTGATGAGCCATGTCGGATTCGTTCAAATCAATTAAAGAAAACTCCTTAAGGTTTTTTAATACACGGAGAGAAGACGATAGAGTTTCATAAGTACACCCACCAGTGAACTTAACATCGAGAGTCCTGAGCCTAGTCATACGGAGGAGATCTGTCACACTAATGTGTTTAGTTGAGAAAAAAGTCAATATCTCCAGGTTCACTAGATCACCCAATTCCAACTTTGTTTTATCATCCATGTTGAAAGGTAGCCAAAGGTACCTCAACTCTCGCATCTCTTTCAAAATATTTGGCACATGAACTACCCCATTGACTTTAATGTTCAAGTAGAGCAGAAGCTTTAGATTCCGCATAGAAGAAGGTAGATAAGATACACAAGTATCCATTAAACTCAAGCATGTCAAGTGAATGAGCTCTCCAATGCTAGAAGGTAACTTCCGTCCTTTAAACTTGACTTTATCCAGATCTAACACCCTGAGTAATGGTAAACTTTGGAAACCTAGAGCTAATTGCTTCCACAAATTTTCTTGGTCTCCGAAACACAAAACAGATCTGGCCTTTTGATTGTTTTTTTTTGTCCTAGCAAATGAAGTGCATTACCATTATGTAAAACAAGCCTGCGAGATCTAGTAGAAGGATGAGCAGTGATAGCAGAGGTGGAAGTAGAGACTTTGATGACTTGAAGAAAATTCTCTTCTTTGGCTCTAGATAAACATACTTCTCTCATCATGTCATGCATTTGACAATATTCCATTTCCCAAGTCGAATAGCTTTTATCAATAGTGACCATATTTCTCCTCACTAGCTCTTCTAGGTAGCCTCCTCCACTTTCTCGAATTGTTTCTCCGTCGCAAACTGAGGTTATTATTCCTTCTGCAGCCCAGTAAGGAAACAATTTCTTCAAACTTATCTTGAAATCATCAGGGAATTGAGCTAGGTAAAGGAAGCAATGCTTTAACTGCATTGGCAAATCTTCATAGCTCAGAGACAATACTCTGTAAACCGAATTGAGATCCTGGTCAACTAAACCATATTTCCCCACGATCTGAGTTCCAATATTGTCATATACCCTTTTCCACTCATATGCGACCATTTTTTTCTTAGCTAACAAGCCTCCCAACACTTTAACAGCTAACGGTAGTCCTCCACAATATGCGACCATTTTCTTACCCATGACTTCTAGTTCTTCATCGACTCTAAATTCTGCAAACAATCATCATGTAATATATTTTAAAATTTGAGCCTTGAAATAAACATGATGCGTAAGATACTTAAGTGAAATAAACAAATGAAAGTGGAACTTTCTTCTTGACTTTAATTTTAGATCTGAAAGCCTACCAGTTTCGTCTCTCTTAGGGAATACTATGTTCTCACAAAGCTTCCAACTTTCTTCGGGAGTAAGGATTTTTGGTCTAAAGGCAAAACATGTTGGATCTGCATGTAAACCAACACCTTCATTGTGAGAAGTAAGTAGCATCTTCCAACCTGCAAAATTAATATTCGTTTCATGTTAGGGAATAAAAAGCATTAATGATCAATTTGTGTCGTCTTGCTATTGAAAAGGAAAAATACTTATATAATACGAGTACAATTAGAACTCACCTCTTTTTTGGGAAACACGGCTTTTATTCGGTCCCAATCTTCGATTTTTCCATACATCGTCAAGGACAATCAAATATCTAGATGTTTCCAACATTTGAAAGAGCTTACCCTGGAGTGTATGCTCATCCATATGTGAAATGTCCCCATCATGTGGTCTAAGATCTTGCAAGATCCTTTGCCAAACATCCTTTCGCGTAAACTCTTGCGAAACACATACCCATGCAAATCCATCAAAATGACGTCGAACAGTGTCATGATGAAAAACTTGTCTCGCTAGCGTCGTTTTACCAATACCACCCATCCCGGATATAGATACCACTTGAATGTTATCATTTTTCACTAGCTGATCAACCAATTCTGCAACACTCTGTTCCACTCCCACAAGATCCTTCTCAGATTTGTTTGAAAATGTTTGTCGGGTCTCCATTTGCACTCTTTGTCTCTCTTGTAGAGAATCCGAACGACCACCATCAATAATCTGTTGTATTCCAAAGCTCTGCATTAGCGCAATCAGCTCGGAGATTCTCTTAGTTATGCATTTGATATCTGTAGCAAATTCCCGACGATCCACTAAGAAGCAAGAAAGCCTTTTCACAAGCTTCTTGATCCCTTTTTCTTTTCCAATAATTTCTTTAAGAAGAAATGATTCAATTATATCCTCAGCGTCATCAACAATGTCCTTGACATCTTCCAAGAAGTTTCTCACTCTTTCGCTCTCATATTTCCTGGCATCTGCATCTTTCAACAATGACTGCAACATTCTCATCTGACGTTGTAGATCAGCAACTTGCTCGTGAACTCCCTGCAATCGCTCAGATTCTCGACTCAGGAGATCCCAAAGTTTCTGCACTCCAAACGACACAACTCCCTCAGCCATAACTACTCTGCTGTTCCACTGTCAAAACATAAGCCGACAAACACCAATGACAAAAATAGTACAAACTTGTAGTAATTAAGATCTAGAACCCTTTACGAAAACTAGTTGGTCAATCTAGTTAGAAATTAAACCCAACCGAAGGAAATTTTGACTTTTAACTTTGATTCAAACAAACTTTGCTTAAACGATTCAAGTGCGTCTAATTCGTGAAACGATATTTGGTAGTAATCCAAACAAATTATTTACCTTTCCTGAATCAGCTCTGTAACTCGCTTGTTGTTGACTGGTTGTGGAAGAAAGAGGAGAGATGAGTTTTCATTAGTCTTTTTCTAAGTTAAAAACTAAAAAAGTGGCAATGAAAGAGTTGACTCCAAGTCAATTTAATCAAACAATGATTGATTGCCACCTATCATTTTACTTTTGAATAGGAAGACATTTTTTATTTTTCCGGACACTAGCTCTATTTTAATCAAAAATAGTCATTATTGTCTTCAACGAAAATGACAATGGGTGGGTATATTCAACGACAATAATTCGATAGTCATTAAAGAACATCACTTTTTAATTTCTTTTTCAATTTATTTCTTTTTGATTCATGAAAAATGACAATGGGTGGGTATATTCGTTTTTCTCATCCGGAATTTTTGTATAAATGTTAGTATTGTTGTTCCTTTTTTGGATGCAGAGATTAGATGTAACAAATTGCATCCAAAACTTGACTGAATATCTCGCACGGTGGTTAAGCCATTTAAGGTGAAGCTTAATAATGTTTTTTTTTAACACTTTATTTTATTAATCTTCGTTTCGAATGATTACAATATATAAGAGATTTAACAGATAAAATATAAAGAGAAACTAATTATCTTTCTCAACAACTTAATAAAGAGAGATTCACTTGATGATACATTGACGATATCAGAAAAATCTTGTTTCGAATCTTGAAAAGGTCAATAAAAAACGTTTCCATACCCACAATAGCAGACATACTTCTTATACTTTTGACGACAACACAACAACAATTCTCACAATATAGATAGATCTTTTTTTTAATTGTTTTCTTCAAATTTAGTTTCGAAATATTTAGTCTCGGTGAAACCCGCTAGATAGAAATTTTTAACGAGATTCCAATCAGATCAGTAAAACAGAGTTGAGGAGCGGACGATACAAACCAGGTAGCTTCGAATATATAAAGAGAAAAGTGATAAATCGAACCGGAAAAAACCAAATATGTTTCCATTGAAACAGATGAAGAAAACCCGACAATCCCGAAACGGAAAAGCCGCGCCAGAAACCATAACTAATCTCCGACTCAAGAGATCCCAAAGTTTCTCCGACTCAAGAGATCCCAAACCATAACTAATCTCCGACACAACTCCCTCAGCCATATCTAATCTCCTGTTTCACCGTCAAAACATAAGCCTACAAACACCAATGACAAAAATAATACAAGCTTGTAATAAGATATAAAAAAAATACATTCTGCGCGTTCATTCGCAAAGTATAAAAGGCTGATAAAAGCAAGTTTTTTTTTTTTTTTTGTGCAACTGGATATAAGATAAAAGCAAGTTAAGCAGAAAAAAATAATAATATAAAAAGAAAACGCGATTTACCTTTCCAGAATCAGCTCTGTAACTCTCTTTGTTGTAGCGACGTTCTTTGGAAGAAAGAAGAGAGAAGGGAGTGGCAATGGAAGAGTCTCCACGATATCTTATGAGTTGGCTTAAGAGTCTCCCCGATAACTTATGAGTCTATGACCAATGACCGAATGCCACATCATGTTGTTCTACTTTTGAATAAGAAGAAATTATATTCGGACGTTGCATCTGAATGTTGAATACAACAACTGGATGTAATACAAATTACAACAATTGGATTTTTTTTTTTTTTATGCAATGAAAAGTTGAAAACTAATTTAAATTTTTTTGTTAACATCATAGATTTTCCCAAACTATCAAAATTCTTCAAATTAGATACAAAAGTCAATTTAGATAAATGGACAATCTAAATACATTATAATTTAGAAGACCTTAGATCCATGAGATTATTACACCTATAAGCACTTTACCAATCTTCTATTACATCTAAAGACACTTTAAAAGATTGGTATACTTTGGACAAAACCACCCCCATTAACTAATTAACCCTCTTCCTTCTTTCCGATACTGTTAAGAATTCTCCGACGGTTGGCTAAGAAAAACTCTGTGACGCCAAGCCCCAAACCTCCATTAACACAAGTGCAAAATTGATAAGACTCTGTCCAATTAGGTTATGTACTTATGTCCATATACAAGTGCAAACCACCCCCATGCTTCAATTAACCCTTTTGCCTCGTCTCTCCATCGCTAATTCCACTAAAGCATGTGAAGAAGAGAAATTGACTTCTCCACTGATTTAATCGATGATCATCTTCTTTGATTCTCTCAAATGCCCAACGAATAATTTCTCTTCAACAGGGTCGCTTCGGTCGTCCGATGCATCGTTTCAATTGAGAATTCAAAGTCTTGTATCGGGTATCAGCCATCTCTTAGTAACCAACACAGGTCGGAGCAACACAGGTCGGAGCAGCGTTTTCAATCAAATCGTGGCGGTTCCCAATTTAGAGGCACCCAAGATTGCGGATTCTTGAACTGGGGTCTAATAGATTGCAGGTTTGTTCCACCCCCTTTGAATAGGTTGTATCCATATAGACGTACTTACATATATTGAGAGTCTGCCTAATGTGTTTATCTACATAGACATGTCCACGAGAGTGTTCTTTAATTGTGTCCACGCTGTTATGTCCATTAGATGGTTCCATTGTGCCCTCGTGATTGTGTTAGGTGGTTTTGTCCATCTTGAGTCCATTTCTATGCGCTTTGTATCCATGAGATTGTGTCTGTATGCTGTGTCCATGAAAGTCCGTCCATGAGTATTTGTGTCCACTACTATAATAACCTATGTTTCCTTTGAAGATTTATAATAACCTATGTTTCATCTTGGTGATTTTTTTTTCTTCCAGAGATTCAGATTGGATGCATATAAGAATCATTTTGAATCTGATTGGGATCAACAAATCTCAAAAGATGAGTCAAATAATCAACAAGATAAAGTGAAGATCGACCGACAGAGATCAACCTGTCCACGTGGATACATCATCGTGGACAGTCAAGTTAACATATATATATATATATATATATTCAACACGTTAACATCATGTTCAAAGAATCAAACGTTCTTAACATCCCATAGTGGAGATGTTTGTATGAACATGTTTGCAAGACAAGAGTTCTCATATGTCTCTGAGTAAGCACTTGATCCGCTTAGCCTAAAAAAAACACGATGTATCAAACTAATTGAGGGAACAATGGTTTGTTGTTTGACGTGGATATAGGATTTTAAGAGTTTGGTAAGAAATCTTACAGCTCACTGTCTAGATAGAGAGCGAACCGCCCACCACCGCCGAGAGCTAGAAAGTCCTTGGAGCATAAAGTGTAGAACCGATTTGTGCCTGCTCAAGTGCAAACCATAATTACGAATGAATAAGAAAAACAACTCCAAGAAGCTCCATGTTGTCCAGACTTATCAGTGAAAACAAATGTACTGATGGTTCCCTGACACAAAAACCCAAAGCCGAAGAATCTCAATTTATAGAGTGAAAAGAAAGAAAAACTTGATAAACGAAATCTAACAAAGATTGGATCTTTGGGACCGAACCTGATACTTCTTATCAATTGGTATCAAAGGTGCCTCGACAAGTCCACCAAAAACTGATATATCAGGGTTTTTACCCATTTTTAGACCATGATATAAGTATTTTTTATAGAATCTTTTGGCTATTTTCGAGTCTATATAGAGTCTTTACAGGTTAAGGTACAATTGGAGATAAATTGGAGATTTTGGATACATTTTGGAGCTTAGTGGAATGAAGTCGGATTGAAGAAACACGATGAGTGTCGATCGACACCAGGATTTCCAATTTCCAGAAGCGAGAAGTTTCCAGTTTTTGAAGAAAAGAAAATCTCCAAGACTTTTCCTAATCTTAAAAGGAATTGAAGACTCGTACCTAGGCCTATAAATATAGTTTTTCAGCCATTGTTTAAGCAGAATCTCATACTTTTAGAATCATAGAAGTTTAGGTTTTTGGAGAGAAGAATTTGACTCCTTCAGAGCAGATTTGGAACTCCTTTGTTTCTATTGATTTCTTTTATGCAATCTTCTTTATTCATGATGTTTTCTTCATTCACCATGTCTGAGTAGTTTGCTAGTTAGGTTTAGGGTTTTTCAAAGGTGATTAATGAATTGTTAGGTCGAATTAAATAGTTAGGATAAAATCATTAGAGTTCTTCATCTGGATTTGTGTTTAATGCTTATTCTATTTTCATGACCTAGAATCTGATCTTAGGTTAATTAATAGATGCGAGAGTATTATTGATTGCCTGAACTAATGTTAGATGAGCAAAATACCTATTCGCAAAGAGATTTGGTTTAGGGATTTTGTGAACAATCGAACCTGAACTTTAATGCTTGTTTGAATTGTTAGAATTTGCAAAGAGATTTGGAATTTTAGGGTTTAGACATAGATAATCTTCGCAGCGAGAGTTGGTTGATTTTACATTAGTGTTTCAAGTTCAAGAACGGATCTTAATAATTCCTAACATCCTGTCTAGACCTGCAATTTAGATCACCTGAGAATTTTCCTGAACCTAGCGCTTTAGTCTCCTGATTTTAAGAACCCTAATTCGTGATTGCTCGTTTATTTCTTGCTTTATTTTACTTTCATTCGATTTGATCTAGCATAATCTGAACTTAGAAACCTTAGTGTAGCATCTACTTCCCTTGGGATTTCGATACCCCTTATACTACGATTGCATTTGCTGTGCACTTGCAGTAGTTTTATTAGGGTAATACCTGACCCCTATCAAAAACCGAACCTTTTATGTCTCCAACAACCTGAAACAGCGGTGGTTATTTTTAGAGGTCTATAAAAGGTCCATATTTACCAAATGAAATCAGAAACTGAGTTTTATTTACCAGTAAACTGAGACCAAGCAAGAGGAGGCTTTTCCTGTAGAGCGTTGATAGTGATATATTGTGCCTCCATGTACTAAAATAACCGCAAGCAGATCAAACCAAATGATCACACACAACACACCGATAGAATTAGATATCAAACTCTAAATTGCTTTGAATGTGTTCTCTCACCTATAAAGCAATATCCATTTCTCTCACAATGAATTCCTTTAAAAATTCACCAGAATCCCAAGACAAACATATTATTTTCTCCTAATTAAATCTAATCAATACACATTAACATTTAAATGGAGACAACATCTAAGTACATTCAAAATTATTAAAAAGAAATTGAAGCTTACCATCATCACTCGTAGAATAGGCTTGCTATGACCTGAAATTGTCAAACTTTTGGGACTTAAAAATGAAAGTTCAACGATAGCTCCGTCCTCAACATTAGTGTCTCCTTACATGTCTTTGCTGTCACCTAATCATTGAGAAATTTAATCACTCGCCATTCGCCAACGCCGAATCCTTCATGAACTATATTCTTCATGCTCTCCCATGGATTATCCACCATATGTTATCCACAACACGTATTGATATGGAACATGTTTTTATGGACAAAAATAGATGGACATTGCCCATAAAAACTTTTGGTTTAAAGAGTAACAGCATATGCACCGATCTAGCAATCCAAACAAAATCTTCGTACTATGCCTATTTAGATTTATATTCACACAAAATAATCGATTTAACATATGAATTGATATTCTTGTCCTCTTATGCTTTTTATGTCAAATTGATCAAACTTCATACCTCATCATAAGTCCTAGCCATTAACGGTGGACGGATTATCATGGACAAGTTGTCTAATTCATCATGAACAAGGTGTCTAATTCGTCATGGACAATGTAGCATGGACAAGATTGCGTGGATACAAAACTTCTTTCTCACACATTTTGCCGAACACTTTAAATCCATCTTTTGTTCTTCCACCTTCACCATTATTAAATATCTTCTCTTTAATCGTGATGTATGTTTCACAAAATCTAGAATGAATATCTTCACCTCGTTTACATCTATCACTAAAATTGATTCATGTATTGTCTCCTCCATCATCTTCCTCATTTTTACCACTTCATGTCCAAATCCAAACACACCAACAAATTTTTTTTTAGGAGCATCTATTACAAACCCAGAATTTTGAAACGAGCCTAAATCAAATTCCAAAGCCAATATGTATTTGTTTTCATTGAAATCATAAATCAACACAGAAAAAGAAGAGGAATTGATAGGGAACAATGTAGGCCACGCACTACATTCGTCTGCAACCTCCAAACTCTCAGTGATAAAGCAGATTCTCAGAAAACAAATCTCGTCCATCGTACTATGTCCATTATCAATGTCTCCTCCAATGTAACTGCAAAAACAAAACAAACAATGAATATACACATTTCCACGAAGTTGATACACAGTAGTGCTTCAAATTTTCTCAGATCTCAACCCGATTCTATCAGAATAATTTTCTATAAACTTGGGTCACATCAAATTGGCCTCCAATTCATCCCGACATTCAACGCCCCTCAAGATCGAGATCTCCAAATAACATAGAAATAGTAACGAAATCTTTTAAACCAATCCCAAAACTACCATTCACTCTTAATTGGCCATTCTTCACTCGCTTTTACTATTCCACACCGGAGAAGAAAACAAAGACTTAAACTTTCATTAAGGGTGCAATAGGTATTTCAGCTTATGAAACACAACTCAAAGTCACCCACTAACTAGAAGTGCCTTTTTTGTAAGAAACAAACTCATAAGTGCCTTTAACTGTAAATGACTCTTAGATCCATACCGTTCAGGGTGATTGGGGTGAATAACCCATAGGATGTTTATATTGCAGTTCACCAAAGTTGGAGAGTAAATGGATTTGTGGCTAAGGGTATCAGAGTGTTTAGGAATTAGAACATTGTTTGGTTTCATAAATTAATAACGGCGGCACATCAACCACATTTTTTTTTAAATTCTCATTCCGGATATTGTTATATTTAATTTAATTGATCTTTATTTTCATTTATGGAATTTTAAAAAGAGAATCACCAAAAATTATATGAGTATTCTGATAATAACCTAATTTTCATTAGAATAATTTAAAACATAGTCTAGAATTTTATAAATTAACAAAATAGTCTAAAAAATAAATTCTAAATTGTAAACTCTAAGTAAACTATATTACTAAACCCGAAGTCGCAAGCTCTAAATTTTAAACCATATCCTCCTTTACACCTAAATCTTTTTTTTGGAACATTTTAATTGCATTAATTTAGAGGAGGCAAAGGTGCCCATTGCATTAAACTCTAAATAAACTATACTAGGGGTGGGCCCGCACAAATGCGCGGGCTATTATTTTTTATTGTAATTTTTATTGTAAAAGTTACAGATTTTATGATTATAATTTTTATTATAAAAGTTACAGATGTTATGATGATATTGACCGCCAAATTTATTTTAAATTTCTTGATTCCATATGTTCTAAAAAATCTATAAACTTGGTTGTCTTATTCAAAATTCAAGAACACATTTAGATACATATTTCTCTCTAAACAAACAATAAGAACTGTAGATTTTTTTGTTAAACAAATAATGTTGACGTCAAAACTCAATTTTAAAAATTATTAATGGAAGTCGTAATAATCGAACGGTGAACTTAAAAAAAAAAACAATGCTAAAGATTTGTAGTGTAATAAGAACTTGTAGTGTAAAAAAATACATGCAAGAACTTGAACAAAAGACAAAATATCGTGACCGATCAAACGAATCAAAGTTATAACATCCAAGTAACGAAAACAAAATACACGCAGAAATAATATAGCATAGATATCATTAAGAAGAGGGTAAACAATACCTATTGATACGTAACCAACTCATAAATACCTATTTTTTAGGTTTCGGGAAAACTTCCTCGTAGACAACATTCAAGGTCTTCCGTTGCGGTTTATTGTCTTTATCCATTATCAAGATCTTCAACCCTGACCTCGTTGTTACCCTTGACAAAGCAACATATAATTGACCATGCGTAAAAACCGGTCTTGGCAGAAACACTCCCACTTTTGCAAGAGTCTGACCCTGACTCTTGTTTATGGTCATCGCAAAAGCCAGAGTGATTGGAAACTGTTTACGTCTCATTCTGAAAGGAAGTTTTGCTTCCGGTGGAGAAACAAAAATCCGGGGTATAAGAACCTTTTCTCCAACCTTGTCACCCGTAATGACTTTAGCCTCGATAACATAATTAGCCAGCTGAGTTATAAGCAATCTCGTTCCATTGCACAGACCATTCTTAGGGTCAATATTTCGGAGAAGCATTATTGGTGTTCCAACTTTCAATCGTATTTCATGGTTTGGCAAACCAGACAACTTCACTGAATTAAGAAACTCATCAGTATAAATCATATTACCAGGTACACCGTCGACTTTTGGAACCGATGTCAGGGACGGTACTTCGGATGTCTCGTTACTATCGATATCCCGATCAGTTGTATCAATACTATCACAGCTTAGATACGTCCTCTCATTACCTGATGTATGCACAACAATCGGTATTAAACAGCCTATAAACCCAGTATCAACGGTCGCAACTAAATCTCGAATTGAAAAAGAATACAATAAAATTACCTGGTAGCTGCGACAACATGTATTTATTTACGACCTCGACATCATCGTTCCTTGGACTCAAAATCGCTCTTTCCTGGAAAAACTTTGGATCTGTTTTCCCTGCATACAGTCGTCCATAGACCTCGGTAACGATTGCTTTAATTGGATCTCCATCATCCATAATCAACATATCTTCAGGAATCTCGACCTCGGATTTGCCTAGACTATTCCCATTTATCTTCTTGTCACCAATATCCAATATCCATTTCGAAAACTCCGCCAGCTCATGCATCTCCTTACTATTATCTCCTGGTATGAGCCGCATATTCTTTGTAAGTTTTAACAATTCACATTCATCCCAAAGAGGTGTTGAATTTAAAGTTGCCATGACAACTTCTACCCTCCCAACATTAGGTATAACCGGCAAGATTTGCCTAAAATCTCCACCATAGACGACTACCTTACCACCAAAAGGCTTAGCACATTTTACGACATCGCGTAGCGTTCTATCTTGAGTTTCGAAGCAATCTTTGTTCATCATCAACGCCTCATCCCATATTATCAACTTGGCCTTCCTAACCAATTTCGCTAGATTAGAATCAGTCTTCATGCAACACGTCGTAAACTTATTGACCACAATAGGTATTCCAAACCTAGAATGAGCAGTTCTTCCTCTTTGTAATAACAACGCGGCGATGCCACTCGACGCAACGTTAAGAACAATAAGTCTTTTTGAACGTAGGGCAGCACCAAGCAAACTCCAGAGATATGTTTTTCCAGTACCACCAGAACCATACACAAAGAACATCCCTCCACTATCTTCATGCACAGCGGTTAGTATTTTATCATAAATTCCTTTCTGCTCATCCGTTATAGTTGCTAGCAACTCGTCATGTTTACGTCGCAAAACCTCGTGGTCATAACTCTCCTCGTCTCTAATAAGTGGATTCCGGTGCGTTTCCATGACCATATCGTCTGGGAACGGCATAAGGAAGAAATTTGCAAGCGAGCTCCCGCTGGTAATTAGCAATTTCTCTATCTCAACCAAGGCATAGTTTTTGAGCTGATCTTCCGATAGCGTCAACTCTACATTAATTTTAACACAAGTTAGGCTGTGCAACAAATATAATATACCAATTATTGTATAAAAGTGTAACCTTAACAATTAATGTACCTCGGTTCCGGGTTTCTTTCCTCCGATTGTACAGAACATCCCTGGCTAGGAAATGCCAAGTTGCTTCCCAAACCCTCGATGGTATGACAATACTATTTGTAATCAGCATGATTACAAATAACCTACGAATATATTTTTCAGACGCCCAATGATCAGCCTCGTTGATTGCATCAGTGTACTCCTTGTCATCATCCAACAAACCATATGCATAACAAGCCTCCTTGAAGCTCCGATACTGAGTATCTTTCACGGTTTTTATATCCTCGAAACTCATTGGTCCCCTCACTATGTTTAAGAGAATTCTCGAGTAATAGGCCTCGCCAACGGAGATAGGGACGTACGTTATCCTGCCCAGAGAGAAGTGCGACCGAACCCTTGGTTTCCACACTCGGGAATGCCCAATCCAACTAAACTTCGATGGGATTTCCGCGTACGTAAATTTCCTAGCACACTCATATTTCTTGTTGCATTCCATCCAAGCGATGAACTTGGAATGACCAACGGAACGACGCTTAACCACATCTTCTGTCGGATCATCTTCGTTGAATATAACTTGCTGCTGATTCGGTAAATGAAACGGAAGTTTCACAACAGAAATCGTTCGGTCGTGCGTCGCGAAAGACAAAAGCCGCCATGTAGACTCGCAAGCTGAAATATACCTGACAAACCAAAACCAAATAAATTACAAACGTGCCGATGAAGCAACCCATCGAGAGTGATATAATAAAAAAATAGATCACCTGCAGCTAAAATGTTTCTTAATTTCATCGTTACTGTCATCATTCTCGACGGTGGCACGGACATAATCCGACCCTTTGTGAATGTACTTGAAGAGGTACTTGACATAACGTGACTGTATACACCATTCAACATTGATGTGGGCTCGATAACGGAGTGTTAGGGTTTTGTTATCAGGGACCACATAACCATTATCACAATTGAAACCCTTCTTGGTAATAAACTTGCCATCATCGCGTCTCCTATATATAGGATACCCCACATCATCGATTTAGTGTATGGACTGAACGATTTAGGGAAGAACTTTGTACATCTTCCTTCGGCCATACAAACGCTACCCTTATTGAGTGCACCGCACGGTCCATGTATCATTACATCACCAACAACGTCATACAAATGTGGCTCGGTCGTCTTATCCGGTATTTCTGCACAAATGATATTATCAATATCATCGCCAGTGGGTATCTTGTGTTCAGGCTTCATAAAAAGCACAATATGTGCATGAGGCAATACTCTCTTCTGAAACTCAATAGTGTATATAGCTGTATAGATTTACATAAAAAAAGTCAATAAAAAACATTGATTATAGCACGATTTTCACAATAGAAAATGAATACACTTGAATTTCAAATTACCAGCAGCAACGCATCCTAGAACATCCTTTTTCGTTAATTCATAGATGAGGTCATCTAGTTTCATCTTGAACACTCGACAACATATGTCTGGTCTATCCTCAGCTTTTAAATCGTGTCTGTCTAAGTGTCTAGTAATCTCGGGCCATTTGGGATTGCACGTAAACGTTATAAAAAGATCAGGGAAACCAAAATGCTTGCACGTCGTCATTGCATCTAAGTAGTGTTGCAATAAATACCTCGTACCACAAGTAAAAGACGATGGTATAAAGATTCGCCGTCCCTGTCCCGATATATCGGAATCACCCTTGTCAACAGTTTTTTGAATCTGATCAAAATTCTCGGAACGCAATTTTTGCTGGTTAAAAAAGAGATACCGAAGCCTGTTAGTTTCAACCATTGTGTATGCGTCCACCAAAAACTGCTGGTAAAGCCTTCCCGACATAACAATGATCGGCGATTCACTGAAACGTTCTTGAATGCGAAAAGCAAAAAATTCGCGCATGGTTATGTGCTTCCTTTTCCTCCCTTCCGTGTCTATAAACCAAATATCTATTCCTAGCCTAAAGCCATCCTCACCGTAAGGAAACAGCAATGGATACTGAAGAGCCAAATACGCGGGGTGTAATTCTTTTATTCTATGTAGCTTTCCAGTATTAGTCTGGATAACTATATCCCGTGTCTCGGCTCCGATATCGAAATCACCGGGGATTAGAGCAGCTACCTCGTCAGCGGACGGAAGATTATTAGTCCTCGCATCAGACTTCCTATCACACGACAGGGTTAACCTTAATCTGTTCTTAGTGTCGGCCAAATTAATTCGATCCCGTGCACTTCGGAAGGCCTTAACGTGACAGTTGTGTCTGTCTAACATACGTCTAAGCCGATCAACAATCGCCTCCCTAATACCACCGGTGGACGCGCTTTGCCTGTACCAAGTACAGTTTATGAATATATAGGTAACAATAGCAAAATATATAAAAGAATTGAAGACGAATCAAATACCCGTAAGCCGCAATCCTGTTAGCTATTTCGTTTGCTGTATCGTGGATGTAGAGCTGTAAAAACGCTGGACTTTTTCCAGGTAACGGGAGCAAGTCTCCTACGCGGTGATAATTTTCTCCACACATACGATATAGGAAAGGACCCTTGCCATCATTGATAGAATTGTCAACCTTTCCTCCAAGAGAA
Source organism: Alliaria petiolata (assembly GCA_020283515.1). Lineage (NCBI taxonomy): Eukaryota > Viridiplantae > Streptophyta > Magnoliopsida > Brassicales > Brassicaceae > Alliaria > Alliaria petiolata. Next base: position 73,674,397 of record JAHZTW010000001.1, read on the forward strand.
GTGAAAGAAAACATCATGTTATAGGCTCTCACGAATTCAAGAAAATGATTCCTCTTATCACCGGTATTTTATAACAATACTAATAACGTCTTCGGGGGAGTTTTTAACAAAGGAAGTACTACTTTTCCCTGACCGCGGCACATCGAAAACAGAGGTCTTGATTGTGCATATCTTTTTCCAAGTCTTTCGCCGTACCACATGAAAGACTTACAATTCCGACACACGTAGACAGGATCACCGTCATCATAATAACCTACAAAGTCACAACAGCTGTTTCAATATACAACGAACAATAATAGTAATAATAAGATCATTTATATCCAAGCTAACCCATTACCTGTACCCGTTAAACCCGGGTCAATGCTTGTCTTAAAATCTGTCCTAGTCAGGTCTTCAATGAAATCTTCCATGGGGTCACCAACCACCTTACCCTTTCCTTGTGTCCTCGCCTTTCTCGTCCTGTGTTCCTTTTTACTATGAGAACCATCTTCAGATTCCGAACCGGTGTCATCTCCATCATCATCTTCATCATCGGTTACATCGAAGCAAACAAATCGTTTTTTGTTGATAGAATCGTTTAGGATCTCTAACATTCAAAAAGACAAAAAACAAAATTATGAGAACGTTTACTCGACACTTATTACATGCACGATATTAACTGAAAGTTTATACAAATGACTTAACTAATAGCTCGATTCTCGGCCCTTATCCGTCGTATATAAGACATCCTTTTATGTCTTGCAAGACGACATTCGTATTGGTGTGAACCAACATCAGCAACGTTGTGGTAATCCATCGCGTGGTGAGTGATATAATTGGCAATCATATCGACAGGAGCATACCGCCTCATTGATGTGTTCACACTTATCAGTGAATAAAATCAATGCATTGTCACACTTATAATCGATAAAATCACAATAAAACGCTGCAATAAACAGTACACAGCTTACGTAATTCAGGATCACGTGCAGTTTTACGTGATGCTGGAACATCTTTCTTCTTCCGAAGTGTATAATGACGTCTAGTCCTCATCATTATCAACGCCTCGACTAAAGATAGATAACTAAGTGATACCTTTTTCCGAACACAAAACTCTACGTAGACACAAAACTCTACGTAACTAGGGTTAATAGTAACATATATATAAAGATGGATACAATTAAACGGAGTTAGTTTCTTGTAAAATACATCGAATATGAGATAAATAAGTCAAGCTACGGATATACTACGAAGTTAGGTAATATCCCTTTTCACTTTTACTGGCAAAAGTCAAAACTAACATTTTTCTTGAACTATTCCAAAGAAATACTTAAAATAACGTCTCGAGAATTAATAGAAATAATTTTATAAAACAGAGACATCTTGTCACAATATACTGGATATATACTAAATAAGCTAAGTTTCAAAACCTATAAATTATCTCTTTACAAAATCCTGCAGAAAATATAAAATTTACATTTTTACGACCGAAAACAGAGCAAATTTGGAAGCAAGAATATAAACATAGATTTTCATATTACAAAGATAATTCCAAATCTAAACCTTTATATTATAGAGATACCGAGTAAACATACTCCATAGTCCATATGTATATAATGTTGCAATGAATATTCTAATCACCACAAATCCGTATATATCAGATAATAGTCATCTTTAATTGAAAAAACCATCAACTACTAAATAAACGGCAACGGATAATTTTAATTTCTTTTTAACTCAAGCATATTTAAACATCGTATCACATACTATCGGAAATAACGTCTAACAGCCCATATCGATCGATCAAACCCACCTTCATATTTTCGTATATCAAAAATATACCGTGTTTTTTTGTATACTAATTTATTTTACCTTTGTTTTTTCATATACCAAATATATCACCAAAAAGGTCACGCCACGCGGCAACGTTTTGACCTACTCATCATGGGTTTTGATGAAACACAACATGGGTTTTGCCATTTTGTCGCCATTGTAGACATTCCTTTCCGATTTGCCAATAACAACATCATAACGTTTTTTTTATTTCGAGAATCGATTTTATTCATGCGAATATGCTATCATACATTCATACTAAAACCAAACCCTAAACATGGAATACAAATGAGTATTAAAAAAAAATTCCAAGTATTGCATCCATAAGATAATATCCCAATCCGAATACGAAATAGGTAAAAATAGTATTGCATTACAAATATCAAATCTAATTATCAATAAAAGAATTCAAAAAAAAAACACACATCTAGGGTAGGCAGAACTAATTGCGTGTCGTGCAATCAACCGGTCCGGATTATCGTAGCTCGCATCCGTCGAATTTCAGGAAGCTCAGGGTTCAGCAGAATCTGGGTACAATTGTACATAGTCATAGCCTTCCAACCATCACGCACCTCGAAGATTCTAGCAAACCTTACAACACAAATGTTTACTTTATGCCTACTACGTGACAAAGAAGTCACGATCTCAAAAGCAACATCGTTGCGCATGAGCAATTGCAAACGAACATCACTGCGCAAGATTAAACGAACTCTAAATACAATGTTGCTATTGCAAAAATATAAAACCAAAATACAAAGGAGAAAAATTTCGTACGATTCATTACGAAGTTCAAGATACACCTCTCCCCAGTCTTGATCAAACGTCGGACAACTATGCGTAAAAGTTCCAACCACCGCAATATGACCAATCAGATCTACCAAACACGAATTTACTAATCAAATTCAGAACGATTCAAAAACACACACAAAAAGGATATAAAATACGGAGTGTGTACGACAAATATACCAACATAAAAGGTAGGATCACGAAGACCAGCATGAACATCACCGAACTCAACGAAACCAAAAAAATTATCATCAGTAACGGATGGAATTTTAACAAAAGAAGTCAATGAGTTCCACAAGACTTTAAAATCATGCAATGTCGGCCTTAGATGGCCAGTTGCAGGTATAAGCCCAAACTCATTTAAAACAACCGAATCACCCTCATCGACCTCGGAATAAAAAGGATAGATAAATTCTCTCGGTAAAGAAGCGTGAATCTTGCCACCCTGCAACAGAAATTTACCAACCGTGAAACTAAAACAATCGATAATTCCATAGTAATTGCCCAGAACAAATTCACAAAACAAAGAATAATACTTTTTGATAATACCTTATCATCAGCCAATACCAAATCCAACATTACTTTGTTTTCAAAACAATGCTTGAACTTACGAATCACTTTGACTTGAATACGACATGGAAACCGCGACGGATTCAGCTCCGATATCACCGTGAAAGACATGAAGTTTTAGAATCAGAAGAGGAAGAGATATTGTAAGACAAACAAAGGGATATCAGTATTTATATATAAATTTAAAATTTAAATATAATAATCCAAACCACTAAAACCAGAACCCTAATTCCAAATCTAAGCTTACCGGCTATGACCTAAATTTTAGTTTATAGCCTGCGCATTATGTGTATATATTTTAACAATATATACAGGGAATCAACAATTACCTTTTTCAGATAATAGCGAGAATGGTAAACATATATACACTTTTCGAAAACGACAATATTTACATTTTTACCCTTCAATTTTTTTTTTTTGGGAGGACGATAAATGTTACAATGGATGATAAATACTACAATTATAGGGATGATAAATGTATCGGTAATTAATTGGATCTACGTAATTAGCTAGTATCTCTTAAAACTTTTATCGACAGAAGTAAAATCTAACACCATCATAACGTTTGTTAATTTCGAGGGTCGGAATCCATTCGTTCGAACATGCTATCATGTTAAAACCCAAATCTAAAAAACGGAGTATATAGAAATAATAAATAGGAATCCCGAGTATTGCATACATAAATCCCAATCCGAGTACGAAAAAGTATAGAATAGTATTGCATTAAAATCTCAAATCCAATTTCCATGTTATAGATGCTATCTCGATTCCTGGAGACCGAGACCATCCCATTCATGCCATTCTCCTTGTTCGTTTCCTCGGTAGACTGTAATAGAAACGAAGAGTTGTTACACATGAATCTCGTGTTCACCGTAAAAGACGTCTAAAACAATACATCATCAATACCATAACTTACCTTCCCTTAAGATCAACCACCTCTTTGATAGGAGGCTCCACAATGATCTGAGTTGGATAATCCGATGTTACTTTTTTCCTCCCTATAACAATTATCAAATAATTGCGTCATAAAACATAAGCACGACTTAAATCGAGAAGACCGAATAAAATTATATTGTTCTCAATCGTATAAACGCGGAATTAAGCACCTGAAAAAACTCTCGTGACACCCCATCGAATTAAACAAACGATCGGGCCACCAGCACAATTGCTAATATCGGTATGGAATTTTAGAGTCCTATCTCCGTGTAATATACACGGGAGATGAACATTACTACCAAAAATCAAGATACACATTAGGAGTTCCGAATTCCGCAACCAATAAAATAGCAAAACATAACAACAAATTGAGAATCAAAAGATGTTAGGTCACCTGGAATTCCTTATGTCGAAAGTAATTTTTAGAATGTTGAAATCTTCGGTAAAAATATTATGATTAGGGTTGAAGTTACTTACGTTAACAACCTCCCCAATCAAATCTGCATAATAGTCATCACATTATAAAGAAAGTGAGGTATAGATTTTTTTATAACATGTGTGTGTGCATGTAGAAAATTATTAAAAGTGTGGACTTTTAGAACGTACCACACAAGTAGTTAGCCTCAAATGACGGAGCAAGAATGTCTTTGAATGCAACAAAATAAAAAAAAATGATTTCCACAGTTTGGCATAATATTTACGACTTCAGTGGATTCAAGGAAATAAATCCTGGAGAAAAATGATGTATAACCACCTGGAGACTTCTGGTGGATGACATCAAATTTTTCGATACTAACCCAATCACCTTCACGAAGCTTGCTTTCAAAGATCCCATAAAGCTCTCTCGTCACAGTTGCATGCACTCTCCTCCCCTAACCAAAACGATATAAACTCCCCAAAATTATAAACTATATACTAACATACGTACACATAATGTAACAATTGATTAGCAAAACCATACTCACATGTTCATCACATAGAATGAGTTCGATAACTCTACCGATAGGGTTGACAGCGTAAGTCCATACACGTAAGACCTTCACGAAAATAGATGTTGCGTATCTCATTGGGACCAAACACTCAACACCATGACCATACAGCTGCTCTTTAGAGAACACGCATTCCCGTTCCTTATCTAGACTTTTCAAGTAGTTCCCAAACTCGGATTCTGCTGTTTTGGCTTCGCTCAAGCTACCACACACGAGAAGAGGGTTTTCCTCTGTAACGCCGTCCAAAGCTGTTGCATACAACCGAATCACATTAGAACCAAATCCGAGCAGTATAAAAAAATTTATACGTAAACCTAGGCTAACTCATGGTGTACAATAAGTCTTTGCGAAGTCCAATAGATGCACAAAACAGAGCTTCAATATGAATATAATATAAACCAATAACTAAAACTGTACAGGCTAAATTCTGTTGAATTCATACCTAATTGTATTATTCTAGCAGCGCATCTTATTTTATATACATGCTTAATCATAACTCAATATAATTTCAAAGACATACCGACCGCAGCGGAAACACCATTCGTTCTCGACATATTAGTTGTGTTCTGGTTCATAACACACATAAATAGTTTATAGCGATGAAGGCATATATGTACACACATATATATATATATATATATATATACATAAGAACCTAGGTCTAATAAAGCAAACCACATATTAATGGAAACTCGCATGATATCCAAAATATCCAATTACGAATTTGTTAATATTAACATAATTTTGTTTAGATATTTTCCTTATCCATACCTATCTATATAAAACATCCATACCTATCTATACAAAATATATATGAACATGGAATCAGTTAAGGAATTTATACGTACTAACAATTCTGGATTATTATAACACAGAATACCGGATAACTTAATAAAAAGCTAGAGGGCAAATAATTATCATTCCAATAATTTAAATTTATTGTTACATGGGCCTATAAATTTTATTATTTGTTATAATGTATGGGTTTCATAGCATTGGTATATATCTCTTTGTAGTACGGGCTTTAGGAGTTCTACATAAACCGACATGGGCCTAATAGCATTGTTTTGTAACGTAGTAGCTGGAAATCTATACTATTACTAATGCAACCTTTCCAATTATCTACTAATGAAATTAGACAGACAAATATGCTAAACAGCGTTGATGAACTAACGATATAATCAGAAAATATCAACAAAAAACATAATACAAAACATATATTAGAAAAAATAGTTCAAGTTTTAGAGCAACAACTATATTTGTTTCCATCGATCGTGGTATTAACAATGAATCATATAACGTGTGGAGATCCAGTGCCAAGTGCCTCATCAATCAATGACCGAACCATCGTCAGTACAGAGTAGAAACCTGCAAGGATCGTATTATAGATCGACATCAGAACAATATAGATATAGTAACGACACCAATGCCAGTATTAACGATATTCGACTAATTGATATTTCTCACCTGTCTCTAAACTCCGTAACCTCGGGAATAGGTGGATCCAAGTGAAACTCGGAACAGCCACGAACCGATTTTAGACAACGTTTTGTAACAGCACCACCTACATGTTGTAACAGTATAATACGTCATTCAAAATTAGACAGAAGAACAATATATACCTATGTACAAACTTGATAATATAATCTTACACATATACACATGAATCTTCCAGAATCGCAAGACGCATATCTTTGGGTAACGGCGGTCCAGTGCCCACCGATCATGGATATCTTTAGCCACCGACCCAATAGCATTACATGTTACAATATAGCCACTGAAAATTCGTGATAGAAAAGTAGGTTGTTGTGATATATTTCTAATCCAAGATATAATTGACCATTTCAAATGATAACAAAGTCCATAGGACTATATATAAACTTACTCTTCATCTATGAGACTGAACGCCAATTTGTAAGTTCCAACATCATCACCAAAAAGATACCCAACAGAAGAGACACACCCAACCAAGTCTAAAAGAACAAATAACGAACGGATGGAATCAGGTATCAAACTTGACAAAGCACACATTAACTTAAGCCTAACATAGGTACAATCACTAACCAATTAACACAGTTGGGTCTAAACCGAAGCCAATAACATCTTGAATACTCTGAGCATCCAAAAACAAACGATCGTTTTTGGGAGTAATGTCCGCAAGGATAGTAGAGTTTTTCAACACGATCTGGTACATGTGTCTAGTAGTTTTACAGATGCCAACAGAATGTTTCACGCGGAAACCAAAGAAGACTTTCCAGTCACCTTCCCTGATTCTGTTTTCGTAAATTGGCACTTCTCTAGGCAGTATTGATGCACCGATTCTGAGACCCTAAGTTAAAATCACCAAAATTCTAAGATTGCGATCTACACTCCAGTGGACACCAAATCCTGGTTTCAACAAATAGCGCCTATAACCTAAAGTATTCATACACTTAAGAGGATACGGTTTTGGTAACTTACATTTTCGTCTTGAAGAATCATCTCGATACCATCTTCACCATTCGTGTAAGGTACACGCCATAGTCGAAGGACTTTCACTTCTATCGCATGAACGGTCCCATTGTGGTGCAAACCGTGGAGGGTATCTCTAATCAATCTCTCCATATGTAATAAGAACGAACCAAAGCCAATGAATCCTAATCTGGTATGGCTAAATGAGTTTAAGAAACAAAAATTTCTAAAGAAACGAACTTTAGGATTATTATTTGGAATATAAACAGTTCGAAACTTAAATGAGACAAATTTTAAAAATATAAACCAATCGATTATCTAAATATCAAAAAGCGAGCCCATCAATACCATAAGTAGAATCTCAAGAAATAGCTGGAACATATAAAAGTTCAAATTTAACCATCATTACAACCTAACCAAGCGTCGACGTGTCGTGAATATATGCACCGTTTAGATTGTCGTGACAATATCAAGTGATCTTCTTTCAAAAAGTAATAATTTCATACAAACGAAATCTTCGTGAAAAGACACAACAACACTTGTGACAGTACTCAAATCTATCCATACCTGTACAAAAACGCCGATCACATCAAATACAAATATGTTTCTGAACAATATAATTTAAAACTTTTACAATATCAATATAGCACCAACCTCAATTTTGTCAAAGTACAATGTTTGGTATTTGTTAAAGAAAAAAAAAACTTTCCCACCGTAAAATAAATTACACGACACTGACAATAATTAAGCGTTTCTTACCTGTTTTAAAAATACAAAATGTTCACATATTAGGGACGCAGTGAGTATTAATCATAATAATATGATAATGTACACCCAATCATCTAAATAGACACAATAAATATTATTTTAACAGTTGCACCTTTCCATGTCTTATTTTAACGGTTGCACTTTTTATAAATAAAGGTTTGGGATGTCTTGCTCCAATCAATTTCACTGTTTTAATCCTTACAGAATTTATGCTTCGCACTATAATATTTTGCTCCAACAACATATATTTCCATCTGCTTTACATATCAGTTTTAAGTTTATTGGCTTTTAATTTGGCACTATAATATCTGCACTAAAATCAATTTCTCCAAATTTAATAAATAACAGTAAAATAAAATTTCTCCAAATTTAATAAATAATAGTAAAATAAAATTTCTCCAAATCTAATAAATAACAATAAAATAAAATTATATGAAACATTACGGTCAAAATTAATCAATAAATAATAATATCATATTCTACAAACGCTTTCACATGCACATCTAATTTATTATGAGAAAACATGTGAAGTGCTTATGCAATACGAATTACAGGTACTAAAATTCCTAATATAAAAGTTTAAGGTTCCAACTGCAAATATATCTAGGTAATCGTTACAGAAAATTACGATCCAACCAAATAAATGCATACGGATGCGAATACATCTAAATAATTATTTCGCATCTATAGATCACAGGTCTAAGTAAACAGTCTAACCGAAGCCGAAACGATAAAAGATAAAATTAGCAAAATGATTATATAAGTCTGGACTGAGTACGAAATAATAAAACAGTGTTTAGGTCCAAGATAACACAACAAAGCATCAAAAACCGATGCTTATAAAAAACATGAGTAAAATAAAATGTTTTTTTTGACACTCGGGTGTAACAGGAGGACATTTTAATCACGTCCACGGAGAAAGAGACTGTAACAAATTTAAAATATACAATTGTCAGAAGCAAGAAATAACTATAAATTCCAATATTGGTTAGGCCGGAGACAAAATAATTGTAAAGAAAGATGAAAAATCACTCACTCCGATTTAAACAACTTTACATCCTCGCCACCATGTTTGAACGTAAATTGGGAACATGGATTGTATGAGCGAAGGACGTACGAATGGATCTCATCACCTATAAACACAAACGAAAAATATTCTGCGTAACTATTTTCTTGACAACTACATGGATCGCATTCACGATATTAGACAGATCATCAGAGATAATACCTCTGGCCTTGCATATCTGCCAAAACCTCAGGACGCAAATGACCGGTTCATCTTCAGCTCGCTTGTATGCGATTTCGATGTCTTTGGCGAGATCTCCACGGGCAATACACGGTAAAATTCCTTCCTTACTGCCACACAAAGCAACATATATAGTAAAGCTCTAACAAAACAAAATAGAAACAAAAACAAAACACTGATCTCACGTGTGGTCGAGCAACTCGAAACGCAGATAGTATGGTGAATCATCATAGGCCTGGGGGTCGATCTCTTGCAGCTGTCCAACAGAACGGACTACTCCGACAACATCTAGACGCTCGGAGGAAAAATCACGAATTATTAGGTTTATAATAGGATCCATAACAGTACAAAAAAACAAAACAACCCAAACCCAAAACTCTTAGAAATAATATATATATATTTTTTAAAAAACATACCAACTAAGTACCGAGGATCGGCGACACCAGTCAAGATGTCGTAAACCCTACAACAGTCAAGAGTCAGGTCCTCAGCGCCTGACTTCGGTACCATGGAAGAATTCGATCCTCACATCATAGTCGCTAATCCGTACCGCACCCAACAATCGCTTGATATCAAAATAGCGAATAGAATACCAATCACCCTCCTTGAGGCCAGGTTCGAATTTTCCTATATGATCGGGCATAACCGTAGCAGAAATTCGAAAACCCTAGAGAAAAATTTGGATTCAAAGTAAATTGAATAATTAACAACTTCGTAGCAATTTAGAATACGATGGCCTACAAAATAAATCACCCTAACCTAAAAGTAGTAATTGACGAACCTTAGAGTCGGCAAAAACCATCTCAAGCGTATCTCCGAAATCGTTATGTGATATCCAGAGTCGAAGCAGCTGCACACATATCATGCATCCTCTCTTTCCAACTTCCAAATCGGCCAGAGCATGATAGATTCCCATATCGTGAATTTTCGATTGTAAGATTCACGAAGTTATAAACTTTCCACTTTCTCTGTGCAAACGTCCAAGAACTTTCTCTAGATGATGTCTTTAATAGGGAATGGAGCGGTGTCTATTAACCAAATGCTACTTAAACACATACCTTTTCCGGGAAATATTAAACCGCCACAATTAATAAGACAATATTAATATACGTATTTAACCATTTATACTATTTTAAATATTTATACCGAATCTGCTCAGATTTTCCTATATATTCTATCTCCGTCATCATTACAGCTACATCTATACGCAAAGTATATAATTATATGAACTAAACAGATAAGTAAAATAATCATTAAAATTATTTGTGAAATTATATAACTTTAAAATTAAGGATCTATTGGAGTACCAAAAATCTTATAATTTAAGGATCTAATGATCTCTTAGAGATGTTCGTATTAATAGTTTCCATTGATAATAATCAGTATGAATAGCAAAGTGATTAACCAGATATTTCGTATATAACAATACTGCAATAGAAATGTTGATTTTTTTGCTGATCTCCAAAATTTCTTGGAAAAAACAACAGTGACTCTAAATACTTGTGTCACGCCGGATAATACATCCGGATAGACTAACCACGCCTATGCATCGAGAACATAAACAGGATTTGAATATACGTGCAGAAAGACTAATCAATTTTCACAAGTGCACAATGATTGGTAACCAAATACAATTGTGAGTAATTTAAAATGTTCTTTTTAATAGCAAATCGTGCATAACAGTGAATGAGAGCTTTCAGGATAGATTTATCGGATAATAAAATTATATTTGAGATTATAAACCACCCCAGAAACAAACGTAAATATTATTACTAATCAATACCACATAAAGTTACAATTATAGTAGTACTAAATAGCAGATATTTATAAGAACTAAAACCTCGCTAATCAATGTATAGAATTCTCGAGAAACAATAACGCTAAACAATAGCAAAAATCAGGATAACTAAGACATCAGAAAGAACCGGGTCATAAAGATATGATTCTATGGGCCACGTCAAGGACTATTATGAACCCATCCGGTATCTACATTGAACTAAGTAGTTAACCACTAATCGGACCATTATAACGGTCCATGTTGTGTAGACCAAGACCCAATAATAGGTCATATTTTGCTTTAATTGGGCAATTGTGTTATTAATAAATAAATTATTCAATAGTATTTAGACCCAAGGTAAATCGTAAAAACATCAGTTTTCAGATGCAAAATAAGATTTACTATTCCATTTAAATCACAAAACCGTATCGTGAACACATTAAAATATAAATTAGCAAATCACGACAATCGTCGTAAAACTCAAAACCAAATCGAAACAATACCAGAAATTATAAGTTTAAACCAAAGCAAGATAAGTATAATCATAAATAAATACTAAACTTCAAACGAATAGTCAGCCACTCTCATCGAATGTAGCCTTAGTAGCCGATCCTTGATCTGCGACTTCACCGTCCTCGTGCTCCTCTCGTCGCCTTTTGGACGGGGGTGTAGAAACCGACGCCAAACCAGAATCATCACCCGAACCTGTGTCTTCCCCCACAATAATAGGTGCCTACAAAAACACACAACTATTACAACAACAAAATTACAAATTGCCATGGTAATATTTAGAACATACAAAGAAACTACCTGCGAGTTGACCTCATCACGATACTTCTCGATCATATATTCATCCTTTGAAATAAGGTCAACAACAAAGGATGACATGACCTTGTTCACATTGGCCTCAGAAACGGAGATTTTGAAAAGCATCTCCTTACCTATCAGACTCGCTAAAGATGGTCGCAGAGCCACCGTACCATCCTATATTTGTTTCACAAAAGGAACAATAATCAGCAAAAGGACCATAGCATTGGTCGTCCAACTTCAAAGGACAAAAGGAACCTTACTTCAACAGGCTCGTCATACAACTCCTCCGCGGTTTTTCCAATAAACCTCTTTCCCAATGGATCAAAAATCAAGAAACTCGCGTAACCACCACACGCGTCCGAAACATTCAGCACAATAAAATAGCTACAGATACATCAGTACACTTTAATATAACATAAAATGGTAAAAAAAAAAATAAAAAATGGGAAATACACAAGATCATCGAATCAGTAATTACAAAAATACATATGTTACCAAGTGAATACCTCGCAACAACGTTAGCAACATCCTTTTTGCATTGTAGACATTTCCAAACGGGTCGATCGAGCTCATCAAACTTATCTGGATAAGGGTAAACTTTCTTGTTGCATTTCTTGCACGCTATGTAGTACCAATTCTTGTTATTACCAAGAGACGCCACCGTCGCTAATGTCACAAACTTCCCCGCCTTCACACACAATATATAAGGGTAGATTCGACCAGAACAACAAAACCAAAAAAACATTAAAACGTATAATCATACCTTGCCACAATCATGGAGACCACTAATCGGTAAACGCATATACTTAAAACCCAAGAACTCGTCATACACAAGATCTTCCGAAACGGTAGACGCGGCATCGTTGGTAGGCACCAATTGTATCTTATCCGTCGGTAGTCTATTGAATTAATAATACCAGTCAGACGAAGTACAAAGTAATAAAAAAAATCAAAGACAAATAGATAAAACAAAAGATTAAAGTCAACATACTTGGACAAAAACTCCTTCGTATAAAAATCTTTTGTGTTAAAAGAGATCTTTGTGGTATCCAATGAATTTGTAATGTTCACCTCCCCTGGAAGATTTCAAAATTAAGATAGCCATAAGTCACGTCCGTTCCAGAACAATAGATATTTGAGGTACAAACTCCAAAAATACTCACCACGATATTCCCTGACACTTGCAAACATAATAACACAAACAACAACAGAAGTGGCATTCTGTTTTGTGTACTCTGAAACTTGTTTGGCGTAATCTCCCCAGAAAACACACTCCAATCGCCTACCCCTTAAGTACACGAAAAATAAACGACGATCAATAAATTGTAATGAGTTTTGTGTACGTTACCAACATGGAATATTTATTTAGACTCACTCAGTATCTCTAAGGCCAAATTTGAGCCTAGATCGGGCCTTCCCCTGGGCCTTGGTTTCCTCGACATGGCCCACGTATACAATCCGGCCTATAGTGTCTGATCACACACAAAACACAACTTATATTGGTTAAATATATCTAAAAAATATTTATTAGAACTTAAAACAATCTGTGTCTCATGTTCACTTACCAACTAAATAACTACGATCAAAATCACCCGATAAGATCTCTGGAAAGCCTACATAAAACCTATCCGGGAGAGTAGACGGAAAATCCAAACACTTTGTAACGCTCGTAGTGGAGTAAAAAATTATTTTATACTGGGACCGACATGTCTGATAATCCCCTTGGTTTTCGGTAATCTTGAAAGTGTTGATGAATACAGCTTGGCCTTCTTTCAGTTCTTTGGCAAAGACCTTAACATGCTCTTTCTCAACAGTTGCATGGATCATATCACCCTAAAACCAAAAGAATACGACCGGTATTAAAAAATTTTAGGCTCGTAGTTTCTACAACGGCAGTTTAATTATAGTATAATCATTACCTCTTGATCAGCCAAGACCATCTCGAGACTACTTCCTTCCTTGCCTTTGAAGCCATCCCAGAGCCTGAGTACACGAACTCTTATCTTGTATTTGTCAGAGGGTGGATGAAGCCCTTTGATAAGGACGGAAAGAGAAGGATTTCTGCTAAAAACCGACATCGCAGTTTTCTCTAAAGAATAATGGTATGCTGAATAATTGAATGTGACCTAAGACGCATATATATATATATAGACACAATATAAGACTGACAATACATACTTGTTCTACATTAGCGACTATTAAAATTCGTTAATAAACAGAAGATATACATATAAAATCCCAAAAATGTATATATCCCATAAAGATAGTGATAACAACGAAGACTTTCCAAATAATACAACAAAACTAACGGAGGAGATTCAAAAATATATAAATAAAATATGTAAATTATACATACCTAAAGGTGTTTTCAAAATACGCAAATTATTATAATATAATATAGATCTAGAAATTTTACATATTGATAACACAGACGGTGTATGTAGATATACACACGAAACCACAAGATATGTTGCTTTTCGGTGATAGAGATAAAAATAAATCCCACAAAAACAAAGATTAAGATTGTGTTTACGAAACATACATATCAAGAAAACGAAAAACACTAAAACAGATCAGAGATCAGTAACACAATTGGTGGATTATTTACAAACAATACGTTCAATGTCCGGTTTATAAATAACTAAAATACGAAACCCAAGTTCCATGTAGAGCTACCCATTTTAGCAATATGGTTAAAGTACAGGACATAATTTTGGCCATCGGATATCTTTGATCTGTAACATACTGATAATCGTCAATACGCAGGCTACATCTATACTATTATATACGAAATTTGCTAAAAAAGAGATAACAAAGCATGTTAGTTTCAGCCATCATGTATGCGTGTTTTGGCAAGTGCATGAAATACAATAAATCATCTATTGCTTAGAATAACAATCCAATAACGTAAAGATAAGGTCTTTGTAGTAATCGCAACTCTAATAACATATAGATAAAACGGTACATAAACCGTGAGAATTTAAACACCAAAACCATAGAACAAATGCAACAAATACATAAAGGACAAAACTAAAGCGCATAACTCTTAACACAAAATCATCTAATCTAGAGCCACCGGTGGAACAATCAATCCTAAAGCAGTACGTGCTTCATATGCTTGTGCGAACGTTGGATATAAAACACCATTCACTGTTTGGATGTCTCTGAATGAGGTGGCCCCTCTAACAACGTCTAACAAATTTCTTAGGCAATAGATCTCGCCATGTTGTTGTTTCACGTATGGAAGCCGCACTCTATCCTCTACGTGCCTACGACGGCGACGGGGGAGCCACTCTTTAATCGTAGGATGCCAACAGAACTCCATTGGTAATTCCGTGTAGAGAAGTCTCCTCGCTTCCGGATACCATCTGTTACAATCCATCCAAGCCAAAAACCGAGTTCTCCTAACGACCAGCTCACCATCTTTATCTAGATCATTATCCGTGAATATCACATGCTGGTTTTGCGGTAGATGGAACGGTAAAATTGTCATATCCACCAAGTCCCTGCCAACGTTCAACTAAATTAGAAAAACCACATGAACATAATACAATAAATAACCTAATATATCACCAAGAACATGTATGTAAATAAAACACATCTCATACAACAGCCGTCTTACCTTTTTGCCAATGTGCCTATCCTACCACGAATAAATATAAGAAATTATCGTTTATATATAGACACACCGATCCCGAACGTGATAGCTAGGGTTTTATTTTTTATACAACTCGAACATGATAGCTAGGGTTTTATTTTTCTATACAACTCGAACGTGATAGGTAGGGTTTTATTTTCTAGACAATAATACTTCTAGCCAAACCGACATGTTAAAACATTCGTGTAAAAAATACTAATTTATTTTTATTACGTTCAATAACATAAACACTACATCCAAAATAATCACGGTAACTCGAACCAAACTAATAACAGAAACGGAACGGGAAACTTTTTTTTTGGTCGAAAAATATAAACCAGTAATAATCACAAAATAATAAGAAGTTTTGCATAACGATATTTATTGCCGAAAAACTTTAACACTGAATTAAAAATTTAATAATGAGTCTAAAAATAAAAAAATAAAGGATATAAAACAACATAAGTATAAACCTAAAAGATCATCACAGTGAAACCAACTGATTTAGGTATTCGTGTTCCATTATCATCTCTCGTAAAGATTCGGCTTCTGTAAGAAGAGGATCCAATAAAACTTGCGTGCATTCGTAAGTAGCAGTAGCTCTCCAAACACCCTTGCTAAGAAAAATAGAAGCAAATCTGATTACACAGATAACAACGTCTTGTCTGCACTCTCCTAACTTCTTTAGAAAAACTTCAGAGTGGTCCATCTTCAACACAACGGGTAAACGTGAAAACCTGATCATTTATGTATAACACCATATAATTCACATATATCGCAACTTCAAATTAAGCCAAGGTACACCCGAAAGAGCTAAAATACACTATAATCTAATAACACATACCTATGATCAAGAAGATCGAAACAAACACCGCGACGCCTGTTAACAGAATTTGAGTTACGCTCTAGGAAGTTTCCAACATTCACGACTTGGCCAATCAAATCTAATTAAAAACAAATTAGAACATAATAGATATGCGTAAACTAAACAAAACCTCTTAATAACATCCACTCACCAACACACACGTCTGGATCCAATAGTCCAGCTTTAATATTGCTAAAATCAGCAAAAGAGAAATAATCACCAACGCCTAGTGGAGGAATAGCAAAAAAATTCGTTCTGGGAGTGCACTGCGCCCTAAAAGCGTGGGCAACCGGACGAAACCCACCAACCACAGCCAAAAGATCAAAACCAGTAAAGAGAACCCAGTCACCTTCTTTGATCCGCGTCTCAAAAATATCACCAATTTCTTTACACAAAGTTGCATGGATCTTATCACCCTTCATAATCAACAAAAACAATAATCAACTCAGCTCACGGCGCACTAAAAAAGAGAAAAGCAAAATATTCAGATATCTATACGCCTTACTTTACGATCAACCAATATCAGGTTTACCAATTCATCAATCTCGTTTAAGTGCCTAAATATACGAAGCACTTTAACTCGCATACTCCATTTATAAAAATCGGATCTAGCTCCGATACATCAAAAATAATGCTCCGATATTTCCTATGAACAGCTATCGAAAGCAAGTGAGCCATCAGCCGTCCGTGAACAACAACCAAAGAATAAGGAGAGTTACTACAAAACTGGCAAAAGCTTAGCATGTATTAAATTTGTTGACATAAGCCAATATATATAAGACTACGATTCTAAACCTACATCCCTATATTCGTATAGTTAAGGAAAATATCCCTTTCTAATTATTCCTTTTAATTTAGACACAAAAAATAAAACACAAACCAGTAAAATATCACAAAGAAACAACGTATAGATAGACACGTGTTTTCCAAACGATTTCCAAACGAAGATCAAACATAACGTGGCATCTAACCTAGGTTCTCAAGCAACTAACGCCCCTAAACAAATAGATTTGGGCTTCAGTCAGAGAATCGGATCTTGAAGAATAGATTTTAAAAAATTGGGCTTTAAAGTCACGTTTAGTGGCATATGTCTGAAGGAACGTGCATCCGTTTTTTTTCTTTATGAGATATCAGTATAAACCCCGTTCTAAACAATATATTAAACAACACATCTATCACAGGCACGGCAACAATAACATTTCAAAGACAAATGCGAGTTTTAAAAACGATAATAATGATTGATACGCACGTCGCTCCAGTTTTCTCTTCATATGTACTAAATCAAAATATTATACACTTTCGGACTGGTTAAAAAAACTCCAAATTTTATTAAAGTCGGATGCAAAGACACCAAATATTACAAAGCCCACCAAATAGTCATTATTGTTAAATAAATAACTCCATGCACACATCAGACATCAGCCCCGTCATTGCTCACACATAGACGACGTCTCTTTCTTGGTAACCTAGCAACGTCAAATCAGAAACAATCACCACCAACAACAATATAATCTCAGTAGCAAGTCACAACACACTAAACTCCAAACATAGACGTGAGATATTAGACGAACCTAGTCTTAAACTTCTCAATCTCGGGTATCAAAGGATTCAACATGACGCGAGTAGAGGCCGTCGCCGAAACAGCTACCCTACCTAAACACAAATAGATAAAAATCAATACACTAAAACAAAAAGATGTAGAACTAAACAAATAACAGACCATACAAAATTATCTCGAAAATAATCCACAAGACCCCATCTTATAACAAACACAACGATGTCACCACGTGCGGCATTCCAATCGTCGTAAAAACGCGAGGCCATATGTCCAGACAACGAACATTGAATAATGACATGACTAATATGAATTAAGCGATATATCATCAGAGACAAAACGTTCAAAATATCAAAACCAAACAGCGAAAACAGAATATCGAAATACCTTTCATCACGAATATCAAACACGATGGTCCATGCAGGATCATCACACGGAGGGAATAATCGCCTGTCACCCAAATCGCGACCTAGCGGACCAAAATCGCCCACTCGAACAACCTCACCAACTAAATCTGCAAAAATTACGGAACATGGATAAAATACAGGGATGCTTTATACAACAACGATATATAAGACATATTATATCATCCAACAATCAAAACAAAGGCCAATACCAACTAAATAATCATTGTCATGAACACGATCCACTATCCGCTGAAAAGGAACAAAATCAAAAAAACTTCGTAGACACCTAAAAGTACTCTCACGAACATACGTTAGCGGCGTAAACCGCATCTTGAAACCATGAGAAGTTGTCCGGAGAGAACCAACTTGTGGTATAACTCCAAAGTCATGTATAGTCACCCACACATCTTGTGTAACTATAGACACAAACTTATCATACAGCTCATAATCGACAGTCGCCTCGACCTTCACACCCTATGCATAAAAATTTAGTTTTGACGACGTTCCTCTTTAAACATACAACAACCAAATAAATAACACAGTACATAATCCGAGTGTAGAGGCTTACATGTCTATCGACCAAAATCAGGCCCATACTCCTCGAATCGCCCACAGAAGCGTGAGCATAGACTCGGAGAATTTTCACGTAAACACTACCACAAAAATTTGTAAGACAAAGCCTCGACAAAGGAATGTCTATGGTAGACTGGCGACGGGGAAGCAAAATCGATGCATCAGCAACAACATTGCCACACTCATGATCACCACCACCCTCATCACACCAATCATCATCAGAATCGTCATCACGCTCATCGTCATCGCTATCACCACCACCAAGCTCACCGTCATCGTGCTCAACGTCACAGTCCTCGTCAAGCGAAGTAGCTGACGAAGCATCGCTATCACCACCACCAAGCTCACCATCATCGTACTCAACGTCATCGTCATCGTTAAGCGAAGCAGCTGACGAAGCATCGCTGTCATCACCACTGCTAGCAGAACAATTAGACCGGTAAGGATCACCATCAGGCTCATACTCTGATACAGAAAGCGATGATCCAGATATAAACGAATCATCGTCGGATCCAACTTCGAAACTTTCATCAGAGACTATCGCAGCATCATCCGTGTCACTAAGACGATAGGCACCAATACAATCCAGGTGACAACCTATACAACACGAATTCATATATCAGTTAGATCAAAAAATCGAACCAAGAACAGTAATACCCTCCGAAATAATAAACATAGCATACCATCACAATAACGTTATCATGAATCTTAAATTAAAAACACATGTAACCAACTAAATAGTTTATACTAACCATAAATCTCGAGAAGATGCACACGTAACATCCAGTCAGACGTGCAGTCATCCCAATCAAAACAACGACGCACTCGCATTCTCGCACCTATTAAAACATTTATATTGATGAAAATGGGTCAAATCATAAAAATACAAACAAAAATTCAAACCCAAGCAGAAAAGCAAATTTTAAACGATAGAAACAATACAAATCTAGAATATTGTTTCGAAAGGTTCGAAACACAGAAATCAAAACAAATAACACACCAAGCCAACAAAACAAACTTTCAATGACCCAAGTCAACTATACTCGTACCCATCCGGAACGACAAAAAAAAAACGCACAAAACAACCCAACAAATAAACAATGGATACCTCCGACGTCTATACCCTTCTCGTCCGTCAACACAGACCGTAGACCTGAAAACACAACAACAACATCAACCGAAAACCCTTTCAACGTTACTAAATCACGTAAAATATAGCACTCTAAAACAAACCTCGTCTCTCTTTAATATCGACGAAGAGGTAAGGGACATTGTAACACCCATCCATTCGAATGCTACGATTAGAAACAGCTTCGAAGAACTCAGATTTAAGCTCCGAACCACGTTCGAAATAGACCGTTAAATCGTTTCGAGTTAAACCTAAACAAACAAAAACATTAAAAATTATATAATCGTTGTATATAAGGGTACACCCGAAAAAAAAACGGAGAACAGCGAGCTTACACAACGACGCATCAACCAACTCGTAAGCCACCGCAGCTTTACACGGAATCACAAAACTATATTCAGAAGAATAAGTATTAAGATGCGTATATAAGCGAGCAAACATGCCGCAGCTACAAACCGACCCTAAAACAATAACGTAGCTTGTAACCAACGCTGAAACAATAACGCAATCGCGACGATCGATATTATAAACTATGCAGACGAAACCCTAAACCGACGAATAAAAAAACCCACGCGGTGCTAATATTATGAGAAGATGGTCAGAGTATTTATACCGAACAAACTCTAGGGTTTCAGTTCGTTATTTACGATACCTAATTATATAAATATATAGATATACATCGATAATCACGGGACGGTACACTTACAATAACATAATAAATTATAAATAGTAATTATCCTTTAATATATCGTAGTTATCTAACTAAGCAATAGGAAATATCAACCAAACAATAGGGAATATTACATTTTTCGGACTAATCGCGAATATCGCACTAATAAATTAAGGAAAGCATTAGCTAAATACACAACGATTATATAAAGCAGGGAAATTACGGAACTACACACTCTATTATTGCAGTTGACTAAGGATAAAAGCGTAATTCAATCTTTATCAATCAGCTAAATAGAGTAACCAATAATCAAACACGTAACGATTACATATGTTAGCTAAATTACGAAATTATACACCTAAGTCTTTGTATTCATTAATGGCAAAAGCGTAATTCAGTTTTCAACTTTGAAGGAGAGCTCAAATCACTGCTCAAATAATAGTATAGATTACTAAACCCAAAGTCGCAAGCTCTAAATTTTAAACCATATTCTCCTTTACACCTAAATATTTTTTTTGGAACATTTTAATTGCATTAATTTAGAGGAGGCAAAAGTGCCCATTACATTGAGCCAATCCTTAGAATATTACAGTCCAAATTTAAAGAACCTGAAATGAACCCATTGAAATTTTAAGCCACAAACTAAAGTAACAAAACCAATCACCAAAAGAGTTAATTGGATCTGAACTAGCAAACCAGAAGTAAATGTTCAAAAAAAAAAATAACTAGCAAACCAGAAACCAGAGCGCCTCTTTGTCGATCAACATCCGTTTTTTCTCGGTTTGTGATTGAGGAATGACACTATTTCTTTCGTCTTGATTCTTCAAGAACATCATGAAGATTCACACGACCCGATCATGAGACTTCCTGGGATTGGAACACTACTCCTTCGTTCGTTCCTCTCCCATTTGGAGAAAGGCCAGATTCATCATTGCAAATCTCGATACATTTTTAATTTCCCTTAATATTGGTCAACCTTTGCAACTTTGGGAGCCCTAAGATCGGCCTTGGGGAAGGTACGCACGAACAATACGACTTGCATTACAAGAAATATAATATATATATATATATATATATATTTCTAGATGTCAGCAAGAATCAATCGGCCATATATATGCACGCATGTGCGCATATGCATATTCTCTTCTCTCAACAAGAATCATTAAATCTATTATCTTTGATAAATACTTGTTCCATTAATAGTTAGAGATTTTGTGTACTTGGAATAGAAAAGTTGGTGAGTAATTTTCTCGTACACGTAACGTGTTTTGGTCTCTCATGCAAATGTCTTTAACAGAAAGTTAATGCATTTAGTTACAGGTAACTTCATAGCAGCGCAGCTATCCGCTCTGCTATCATGACTACTAGTAATATGAATATATTTCGATTCTGGAGATCACACATTGCTGACAAAAATGAAGTCTAGAACTATATCGCTTAAACGACATTAATATTTACTAATTGTAGCATATAACCAAGTCTTGTTTCTTCCATGTGCATTTATGTTCTTGGGTTGGATATAGAATTCGTTTGCTTATAATCTTATAATTCATCTGTGTATTGTGAAATTTTTCTTACTCGGTGTATGGTTATGTATTTTTTTTTCACTTTCAGTAACAAGGTAACATTCCCGGACTAATCCAAAATTTAACTAACATGAAGGCAACGCTTTTTAGTTTTTTTTTCTTGAGAAAACCCTATCGAAAGATTCGAAACTACTCTAATAGTATGAATGAAAGAAGCTGATCGGCGCGAGGTATTTCCACAAGGGCTACGCAGCCGCCGTGGACCTCTCAACTCCTCCTTGGACTCTCCACGTGATCTCGACGGCCATTGCTCCCACTCTCTCCTCCGCCGGAGGAGCTTTCGTCCCCGGAGCCAGCGTCTTTGGCCAAGGCAACAGCACGGCCAAAGTGATGCAGCGCATCCTTATCCAATTAGAAAGAACACGTCGATTAGGTATTGGTGTTTAGACGTGTTCTCCAAATCGTGTTTTTCCTTTTCTTGTGTTTTCTAGTTTCGTATGCTTTTCCTTTTCTTTTTAGGATTCCTAATAGCCTTAGGTCGGTGTTAGTGGCTATATAAGGGATTCATAGCTATTGTTTTTCATTCAGTTTTGATTTTGATAAACCTAATAAAAAACCAAAAAGAGGAAACTCAAGTTTCCCATAAGAGTTTGTGTTTGCATACTGAGAGGAGTACTCTCGCCTCCATATCTTAGTCGATCTTTGTTCGCCTAAGCTAAGATCCATGTTTGTTTGATTTCTCTAAGATTTCATTACTTACTTGTTAATTACGCTTCCGCCTCTCCATCAGTTTGGTATCAGATTGCAGCAATTTTCTAGGCCAATGACTTCATTCACCATGCCCCCAAAGAAAGATACCCAAGTTGAACGGGACGCTCCGGTTCAGGCTCAGGATTGGACCGAGTTTCAACAATCATATTTGGCGATGCAAGAAGCCTTTCAAGCATCGATGCAACAGACTCTTCTAACTTTAGGAGACAGATTGGTGCAGAATCAAAACACTCTCGTTGCTGCTATCAACAACCGTAACCAAGTTGCCGCTCAAATTGACAAAGCCGAAGATATCGACGGGCGTAATCAGGCCATTATCGGAAATCAACAACTTGGCCAACAAAACAATCGTAATAATGACCAACGATGAGAAACTGGCCTGCGAGTGGACATTCCTGAATTCCAAGGAAGTGTACGTGGTGATGATTTAATCGATTGGATTATCACCGTGGAAGAAGTCCTCGACTTTAAACAGGTTCCACCGGACAGACAAGTCTCGCTTGTTGCTACACGATTTCGAGGACGCACAGCGTCTTGGTGGATACAGCTTAAAGCAACACATGCTCGTACTGGAAAACAGCGAATCGCGACATGGGAAAAGCTTTTAAAGCATCTCCGAGAACAGTTTCTACCATTATATCATGATCGTACTATGTTCTCAAGATTGTAGAACCTCAAAAAAGGGACTCGATCAGTAGACGATTACGCCGAAGAGTTCTACTTGTTAACAAGGAACGAACTACACGATACACAAATTCATTTGGTATCTCGTTTTATCAGCGGCTTGCGTCCGCAAATACAGAATTCATTGATTCAGTTTGATCCCATAACACTGGCTGAAGCTCATAGGCGTGCTGTTGCCTTTGAAAACCAGTCCAAAGTAGGGCCATCGTGGAATTCTTCAAGTACTTGGAGACACCGTAATACAGATCCCCCGAGAATGCGACTACTCGCGACACTCTGGAAGCTTCTCTCAAAATGAAACAAGGATATCGCTGTAACAATACAAGCGAGGACACCAACTTGCGTCGTTCCAGTCGTCCTAATGCTCTTCGTTGTTTTAATTGTGGCGAGCTTGGCCACCGCCAAACTGCGTGTCCAAAACAACAAAAGCGTGGTTTGCTTCTGGAGGAACATGAGACAGTAGATGACTCAAGTGGAGAAGATGATTCCGACCAATTAGCAGAAGCTTCGACTCATGGAGACACTACGGGAGAAGCATTGATGATGCGTCGTATCTGTTTGGTACCGTTGGGATATGAAGAACCGTGGTTGCCTACCAACATTTTTTACTCAACTTGTACAATCAAAGGTAAACTTTGAAACTTTGTTATTGATTCGGGAAGTTGCATGAATGTTATTGCGGAAACCGCAGTAAAAAAATTGGGTCTTAAGAAAGAACCCCATCCAGCACCATACATATTGGTATGGATCACCGAAGGCACTGAAGTCAAGATAGTTCATCGAGAACTAGTACAATTCTCCATTGGGACGTTTTACAAAGACACGATCTATTGTGATGTAGCCCTGATGGATGTTAGTCACTTGATTTTGGGTCGTCCTTGGCAATTTGATCGAGACGTTTGTCACAGTTGGAAAAAGAATACATACAGTTTTGTATTTGATAATAGAAAGATTGTTCTACTTCCAGCTCCTGAACCGACGTCGCTACCGTTGCCACAACAATCCGGCTCCGTCGTGAGTCCTCTGTCTAAAGAACGTCAACAACAACCAGCTCTCCTCTGTTCACGTGCACAATCTGAGACAGAGTTCAAGGATGAAGATTTTATGTTGGCATTACTACCCATCACGACCAGTAAGCCTGCCAGCTACGAAGTGCCACCTGTATTTGATTCTCTTATTCAAGAATTTGAGGATGTTTTTCCGGCTGAATTAACATTTGGTTTACCTCCGTTATGCGATATTCAACACCAAATCAATTTGGTTCCTGTAGCGTCGCTGCCTAACCGACCTCATTACCGAATGAGTCCGCAAGAACATGAAGAGCTTCACCGCCAAGTGGAAAACCTACTCATGAAGGGTCATATTCGCGAGAGTCTCAGTCCTTGTGCTGTCCCGGCCTTGCTTATTCCTAAAAAAATGGTTCATGGCGAATGTGTGTGGATAGTCGCGCCATTAACAAAATAACAGTACGTTATCGCTTTCCCATACCTCGACTTGATGATTTATTGGATCAGATAGGAACAGCGACGGTGTCTTCAAAACTTGATCTCAAAAGTGGCTATCACCAAATTCGCATTAAACCCGGAGACGAGTGGAAGACTGCGTTCAAGACGAGAGAAGGATTGTTTGAGTGGTTAGTGATGCCGTTTGGGTTGTCTAATGCTCCAAGTACATTTATGCGCATCATGAACCAAACTCTCCGACCTTTCATTGGAAAATTTGTGGTGGTTTATTTTGATGACATTCTTGTCTTTAGTTCTTCGTTGGAGCAACATCTGGATCATCTTCGTTGTGTTCTTGATGTGGTGCAGCGAGACAAAGTATTTGTGGCCAAGCAGAAATGTGAATTCGGTCGAGACCATGTTCTGTTTCTCGGCTATATAGTTTCCAAAGACGGTCTCGCTGTTGATAAAAGTAAGATCGAAGCGGTACAGTCTTGGCCAACGCCGCGTTCATTAACTGAGGTTCGTAGTTTTCACGGGCTCGCCTCTTTCTATCACCGCTTTGTTCCCCACTTTAGTAGTATCATGGCACCGATTACTGATTGTATGAAAGACGACAAGTTCATTTGGACTCCTGCTGCCACGACTGCGTTTGAAAAAATAAAGCATAAACTTACGTTTGCCCCCATCCTTGTGGTACTGGATTTTATGCAAGCCTTCGAACTCCATTGTGACGCTTCTAAACTTGGTATTGGGGCGGTTCTAAGTCAACAAGGAAAGCCAATTGTGTACTATAGCGAAAAGCTCGCCGGTGCTCGAAGTCGCTACAGTACCTATGACGTCGAGTTTTATGCGGTGGTCCAGGCTATTAAGCATTAGCGTCATTACTTGTTTCATAAGGAGTTTGTTTTGTTCACAGACAATGATGCCTTGAAGCATTTGGATAGTCAAGCTAAAGTGTCCTCTTGCCATTCCACTTGGGTCGCATTTTTAGAACAATTTACGTTTACAATCTGCCACCAAGCAGGTAAATTTAACCGAGTGGCTGATTCATTAAGCTGACACACTCTCTTGTCACAACAATGCATGCTTCAGTGCCGGGCTTTGCTACATTTTCTGACTTGTATTGCTCTGATGTATACTTCGCCCGCGTTCTAGGAGATGTTACTAATGGTGTTTCCTCTGAGTTTGTTCTTCATGAGGGTTTTCTCTTTAAGGGGACACGACTTTTCATACCAGATTGCAGTTTACGTCTCCGTATTATCAAGGAATTGCATGACGAGTGTCACGTGGGGCGAGATCGAACGTTACAGCTGGTCTCACATTCGTATTTTTGGCCTTCTCTACGGCGTGATGTGGAACGTTGTCGCATTTGTCAAGTTTCCAAAGGAACATCGTCAAATGCTGGTCTTTATCTACCCCTACCGATTCCGACACAGCCTTGGACGGATATAAGTATGGATTTTATCCTTAGACTTCCGCGCACGCAAAAGGGCAATGATTCAATTTTTATGGTGGTAGATCGATTTTCAAAGATGGCACATTTTATTCCTTGCAAACGAACAACTGATGCAATACGTGTGGCTTCTTTATTCTTTCAAGATGTTTATCGTCTCCATGGCCTTCCAACGTCGATCGTTTTGGACAGGGATACTCGTTTTCTCAGTCATTTTTGGCGATCCGTTTGGAAGCTATTACGAACAAGTCTAGAAATGAGCACAACTTACCATCCTCAGAATGATGGACAAACGGAAGTCACAAATAGAGCGCTAGGTAACATGTTTCGTAGCTTGGTTGACGATAATCTAAAGTCTTGGGATACTAAGTTGTGCATCGCCGAATTCGCTCACAATCACGCTGCGAACCGTAGCCTTGGGTTTTGTCCATTTCACGTGGTATATGGTTTAATTCCACGTTGTCCTTTGGATTTGGCTCCTCTTCCAGATCAAGCACGTATTCATGGCCACGCTTCAGATTTTGTGGAGAACGTTCAAGCGATTCATCATACGGCTCAACGTAATTTAGAGACATCTTCCGCTTCTTACAAAGAGCATGCTGATAAACGTCATCGTGAAGTGGAGTTCAGTCCGGGAGATTTAGTTTGGGTGTCACTCACTAAGGATAGGCTTCCTGCACACGAGTACAATAAACTACGTTCGCGGAAGATAGGTCTACTTGAGGTTCTTGAACGTATAAATAGTAATGCTTATCGCATACGCTTGCCTCCAGAGGTTCGTACAACATACGTTTTTAACGTCAAACACTTTTCCTGTTCCGCGGCGACAATGACGTTCCATATTCCTCCTACCCGGGGGACATGATGCAGCGCATCCTTATCCAATTAGGAAGAACACGTCGATTAGGTATTGGTGTTTAGACAAGTTCTCCAAATCGTGTTTTTCCTTTTCTTGTGTGTTTCTAGTTTCATATGCTTTTCATTTTCTTCTTAGGATTCCTAATAGCCTTAGATAGGTGTTAGTGGCAATATAAGGGATTCATAACTATTGTTTTTCATTCAATCTTGATTTTGATAAACCTAATAAAAAACCAAAAAGAGGAAACTCAAGTTTCCCATAAGAGCTTGCGTTCACATAGCACTGAGAGTAGTACTCTCACCTCCATTATCATAGTCGATCTTTGTTCGCCTAAGGTAAAATCTAAGTTTGTTTGATTTCTCTAAGATTTCATTACTTACTTGCTAATTACTCTTCCGCCTCTCCATCACAAAGGTGGCTCCCCACGCGCCATAGTCACCGCCTAAAAAGTCTGTAGGCCACCGGTCAAAGGCAACGCGTGCTACGACACCGACGTGCTCGCCGCACAATCCACGACGGTGTTGACGTCATCTCCGTCTCCCTTGGCGGCGAGCCTACCTTGTATTTCAACGACAGCATAGCAATTCGGTCGTTTCACGCCGTGAAGAAGCGGATCGTTGTAGTTTGCTCCGCCGGGAACTCTGGACCGGCAGATGGTACGGTTACGAACGTGGCGCCGTGGCAGATCACCGTGGAGCAATTCTTGTAATTGAGCTTGAATCTTTGGCATTCATAGAATTAGTGAATTCAAAATCTCGAATCAATTTCTTGGTATTGAGCTTGAATCTTTGACATTCATATCGTTCTTAATTGAGATAGGGACAAAGCTTGTCATCATCTTCTTTGGCACATGCTAAGTTCTACCCAATAATGGCAGCTTCTGGAGCAAAAGTTAAGAAAGTTTCAGCTTCTGATTCGTGAGTTTTTGTTTCATAGACGTTACTCATTCAAAAAGATTTATGAATTATGACCATTATTGACTCTGTATCATCTCTTTGTGCAGACAATTGTGCAAACTTGGATCGCTTGACCCTGTATCATTTCTTATGTTTGAGTTTTAAGGCTTAGAAGTATGGCGTATTTGTGATTTATGTTAAGAGAGAAATCATCATCATCATTCTTCAGCAGTGTAATGTTGTGCTGATCATCAAAATAATAGTTATTACTTATTAAACTAGCCTTCCCATTATAAGTCAGTTTCTTAGGATTATACCTACCCATTATCAAAAAAACACAAAACAATGAGATATTACCAAAAGGCCGTAAAGCCCTTGCTGGTTTAATCCTGCGAGATCGTTCCTAATTTTACTTACCTCTTGCTGTATCAGTGGATCAGCCCTTATTGCTGTATGTACCTTCTTGTACATCTCATCTATGTTGTCTGGCTCAAGACCCTTCTTAAGGTAGTCACTAAAATGAGTGATACTTCTTTGCCTCATCCTCCATCAATAGCTGCAAGAGTTTCTGGTCAGAAAATAGTTCCTCTTCAATAGATTTTATCATGTGAAAAACATGTCTATGTATAATGATATACCCTCATGTAATCGATAACATGGCCACCGTATATGTATATCCTGTGAACTTCGGCGTCAAGTTGCTTGCCTTCTTTGTTAAACCCAGCAAACCGCTTGTCGCTGTGTGGAATGTCAAGCCCACCATCTAAAGCACCCTAACAAAAACAAATAGCAGAGTTAGTTAATTGATGATTATTTGTCAAAGAGATCTCTATATTAACGCTTCGAAGCTCAAGGTGTTACAAAAGATTGCTCGGCAAGAGGATCTTGCCGAGCTGAATTATAAGAACACAAAGGAAATTTAGGTTTAGAAAGCTTGTAATTGCCAAATCTTGCTCTTCAACTCTCTAGCTAATTGTGGATGGATTTGAAGTTATGAGGAGCTTTCTATTTATAAGGAAGGGAATCGGTTCTCCTGATTCCCCTTTCATTTTTCTTTAGAAAATCTTCATGTTTATTTTCGTATTTTTCCTTATTTCTTGAAGATTGTCTTTTCGTAAGTGTTTTTTTCTATTAGTCGGTTTAATCTCTGCGGGCCTCGTTTTGATGGGCTATCATTAATGGGGGAGTGCCTTTTATGGAATGTGCTCATTCCTCCTCTAACAATAAGTCCTTGTTCGCCGAGTTAATCGCAAATTAACTCAACAAAATTCATGTTAAAGAGGTCGGCTCGTCGCTCATTTAAGATAGTTCTTCGAAGAAATATTTCTTATGACTTTGGCGTTTTCAGCTTGTATTGCACTTCGGATGACGTTTGAATAAACTATTGTATTTTATTAAACTCTCTTAACGGGCCTTTGATTTAGCTTTTTTGCTTTGAGGCTAGATTCAATTAGGCTTTCCAAAACGGGAAACTCAAAAGTCATTTTTCGTGAATCGAGGAATTTTCCACGTGTCTTTATGGAAACCGTTTGGATTTCCTGAATATTCATTTTCCGGCTAAGTATCTCCATTTCTACTACTGACCAAGGTATTTTGCTCTCTTCCCGACTTTTGACTCTGTAATTTTATGCTATGTCTTCAGAGTTTGATTTAATTTCACTGCTTCGGTCGCCCAAATTTGGGTTCGAGACCCGTGTTTTCTTCTTCTCCGTTTTCGGTTCTCTTCGACTGCTTTCCATGGATCCAGTAGATAGGAAAGGAAAGAAAGTCGTTATTGATGATGACGATATCCCTATTTCGAAGCTGATTCGAGGTCCGAAGCTCCTTGAGGCGCCAATCCGAGCTGAACGAGTGAAAAAGAAAACTGCTTCTCCTCGAAAGGGTTCATCGAAGCCAAATACTGAGACTGAAATGGCTCTTGTGGAGGATCCGGAGATTGTCGAATTAAAGGAATGTTCGGTGAAAGTCACCATGCCAAAGCATCCGACGGGGTTAAAGGTTGGGTCGTCTTGGGTGACAGCCGTGATGATTAATGAACTTAGGAGACTATGTCGCTTTCCTACCGATGTAGAGATTATGATCCCATTACCGTCCAAAAGGCCTTAGAAGCCTCCGGTTGTATATTTTTGTATCTACGAGTGTTTTTTTACCGAATTCGTACTTCGCTTCCATATCCACTGGCTTCTCCTTAACTATTGCGAGCGGCGGAGAATGCCCATGTGTCAAATTACTCATGCTATAATCCACCACATGGCCGGAACCACCAATCGAAGCCTTATTTACTTAACGAAGAAATAGTAATTTTTCCAGCTGTGAATCTTGCTTATAGAGTCACCACCGACAATGCCGAACTTCATCTTGGTATAGAAATGCTTGAGGTTTTTGTTCTTATCCATCCCTCCACTTTTAAGAATTGAGACCCTCTCGAAGAAATCCAGGTCAAAGGGAACATCTGCCGAGCCCGCCAAAACCGAGGTACAAGCCATGTGGCGGATTACGCCATGAGTAAGTTGTCACATGGGGATTCTCCGCCACTCGCAATAGTTAAGGAGAAGCCAGGGGATAGGGAAGCGAAGTCTTGAATTCGGTAAAAAAGCACTCGTAGATACAAAAATATCCAACCGATCCTAATCTCTACATCTGTAGGAAAGCGACATAGTCTTTTAAGATCATTAATCATCTTGGCTGTCACGCAAGACGACCTGGCCTTTTTATGGACGACATTCCATAAAAAGCTCTCCCCCATTAATGATAGACCATCAAGACGAGGCCCGCCGAGATTAAACCGAATAATGGAAAATGAAAACACTTAGGAAAAGGCAATCTCCAAGAAATAAGAAAAAGATGAAGATAAACATGAAAATTTCCTAGAGAAAAAATAAAAAGAGAATCAGAGGAACCAACTTCCCTTCTTTATAAATAGAGAGCTCATCATAACTTCAAATCCATCCACAATTCGCTAGAGAGCTGAAGAGCAAGATTTGGCAATAACAAGCTTTTTAAACCTAAATTCCTTTGTGTTCTTATAATCCAGCTCGGCAAGAGGATCTTGCCAAGCAATCTTTTGTAACACTTTGAGTTTCGAAGCGTTAATAAAGATTTGTTCTCTAAACCCACAACTGTCTATTACTTTATTTGTCTAAGTGGTATTCTGGTTTAACAGAGGGCATGGAACGGCCTCCTTGTGTCATTAGGTTCAACAGAATAGTCTTCTCCTGAAGCCTATATGCAGAGAAATTAATTGCATTATTGATCAGATCAACTTGATCCCAACAGAATTTGAATAAGAGATAATAGAGCAGTGGCCATAGACACCTCAACATTGCCCATGTACTCGGCATCCATCTCGAGCATCTTAAGGACACGGCGAGCCAAAAGGAGACCAGTGCAATATGCTGGAATAAGAAATAGTGAGATTTATAATCATACAATAAAGAAAAAAAAGAAAAAGCAAAATAGCATAAGCACTTGAAAAAGGGTGTTTGATTATGTACCTGCAGCATAATTTGTAAGCCCCACATGAAGGCCGTATCTAGGGAGCTCATGAGCATAAGCAGATGCAAGAACAATGTCATCAACAATTGTAGCAGAGACAATTTGTGTGATTATGTCCTTGTTTGTCTATCATTGGCAAAAAGGATCAATAAGATCATATTGAAAACAAAATAGCAAACGGTAACACCAACAAATGAGAAGAAAAAAAAAAAAATTAGATACATACAAATCTCACAACGTAACGATATTTAGGTGTGTATACTTGTTCTTATCCACGAATCCTTGCACGATAATCAGTCTTGCCCTCTAATTAAGAAATCACAAGTATGAAATTGTTATCAAAAAAGAAGTTGCAAAGGAAAAGCAGAAGTATTAAGAGAACCGACGAAGATGATAACATACCACGTCCCCTCCTGGACTTCACTTGATACCTCTTGAAGTAAGCATATTTCTTCTGGGCAAGCATATTTCTTCTGGGCTACCACATGCACCTTACAGACAAAATTGAACAAAATGAGAGCCAATTCAACACAAACAACACTACTCCGCACTGTTAAAATCTTATAAATGTTGGGCATGATATCGTTAACAAGAAGATTCTCTCATTGAATCACTGGAAACAGATTGAGCTACGAACAATGAATCTACAACACGAAAAAGAGCCACCTAAAACAGTTGGATTTTAATTCCAGATCAGCTAATACATGATAGAATATGTTAATCAATAAAAATCAATAAATCGAAGAGAGTCAGAGAAAGAGAGAATGAATCATAACCATGGCTGGAGGATCAGTGAGGTCGCCGAGCTACGTGACAAGTCTCGGCGAGAAGGAAGGGAAGGAGAATACGAGAAAACGAAATCTTAAAATACTTAAACCCTAGTGACCTCTGATGTTAAAATCAACGGACACGATACGTTTTAGAGTAAGATACGTGTGTCTTTTTATTTTTATGTAGATATTTTGAATTAGAGAGAATGCAATATTTCTCGTAACTGCTGTCTTCTAGTATTTGGCTAGTAGTTAAGATGATATGATCTATAGAGATTGACTGGAAAAAAAGAAGGCTGCATAGATTAACAACAAAGAAAACTACATTAGATATTTAAGACCTCTTGCACCGGAAACATTTAAGCTTAATCTTAAGACAAACTCTTCTAAACAGTAAATCACATTTCTTCCTCTCGAGTCTTTGCTCTAATTACTTTGTAGATGTACTTGGGAGGATCTCCTAAACAGTAGCAACAGTCACATTAACGCCCATCGGAGGATCAAACATGACTCTGTTGTATACAGAACTGAGGGGTTTAGATCGAACACGATTCTTGATGCACGTTTGCCTAATCTCTTCTAACTCTGCCATTTGTGTCTTTTCAAAATCAAACAAACTTTAGATGCATTAGTATTTACTCTGCCATTTGGACTCCAACTTCTTTTCAATTCATAAATACTTATCCATTTGAGCCTTAGACAGCTGAAACATGAGAAGACATTACAAATTTACCATAACTGTAAGTCCTATAAAAAGATCAAAGAATTTGTACACAATGTTTTTCAAGGATTTCATCTTAGTGTTAAACGTCTGAGACATAAGAAATTCGTGTGTACACATAAGAAATCAACCATTGGCGTGTCCTTGCAGAAGCTAAAGAGCATTATTGGGATCAATGTGCTTACCTATTTGGCTTATTCAGATGGGAAATAACATCATCTGAAGGAAAGACAATAACACATTGATCAGCTAAAATCATAAACTAATCAATGATCCGAAGATACTTTACAACCACTTACTCGCAGTGCAAAATCCAATAAATAATTTGCTCCACAACGACACCTCTCAAGATTCCCATAATGTTCTTGATCCTCTGAATCATAAAAATCATAAATTGTAGGGATTCTCTTATTCTTCAATATATATGGTAATGGAGTTTGAAAAACAAACAGGAAAACAAATTAACCATCAATATTATATCTACTTTACGATAAAGAATACTGTGGAGTCATGTTAACCATAAAAAATTGCGAGCATCGTGGGGCCATGACCAACACTTCTTCTTTACAGAAATCTCCTTGTAGGTCATCAAACTTTTTGGGGGTGGGTGTCTTGGGAGAGGCGGTTGCAGCTCGTGGAGTCATGTTTGGGCACCTAAAGTTTCTTTGGGTGGAAGATGGTGTGATGATTCAGTTATGGAAAGCGATGCTTTATAATCATATTTGAGTAGGAAGCTTGATGGGCAACGTAGTGGACATTAATTGGAAGCCATTGAAAGCAATTGCAGTGCTATTGCGAGGGATAGTAATCGTCTCGTTTCAATGGTGGCTGTAACGGTGGAAGAGAGAGGTTAGGAAGGGTTGATCAACGATATCTGGGCTTATGAAGGGTTGATTAACGATATCTGGGCTTGGCCCAAAAGCTAGATTAGATCTGTAGATTAGATTGAATCGTAAATGTAGACGGGAGAATTGGCTTTGCTGAGGGTAAGTGATGATGTGGTAACGATACAGAACTTGCTAAATTGCTGAGGTGGACATTCCCAAGCAAGGCTTTTGTTTCCGTAGCTACAGTAGGAATAGATTCATAATTTGTATTTTGCTTTATTGTTGGGAGAAGCACAGTTTCATCTAAGCTTAAAGACAAACACAAATTGAAAAGAACTGAGTGACCGTATATGAAAAGTTTAATAGCAATTCTCAGTATCGTGTTTTTAAAATTATAGAATGGGGAATTAGCACATCGATAGCAATAGCAAATATCAAGTAACATCAAGATAGTTTTTTGCAGAGAAATTCTTTGTTTGAAAAGGTATGTTAAATAACACTCCCACCAAACACTCCAAGGCAAAATTGTAATGTCTTCTCAACAGCAAAAGAACTATTAGTCTCGGGTCTCATTCAAGTCCGAGTGCTCAAGATCGACTTTCTATTGGTAGCTTTGGTCTTCCAAAAGTTGTTTAAATGGATCATCTCCGAAGCCTCTTCGAATGTGCTTCAAGGTATCTTCCAAGATACCATCTATCCATCTTATCCTTTTAATGTTTTTCCTTTTTAAGTTTGTAACAATCATAAATGTTCAAGATGTCTCTTTGGCAAAGAGTTTCTTGCTTGTTTGTGATGTAAGCCTAATTTAAGTTTAATCTAAGATGAGTTTGCACAAAAAAAAAAAATTACACTCCCACCAAACACTCCAAAGCAAAATTGAAAAAAAAGCATCAAAATGAAAATTTGTACATATCTATGCATGTGTTCATCGTAGGTGTGATCTCTTTTGTCGATGATGGCAATCTCGAGATTCGTGCTGGTTTGATGGTTATTAAAAAATTTGCGACGTAGACTACCGAATGTTGAGTTGTAATTTTAGAACCTGAGATTGGAAAACACCACAAAAAAAAAAAAGATTGTAAGTCATTCAAATTGATTGCTTGGAAATATCTAAAACAGAGAGAATGTCAAACATGCTCTTATCTTTTACCCATCCCGAAGAGCCAATTACGTCAAGATTCGATGAAGGATAAACGTTGCATGGGTAGCCTTCGTTGCGAGTTGAACATGTCCTTAAACACATGTTAAGAAGATATTGACATCTTTAAAAAATAAACATACCAACTTGGTGAACAATTAGGAGTCGGTAGTAGTAATAGTACATGTCTTACATTAATGAACCAAACGAAAGAAGATCGCCAAGTAACTCATTTTCTTATCCTCACAAACTTGACAGGCGAGACCTTGAGTTCGACTAAGGATATAGATCTAACAACAACAAATTGGTGCTATTCTTAAAATATATCGATGAATAAAAAAAAGCAAGAGCAAAACAAAATCTTACCAAACCGGACTGGACAATCAAGGCATGGAGATAAAATTCAACGTGACTGGTGGAGAGAATTGTTGAGGTTTCCATATTCTACAATTCGTTCTTTAAGTCCAAAGCTATCAACATTCTAGCAATTGATATCTGCACATTGTCTCATAGCAATTGATATATAGAATATTAAATTTCCGAGAGATATTCATCCTTCATATATGTGATCTCATCTTGAAACCTACCTTTACCCTTAATTCCAAAATACGAAGCTCACCATATATAGGAAGCTTTCGCGCCAAGTTTTTCTATTCTTCACACCCCTCTTTGATAATCTTAATATTGCAAAAATTGTTGCTTTGACTTGTAAACCACTCTGAGAAAAAGAGAGAAGATGATAAGTCAAATTAGCAGCTTCAATTTGAACTTGTTCCCTGGCTGCTACAAGAATGAAAGTGTGTGGATTAAAACTTAAAAAAGCATTTACTATATATTTGGCTAAAAACTTGTGCTCTCACCCAAAGTTTTTCTTCAATCAAAAGGTTCATCTGTGGAAGGGGCAATATTTCTGGCGTCTTTGTCTTTGTGAAGTTGCTGGCATTCCTTTTTTTACCACCTGCATATTTAAGTCTGCACATTCAAACTTTTGTTCCATCAAACCTCAATGCATTTAAAAAAAGAAAAACGAAAGATGTTTGTAATAATCATGACGAAAACTAAAACTAAAACTAAAACTTATGAATTAAGACAACTGAGAAGTAAAGCTGAAGGCATGAGTTTCGAGATCAGTGAAGCGTCGACCTACTCATTCGTCACCCCCTTTCTCTGTCGAAAAAATGATTGGAATTCCTATTTTTTTACCAAATTCTGAAAATATATAACGATTTCAAAAGATTCGGAAATTAAATAATTAGGGTCTGAAGTTAGAACCTGCTTTCCTTTCTTCCTCTTCCTCACTTATACCATGTAGTTGAGTCTCTCCAATTTTGATTTATACCCTGAGCGAAATCACTTCTCTTAGCATGAAATTGGAATTTCACTTGTCCTGATCCCTTCTTTTTAGCCTCTACGACACAAATGAAAACCTACTGGGTGTATACGAAAGCTAAAAGCATGGGAGAACACAAACATTAGGGTTCTACGTTCCGAGAGAGCATTGGGATGGTGATGACTTGGGAAACTTTGGTGCGAAGAGCAACAACATATGTATTGGTTTGTTGGAATTAATATTTGTGGATCTAGAATACGAAAAGACGTCGTTTAGATTTGGTTAGTGGTAGGTAGACATTGAATTTGGAAAAAGAAGCGAAGTAGTAACGGCTGATCTACAAATGGGATTCTTTCACCGTTTCAAGTTGAGCGTGGAACTTGCTGACATGGCCATTTGCAAAGAACGATTGAAATAGCACTTTCACATTTTTCCAATGCCACGTGTCTTCTTGAAACCAAACTTAAAAATGCTGATGTGGAGCTCCTCATAAGTCTCAAATAACTCCTTTTATTAGTATAGACTGCGATTTTTCTGCGCTACTCGCGGATTATTTTATTAGTTTTTATTTAAGTTAAATTGATTTACTATAGAGTTTTGATTTGAGTTTGTACATCTTAAAGACTATGATATGTCAGAAAATGTATTTTAACTTAAGTTTTTTTTAACGGAATAGTCACAAATAACTTTTAAGATAAAACTTGAAACGTGCATTGAAAATCATTGTTATTCATGATCACCTTTAAAAATATTATTGAAATTATTTTTTTTTAATTGAATTTGAAATAGTTGACGTAAAAAAAAATTGAATTCGGAATATGATTGAACTTATCTATATATTTTTTAATCAAAAATAATTTTACATTTTAAATAGAAAGAAATTAATTTTTTAAACATATGCTAAACACTTGATTGTTCTATTTAATGTTGTTTTTTATATTCCTATGTGTTCGTGCATTATGAATATTTGAAATGAATTTTTCAAAGCTGAAGCTGATAAAATATTATATTCTCTTGACTATTTTAGAAAAAAATATGTTGAGTGATTTGGGTATTTTTTTTATCGACAGAGAAATGCTAAGGAATATTAATTTCGAAAGTTTGGTCAACGATTTAGTAGAAAATAAAGAAATTAAAATTACGTTTTAAAACTACTATTTAGCGTGTTAGTTCCATTTTATTGTTTTTACTATGTTATATATTTATTATTGTAAAACATTTTTTACGATGTCGCTACAGTACCTATGACAAGGAGTTTGTTTTGTTCACATTTTTTATGCGGTGGTCCAGGCTATTAAGCATTAGCGTCATTACTTGTTTCATAAGGAGTTTGTTTTGTTCACAGACAATGATGCCTTGAAGCATTTGGATAGTCAAGCTAAAGTGTCCTCTTGCCATTCCACTTGGGTCGCATTTTTAGAACAATTTACGTTTACAATCTGCCACCAAGCAGGTAAATTTAACCGAGTGGCTGATTCATTAAGCTGACACACTCTCTTGTCACAACAATGCATGCTTCAGTGCCGGGCTTTGCTACATTTTCTGACTTGTATTGCTCTGATGTATACTTCGCCCGCGTTCTAGGAGATGTTACTAATGGTGTTTCCTCTGAGTTTGTTCTTCATGAGGGTTTTCTCTTTAAGGGGACACGACTTTTCATACCAGATTGCAGTTTACGTCTCCGTATTATCAAGGAATTGCATGACGAGTGTCACGTGGGGCGAGATCGAACGTTACAGCTGGTCTCACATTCGTATTTTTGGCCTTCTCTACGGCGTGATGTGGAACGTTGTCGCATTTGTCAAGTTTCCAAAGGAACATCGTCAAATGCTGGTCTTTATCTACCCCTACCGATTCCGACACAGCCTTGGACGGATATAAGTATGGATTTTATCCTTAGACTTCCGCGCACGCAAAAGGGCAATGATTCAATTTTTATGGTGGTAGATCGATTTTCAAAGATGGCACATTTTATTCCTTGCAAACGAACAACTGATGCAATACGTGTGGCTTCTTTATTCTTTCAAGATGTTTATCGTCTCCATGGCCTTCCAACGTCGATCGTTTTGGACAGGGATACTCGTTTTCTCAGTCATTTTTGGCGATCCGTTTGGAAGCTATTACGAACAAGTCTAGAAATGAGCACAACTTACCATCCTCAGAATGATGGACAAACGGAAGTCACAAATAGAGCGCTAGGTAACATGTTTCGTAGCTTGGTTGACGATAATCTAAAGTCTTGGGATACTAAGTTGTGCATCGCCGAATTCGCTCACAATCACGCTGCGAACCGTAGCCTTGGGTTTTGTCCATTTCACGTGGTATATGGTTTAATTCCACGTTGTCCTTTGGATTTGGCTCCTCTTCCAGATCAAGCACGTATTCATGGCCACGCTTCAGATTTTGTGGAGAACGTTCAAGCGATTCATCATACGGCTCAACGTAATTTAGAGACATCTTCCGCTTCTTACAAAGAGCATGCTGATAAACGTCATCGTGAAGTGGAGTTCAGTCCGGGAGATTTAGTTTGGGTGTCACTCACTAAGGATAGGCTTCCTGCACACGAGTACAATAAACTACGTTCGCGGAAGATAGGTCTACTTGAGGTTCTTGAACGTATAAATAGTAATGCTTATCGCATACGCTTGCCTCCAGAGGTTCGTACAACATACGTTTTTAACGTCAAACACTTTTCCTGTTCCGCGGCGACAATGACGTTCCATATTCCTCCTACCCGGGGGACATGATGCAGCGCATCCTTATCCAATTAGGAAGAACACGTCGATTAGGTATTGGTGTTTAGACAAGTTCTCCAAATCGTGTTTTTCCTTTTCTTGTGTGTTTCTAGTTTCATATGCTTTTCATTTTCTTCTTAGGATTCCTAATAGCCTTAGATAGGTGTTAGTGGCAATATAAGGGATTCATAACTATTGTTTTTCATTCAATCTTGATTTTGATAAACCTAATAAAAAACCAAAAAGAGGAAACTCAAGTTTCCCATAAGAGCTTGCGTTCACATAGCACTGAGAGTAGTACTCTCACCTCCATTATCATAGTCGATCTTTGTTCGCCTAAGGTAAAATCTAAGTTTGTTTGATTTCTCTAAGATTTCATTACTTACTTGCTAATTACTCTTCCGCCTCTCCATCACAAAGGTGGCTCCCCACGCGCCATAGTCACCGCCTAAAAAGTCTGTAGGCCACCGGTCAAAGGCAACGCGTGCTACGACACCGACGTGCTCGCCGCACAATCCACGACGGTGTTGACGTCATCTCCGTCTCCCTTGGCGGCGAGCCTACCTTGTATTTCAACGACAGCATAGCAATTCGGTCGTTTCACGCCGTGAAGAAGCGGATCGTTGTAGTTTGCTCCGCCGGGAACTCTGGACCGGCAGATGGTACGGTTACGAACGTGGCGCCGTGGCAGATCACCGTGGAGCAATTCTTGTAATTGAGCTTGAATCTTTGGCATTCATAGAATTAGTGAATTCAAAATCTCGAATCAATTTCTTGGTATTGAGCTTGAATCTTTGACATTCATATCGTTCTTAATTGAGATAGGGACAAAGCTTGTCATCATCTTCTTTGGCACATGCTAAGTTCTACCCAATAATGGCAGCTTCTGGAGCAAAAGTTAAGAAAGTTTCAGCTTCTGATTCGTGAGTTTTTGTTTCATAGACGTTACTCATTCAAAAAGATTTATGAATTATGACCATTATTGACTCTGTATCATCTCTTTGTGCAGACAATTGTGCAAACTTGGATCGCTTGACCCTGTATCATTTCTTATGTTTGAGTTTTAAGGCTTAGAAGTATGGCGTATTTGTGATTTATGTTAAGAGAGAAATCATCATCATCATTCTTCAGCAGTGTAATGTTGTGCTGATCATC
The DNA here is from genome assembly GCA_020283515.1 of Alliaria petiolata. Classification (NCBI taxonomy): domain Eukaryota; kingdom Viridiplantae; phylum Streptophyta; class Magnoliopsida; order Brassicales; family Brassicaceae; genus Alliaria; species Alliaria petiolata. Next base: position 73,715,183 of record JAHZTW010000001.1, read on the forward strand.
AAAATAATAGTTATTACTTATTAAACTAGCCTTCCCATTATAAGTCAGTTTCTTAGGATTATACCTACCCATTATCAAAAAAACACAAAACAATGAGATATTACCAAAAGGCCGTAAAGCCCTTGCTGGTTTAATCCTGCGAGATCGTTCCTAATTTTACTTACCTCTTGCTGTATCAGTGGATCAGCCCTTATTGCTGTATGTACCTTCTTGTACATCTCATCTATGTTGTCTGGCTCAAGACCCTTCTTAAGGTAGTCACTAAAATGAGTGATACTTCTTTGCCTCATCCTCCATCAATAGCTGCAAGAGTTTCTGGTCAGAAAATAGTTCCTCTTCAATAGATTTTATCATGTGAAAAACATGTCTATGTATAATGATATACCCTCATGTAATCGATAACATGGCCACCGTATATGTATATCCTGTGAACTTCGGCGTCAAGTTGCTTGCCTTCTTTGTTAAACCCAGCAAACCGCTTGTCGCTGTGTGGAATGTCAAGCCCACCATCTAAAGCACCCTAACAAAAACAAATAGCAGAGTTAGTTAATTGATGATTATTTGTCAAAGAGATCTCTATATTAACGCTTCGAAGCTCAAGGTGTTACAAAAGATTGCTCGGCAAGAGGATCTTGCCGAGCTGAATTATAAGAACACAAAGGAAATTTAGGTTTAGAAAGCTTGTAATTGCCAAATCTTGCTCTTCAACTCTCTAGCTAATTGTGGATGGATTTGAAGTTATGAGGAGCTTTCTATTTATAAGGAAGGGAATCGGTTCTCCTGATTCCCCTTTCATTTTTCTTTAGAAAATCTTCATGTTTATTTTCGTATTTTTCCTTATTTCTTGAAGATTGTCTTTTCGTAAGTGTTTTTTTCTATTAGTCGGTTTAATCTCTGCGGGCCTCGTTTTGATGGGCTATCATTAATGGGGGAGTGCCTTTTATGGAATGTGCTCATTCCTCCTCTAACAATAAGTCCTTGTTCGCCGAGTTAATCGCAAATTAACTCAACAAAATTCATGTTAAAGAGGTCGGCTCGTCGCTCATTTAAGATAGTTCTTCGAAGAAATATTTCTTATGACTTTGGCGTTTTCAGCTTGTATTGCACTTCGGATGACGTTTGAATAAACTATTGTATTTTATTAAACTCTCTTAACGGGCCTTTGATTTAGCTTTTTTGCTTTGAGGCTAGATTCAATTAGGCTTTCCAAAACGGGAAACTCAAAAGTCATTTTTCGTGAATCGAGGAATTTTCCACGTGTCTTTATGGAAACCGTTTGGATTTCCTGAATATTCATTTTCCGGCTAAGTATCTCCATTTCTACTACTGACCAAGGTATTTTGCTCTCTTCCCGACTTTTGACTCTGTAATTTTATGCTATGTCTTCAGAGTTTGATTTAATTTCACTGCTTCGGTCGCCCAAATTTGGGTTCGAGACCCGTGTTTTCTTCTTCTCCGTTTTCGGTTCTCTTCGACTGCTTTCCATGGATCCAGTAGATAGGAAAGGAAAGAAAGTCGTTATTGATGATGACGATATCCCTATTTCGAAGCTGATTCGAGGTCCGAAGCTCCTTGAGGCGCCAATCCGAGCTGAACGAGTGAAAAAGAAAACTGCTTCTCCTCGAAAGGGTTCATCGAAGCCAAATACTGAGACTGAAATGGCTCTTGTGGAGGATCCGGAGATTGTCGAATTAAAGGAATGTTCGGTGAAAGTCACCATGCCAAAGCATCCGACGGGGTTAAAGGTTGGGTCGTCTTGGGTGACAGCCGTGATGATTAATGAACTTAGGAGACTATGTCGCTTTCCTACCGATGTAGAGATTATGATCCCATTACCGTCCAAAAGGCCTTAGAAGCCTCCGGTTGTATATTTTTGTATCTACGAGTGTTTTTTTACCGAATTCGTACTTCGCTTCCATATCCACTGGCTTCTCCTTAACTATTGCGAGCGGCGGAGAATGCCCATGTGTCAAATTACTCATGCTATAATCCACCACATGGCCGGAACCACCAATCGAAGCCTTATTTACTTAACGAAGAAATAGTAATTTTTCCAGCTGTGAATCTTGCTTATAGAGTCACCACCGACAATGCCGAACTTCATCTTGGTATAGAAATGCTTGAGGTTTTTGTTCTTATCCATCCCTCCACTTTTAAGAATTGAGACCCTCTCGAAGAAATCCAGGTCAAAGGGAACATCTGCCGAGCCCGCCAAAACCGAGGTACAAGCCATGTGGCGGATTACGCCATGAGTAAGTTGTCACATGGGGATTCTCCGCCACTCGCAATAGTTAAGGAGAAGCCAGGGGATAGGGAAGCGAAGTCTTGAATTCGGTAAAAAAGCACTCGTAGATACAAAAATATCCAACCGATCCTAATCTCTACATCTGTAGGAAAGCGACATAGTCTTTTAAGATCATTAATCATCTTGGCTGTCACGCAAGACGACCTGGCCTTTTTATGGACGACATTCCATAAAAAGCTCTCCCCCATTAATGATAGACCATCAAGACGAGGCCCGCCGAGATTAAACCGAATAATGGAAAATGAAAACACTTAGGAAAAGGCAATCTCCAAGAAATAAGAAAAAGATGAAGATAAACATGAAAATTTCCTAGAGAAAAAATAAAAAGAGAATCAGAGGAACCAACTTCCCTTCTTTATAAATAGAGAGCTCATCATAACTTCAAATCCATCCACAATTCGCTAGAGAGCTGAAGAGCAAGATTTGGCAATAACAAGCTTTTTAAACCTAAATTCCTTTGTGTTCTTATAATCCAGCTCGGCAAGAGGATCTTGCCAAGCAATCTTTTGTAACACTTTGAGTTTCGAAGCGTTAATAAAGATTTGTTCTCTAAACCCACAACTGTCTATTACTTTATTTGTCTAAGTGGTATTCTGGTTTAACAGAGGGCATGGAACGGCCTCCTTGTGTCATTAGGTTCAACAGAATAGTCTTCTCCTGAAGCCTATATGCAGAGAAATTAATTGCATTATTGATCAGATCAACTTGATCCCAACAGAATTTGAATAAGAGATAATAGAGCAGTGGCCATAGACACCTCAACATTGCCCATGTACTCGGCATCCATCTCGAGCATCTTAAGGACACGGCGAGCCAAAAGGAGACCAGTGCAATATGCTGGAATAAGAAATAGTGAGATTTATAATCATACAATAAAGAAAAAAAAGAAAAAGCAAAATAGCATAAGCACTTGAAAAAGGGTGTTTGATTATGTACCTGCAGCATAATTTGTAAGCCCCACATGAAGGCCGTATCTAGGGAGCTCATGAGCATAAGCAGATGCAAGAACAATGTCATCAACAATTGTAGCAGAGACAATTTGTGTGATTATGTCCTTGTTTGTCTATCATTGGCAAAAAGGATCAATAAGATCATATTGAAAACAAAATAGCAAACGGTAACACCAACAAATGAGAAGAAAAAAAAAAAAATTAGATACATACAAATCTCACAACGTAACGATATTTAGGTGTGTATACTTGTTCTTATCCACGAATCCTTGCACGATAATCAGTCTTGCCCTCTAATTAAGAAATCACAAGTATGAAATTGTTATCAAAAAAGAAGTTGCAAAGGAAAAGCAGAAGTATTAAGAGAACCGACGAAGATGATAACATACCACGTCCCCTCCTGGACTTCACTTGATACCTCTTGAAGTAAGCATATTTCTTCTGGGCAAGCATATTTCTTCTGGGCTACCACATGCACCTTACAGACAAAATTGAACAAAATGAGAGCCAATTCAACACAAACAACACTACTCCGCACTGTTAAAATCTTATAAATGTTGGGCATGATATCGTTAACAAGAAGATTCTCTCATTGAATCACTGGAAACAGATTGAGCTACGAACAATGAATCTACAACACGAAAAAGAGCCACCTAAAACAGTTGGATTTTAATTCCAGATCAGCTAATACATGATAGAATATGTTAATCAATAAAAATCAATAAATCGAAGAGAGTCAGAGAAAGAGAGAATGAATCATAACCATGGCTGGAGGATCAGTGAGGTCGCCGAGCTACGTGACAAGTCTCGGCGAGAAGGAAGGGAAGGAGAATACGAGAAAACGAAATCTTAAAATACTTAAACCCTAGTGACCTCTGATGTTAAAATCAACGGACACGATACGTTTTAGAGTAAGATACGTGTGTCTTTTTATTTTTATGTAGATATTTTGAATTAGAGAGAATGCAATATTTCTCGTAACTGCTGTCTTCTAGTATTTGGCTAGTAGTTAAGATGATATGATCTATAGAGATTGACTGGAAAAAAAGAAGGCTGCATAGATTAACAACAAAGAAAACTACATTAGATATTTAAGACCTCTTGCACCGGAAACATTTAAGCTTAATCTTAAGACAAACTCTTCTAAACAGTAAATCACATTTCTTCCTCTCGAGTCTTTGCTCTAATTACTTTGTAGATGTACTTGGGAGGATCTCCTAAACAGTAGCAACAGTCACATTAACGCCCATCGGAGGATCAAACATGACTCTGTTGTATACAGAACTGAGGGGTTTAGATCGAACACGATTCTTGATGCACGTTTGCCTAATCTCTTCTAACTCTGCCATTTGTGTCTTTTCAAAATCAAACAAACTTTAGATGCATTAGTATTTACTCTGCCATTTGGACTCCAACTTCTTTTCAATTCATAAATACTTATCCATTTGAGCCTTAGACAGCTGAAACATGAGAAGACATTACAAATTTACCATAACTGTAAGTCCTATAAAAAGATCAAAGAATTTGTACACAATGTTTTTCAAGGATTTCATCTTAGTGTTAAACGTCTGAGACATAAGAAATTCGTGTGTACACATAAGAAATCAACCATTGGCGTGTCCTTGCAGAAGCTAAAGAGCATTATTGGGATCAATGTGCTTACCTATTTGGCTTATTCAGATGGGAAATAACATCATCTGAAGGAAAGACAATAACACATTGATCAGCTAAAATCATAAACTAATCAATGATCCGAAGATACTTTACAACCACTTACTCGCAGTGCAAAATCCAATAAATAATTTGCTCCACAACGACACCTCTCAAGATTCCCATAATGTTCTTGATCCTCTGAATCATAAAAATCATAAATTGTAGGGATTCTCTTATTCTTCAATATATATGGTAATGGAGTTTGAAAAACAAACAGGAAAACAAATTAACCATCAATATTATATCTACTTTACGATAAAGAATACTGTGGAGTCATGTTAACCATAAAAAATTGCGAGCATCGTGGGGCCATGACCAACACTTCTTCTTTACAGAAATCTCCTTGTAGGTCATCAAACTTTTTGGGGGTGGGTGTCTTGGGAGAGGCGGTTGCAGCTCGTGGAGTCATGTTTGGGCACCTAAAGTTTCTTTGGGTGGAAGATGGTGTGATGATTCAGTTATGGAAAGCGATGCTTTATAATCATATTTGAGTAGGAAGCTTGATGGGCAACGTAGTGGACATTAATTGGAAGCCATTGAAAGCAATTGCAGTGCTATTGCGAGGGATAGTAATCGTCTCGTTTCAATGGTGGCTGTAACGGTGGAAGAGAGAGGTTAGGAAGGGTTGATCAACGATATCTGGGCTTATGAAGGGTTGATTAACGATATCTGGGCTTGGCCCAAAAGCTAGATTAGATCTGTAGATTAGATTGAATCGTAAATGTAGACGGGAGAATTGGCTTTGCTGAGGGTAAGTGATGATGTGGTAACGATACAGAACTTGCTAAATTGCTGAGGTGGACATTCCCAAGCAAGGCTTTTGTTTCCGTAGCTACAGTAGGAATAGATTCATAATTTGTATTTTGCTTTATTGTTGGGAGAAGCACAGTTTCATCTAAGCTTAAAGACAAACACAAATTGAAAAGAACTGAGTGACCGTATATGAAAAGTTTAATAGCAATTCTCAGTATCGTGTTTTTAAAATTATAGAATGGGGAATTAGCACATCGATAGCAATAGCAAATATCAAGTAACATCAAGATAGTTTTTTGCAGAGAAATTCTTTGTTTGAAAAGGTATGTTAAATAACACTCCCACCAAACACTCCAAGGCAAAATTGTAATGTCTTCTCAACAGCAAAAGAACTATTAGTCTCGGGTCTCATTCAAGTCCGAGTGCTCAAGATCGACTTTCTATTGGTAGCTTTGGTCTTCCAAAAGTTGTTTAAATGGATCATCTCCGAAGCCTCTTCGAATGTGCTTCAAGGTATCTTCCAAGATACCATCTATCCATCTTATCCTTTTAATGTTTTTCCTTTTTAAGTTTGTAACAATCATAAATGTTCAAGATGTCTCTTTGGCAAAGAGTTTCTTGCTTGTTTGTGATGTAAGCCTAATTTAAGTTTAATCTAAGATGAGTTTGCACAAAAAAAAAAAATTACACTCCCACCAAACACTCCAAAGCAAAATTGAAAAAAAAGCATCAAAATGAAAATTTGTACATATCTATGCATGTGTTCATCGTAGGTGTGATCTCTTTTGTCGATGATGGCAATCTCGAGATTCGTGCTGGTTTGATGGTTATTAAAAAATTTGCGACGTAGACTACCGAATGTTGAGTTGTAATTTTAGAACCTGAGATTGGAAAACACCACAAAAAAAAAAAAGATTGTAAGTCATTCAAATTGATTGCTTGGAAATATCTAAAACAGAGAGAATGTCAAACATGCTCTTATCTTTTACCCATCCCGAAGAGCCAATTACGTCAAGATTCGATGAAGGATAAACGTTGCATGGGTAGCCTTCGTTGCGAGTTGAACATGTCCTTAAACACATGTTAAGAAGATATTGACATCTTTAAAAAATAAACATACCAACTTGGTGAACAATTAGGAGTCGGTAGTAGTAATAGTACATGTCTTACATTAATGAACCAAACGAAAGAAGATCGCCAAGTAACTCATTTTCTTATCCTCACAAACTTGACAGGCGAGACCTTGAGTTCGACTAAGGATATAGATCTAACAACAACAAATTGGTGCTATTCTTAAAATATATCGATGAATAAAAAAAAGCAAGAGCAAAACAAAATCTTACCAAACCGGACTGGACAATCAAGGCATGGAGATAAAATTCAACGTGACTGGTGGAGAGAATTGTTGAGGTTTCCATATTCTACAATTCGTTCTTTAAGTCCAAAGCTATCAACATTCTAGCAATTGATATCTGCACATTGTCTCATAGCAATTGATATATAGAATATTAAATTTCCGAGAGATATTCATCCTTCATATATGTGATCTCATCTTGAAACCTACCTTTACCCTTAATTCCAAAATACGAAGCTCACCATATATAGGAAGCTTTCGCGCCAAGTTTTTCTATTCTTCACACCCCTCTTTGATAATCTTAATATTGCAAAAATTGTTGCTTTGACTTGTAAACCACTCTGAGAAAAAGAGAGAAGATGATAAGTCAAATTAGCAGCTTCAATTTGAACTTGTTCCCTGGCTGCTACAAGAATGAAAGTGTGTGGATTAAAACTTAAAAAAGCATTTACTATATATTTGGCTAAAAACTTGTGCTCTCACCCAAAGTTTTTCTTCAATCAAAAGGTTCATCTGTGGAAGGGGCAATATTTCTGGCGTCTTTGTCTTTGTGAAGTTGCTGGCATTCCTTTTTTTACCACCTGCATATTTAAGTCTGCACATTCAAACTTTTGTTCCATCAAACCTCAATGCATTTAAAAAAAGAAAAACGAAAGATGTTTGTAATAATCATGACGAAAACTAAAACTAAAACTAAAACTTATGAATTAAGACAACTGAGAAGTAAAGCTGAAGGCATGAGTTTCGAGATCAGTGAAGCGTCGACCTACTCATTCGTCACCCCCTTTCTCTGTCGAAAAAATGATTGGAATTCCTATTTTTTTACCAAATTCTGAAAATATATAACGATTTCAAAAGATTCGGAAATTAAATAATTAGGGTCTGAAGTTAGAACCTGCTTTCCTTTCTTCCTCTTCCTCACTTATACCATGTAGTTGAGTCTCTCCAATTTTGATTTATACCCTGAGCGAAATCACTTCTCTTAGCATGAAATTGGAATTTCACTTGTCCTGATCCCTTCTTTTTAGCCTCTACGACACAAATGAAAACCTACTGGGTGTATACGAAAGCTAAAAGCATGGGAGAACACAAACATTAGGGTTCTACGTTCCGAGAGAGCATTGGGATGGTGATGACTTGGGAAACTTTGGTGCGAAGAGCAACAACATATGTATTGGTTTGTTGGAATTAATATTTGTGGATCTAGAATACGAAAAGACGTCGTTTAGATTTGGTTAGTGGTAGGTAGACATTGAATTTGGAAAAAGAAGCGAAGTAGTAACGGCTGATCTACAAATGGGATTCTTTCACCGTTTCAAGTTGAGCGTGGAACTTGCTGACATGGCCATTTGCAAAGAACGATTGAAATAGCACTTTCACATTTTTCCAATGCCACGTGTCTTCTTGAAACCAAACTTAAAAATGCTGATGTGGAGCTCCTCATAAGTCTCAAATAACTCCTTTTATTAGTATAGACTGCGATTTTTCTGCGCTACTCGCGGATTATTTTATTAGTTTTTATTTAAGTTAAATTGATTTACTATAGAGTTTTGATTTGAGTTTGTACATCTTAAAGACTATGATATGTCAGAAAATGTATTTTAACTTAAGTTTTTTTTAACGGAATAGTCACAAATAACTTTTAAGATAAAACTTGAAACGTGCATTGAAAATCATTGTTATTCATGATCACCTTTAAAAATATTATTGAAATTATTTTTTTTTAATTGAATTTGAAATAGTTGACGTAAAAAAAAATTGAATTCGGAATATGATTGAACTTATCTATATATTTTTTAATCAAAAATAATTTTACATTTTAAATAGAAAGAAATTAATTTTTTAAACATATGCTAAACACTTGATTGTTCTATTTAATGTTGTTTTTTATATTCCTATGTGTTCGTGCATTATGAATATTTGAAATGAATTTTTCAAAGCTGAAGCTGATAAAATATTATATTCTCTTGACTATTTTAGAAAAAAATATGTTGAGTGATTTGGGTATTTTTTTTATCGACAGAGAAATGCTAAGGAATATTAATTTCGAAAGTTTGGTCAACGATTTAGTAGAAAATAAAGAAATTAAAATTACGTTTTAAAACTACTATTTAGCGTGTTAGTTCCATTTTATTGTTTTTACTATGTTATATATTTATTATTGTAAAACATTTTTTACGATGTCGCTACAGTACCTATGACAAGGAGTTTGTTTTGTTCACATTTTTTATGCGGTGGTCCAGGCTATTAAGCATTAGCGTCATTACTTGTTTCATAAGGAGTTTGTTTTGTTCACAGACAATGATGCCTTGAAGCATTTGGATAGTCAAGCTAAAGTGTCCTCTTGCCATTCCACTTGGGTCGCATTTTTAGAACAATTTACGTTTACAATCTGCCACCAAGCAGGTAAATTTAACCGAGTGGCTGATTCATTAAGCTGACACACTCTCTTGTCACAACAATGCATGCTTCAGTGCCGGGCTTTGCTACATTTTCTGACTTGTATTGCTCTGATGTATACTTCGCCCGCGTTCTAGGAGATGTTACTAATGGTGTTTCCTCTGAGTTTGTTCTTCATGAGGGTTTTCTCTTTAAGGGGACACGACTTTTCATACCAGATTGCAGTTTACGTCTCCGTATTATCAAGGAATTGCATGACGAGTGTCACGTGGGGCGAGATCGAACGTTACAGCTGGTCTCACATTCGTATTTTTGGCCTTCTCTACGGCGTGATGTGGAACGTTGTCGCATTTGTCAAGTTTCCAAAGGAACATCGTCAAATGCTGGTCTTTATCTACCCCTACCGATTCCGACACAGCCTTGGACGGATATAAGTATGGATTTTATCCTTAGACTTCCGCGCACGCAAAAGGGCAATGATTCAATTTTTATGGTGGTAGATCGATTTTCAAAGATGGCACATTTTATTCCTTGCAAACGAACAACTGATGCAATACGTGTGGCTTCTTTATTCTTTCAAGATGTTTATCGTCTCCATGGCCTTCCAACGTCGATCGTTTTGGACAGGGATACTCGTTTTCTCAGTCATTTTTGGCGATCCGTTTGGAAGCTATTACGAACAAGTCTAGAAATGAGCACAACTTACCATCCTCAGAATGATGGACAAACGGAAGTCACAAATAGAGCGCTAGGTAACATGTTTCGTAGCTTGGTTGACGATAATCTAAAGTCTTGGGATACTAAGTTGTGCATCGCCGAATTCGCTCACAATCACGCTGCGAACCGTAGCCTTGGGTTTTGTCCATTTCACGTGGTATATGGTTTAATTCCACGTTGTCCTTTGGATTTGGCTCCTCTTCCAGATCAAGCACGTATTCATGGCCACGCTTCAGATTTTGTGGAGAACGTTCAAGCGATTCATCATACGGCTCAACGTAATTTAGAGACATCTTCCGCTTCTTACAAAGAGCATGCTGATAAACGTCATCGTGAAGTGGAGTTCAGTCCGGGAGATTTAGTTTGGGTGTCACTCACTAAGGATAGGCTTCCTGCACACGAGTACAATAAACTACGTTCGCGGAAGATAGGTCTACTTGAGGTTCTTGAACGTATAAATAGTAATGCTTATCGCATACGCTTGCCTCCAGAGGTTCGTACAACATACGTTTTTAACGTCAAACACTTTTCCTGTTCCGCGGCGACAATGACGTTCCATATTCCTCCTACCCGGGGGACATGATGCAGCGCATCCTTATCCAATTAGGAAGAACACGTCGATTAGGTATTGGTGTTTAGACAAGTTCTCCAAATCGTGTTTTTCCTTTTCTTGTGTGTTTCTAGTTTCATATGCTTTTCATTTTCTTCTTAGGATTCCTAATAGCCTTAGATAGGTGTTAGTGGCAATATAAGGGATTCATAACTATTGTTTTTCATTCAATCTTGATTTTGATAAACCTAATAAAAAACCAAAAAGAGGAAACTCAAGTTTCCCATAAGAGCTTGCGTTCACATAGCACTGAGAGTAGTACTCTCACCTCCATTATCATAGTCGATCTTTGTTCGCCTAAGGTAAAATCTAAGTTTGTTTGATTTCTCTAAGATTTCATTACTTACTTGCTAATTACTCTTCCGCCTCTCCATCACAAAGGTGGCTCCCCACGCGCCATAGTCACCGCCTAAAAAGTCTGTAGGCCACCGGTCAAAGGCAACGCGTGCTACGACACCGACGTGCTCGCCGCACAATCCACGACGGTGTTGACGTCATCTCCGTCTCCCTTGGCGGCGAGCCTACCTTGTATTTCAACGACAGCATAGCAATTCGGTCGTTTCACGCCGTGAAGAAGCGGATCGTTGTAGTTTGCTCCGCCGGGAACTCTGGACCGGCAGATGGTACGGTTACGAACGTGGCGCCGTGGCAGATCACCGTGGAGCAATTCTTGTAATTGAGCTTGAATCTTTGGCATTCATAGAATTAGTGAATTCAAAATCTCGAATCAATTTCTTGGTATTGAGCTTGAATCTTTGACATTCATATCGTTCTTAATTGAGATAGGGACAAAGCTTGTCATCATCTTCTTTGGCACATGCTAAGTTCTACCCAATAATGGCAGCTTCTGGAGCAAAAGTTAAGAAAGTTTCAGCTTCTGATTCGTGAGTTTTTGTTTCATAGACGTTACTCATTCAAAAAGATTTATGAATTATGACCATTATTGACTCTGTATCATCTCTTTGTGCAGACAATTGTGCAAACTTGGATCGCTTGACCCTGTATCATTTCTTATGTTTGAGTTTTAAGGCTTAGAAGTATGGCGTATTTGTGATTTATGTTAAGAGAGAAATCATCATCATCATTCTTCAGCAGTGTAATGTTGTGCTGATCATCAAAATAATAGTTATTACTTATTAAACTAGCCTTCCCATTATAAGTCAGTTTCTTAGGATTATACCTACCCATTATCAAAAAAACACAAAACAATGAGATATTACCAAAAGGCCGTAAAGCCCTTGCTGGTTTAATCCTGCGAGATCGTTCCTAATTTTACTTACCTCTTGCTGTATCAGTGGATCAGCCCTTATTGCTGTATGTACCTTCTTGTACATCTCATCTATGTTGTCTGGCTCAAGACCCTTCTTAAGGTAGTCACTAAAATGAGTGATACTTCTTTGCCTCATCCTCCATCAATAGCTGCAAGAGTTTCTGGTCAGAAAATAGTTCCTCTTCAATAGATTTTATCATGTGAAAAACATGTCTATGTATAATGATATACCCTCATGTAATCGATAACATGGCCACCGTATATGTATATCCTGTGAACTTCGGCGTCAAGTTGCTTGCCTTCTTTGTTAAACCCAGCAAACCGCTTGTCGCTGTGTGGAATGTCAAGCCCACCATCTAAAGCACCCTAACAAAAACAAATAGCAGAGTTAGTTAATTGATGATTATTTGTCAAAGAGATCTCTATATTAACGCTTCGAAGCTCAAGGTGTTACAAAAGATTGCTCGGCAAGAGGATCTTGCCGAGCTGAATTATAAGAACACAAAGGAAATTTAGGTTTAGAAAGCTTGTAATTGCCAAATCTTGCTCTTCAACTCTCTAGCTAATTGTGGATGGATTTGAAGTTATGAGGAGCTTTCTATTTATAAGGAAGGGAATCGGTTCTCCTGATTCCCCTTTCATTTTTCTTTAGAAAATCTTCATGTTTATTTTCGTATTTTTCCTTATTTCTTGAAGATTGTCTTTTCGTAAGTGTTTTTTTCTATTAGTCGGTTTAATCTCTGCGGGCCTCGTTTTGATGGGCTATCATTAATGGGGGAGTGCCTTTTATGGAATGTGCTCATTCCTCCTCTAACAATAAGTCCTTGTTCGCCGAGTTAATCGCAAATTAACTCAACAAAATTCATGTTAAAGAGGTCGGCTCGTCGCTCATTTAAGATAGTTCTTCGAAGAAATATTTCTTATGACTTTGGCGTTTTCAGCTTGTATTGCACTTCGGATGACGTTTGAATAAACTATTGTATTTTATTAAACTCTCTTAACGGGCCTTTGATTTAGCTTTTTTGCTTTGAGGCTAGATTCAATTAGGCTTTCCAAAACGGGAAACTCAAAAGTCATTTTTCGTGAATCGAGGAATTTTCCACGTGTCTTTATGGAAACCGTTTGGATTTCCTGAATATTCATTTTCCGGCTAAGTATCTCCATTTCTACTACTGACCAAGGTATTTTGCTCTCTTCCCGACTTTTGACTCTGTAATTTTATGCTATGTCTTCAGAGTTTGATTTAATTTCACTGCTTCGGTCGCCCAAATTTGGGTTCGAGACCCGTGTTTTCTTCTTCTCCGTTTTCGGTTCTCTTCGACTGCTTTCCATGGATCCAGTAGATAGGAAAGGAAAGAAAGTCGTTATTGATGATGACGATATCCCTATTTCGAAGCTGATTCGAGGTCCGAAGCTCCTTGAGGCGCCAATCCGAGCTGAACGAGTGAAAAAGAAAACTGCTTCTCCTCGAAAGGGTTCATCGAAGCCAAATACTGAGACTGAAATGGCTCTTGTGGAGGATCCGGAGATTGTCGAATTAAAGGAATGTTCGGTGAAAGTCACCATGCCAAAGCATCCGACGGGGTTAAAGGTTGGGTCGTCTTGGGTGACAGCCGTGATGATTAATGAACTTAGGAGACTATGTCGCTTTCCTACCGATGTAGAGATTATGATCCCATTACCGTCCAAAAGGCCTTAGAAGCCTCCGGTTGTATATTTTTGTATCTACGAGTGTTTTTTTACCGAATTCGTACTTCGCTTCCATATCCACTGGCTTCTCCTTAACTATTGCGAGCGGCGGAGAATGCCCATGTGTCAAATTACTCATGCTATAATCCACCACATGGCCGGAACCACCAATCGAAGCCTTATTTACTTAACGAAGAAATAGTAATTTTTCCAGCTGTGAATCTTGCTTATAGAGTCACCACCGACAATGCCGAACTTCATCTTGGTATAGAAATGCTTGAGGTTTTTGTTCTTATCCATCCCTCCACTTTTAAGAATTGAGACCCTCTCGAAGAAATCCAGGTCAAAGGGAACATCTGCCGAGCCCGCCAAAACCGAGGTACAAGCCATGTGGCGGATTACGCCATGAGTAAGTTGTCACATGGGGATTCTCCGCCACTCGCAATAGTTAAGGAGAAGCCAGGGGATAGGGAAGCGAAGTCTTGAATTCGGTAAAAAAGCACTCGTAGATACAAAAATATCCAACCGATCCTAATCTCTACATCTGTAGGAAAGCGACATAGTCTTTTAAGATCATTAATCATCTTGGCTGTCACGCAAGACGACCTGGCCTTTTTATGGACGACATTCCATAAAAAGCTCTCCCCCATTAATGATAGACCATCAAGACGAGGCCCGCCGAGATTAAACCGAATAATGGAAAATGAAAACACTTAGGAAAAGGCAATCTCCAAGAAATAAGAAAAAGATGAAGATAAACATGAAAATTTCCTAGAGAAAAAATAAAAAGAGAATCAGAGGAACCAACTTCCCTTCTTTATAAATAGAGAGCTCATCATAACTTCAAATCCATCCACAATTCGCTAGAGAGCTGAAGAGCAAGATTTGGCAATAACAAGCTTTTTAAACCTAAATTCCTTTGTGTTCTTATAATCCAGCTCGGCAAGAGGATCTTGCCAAGCAATCTTTTGTAACACTTTGAGTTTCGAAGCGTTAATAAAGATTTGTTCTCTAAACCCACAACTGTCTATTACTTTATTTGTCTAAGTGGTATTCTGGTTTAACAGAGGGCATGGAACGGCCTCCTTGTGTCATTAGGTTCAACAGAATAGTCTTCTCCTGAAGCCTATATGCAGAGAAATTAATTGCATTATTGATCAGATCAACTTGATCCCAACAGAATTTGAATAAGAGATAATAGAGCAGTGGCCATAGACACCTCAACATTGCCCATGTACTCGGCATCCATCTCGAGCATCTTAAGGACACGGCGAGCCAAAAGGAGACCAGTGCAATATGCTGGAATAAGAAATAGTGAGATTTATAATCATACAATAAAGAAAAAAAAGAAAAAGCAAAATAGCATAAGCACTTGAAAAAGGGTGTTTGATTATGTACCTGCAGCATAATTTGTAAGCCCCACATGAAGGCCGTATCTAGGGAGCTCATGAGCATAAGCAGATGCAAGAACAATGTCATCAACAATTGTAGCAGAGACAATTTGTGTGATTATGTCCTTGTTTGTCTATCATTGGCAAAAAGGATCAATAAGATCATATTGAAAACAAAATAGCAAACGGTAACACCAACAAATGAGAAGAAAAAAAAAAAAAATTAGATACATACAAATCTCACAACGTAACGATATTTAGGTGTGTATACTTGTTCTTATCCACGAATCCTTGCACGATAATCAGTCTTGCCCTCTAATTAAGAAATCACAAGTATGAAATTGTTATAAAAAAAGAAGTTGCAAAGGAAAAGCAGAAGTATTAAGAGAACCGACGAAGATGATAACATACCACGTCCCCTCCTGGACTTCACTTGATACCTCTTGAAGTAAGCATATTTCTTCTGGGCAAGCATATTTCTTCTGGACTACCACATGCACCTTACAGACAAAATTGAACAAAATGAGAGCCAATTCAACACAAACAACACTACTCCGCACTGTTAAAATCTTATAAATGTTGGGCATGATATCGTTAACAAGAAGATTCTCTCATTGAATCACTGGAAACAGATTGAGCTACGAACAATGAATCTACAACACGAAAAAGAGCCACCTAAAACAGTTGGATTTTAATTCCAGATCAGCTAATACATGATAGAATATGTTAATCAATAAAAATCAATAAATCGAAGAGAGTCAGAGAAAGAGAGAATGAATCATAACCATGGCTGGAGGATCAGTGAGGTCGCCGAGCTACGTGACAAGTCTCGGCGAGAAGGAAGGGAAGGAGAATACGAGAAAACGAAATCTTAAAATACTTAAACCCTAGTGACCTCTGATGTTAAAATCAACGGACACGATACGTTTTAGAGTAAGATACGTGTGTCTTTTTATTTTTATGTAGATATTTTGAATTAGAGAGAATGCAATATTTCTCGTAACTGCTGTCTTCTAGTATTTGGCTAGTAGTTAAGATGATATGATCTATAGAGATTGACTGGAAAAAAAGAAGGCTGCATAGATTAACAACAAAGAAAACTACATTAGATATTTAAGACCTCTTGCACCGGAAACATTTAAGCTTAATCTTAAGACAAACTCTTCTAAACAGTAAATCACATTTCTTCCTCTCGAGTCTTTGCTCTAATTACTTTGTAGATGTACTTGGGAGGATCTCCTAAACAGTAGCAACAGTCACATTAACGCCCATCGGAGGATCAAACATGACTCTGTTGTATACAGAACTGAGGGGTTTAGATCGAACACGATTCTTGATGCACGTTTGCCTAATCTCTTCTAACTCTGCCATTTGTGTCTTTTCAAAATCAAACAAACTTTAGATGCATTAGTATTTACTCTGCCATTTGGACTCCAACTTCTTTTCAATTCATAAATACTTATCCATTTGAGCCTTAGACAGCTGAAACATGAGAAGACATTACAAATTTACCATAACTGTAAGTCCTATAAAAAGATCAAAGAATTTGTACACAATGTTTTTCAAGGATTTCATCTTAGTGTTAAACGTCTGAGACATAAGAAATTCGTGTGTACACATAAGAAATCAACCATTGGCGTGTCCTTGCAGAAGCTAAAGAGCATTATTGGGATCAATGTGCTTACCTATTTGGCTTATTCAGATGGGAAATAACATCATCTGAAGGAAAGACAATAACACATTGATCAGCTAAAATCATAAACTAATCAATGATCCGAAGATACTTTACAACCACTTACTCGCAGTGCAAAATCCAATAAATAATTTGCTCCACAACGACACCTCTCAAGATTCCCATAATGTTCTTGATCCTCTGAATCATAAAAATCATAAATTGTAGGGATTCTCTTATTCTTCAATATATATGGTAATGGAGTTTGAAAAACAAACAGGAAAACAAATTAACCATCAATATTATATCTACTTTACGATAAAGAATACTGTGGAGTCATGTTAACCATAAAAAATTGCGAGCATCGTGGGGCCATGACCAACACTTCTTCTTTACAGAAATCTCCTTGTAGGTCATCAAACTTTTTGGGGGTGGGTGTCTTGGGAGAGGCGGTTGCAGCTCGTGGAGTCATGTTTGGGCACCTAAAGTTACTTTGGGTGGAAGATGGTGTGATGATTCAGTTATGGAAAGCGATGCTTTATAATCATATTTGAGTAGGAAGCTTGATGGGCAACGTAGTGGACATTAATTGGAAGCCATTGAAAGCAATTGCAGTGCTATTGCGAGGGATAGTAATCGTCTCGTTTCAATGGTGGCTGTAACGGTGGAAGAGAGAGGTTAGGAAGGGTTGATCAACGATATCTGGGCTTATGAAGGGTTGATTAACGATATCTGGGCTTGGCCCAAAAGCTAGATTAGATCTGTAGATTAGATTGAATCGTAAATGTAGACGGGAGAATTGGCTTTGATGAGGGTAAGTGATGATGTGGTAACGATACAGAACTTGCTAAATTGCTGAGGTGGACATTCCCAAGCAAGGCTTTTGTTTCCGTAGCTACAGTAGGAATAGATTCATAATTTGTATTTTGCTTTATTGTTGGGAGAAGCACAGTTTCATCTAAGCTTAAAGACAAACACAAATTGAAAAGAACTGAGTGACCGTATATGAAAAGTTTAATAGCAATTCTCAGTATCGTGTTTTTAAAATTATAGAATGGGGAATTAGCACATCGATAGCAATAGCAAATATCAAGTAACATCAAGATAGTTTTTTGCAGAGAAATTCTTTGTTTGAAAAGGTATGTTAAATAACACTCCCACCAAACACTCCAAGGCAAAATTGTAATGTCTTCTCAACAGCAAAAGAACTATTAGTCTCGGGTCTCATTCAAGTCCGAGTGCTCAAGATCGACTTTCTATTGGTAGCTTTGGTCTTCCAAAAGTTGTTTAAATGGATCATCTCCGAAGCCTCTTCGAATGTGCTTCAAGGTATCTTCCAAGATACCATCTATCCATCTTATCCTTTTAATGTTTTTCCTTTTTAAGTTTGTAACAATCATAAATGTTCAAGATGTCTCTTTGGCAAAGAGTTTCTTGCTTGTTTGTGATGTAAGCCTAATTTAAGTTTAATCTAAGATGAGTTTGCACAAAAAAAAAAAAATTACACTCCCACCAAACACTCCAAAGCAAAATTGAAAAAAAAGCATCAAAATGAAAATTTGTACATATCTATGCATGTGTTCATCGTAGGTGTGATCTCTTTTGTCGATGATGGCAATCTCGAGATTCGTGCTGGTTTGATGGTTATTAAAAAATTTGCGACGTAGACTACCGAATGTTGAGTTGTAATTTTAGAACCTGAGATTGGAAAACACCACAAAAAAAAAAAGATTGTAAGTCATTCAAATTGATTGCTTGGAAATATCTAAAACAGAGAGAATGTCAAACATGCTCTTATCTTTTACCCATCCCGAAGAGCCAATTACGTCAAGATTCGATGAAGGATAAACGTTGCATGGGTAGCCTTCGTTGCGAGTTGAACATGTCCTTAAACACATGTTAAGAAGATATTGACATCTTTAAAAAATAAACATACCAACTTGGTGAACAATTAGGAGTCGGTAGTAGTAATAGTACATGTCTTACATTAATGAACCAAACGAAAGAAGATCGCCAAGTAACTCATTTTCTTATCCTCACAAACTTGACAGGCGAGACCTTGAGTTCGACTAAGGATATAGATCTAACAACAACAAATTGGTGCTATTCTTAAAATATATCGATGAATAAAAAAAAGCAAGAGCAAAACAAAATCTTACCAAACCGGACTGGACAATCAAGGCATGGAGATAAAATTCAACGTGACTGGTGGAGAGAATTGTTGAGGTTTCCATATTCTACAATTCGTTCTTTAAGTCCAAAGCTATCAACATTCTAGCAATTGATATCTGCACATTGTCTCATAGCAATTGATATATAGAATATTAAATTTCCGAGAGATATTCATCCTTCATATATGTGATCTCATCTTGAAACCTACCTTTACCCTTAATTCCAAAATACGAAGCTCACCAAATATAGGAAGCTTTCGCGCCAAGTTTTTCTATTCTTCACACCCCTCTTTGATAATCTTAATATTGCAAAAATTGTTGCTTTGACTTGTAAACCACTCTGAGAAAAAGAGAGAAGATGATAAGTCAAATTAGCAGCTTCAATTTGAACTTGTTCCCTGGCTGCTACAAGAATGAAAGTGTGTGGATTAAAACTTAAAAAAGCATTTACTATATATTTGGCTAAAAACTTGTGCTCTCACCCAAAGTTTTTCTTCAATCAAAAGGTTCATCTGTGAAAGGGGCAATATTTCTGGCGTCTTTGTCTTTGTGAAGTTGCTGGCATTCCTTTTTTTACCACCTGCATATTTAAGTCTGCACATTCAAACTTTTGTTCCATCAAACCTCAATGCATTTAAAAAAAGAAAAACGAAAGATGTTTGTAATAATCATGACAAAAACTAAAACTAAAACTAAAACTTATGAATTAAGACAACTGAGAAGTAAAGCTGAAGGCATGAGTTTCGAGATCAGTGAAGCGTCGACCTACTCATTCGTCACCCCCTTTCTCTGTCGAAAAAATGATTGGAATTCCTATTTTTTTACCAAATTCTGAAAATATATAACGATTTCAAAAGATTCGGAAATTAAATAATTAGGGTCTGAAGTTAGAACCTGCTTTCCTTTCTTCCTCTTCCTCACTTATACCATGTAGTTGAGTCTCTCCAATTTTGATTTATACCCTGAGCGAAATCACTTCTCTTAGCATGAAATTGGAATTTCACTTGTCCTGATCCCTTCTTTTTAGCCTCTACGACACAAATGAAAACCTACTGGGTGTATACGAAAGCTAAAAGCATGGGAGAACACAAACATTAGGGTTCTACGTTCCGAGAGAGCATTGGGATGGTGATGACTTGGGAAACTTTGGTGCGAAGAGCAACAACATATGTATTGGTTTGTTGGAATTAATATTTGTGGATCTAGAATACGAAAAGACGTCGTTTAGATTTGGTTAGTGGTAGGTAGACATTGAATTTGGAAAAAGAAGCGAAGTAGTAACGGCTGATCTACAAATGGGATTCTTTCACCGTTTCAAGTTGAGCGTGGAACTTGCTGACATGGCCATTTGCAAAGAACGATTGAAATAGCACTTTCACATTTTTCCAATGCCACGTGTATTCTTGAAACCAAACTTAAAAATGCTGATGTGGAGCTACTCATAAGTCTCAAATAACTCCTTTTATTAGTATAGACTGCGATTTTTCAGCGCTACTCGCGGATTATTTTATTAGTTTTTATTTAAGTTAAATTGATTTACTATAGAGTTTTGATTTGAGTTTGTACATCTTAAAGACTATGATATGTCAGAAAATGTATTTTAACTTAAGTTTTTTTTAACGGAATAGTCACAAATAACTTTTAAGATAAAACTTGAAACGTGCATTGAAAATCATTGTTATTCATGATCACCTTTAAAAATATTATTGAAATTATTATTTTTTAATTGAATTTGAAATAGTTGACATAAAAAAAAATTGAATTCGGAATATGATTGAACTTATCTATATATTTTTTAATCAAAAATAATTTTACATTTTAAATAGAAAGAAATTAATTTTTTAAACATATGCTAAACACTTGATTGTTCTATTTAATGTTGTTTTTTATATTCCTATGTGTTCGTGCATTATGAATATTTGAAATGAAATTTTCAAAGCTGAAGCTGATAAAATATTATATTCTCTTGACTATTTTAGAAAAAAATATGTTGAGTGATTTGGGTATTTTTTTTATCGACAGAGAAATGCTAAGGAAAATTAATTTCGAAAGTTTGGTCAACGATTTAGTAGAAAATAAAGAAATTAAAATTACGTTTTAAAACTACTATTTAGCGTGTTAGTTCCATTTTATTGTTTTTACTATGTTATATATTTATTATTGTAAAACATTTTTTACGATGTCGCTACAGTACCTATGACAAGGAGTTTGTTTTGTTCACATTTTTTATGCGGTGGTCCAGGCTATTAAGCATTAGCGTCATTACTTGTTTCATAAGGAGTTTGTTTTGTTCACAGACAATGATGCCTTGAAGCATTTGGATAGTCAAGCTAAAGTGTCCTCTTGCCATTCCACTTGGGTCGCATTTTTAGAACAATTTACGTTTACAATCTGCCACCAAGCAGGTAAATTTAACCGAGTGGCTGATTCATTAAGCAGACGACACTCTCTTGTCACAACAATGCATGCTTCAGTGCCGGGCTTTGCTACATTTTCTGACTTGTATTGCTCTGATGTATACTTCGCCCGCGTTCTAGGAGATGTTACTAATGGTGTTTCCTCTGAGTTTGTTCTTCATGAGGGTTTTCTCTTTAAGGGGACACGACTTTACATACCAGATTGCAGTTTACGTCTCCGTATTATCAAGGAATTGCATGACGAGTGTCACGTGGGGCGAGATCGAACGTTACAGCTGGTCTCACATTCGTATTTTTGGCCTTCTCTACGGCGTGATGTGGAACGTTGTCGCATTTGTCAAGTTTCCAAAGGAACATCGTCAAATGCTGGTCTTTATCTACCCCTACCGATTCCGACACAGCCTTGGACGGATATAAGTATGGATTTTATCCTTAGACTTCCGCGCACGCAAAAGGGCAATGATTCAATTTTTATGGTGGTAGATCGATTTTCAAAGATGGCACATTTTATTCCTTGCAAACGAACAACTGATGCAATACGTGTGGCTTCTTTATTCTTTCAAGATGTTTATCGTCTCCATGGCCTTCCAACGTCGATCGTTTTGGACAGGGATACTCGTTTTCTCAGTCATTTTTGGCGATCCGTTTGGAAGCTATTACAAACAAGTCTAGAAATGAGCACAACTTACCATCCTCAGAATGATGGACAAACGGAAGTCACAAATAGAGCGCTAGGTAACATGTTTCGTAGCTTGGTTGACGATAATCTAAAGTCTTGGGATACTAAGTTGTGCATCGCCGAATTCGCTCACAATCACGCTGCGAACCGTAGCCTTGGGTTTTGTCCATTTCACGTGGTATATGGTTTAATTCCACGTTGTCCTTTGGATTTGGCTCCTCTTCCAGATCAAACACGTATTCATGGCCACGCTTCAGATTTTGTGGAGAACGTTCAAGCGATTCATCATACGGCTCAACGTAATTTAGAGACATCTTCCGCTTCTTACAAAGAGCATGCTGATAAACGTCATCGTGAAGTGGAGTTCAGTCCGGGAGATTTAGTTTGGGTGTCACTCACTAAGGATAGGCTTCCTGCACACGAGTACAATAAACTACGTTCGCGGAAGATAGGTCTACTTGAGGTTCTTGAACGTATAAATAGTAATGCTTATCGCATACGCTTGCCTCCAGAGGTTCGTACAACATACGTTTTTAACGTCAAACACTTTTCCTGTTCCGCGGCGACAATGACGTTCCATATTCCTCCTACCCGGGGGACATGATGCAGCGCATCCTTATCCAATTAGGAAGAACACGTCGATTAGGTATTGGTGTTTAGACAAGTTCTCCAAATCGTGTTTTTCCTTTTCTTGTGTGTTTCTAGTTTCATATGCTTTTCATTTTCTTCTTAGGATTCCTAATAGCCTTAGATAGGTGTTAGTGGCAATATAAGGGATTCATAACTATTGTTTTTCATTCAATCTTGATTTTGATAAACCTAATAAAAAACCAAAAAGAGGAAACTCAAGTTTCCCATAAGAGCTTGCGTTCACATAGCACTGAGAGTAGTACTCTCACCTCCATTATCATAGTCGATCTTTGTTCGCCTAAGGTAAAATCTAAGTTTGTTTGATTTCTCTAAGATTTCATTACTTACTTGCTAATTACTCTTCCGCCTCTCCATCACAAAGGTGGCTCCCCACGCGCCATAGTCACCGCCTAAAAAGTCTGTAGGCCACCGGTCAAAGGCAACGCGTGCTACGACACCGACGTGCTCGCCGCACAATCCACGACGGTGTTGACGTCATCTCCGTCTCCCTTGGCGGCGAGCCTACCTTGTATTTCAACGACAGCATAGCAATTCGGTCGTTTCACGCCGTGAAGAAGCGGATCGTTGTAGTTTGCTCCGCCGGGAACTCTGGACCGGCAGATGGTACGGTTACGAACGTGGCGCCGTGGCAGATCACCGTGGAGCAATTCTTGTAATTGAGCTTGAATCTTTGGCATTCATAGAATTAGTGAATTCAAAATCTCGAATCAATTTCTTGGTATTGAGCTTGAATCTTTGACATTCATATCGTTCTTAATTGAGATAGGGACAAAGCTTGTCATCATCTTCTTTGGCACATGCTAAGTTCTACCCAATAATGGCAGCTTCTGGAGCAAAAGTTAAGAAAGTTTCAGCTTCTGATTCGTGAGTTTTTGTTTCATAGACGTTACTCATTCAAAAAGATTTATGAATTATGACCATTATTGACTCTGTATCATCTCTTTGTGCAGACAATTGTGCAAACTTGGATCGCTTGACCCTGTATCATTTCTTATGTTTGAGTTTTAAGGCTTAGAAGTATGGCGTATTTGTGATTTATGTTAAGAGAGAAATCATCATCATCATTCTTCAGCAGTGTAATGTTGTGCTGATCATCAAAATAATAGTTATTACTTATTAAACTAGCCTTCCCATTATAAGTCAGTTTCTTAGGATTATACCTACCCATTATCAAAAAAACACAAAACAATGAGATATTACCAAAAGGCCGTAAAGCCCTTGCTGGTTTAATCCTGCGAGATCGTTCCTAATTTTACTTACCTCTTGCTGTATCAGTGGATCAGCCCTTATTGCTGTATGTACCTTCTTGTACATCTCATCTATGTTGTCTGGCTCAAGACCCTTCTTAAGGTAGTCACTAAAATGAGTGATACTTCTTTGCCTCATCCTCCATCAATAGCTGCAAGAGTTTCTGGTCAGAAAATAGTTCCTCTTCAATAGATTTTATCATGTGAAAAACATGTCTATGTATAATGATATACCCTCATGTAATCGATAACATGGCCACCGTATATGTATATCCTGTGAACTTCGGCGTCAAGTTGCTTGCCTTCTTTGTTAAACCCAGCAAACCGCTTGTCGCTGTGTGGAATGTCAAGCCCACCATCTAAAGCACCCTAACAAAAACAAATAGCAGAGTTAGTTAATTGATGATTATTTGTCAAAGAGATCTCTATATTAACGCTTCGAAGCTCAAGGTGTTACAAAAGATTGCTCGGCAAGAGGATCTTGCCGAGCTGAATTATAAGAACACAAAGGAAATTTAGGTTTAGAAAGCTTGTAATTGCCAAATCTTGCTCTTCAACTCTCTAGCTAATTGTGGATGGATTTGAAGTTATGAGGAGCTTTCTATTTATAAGGAAGGGAATCGGTTCTCCTGATTCCCCTTTCATTTTTCTTTAGAAAATCTTCATGTTTATTTTCGTATTTTTCCTTATTTCTTGAAGATTGTCTTTTCGTAAGTGTTTTTTTCTATTAGTCGGTTTAATCTCTGCGGGCCTCGTTTTGATGGGCTATCATTAATGGGGGAGTGCCTTTTATGGAATGTGCTCATTCCTCCTCTAACAATAAGTCCTTGTTCGCCGAGTTAATCGCAAATTAACTCAACAAAATTCATGTTAAAGAGGTCGGCTCGTCGCTCATTTAAGATAGTTCTTCGAAGAAATATTTCTTATGACTTTGGCGTTTTCAGCTTGTATTGCACTTCGGATGACGTTTGAATAAACTATTGTATTTTATTAAACTCTCTTAACGGGCCTTTGATTTAGCTTTTTTGCTTTGAGGCTAGATTCAATTAGGCTTTCCAAAACGGGAAACTCAAAAGTCATTTTTCGTGAATCGAGGAATTTTCCACGTGTCTTTATGGAAACCGTTTGGATTTCCTGAATATTCATTTTCCGGCTAAGTATCTCCATTTCTACTACTGACCAAGGTATTTTGCTCTCTTCCCGACTTTTGACTCTGTAATTTTATGCTATGTCTTCAGAGTTTGATTTAATTTCACTGCTTCGGTCGCCCAAATTTGGGTTCGAGACCCGTGTTTTCTTCTTCTCCGTTTTCGGTTCTCTTCGACTGCTTTCCATGGATCCAGTAGATAGGAAAGGAAAGAAAGTCGTTATTGATGATGACGATATCCCTATTTCGAAGCTGATTCGAGGTCCGAAGCTCCTTGAGGCGCCAATCCGAGCTGAACGAGTGAAAAAGAAAACTGCTTCTCCTCGAAAGGGTTCATCGAAGCCAAATACTGAGACTGAAATGGCTCTTGTGGAGGATCCGGAGATTGTCGAATTAAAGGAATGTTCGGTGAAAGTCACCATGCCAAAGCATCCGACGGGGTTAAAGGTTGGGTCGTCTTGGGTGACAGCCGTGATGATTAATGAACTTAGGAGACTATGTCGCTTTCCTACCGATGTAGAGATTATGATCCCATTACCGTCCAAAAGGCCTTAGAAGCCTCCGGTTGTATATTTTTGTATCTACGAGTGTTTTTTTACCGAATTCGTACTTCGCTTCCATATCCACTGGCTTCTCCTTAACTATTGCGAGCGGCGGAGAATGCCCATGTGTCAAATTACTCATGCTATAATCCACCACATGGCCGGAACCACCAATCGAAGCCTTATTTACTTAACGAAGAAATAGTAATTTTTCCAGCTGTGAATCTTGCTTATAGAGTCACCACCGACAATGCCGAACTTCATCTTGGTATAGAAATGCTTGAGGTTTTTGTTCTTATCCATCCCTCCACTTTTAAGAATTGAGACCCTCTCGAAGAAATCCAGGTCAAAGGGAACATCTGCCGAGCCCGCCAAAACCGAGGTACAAGCCATGTGGCGGATTACGCCATGAGTAAGTTGTCACATGGGGATTCTCCGCCACTCGCAATAGTTAAGGAGAAGCCAGGGGATAGGGAAGCGAAGTCTTGAATTCGGTAAAAAAGCACTCGTAGATACAAAAATATCCAACCGATCCTAATCTCTACATCTGTAGGAAAGCGACATAGTCTTTTAAGATCATTAATCATCTTGGCTGTCACGCAAGACGACCTGGCCTTTTTATGGACGACATTCCATAAAAAGCTCTCCCCCATTAATGATAGACCATCAAGACGAGGCCCGCCGAGATTAAACCGAATAATGGAAAATGAAAACACTTAGGAAAAGGCAATCTCCAAGAAATAAGAAAAAGATGAAGATAAACATGAAAATTTCCTAGAGAAAAAATAAAAAGAGAATCAGAGGAACCAACTTCCCTTCTTTATAAATAGAGAGCTCATCATAACTTCAAATCCATCCACAATTCGCTAGAGAGCTGAAGAGCAAGATTTGGCAATAACAAGCTTTTTAAACCTAAATTCCTTTGTGTTCTTATAATCCAGCTCGGCAAGAGGATCTTGCCAAGCAATCTTTTGTAACACTTTGAGTTTCGAAGCGTTAATAAAGATTTGTTCTCTAAACCCACAACTGTCTATTACTTTATTTGTCTAAGTGGTATTCTGGTTTAACAGAGGGCATGGAACGGCCTCCTTGTGTCATTAGGTTCAACAGAATAGTCTTCTCCTGAAGCCTATATGCAGAGAAATTAATTGCATTATTGATCAGATCAACTTGATCCCAACAGAATTTGAATAAGAGATAATAGAGCAGTGGCCATAGACACCTCAACATTGCCCATGTACTCGGCATCCATCTCGAGCATCTTAAGGACACGGCGAGCCAAAAGGAGACCAGTGCAATATGCTGGAATAAGAAATAGTGAGATTTATAATCATACAATAAAGAAAAAAAAGAAAAAGCAAAATAGCATAAGCACTTGAAAAAGGGTGTTTGATTATGTACCTGCAGCATAATTTGTAAGCCCCACATGAAGGCCGTATCTAGGGAGCTCATGAGCATAAGCAGATGCAAGAACAATGTCATCAACAATTGTAGCAGAGACAATTTGTGTGATTATGTCCTTGTTTGTCTATCATTGGCAAAAAGGATCAATAAGATCATATTGAAAACAAAATAGCAAACGGTAACACCAACAAATGAGAAGAAAAAAAAAAAAATTAGATACATACAAATCTCACAACGTAACGATATTTAGGTGTGTATACTTGTTCTTATCCACGAATCCTTGCACGATAATCAGTCTTGCCCTCTAATTAAGAAATCACAAGTATGAAATTGTTATCAAAAAAGAAGTTGCAAAGGAAAAGCAGAAGTATTAAGAGAACCGACGAAGATGATAACATACCACGTCCCCTCCTGGACTTCACTTGATACCTCTTGAAGTAAGCATATTTCTTCTGGGCAAGCATATTTCTTCTGGGCTACCACATGCACCTTACAGACAAAATTGAACAAAATGAGAGCCAATTCAACACAAACAACACTACTCCGCACTGTTAAAATCTTATAAATGTTGGGCATGATATCGTTAACAAGAAGATTCTCTCATTGAATCACTGGAAACAGATTGAGCTACGAACAATGAATCTACAACACGAAAAAGAGCCACCTAAAACAGTTGGATTTTAATTCCAGATCAGCTAATACATGATAGAATATGTTAATCAATAAAAATCAATAAATCGAAGAGAGTCAGAGAAAGAGAGAATGAATCATAACCATGGCTGGAGGATCAGTGAGGTCGCCGAGCTACGTGACAAGTCTCGGCGAGAAGGAAGGGAAGGAGAATACGAGAAAACGAAATCTTAAAATACTTAAACCCTAGTGACCTCTGATGTTAAAATCAACGGACACGATACGTTTTAGAGTAAGATACGTGTGTCTTTTTATTTTTATGTAGATATTTTGAATTAGAGAGAATGCAATATTTCTCGTAACTGCTGTCTTCTAGTATTTGGCTAGTAGTTAAGATGATATGATCTATAGAGATTGACTGGAAAAAAAGAAGGCTGCATAGATTAACAACAAAGAAAACTACATTAGATATTTAAGACCTCTTGCACCGGAAACATTTAAGCTTAATCTTAAGACAAACTCTTCTAAACAGTAAATCACATTTCTTCCTCTCGAGTCTTTGCTCTAATTACTTTGTAGATGTACTTGGGAGGATCTCCTAAACAGTAGCAACAGTCACATTAACGCCCATCGGAGGATCAAACATGACTCTGTTGTATACAGAACTGAGGGGTTTAGATCGAACACGATTCTTGATGCACGTTTGCCTAATCTCTTCTAACTCTGCCATTTGTGTCTTTTCAAAATCAAACAAACTTTAGATGCATTAGTATTTACTCTGCCATTTGGACTCCAACTTCTTTTCAATTCATAAATACTTATCCATTTGAGCCTTAGACAGCTGAAACATGAGAAGACATTACAAATTTACCATAACTGTAAGTCCTATAAAAAGATCAAAGAATTTGTACACAATGTTTTTCAAGGATTTCATCTTAGTGTTAAACGTCTGAGACATAAGAAATTCGTGTGTACACATAAGAAATCAACCATTGGCGTGTCCTTGCAGAAGCTAAAGAGCATTATTGGGATCAATGTGCTTACCTATTTGGCTTATTCAGATGGGAAATAACATCATCTGAAGGAAAGACAATAACACATTGATCAGCTAAAATCATAAACTAATCAATGATCCGAAGATACTTTACAACCACTTACTCGCAGTGCAAAATCCAATAAATAATTTGCTCCACAACGACACCTCTCAAGATTCCCATAATGTTCTTGATCCTCTGAATCATAAAAATCATAAATTGTAGGGATTCTCTTATTCTTCAATATATATGGTAATGGAGTTTGAAAAACAAACAGGAAAACAAATTAACCATCAATATTATATCTACTTTACGATAAAGAATACTGTGGAGTCATGTTAACCATAAAAAATTGCGAGCATCGTGGGGCCATGACCAACACTTCTTCTTTACAGAAATCTCCTTGTAGGTCATCAAACTTTTTGGGGGTGGGTGTCTTGGGAGAGGCGGTTGCAGCTCGTGGAGTCATGTTTGGGCACCTAAAGTTTCTTTGGGTGGAAGATGGTGTGATGATTCAGTTATGGAAAGCGATGCTTTATAATCATATTTGAGTAGGAAGCTTGATGGGCAACGTAGTGGACATTAATTGGAAGCCATTGAAAGCAATTGCAGTGCTATTGCGAGGGATAGTAATCGTCTCGTTTCAATGGTGGCTGTAACGGTGGAAGAGAGAGGTTAGGAAGGGTTGATCAACGATATCTGGGCTTATGAAGGGTTGATTAACGATATCTGGGCTTGGCCCAAAAGCTAGATTAGATCTGTAGATTAGATTGAATCGTAAATGTAGACGGGAGAATTGGCTTTGCTGAGGGTAAGTGATGATGTGGTAACGATACAGAACTTGCTAAATTGCTGAGGTGGACATTCCCAAGCAAGGCTTTTGTTTCCGTAGCTACAGTAGGAATAGATTCATAATTTGTATTTTGCTTTATTGTTGGGAGAAGCACAGTTTCATCTAAGCTTAAAGACAAACACAAATTGAAAAGAACTGAGTGACCGTATATGAAAAGTTTAATAGCAATTCTCAGTATCGTGTTTTTAAAATTATAGAATGGGGAATTAGCACATCGATAGCAATAGCAAATATCAAGTAACATCAAGATAGTTTTTTGCAGAGAAATTCTTTGTTTGAAAAGGTATGTTAAATAACACTCCCACCAAACACTCCAAGGCAAAATTGTAATGTCTTCTCAACAGCAAAAGAACTATTAGTCTCGGGTCTCATTCAAGTCCGAGTGCTCAAGATCGACTTTCTATTGGTAGCTTTGGTCTTCCAAAAGTTGTTTAAATGGATCATCTCCGAAGCCTCTTCGAATGTGCTTCAAGGTATCTTCCAAGATACCATCTATCCATCTTATCCTTTTAATGTTTTTCCTTTTTAAGTTTGTAACAATCATAAATGTTCAAGATGTCTCTTTGGCAAAGAGTTTCTTGCTTGTTTGTGATGTAAGCCTAATTTAAGTTTAATCTAAGATGAGTTTGCACAAAAAAAAAAAATTACACTCCCACCAAACACTCCAAAGCAAAATTGAAAAAAAAGCATCAAAATGAAAATTTGTACATATCTATGCATGTGTTCATCGTAGGTGTGATCTCTTTTGTCGATGATGGCAATCTCGAGATTCGTGCTGGTTTGATGGTTATTAAAAAATTTGCGACGTAGACTACCGAATGTTGAGTTGTAATTTTAGAACCTGAGATTGGAAAACACCACAAAAAAAAAAAAGATTGTAAGTCATTCAAATTGATTGCTTGGAAATATCTAAAACAGAGAGAATGTCAAACATGCTCTTATCTTTTACCCATCCCGAAGAGCCAATTACGTCAAGATTCGATGAAGGATAAACGTTGCATGGGTAGCCTTCGTTGCGAGTTGAACATGTCCTTAAACACATGTTAAGAAGATATTGACATCTTTAAAAAATAAACATACCAACTTGGTGAACAATTAGGAGTCGGTAGTAGTAATAGTACATGTCTTACATTAATGAACCAAACGAAAGAAGATCGCCAAGTAACTCATTTTCTTATCCTCACAAACTTGACAGGCGAGACCTTGAGTTCGACTAAGGATATAGATCTAACAACAACAAATTGGTGCTATTCTTAAAATATATCGATGAATAAAAAAAAGCAAGAGCAAAACAAAATCTTACCAAACCGGACTGGACAATCAAGGCATGGAGATAAAATTCAACGTGACTGGTGGAGAGAATTGTTGAGGTTTCCATATTCTACAATTCGTTCTTTAAGTCCAAAGCTATCAACATTCTAGCAATTGATATCTGCACATTGTCTCATAGCAATTGATATATAGAATATTAAATTTCCGAGAGATATTCATCCTTCATATATGTGATCTCATCTTGAAACCTACCTTTACCCTTAATTCCAAAATACGAAGCTCACCATATATAGGAAGCTTTCGCGCCAAGTTTTTCTATTCTTCACACCCCTCTTTGATAATCTTAATATTGCAAAAATTGTTGCTTTGACTTGTAAACCACTCTGAGAAAAAGAGAGAAGATGATAAGTCAAATTAGCAGCTTCAATTTGAACTTGTTCCCTGGCTGCTACAAGAATGAAAGTGTGTGGATTAAAACTTAAAAAAGCATTTACTATATATTTGGCTAAAAACTTGTGCTCTCACCCAAAGTTTTTCTTCAATCAAAAGGTTCATCTGTGGAAGGGGCAATATTTCTGGCGTCTTTGTCTTTGTGAAGTTGCTGGCATTCCTTTTTTTACCACCTGCATATTTAAGTCTGCACATTCAAACTTTTGTTCCATCAAACCTCAATGCATTTAAAAAAAGAAAAACGAAAGATGTTTGTAATAATCATGACGAAAACTAAAACTAAAACTAAAACTTATGAATTAAGACAACTGAGAAGTAAAGCTGAAGGCATGAGTTTCGAGATCAGTGAAGCGTCGACCTACTCATTCGTCACCCCCTTTCTCTGTCGAAAAAATGATTGGAATTCCTATTTTTTTACCAAATTCTGAAAATATATAACGATTTCAAAAGATTCGGAAATTAAATAATTAGGGTCTGAAGTTAGAACCTGCTTTCCTTTCTTCCTCTTCCTCACTTATACCATGTAGTTGAGTCTCTCCAATTTTGATTTATACCCTGAGCGAAATCACTTCTCTTAGCATGAAATTGGAATTTCACTTGTCCTGATCCCTTCTTTTTAGCCTCTACGACACAAATGAAAACCTACTGGGTGTATACGAAAGCTAAAAGCATGGGAGAACACAAACATTAGGGTTCTACGTTCCGAGAGAGCATTGGGATGGTGATGACTTGGGAAACTTTGGTGCGAAGAGCAACAACATATGTATTGGTTTGTTGGAATTAATATTTGTGGATCTAGAATACGAAAAGACGTCGTTTAGATTTGGTTAGTGGTAGGTAGACATTGAATTTGGAAAAAGAAGCGAAGTAGTAACGGCTGATCTACAAATGGGATTCTTTCACCGTTTCAAGTTGAGCGTGGAACTTGCTGACATGGCCATTTGCAAAGAACGATTGAAATAGCACTTTCACATTTTTCCAATGCCACGTGTCTTCTTGAAACCAAACTTAAAAATGCTGATGTGGAGCTCCTCATAAGTCTCAAATAACTCCTTTTATTAGTATAGACTGCGATTTTTCTGCGCTACTCGCGGATTATTTTATTAGTTTTTATTTAAGTTAAATTGATTTACTATAGAGTTTTGATTTGAGTTTGTACATCTTAAAGACTATGATATGTCAGAAAATGTATTTTAACTTAAGTTTTTTTTAACGGAATAGTCACAAATAACTTTTAAGATAAAACTTGAAACGTGCATTGAAAATCATTGTTATTCATGATCACCTTTAAAAATATTATTGAAATTATTTTTTTTTAATTGAATTTGAAATAGTTGACGTAAAAAAAAATTGAATTCGGAATATGATTGAACTTATCTATATATTTTTTAATCAAAAATAATTTTACATTTTAAATAGAAAGAAATTAATTTTTTAAACATATGCTAAACACTTGATTGTTCTATTTAATGTTGTTTTTTATATTCCTATGTGTTCGTGCATTATGAATATTTGAAATGAATTTTTCAAAGCTGAAGCTGATAAAATATTATATTCTCTTGACTATTTTAGAAAAAAATATGTTGAGTGATTTGGGTATTTTTTTTATCGACAGAGAAATGCTAAGGAATATTAATTTCGAAAGTTTGGTCAACGATTTAGTAGAAAATAAAGAAATTAAAATTACGTTTTAAAACTACTATTTAGCGTGTTAGTTCCATTTTATTGTTTTTACTATGTTATATATTTATTATTGTAAAACATTTTTTACGATGTCGCTACAGTACCTATGACAAGGAGTTTGTTTTGTTCACATTTTTTATGCGGTGGTCCAGGCTATTAAGCATTAGCGTCATTACTTGTTTCATAAGGAGTTTGTTTTGTTCACAGACAATGATGCCTTGAAGCATTTGGATAGTCAAGCTAAAGTGTCCTCTTGCCATTCCACTTGGGTCGCATTTTTAGAACAATTTACGTTTACAATCTGCCACCAAGCAGGTAAATTTAACCGAGTGGCTGATTCATTAAGCTGACACACTCTCTTGTCACAACAATGCATGCTTCAGTGCCGGGCTTTGCTACATTTTCTGACTTGTATTGCTCTGATGTATACTTCGCCCGCGTTCTAGGAGATGTTACTAATGGTGTTTCCTCTGAGTTTGTTCTTCATGAGGGTTTTCTCTTTAAGGGGACACGACTTTTCATACCAGATTGCAGTTTACGTCTCCGTATTATCAAGGAATTGCATGACGAGTGTCACGTGGGGCGAGATCGAACGTTACAGCTGGTCTCACATTCGTATTTTTGGCCTTCTCTACGGCGTGATGTGGAACGTTGTCGCATTTGTCAAGTTTCCAAAGGAACATCGTCAAATGCTGGTCTTTATCTACCCCTACCGATTCCGACACAGCCTTGGACGGATATAAGTATGGATTTTATCCTTAGACTTCCGCGCACGCAAAAGGGCAATGATTCAATTTTTATGGTGGTAGATCGATTTTCAAAGATGGCACATTTTATTCCTTGCAAACGAACAACTGATGCAATACGTGTGGCTTCTTTATTCTTTCAAGATGTTTATCGTCTCCATGGCCTTCCAACGTCGATCGTTTTGGACAGGGATACTCGTTTTCTCAGTCATTTTTGGCGATCCGTTTGGAAGCTATTACGAACAAGTCTAGAAATGAGCACAACTTACCATCCTCAGAATGATGGACAAACGGAAGTCACAAATAGAGCGCTAGGTAACATGTTTCGTAGCTTGGTTGACGATAATCTAAAGTCTTGGGATACTAAGTTGTGCATCGCCGAATTCGCTCACAATCACGCTGCGAACCGTAGCCTTGGGTTTTGTCCATTTCACGTGGTATATGGTTTAATTCCACGTTGTCCTTTGGATTTGGCTCCTCTTCCAGATCAAGCACGTATTCATGGCCACGCTTCAGATTTTGTGGAGAACGTTCAAGCGATTCATCATACGGCTCAACGTAATTTAGAGACATCTTCCGCTTCTTACAAAGAGCATGCTGATAAACGTCATCGTGAAGTGGAGTTCAGTCCGGGAGATTTAGTTTGGGTGTCACTCACTAAGGATAGGCTTCCTGCACACGAGTACAATAAACTACGTTCGCGGAAGATAGGTCTACTTGAGGTTCTTGAACGTATAAATAGTAATGCTTATCGCATACGCTTGCCTCCAGAGGTTCGTACAACATACGTTTTTAACGTCAAACACTTTTCCTGTTCCGCGGCGACAATGACGTTCCATATTCCTCCTACCCGGGGGACATGATGCAGCGCATCCTTATCCAATTAGGAAGAACACGTCGATTAGGTATTGGTGTTTAGACAAGTTCTCCAAATCGTGTTTTTCCTTTTCTTGTGTGTTTCTAGTTTCATATGCTTTTCATTTTCTTCTTAGGATTCCTAATAGCCTTAGATAGGTGTTAGTGGCAATATAAGGGATTCATAACTATTGTTTTTCATTCAATCTTGATTTTGATAAACCTAATAAAAAACCAAAAAGAGGAAACTCAAGTTTCCCATAAGAGCTTGCGTTCACATAGCACTGAGAGTAGTACTCTCACCTCCATTATCATAGTCGATCTTTGTTCGCCTAAGGTAAAATCTAAGTTTGTTTGATTTCTCTAAGATTTCATTACTTACTTGCTAATTACTCTTCCGCCTCTCCATCACAAAGGTGGCTCCCCACGCGCCATAGTCACCGCCTAAAAAGTCTGTAGGCCACCGGTCAAAGGCAACGCGTGCTACGACACCGACGTGCTCGCCGCACAATCCACGACGGTGTTGACGTCATCTCCGTCTCCCTTGGCGGCGAGCCTACCTTGTATTTCAACGACAGCATAGCAATTCGGTCGTTTCACGCCGTGAAGAAGCGGATCGTTGTAGTTTGCTCCGCCGGGAACTCTGGACCGGCAGATGGTACGGTTACGAACGTGGCGCCGTGGCAGATCACCGTGGAGCAATTCTTGTAATTGAGCTTGAATCTTTGGCATTCATAGAATTAGTGAATTCAAAATCTCGAATCAATTTCTTGGTATTGAGCTTGAATCTTTGACATTCATATCGTTCTTAATTGAGATAGGGACAAAGCTTGTCATCATCTTCTTTGGCACATGCTAAGTTCTACCCAATAATGGCAGCTTCTGGAGCAAAAGTTAAGAAAGTTTCAGCTTCTGATTCGTGAGTTTTTGTTTCATAGACGTTACTCATTCAAAAAGATTTATGAATTATGACCATTATTGACTCTGTATCATCTCTTTGTGCAGACAATTGTGCAAACTTGGATCGCTTGACCCTGTATCATTTCTTATGTTTGAGTTTTAAGGCTTAGAAGTATGGCGTATTTGTGATTTATGTTAAGAGAGAAATCATCATCATCATTCTTCAGCAGTGTAATGTTGTGCTGATCATCAAAATAATAGTTATTACTTATTAAACTAGCCTTCCCATTATAAGTCAGTTTCTTAGGATTATACCTACCCATT
Organism: Alliaria petiolata; assembly: GCA_020283515.1. Classification (NCBI taxonomy): domain Eukaryota; kingdom Viridiplantae; phylum Streptophyta; class Magnoliopsida; order Brassicales; family Brassicaceae; genus Alliaria; species Alliaria petiolata. Next base: position 73,751,012 of record JAHZTW010000001.1, read on the forward strand.
ATCAAAAAAACACAAAACAATGAGATATTACCAAAAGGCCGTAAAGCCCTTGCTGGTTTAATCCTGCGAGATCGTTCCTAATTTTACTTACCTCTTGCTGTATCAGTGGATCAGCCCTTATTGCTGTATGTACCTTCTTGTACATCTCATCTATGTTGTCTGGCTCAAGACCCTTCTTAAGGTAGTCACTAAAATGAGTGATACTTCTTTGCCTCATCCTCCATCAATAGCTGCAAGAGTTTCTGGTCAGAAAATAGTTCCTCTTCAATAGATTTTATCATGTGAAAAACATGTCTATGTATAATGATATACCCTCATGTAATCGATAACATGGCCACCGTATATGTATATCCTGTGAACTTCGGCGTCAAGTTGCTTGCCTTCTTTGTTAAACCCAGCAAACCGCTTGTCGCTGTGTGGAATGTCAAGCCCACCATCTAAAGCACCCTAACAAAAACAAATAGCAGAGTTAGTTAATTGATGATTATTTGTCAAAGAGATCTCTATATTAACGCTTCGAAGCTCAAGGTGTTACAAAAGATTGCTCGGCAAGAGGATCTTGCCGAGCTGAATTATAAGAACACAAAGGAAATTTAGGTTTAGAAAGCTTGTAATTGCCAAATCTTGCTCTTCAACTCTCTAGCTAATTGTGGATGGATTTGAAGTTATGAGGAGCTTTCTATTTATAAGGAAGGGAATCGGTTCTCCTGATTCCCCTTTCATTTTTCTTTAGAAAATCTTCATGTTTATTTTCGTATTTTTCCTTATTTCTTGAAGATTGTCTTTTCGTAAGTGTTTTTTTCTATTAGTCGGTTTAATCTCTGCGGGCCTCGTTTTGATGGGCTATCATTAATGGGGGAGTGCCTTTTATGGAATGTGCTCATTCCTCCTCTAACAATAAGTCCTTGTTCGCCGAGTTAATCGCAAATTAACTCAACAAAATTCATGTTAAAGAGGTCGGCTCGTCGCTCATTTAAGATAGTTCTTCGAAGAAATATTTCTTATGACTTTGGCGTTTTCAGCTTGTATTGCACTTCGGATGACGTTTGAATAAACTATTGTATTTTATTAAACTCTCTTAACGGGCCTTTGATTTAGCTTTTTTGCTTTGAGGCTAGATTCAATTAGGCTTTCCAAAACGGGAAACTCAAAAGTCATTTTTCGTGAATCGAGGAATTTTCCACGTGTCTTTATGGAAACCGTTTGGATTTCCTGAATATTCATTTTCCGGCTAAGTATCTCCATTTCTACTACTGACCAAGGTATTTTGCTCTCTTCCCGACTTTTGACTCTGTAATTTTATGCTATGTCTTCAGAGTTTGATTTAATTTCACTGCTTCGGTCGCCCAAATTTGGGTTCGAGACCCGTGTTTTCTTCTTCTCCGTTTTCGGTTCTCTTCGACTGCTTTCCATGGATCCAGTAGATAGGAAAGGAAAGAAAGTCGTTATTGATGATGACGATATCCCTATTTCGAAGCTGATTCGAGGTCCGAAGCTCCTTGAGGCGCCAATCCGAGCTGAACGAGTGAAAAAGAAAACTGCTTCTCCTCGAAAGGGTTCATCGAAGCCAAATACTGAGACTGAAATGGCTCTTGTGGAGGATCCGGAGATTGTCGAATTAAAGGAATGTTCGGTGAAAGTCACCATGCCAAAGCATCCGACGGGGTTAAAGGTTGGGTCGTCTTGGGTGACAGCCGTGATGATTAATGAACTTAGGAGACTATGTCGCTTTCCTACCGATGTAGAGATTATGATCCCATTACCGTCCAAAAGGCCTTAGAAGCCTCCGGTTGTATATTTTTGTATCTACGAGTGTTTTTTTACCGAATTCGTACTTCGCTTCCATATCCACTGGCTTCTCCTTAACTATTGCGAGCGGCGGAGAATGCCCATGTGTCAAATTACTCATGCTATAATCCACCACATGGCCGGAACCACCAATCGAAGCCTTATTTACTTAACGAAGAAATAGTAATTTTTCCAGCTGTGAATCTTGCTTATAGAGTCACCACCGACAATGCCGAACTTCATCTTGGTATAGAAATGCTTGAGGTTTTTGTTCTTATCCATCCCTCCACTTTTAAGAATTGAGACCCTCTCGAAGAAATCCAGGTCAAAGGGAACATCTGCCGAGCCCGCCAAAACCGAGGTACAAGCCATGTGGCGGATTACGCCATGAGTAAGTTGTCACATGGGGATTCTCCGCCACTCGCAATAGTTAAGGAGAAGCCAGGGGATAGGGAAGCGAAGTCTTGAATTCGGTAAAAAAGCACTCGTAGATACAAAAATATCCAACCGATCCTAATCTCTACATCTGTAGGAAAGCGACATAGTCTTTTAAGATCATTAATCATCTTGGCTGTCACGCAAGACGACCTGGCCTTTTTATGGACGACATTCCATAAAAAGCTCTCCCCCATTAATGATAGACCATCAAGACGAGGCCCGCCGAGATTAAACCGAATAATGGAAAATGAAAACACTTAGGAAAAGGCAATCTCCAAGAAATAAGAAAAAGATGAAGATAAACATGAAAATTTCCTAGAGAAAAAATAAAAAGAGAATCAGAGGAACCAACTTCCCTTCTTTATAAATAGAGAGCTCATCATAACTTCAAATCCATCCACAATTCGCTAGAGAGCTGAAGAGCAAGATTTGGCAATAACAAGCTTTTTAAACCTAAATTCCTTTGTGTTCTTATAATCCAGCTCGGCAAGAGGATCTTGCCAAGCAATCTTTTGTAACACTTTGAGTTTCGAAGCGTTAATAAAGATTTGTTCTCTAAACCCACAACTGTCTATTACTTTATTTGTCTAAGTGGTATTCTGGTTTAACAGAGGGCATGGAACGGCCTCCTTGTGTCATTAGGTTCAACAGAATAGTCTTCTCCTGAAGCCTATATGCAGAGAAATTAATTGCATTATTGATCAGATCAACTTGATCCCAACAGAATTTGAATAAGAGATAATAGAGCAGTGGCCATAGACACCTCAACATTGCCCATGTACTCGGCATCCATCTCGAGCATCTTAAGGACACGGCGAGCCAAAAGGAGACCAGTGCAATATGCTGGAATAAGAAATAGTGAGATTTATAATCATACAATAAAGAAAAAAAAGAAAAAGCAAAATAGCATAAGCACTTGAAAAAGGGTGTTTGATTATGTACCTGCAGCATAATTTGTAAGCCCCACATGAAGGCCGTATCTAGGGAGCTCATGAGCATAAGCAGATGCAAGAACAATGTCATCAACAATTGTAGCAGAGACAATTTGTGTGATTATGTCCTTGTTTGTCTATCATTGGCAAAAAGGATCAATAAGATCATATTGAAAACAAAATAGCAAACGGTAACACCAACAAATGAGAAGAAAAAAAAAAAAATTAGATACATACAAATCTCACAACGTAACGATATTTAGGTGTGTATACTTGTTCTTATCCACGAATCCTTGCACGATAATCAGTCTTGCCCTCTAATTAAGAAATCACAAGTATGAAATTGTTATCAAAAAAGAAGTTGCAAAGGAAAAGCAGAAGTATTAAGAGAACCGACGAAGATGATAACATACCACGTCCCCTCCTGGACTTCACTTGATACCTCTTGAAGTAAGCATATTTCTTCTGGGCAAGCATATTTCTTCTGGGCTACCACATGCACCTTACAGACAAAATTGAACAAAATGAGAGCCAATTCAACACAAACAACACTACTCCGCACTGTTAAAATCTTATAAATGTTGGGCATGATATCGTTAACAAGAAGATTCTCTCATTGAATCACTGGAAACAGATTGAGCTACGAACAATGAATCTACAACACGAAAAAGAGCCACCTAAAACAGTTGGATTTTAATTCCAGATCAGCTAATACATGATAGAATATGTTAATCAATAAAAATCAATAAATCGAAGAGAGTCAGAGAAAGAGAGAATGAATCATAACCATGGCTGGAGGATCAGTGAGGTCGCCGAGCTACGTGACAAGTCTCGGCGAGAAGGAAGGGAAGGAGAATACGAGAAAACGAAATCTTAAAATACTTAAACCCTAGTGACCTCTGATGTTAAAATCAACGGACACGATACGTTTTAGAGTAAGATACGTGTGTCTTTTTATTTTTATGTAGATATTTTGAATTAGAGAGAATGCAATATTTCTCGTAACTGCTGTCTTCTAGTATTTGGCTAGTAGTTAAGATGATATGATCTATAGAGATTGACTGGAAAAAAAGAAGGCTGCATAGATTAACAACAAAGAAAACTACATTAGATATTTAAGACCTCTTGCACCGGAAACATTTAAGCTTAATCTTAAGACAAACTCTTCTAAACAGTAAATCACATTTCTTCCTCTCGAGTCTTTGCTCTAATTACTTTGTAGATGTACTTGGGAGGATCTCCTAAACAGTAGCAACAGTCACATTAACGCCCATCGGAGGATCAAACATGACTCTGTTGTATACAGAACTGAGGGGTTTAGATCGAACACGATTCTTGATGCACGTTTGCCTAATCTCTTCTAACTCTGCCATTTGTGTCTTTTCAAAATCAAACAAACTTTAGATGCATTAGTATTTACTCTGCCATTTGGACTCCAACTTCTTTTCAATTCATAAATACTTATCCATTTGAGCCTTAGACAGCTGAAACATGAGAAGACATTACAAATTTACCATAACTGTAAGTCCTATAAAAAGATCAAAGAATTTGTACACAATGTTTTTCAAGGATTTCATCTTAGTGTTAAACGTCTGAGACATAAGAAATTCGTGTGTACACATAAGAAATCAACCATTGGCGTGTCCTTGCAGAAGCTAAAGAGCATTATTGGGATCAATGTGCTTACCTATTTGGCTTATTCAGATGGGAAATAACATCATCTGAAGGAAAGACAATAACACATTGATCAGCTAAAATCATAAACTAATCAATGATCCGAAGATACTTTACAACCACTTACTCGCAGTGCAAAATCCAATAAATAATTTGCTCCACAACGACACCTCTCAAGATTCCCATAATGTTCTTGATCCTCTGAATCATAAAAATCATAAATTGTAGGGATTCTCTTATTCTTCAATATATATGGTAATGGAGTTTGAAAAACAAACAGGAAAACAAATTAACCATCAATATTATATCTACTTTACGATAAAGAATACTGTGGAGTCATGTTAACCATAAAAAATTGCGAGCATCGTGGGGCCATGACCAACACTTCTTCTTTACAGAAATCTCCTTGTAGGTCATCAAACTTTTTGGGGGTGGGTGTCTTGGGAGAGGCGGTTGCAGCTCGTGGAGTCATGTTTGGGCACCTAAAGTTTCTTTGGGTGGAAGATGGTGTGATGATTCAGTTATGGAAAGCGATGCTTTATAATCATATTTGAGTAGGAAGCTTGATGGGCAACGTAGTGGACATTAATTGGAAGCCATTGAAAGCAATTGCAGTGCTATTGCGAGGGATAGTAATCGTCTCGTTTCAATGGTGGCTGTAACGGTGGAAGAGAGAGGTTAGGAAGGGTTGATCAACGATATCTGGGCTTATGAAGGGTTGATTAACGATATCTGGGCTTGGCCCAAAAGCTAGATTAGATCTGTAGATTAGATTGAATCGTAAATGTAGACGGGAGAATTGGCTTTGCTGAGGGTAAGTGATGATGTGGTAACGATACAGAACTTGCTAAATTGCTGAGGTGGACATTCCCAAGCAAGGCTTTTGTTTCCGTAGCTACAGTAGGAATAGATTCATAATTTGTATTTTGCTTTATTGTTGGGAGAAGCACAGTTTCATCTAAGCTTAAAGACAAACACAAATTGAAAAGAACTGAGTGACCGTATATGAAAAGTTTAATAGCAATTCTCAGTATCGTGTTTTTAAAATTATAGAATGGGGAATTAGCACATCGATAGCAATAGCAAATATCAAGTAACATCAAGATAGTTTTTTGCAGAGAAATTCTTTGTTTGAAAAGGTATGTTAAATAACACTCCCACCAAACACTCCAAGGCAAAATTGTAATGTCTTCTCAACAGCAAAAGAACTATTAGTCTCGGGTCTCATTCAAGTCCGAGTGCTCAAGATCGACTTTCTATTGGTAGCTTTGGTCTTCCAAAAGTTGTTTAAATGGATCATCTCCGAAGCCTCTTCGAATGTGCTTCAAGGTATCTTCCAAGATACCATCTATCCATCTTATCCTTTTAATGTTTTTCCTTTTTAAGTTTGTAACAATCATAAATGTTCAAGATGTCTCTTTGGCAAAGAGTTTCTTGCTTGTTTGTGATGTAAGCCTAATTTAAGTTTAATCTAAGATGAGTTTGCACAAAAAAAAAAAATTACACTCCCACCAAACACTCCAAAGCAAAATTGAAAAAAAAGCATCAAAATGAAAATTTGTACATATCTATGCATGTGTTCATCGTAGGTGTGATCTCTTTTGTCGATGATGGCAATCTCGAGATTCGTGCTGGTTTGATGGTTATTAAAAAATTTGCGACGTAGACTACCGAATGTTGAGTTGTAATTTTAGAACCTGAGATTGGAAAACACCACAAAAAAAAAAAAGATTGTAAGTCATTCAAATTGATTGCTTGGAAATATCTAAAACAGAGAGAATGTCAAACATGCTCTTATCTTTTACCCATCCCGAAGAGCCAATTACGTCAAGATTCGATGAAGGATAAACGTTGCATGGGTAGCCTTCGTTGCGAGTTGAACATGTCCTTAAACACATGTTAAGAAGATATTGACATCTTTAAAAAATAAACATACCAACTTGGTGAACAATTAGGAGTCGGTAGTAGTAATAGTACATGTCTTACATTAATGAACCAAACGAAAGAAGATCGCCAAGTAACTCATTTTCTTATCCTCACAAACTTGACAGGCGAGACCTTGAGTTCGACTAAGGATATAGATCTAACAACAACAAATTGGTGCTATTCTTAAAATATATCGATGAATAAAAAAAAGCAAGAGCAAAACAAAATCTTACCAAACCGGACTGGACAATCAAGGCATGGAGATAAAATTCAACGTGACTGGTGGAGAGAATTGTTGAGGTTTCCATATTCTACAATTCGTTCTTTAAGTCCAAAGCTATCAACATTCTAGCAATTGATATCTGCACATTGTCTCATAGCAATTGATATATAGAATATTAAATTTCCGAGAGATATTCATCCTTCATATATGTGATCTCATCTTGAAACCTACCTTTACCCTTAATTCCAAAATACGAAGCTCACCATATATAGGAAGCTTTCGCGCCAAGTTTTTCTATTCTTCACACCCCTCTTTGATAATCTTAATATTGCAAAAATTGTTGCTTTGACTTGTAAACCACTCTGAGAAAAAGAGAGAAGATGATAAGTCAAATTAGCAGCTTCAATTTGAACTTGTTCCCTGGCTGCTACAAGAATGAAAGTGTGTGGATTAAAACTTAAAAAAGCATTTACTATATATTTGGCTAAAAACTTGTGCTCTCACCCAAAGTTTTTCTTCAATCAAAAGGTTCATCTGTGGAAGGGGCAATATTTCTGGCGTCTTTGTCTTTGTGAAGTTGCTGGCATTCCTTTTTTTACCACCTGCATATTTAAGTCTGCACATTCAAACTTTTGTTCCATCAAACCTCAATGCATTTAAAAAAAGAAAAACGAAAGATGTTTGTAATAATCATGACGAAAACTAAAACTAAAACTAAAACTTATGAATTAAGACAACTGAGAAGTAAAGCTGAAGGCATGAGTTTCGAGATCAGTGAAGCGTCGACCTACTCATTCGTCACCCCCTTTCTCTGTCGAAAAAATGATTGGAATTCCTATTTTTTTACCAAATTCTGAAAATATATAACGATTTCAAAAGATTCGGAAATTAAATAATTAGGGTCTGAAGTTAGAACCTGCTTTCCTTTCTTCCTCTTCCTCACTTATACCATGTAGTTGAGTCTCTCCAATTTTGATTTATACCCTGAGCGAAATCACTTCTCTTAGCATGAAATTGGAATTTCACTTGTCCTGATCCCTTCTTTTTAGCCTCTACGACACAAATGAAAACCTACTGGGTGTATACGAAAGCTAAAAGCATGGGAGAACACAAACATTAGGGTTCTACGTTCCGAGAGAGCATTGGGATGGTGATGACTTGGGAAACTTTGGTGCGAAGAGCAACAACATATGTATTGGTTTGTTGGAATTAATATTTGTGGATCTAGAATACGAAAAGACGTCGTTTAGATTTGGTTAGTGGTAGGTAGACATTGAATTTGGAAAAAGAAGCGAAGTAGTAACGGCTGATCTACAAATGGGATTCTTTCACCGTTTCAAGTTGAGCGTGGAACTTGCTGACATGGCCATTTGCAAAGAACGATTGAAATAGCACTTTCACATTTTTCCAATGCCACGTGTCTTCTTGAAACCAAACTTAAAAATGCTGATGTGGAGCTCCTCATAAGTCTCAAATAACTCCTTTTATTAGTATAGACTGCGATTTTTCTGCGCTACTCGCGGATTATTTTATTAGTTTTTATTTAAGTTAAATTGATTTACTATAGAGTTTTGATTTGAGTTTGTACATCTTAAAGACTATGATATGTCAGAAAATGTATTTTAACTTAAGTTTTTTTTAACGGAATAGTCACAAATAACTTTTAAGATAAAACTTGAAACGTGCATTGAAAATCATTGTTATTCATGATCACCTTTAAAAATATTATTGAAATTATTTTTTTTTAATTGAATTTGAAATAGTTGACGTAAAAAAAAATTGAATTCGGAATATGATTGAACTTATCTATATATTTTTTAATCAAAAATAATTTTACATTTTAAATAGAAAGAAATTAATTTTTTAAACATATGCTAAACACTTGATTGTTCTATTTAATGTTGTTTTTTATATTCCTATGTGTTCGTGCATTATGAATATTTGAAATGAATTTTTCAAAGCTGAAGCTGATAAAATATTATATTCTCTTGACTATTTTAGAAAAAAATATGTTGAGTGATTTGGGTATTTTTTTTATCGACAGAGAAATGCTAAGGAATATTAATTTCGAAAGTTTGGTCAACGATTTAGTAGAAAATAAAGAAATTAAAATTACGTTTTAAAACTACTATTTAGCGTGTTAGTTCCATTTTATTGTTTTTACTATGTTATATATTTATTATTGTAAAACATTTTTTACGATGTCGCTACAGTACCTATGACAAGGAGTTTGTTTTGTTCACATTTTTTATGCGGTGGTCCAGGCTATTAAGCATTAGCGTCATTACTTGTTTCATAAGGAGTTTGTTTTGTTCACAGACAATGATGCCTTGAAGCATTTGGATAGTCAAGCTAAAGTGTCCTCTTGCCATTCCACTTGGGTCGCATTTTTAGAACAATTTACGTTTACAATCTGCCACCAAGCAGGTAAATTTAACCGAGTGGCTGATTCATTAAGCTGACACACTCTCTTGTCACAACAATGCATGCTTCAGTGCCGGGCTTTGCTACATTTTCTGACTTGTATTGCTCTGATGTATACTTCGCCCGCGTTCTAGGAGATGTTACTAATGGTGTTTCCTCTGAGTTTGTTCTTCATGAGGGTTTTCTCTTTAAGGGGACACGACTTTTCATACCAGATTGCAGTTTACGTCTCCGTATTATCAAGGAATTGCATGACGAGTGTCACGTGGGGCGAGATCGAACGTTACAGCTGGTCTCACATTCGTATTTTTGGCCTTCTCTACGGCGTGATGTGGAACGTTGTCGCATTTGTCAAGTTTCCAAAGGAACATCGTCAAATGCTGGTCTTTATCTACCCCTACCGATTCCGACACAGCCTTGGACGGATATAAGTATGGATTTTATCCTTAGACTTCCGCGCACGCAAAAGGGCAATGATTCAATTTTTATGGTGGTAGATCGATTTTCAAAGATGGCACATTTTATTCCTTGCAAACGAACAACTGATGCAATACGTGTGGCTTCTTTATTCTTTCAAGATGTTTATCGTCTCCATGGCCTTCCAACGTCGATCGTTTTGGACAGGGATACTCGTTTTCTCAGTCATTTTTGGCGATCCGTTTGGAAGCTATTACGAACAAGTCTAGAAATGAGCACAACTTACCATCCTCAGAATGATGGACAAACGGAAGTCACAAATAGAGCGCTAGGTAACATGTTTCGTAGCTTGGTTGACGATAATCTAAAGTCTTGGGATACTAAGTTGTGCATCGCCGAATTCGCTCACAATCACGCTGCGAACCGTAGCCTTGGGTTTTGTCCATTTCACGTGGTATATGGTTTAATTCCACGTTGTCCTTTGGATTTGGCTCCTCTTCCAGATCAAGCACGTATTCATGGCCACGCTTCAGATTTTGTGGAGAACGTTCAAGCGATTCATCATACGGCTCAACGTAATTTAGAGACATCTTCCGCTTCTTACAAAGAGCATGCTGATAAACGTCATCGTGAAGTGGAGTTCAGTCCGGGAGATTTAGTTTGGGTGTCACTCACTAAGGATAGGCTTCCTGCACACGAGTACAATAAACTACGTTCGCGGAAGATAGGTCTACTTGAGGTTCTTGAACGTATAAATAGTAATGCTTATCGCATACGCTTGCCTCCAGAGGTTCGTACAACATACGTTTTTAACGTCAAACACTTTTCCTGTTCCGCGGCGACAATGACGTTCCATATTCCTCCTACCCGGGGGACATGATGCAGCGCATCCTTATCCAATTAGGAAGAACACGTCGATTAGGTATTGGTGTTTAGACAAGTTCTCCAAATCGTGTTTTTCCTTTTCTTGTGTGTTTCTAGTTTCATATGCTTTTCATTTTCTTCTTAGGATTCCTAATAGCCTTAGATAGGTGTTAGTGGCAATATAAGGGATTCATAACTATTGTTTTTCATTCAATCTTGATTTTGATAAACCTAATAAAAAACCAAAAAGAGGAAACTCAAGTTTCCCATAAGAGCTTGCGTTCACATAGCACTGAGAGTAGTACTCTCACCTCCATTATCATAGTCGATCTTTGTTCGCCTAAGGTAAAATCTAAGTTTGTTTGATTTCTCTAAGATTTCATTACTTACTTGCTAATTACTCTTCCGCCTCTCCATCACAAAGGTGGCTCCCCACGCGCCATAGTCACCGCCTAAAAAGTCTGTAGGCCACCGGTCAAAGGCAACGCGTGCTACGACACCGACGTGCTCGCCGCACAATCCACGACGGTGTTGACGTCATCTCCGTCTCCCTTGGCGGCGAGCCTACCTTGTATTTCAACGACAGCATAGCAATTCGGTCGTTTCACGCCGTGAAGAAGCGGATCGTTGTAGTTTGCTCCGCCGGGAACTCTGGACCGGCAGATGGTACGGTTACGAACGTGGCGCCGTGGCAGATCACCGTGGAGCAATTCTTGTAATTGAGCTTGAATCTTTGGCATTCATAGAATTAGTGAATTCAAAATCTCGAATCAATTTCTTGGTATTGAGCTTGAATCTTTGACATTCATATCGTTCTTAATTGAGATAGGGACAAAGCTTGTCATCATCTTCTTTGGCACATGCTAAGTTCTACCCAATAATGGCAGCTTCTGGAGCAAAAGTTAAGAAAGTTTCAGCTTCTGATTCGTGAGTTTTTGTTTCATAGACGTTACTCATTCAAAAAGATTTATGAATTATGACCATTATTGACTCTGTATCATCTCTTTGTGCAGACAATTGTGCAAACTTGGATCGCTTGACCCTGTATCATTTCTTATGTTTGAGTTTTAAGGCTTAGAAGTATGGCGTATTTGTGATTTATGTTAAGAGAGAAATCATCATCATCATTCTTCAGCAGTGTAATGTTGTGCTGATCATCAAAATAATAGTTATTACTTATTAAACTAGCCTTCCCATTATAAGTCAGTTTCTTAGGATTATACCTACCCATTATCAAAAAAACACAAAACAATGAGATATTACCAAAAGGCCGTAAAGCCCTTGCTGGTTTAATCCTGCGAGATCGTTCCTAATTTTACTTACCTCTTGCTGTATCAGTGGATCAGCCCTTATTGCTGTATGTACCTTCTTGTACATCTCATCTATGTTGTCTGGCTCAAGACCCTTCTTAAGGTAGTCACTAAAATGAGTGATACTTCTTTGCCTCATCCTCCATCAATAGCTGCAAGAGTTTCTGGTCAGAAAATAGTTCCTCTTCAATAGATTTTATCATGTGAAAAACATGTCTATGTATAATGATATACCCTCATGTAATCGATAACATGGCCACCGTATATGTATATCCTGTGAACTTCGGCGTCAAGTTGCTTGCCTTCTTTGTTAAACCCAGCAAACCGCTTGTCGCTGTGTGGAATGTCAAGCCCACCATCTAAAGCACCCTAACAAAAACAAATAGCAGAGTTAGTTAATTGATGATTATTTGTCAAAGAGATCTCTATATTAACGCTTCGAAGCTCAAGGTGTTACAAAAGATTGCTCGGCAAGAGGATCTTGCCGAGCTGAATTATAAGAACACAAAGGAAATTTAGGTTTAGAAAGCTTGTAATTGCCAAATCTTGCTCTTCAACTCTCTAGCTAATTGTGGATGGATTTGAAGTTATGAGGAGCTTTCTATTTATAAGGAAGGGAATCGGTTCTCCTGATTCCCCTTTCATTTTTCTTTAGAAAATCTTCATGTTTATTTTCGTATTTTTCCTTATTTCTTGAAGATTGTCTTTTCGTAAGTGTTTTTTTCTATTAGTCGGTTTAATCTCTGCGGGCCTCGTTTTGATGGGCTATCATTAATGGGGGAGTGCCTTTTATGGAATGTGCTCATTCCTCCTCTAACAATAAGTCCTTGTTCGCCGAGTTAATCGCAAATTAACTCAACAAAATTCATGTTAAAGAGGTCGGCTCGTCGCTCATTTAAGATAGTTCTTCGAAGAAATATTTCTTATGACTTTGGCGTTTTCAGCTTGTATTGCACTTCGGATGACGTTTGAATAAACTATTGTATTTTATTAAACTCTCTTAACGGGCCTTTGATTTAGCTTTTTTGCTTTGAGGCTAGATTCAATTAGGCTTTCCAAAACGGGAAACTCAAAAGTCATTTTTCGTGAATCGAGGAATTTTCCACGTGTCTTTATGGAAACCGTTTGGATTTCCTGAATATTCATTTTCCGGCTAAGTATCTCCATTTCTACTACTGACCAAGGTATTTTGCTCTCTTCCCGACTTTTGACTCTGTAATTTTATGCTATGTCTTCAGAGTTTGATTTAATTTCACTGCTTCGGTCGCCCAAATTTGGGTTCGAGACCCGTGTTTTCTTCTTCTCCGTTTTCGGTTCTCTTCGACTGCTTTCCATGGATCCAGTAGATAGGAAAGGAAAGAAAGTCGTTATTGATGATGACGATATCCCTATTTCGAAGCTGATTCGAGGTCCGAAGCTCCTTGAGGCGCCAATCCGAGCTGAACGAGTGAAAAAGAAAACTGCTTCTCCTCGAAAGGGTTCATCGAAGCCAAATACTGAGACTGAAATGGCTCTTGTGGAGGATCCGGAGATTGTCGAATTAAAGGAATGTTCGGTGAAAGTCACCATGCCAAAGCATCCGACGGGGTTAAAGGTTGGGTCGTCTTGGGTGACAGCCGTGATGATTAATGAACTTAGGAGACTATGTCGCTTTCCTACCGATGTAGAGATTATGATCCCATTACCGTCCAAAAGGCCTTAGAAGCCTCCGGTTGTATATTTTTGTATCTACGAGTGTTTTTTTACCGAATTCGTACTTCGCTTCCATATCCACTGGCTTCTCCTTAACTATTGCGAGCGGCGGAGAATGCCCATGTGTCAAATTACTCATGCTATAATCCACCACATGGCCGGAACCACCAATCGAAGCCTTATTTACTTAACGAAGAAATAGTAATTTTTCCAGCTGTGAATCTTGCTTATAGAGTCACCACCGACAATGCCGAACTTCATCTTGGTATAGAAATGCTTGAGGTTTTTGTTCTTATCCATCCCTCCACTTTTAAGAATTGAGACCCTCTCGAAGAAATCCAGGTCAAAGGGAACATCTGCCGAGCCCGCCAAAACCGAGGTACAAGCCATGTGGCGGATTACGCCATGAGTAAGTTGTCACATGGGGATTCTCCGCCACTCGCAATAGTTAAGGAGAAGCCAGGGGATAGGGAAGCGAAGTCTTGAATTCGGTAAAAAAGCACTCGTAGATACAAAAATATCCAACCGATCCTAATCTCTACATCTGTAGGAAAGCGACATAGTCTTTTAAGATCATTAATCATCTTGGCTGTCACGCAAGACGACCTGGCCTTTTTATGGACGACATTCCATAAAAAGCTCTCCCCCATTAATGATAGACCATCAAGACGAGGCCCGCCGAGATTAAACCGAATAATGGAAAATGAAAACACTTAGGAAAAGGCAATCTCCAAGAAATAAGAAAAAGATGAAGATAAACATGAAAATTTCCTAGAGAAAAAATAAAAAGAGAATCAGAGGAACCAACTTCCCTTCTTTATAAATAGAGAGCTCATCATAACTTCAAATCCATCCACAATTCGCTAGAGAGCTGAAGAGCAAGATTTGGCAATAACAAGCTTTTTAAACCTAAATTCCTTTGTGTTCTTATAATCCAGCTCGGCAAGAGGATCTTGCCAAGCAATCTTTTGTAACACTTTGAGTTTCGAAGCGTTAATAAAGATTTGTTCTCTAAACCCACAACTGTCTATTACTTTATTTGTCTAAGTGGTATTCTGGTTTAACAGAGGGCATGGAACGGCCTCCTTGTGTCATTAGGTTCAACAGAATAGTCTTCTCCTGAAGCCTATATGCAGAGAAATTAATTGCATTATTGATCAGATCAACTTGATCCCAACAGAATTTGAATAAGAGATAATAGAGCAGTGGCCATAGACACCTCAACATTGCCCATGTACTCGGCATCCATCTCGAGCATCTTAAGGACACGGCGAGCCAAAAGGAGACCAGTGCAATATGCTGGAATAAGAAATAGTGAGATTTATAATCATACAATAAAGAAAAAAAAGAAAAAGCAAAATAGCATAAGCACTTGAAAAAGGGTGTTTGATTATGTACCTGCAGCATAATTTGTAAGCCCCACATGAAGGCCGTATCTAGGGAGCTCATGAGCATAAGCAGATGCAAGAACAATGTCATCAACAATTGTAGCAGAGACAATTTGTGTGATTATGTCCTTGTTTGTCTATCATTGGCAAAAAGGATCAATAAGATCATATTGAAAACAAAATAGCAAACGGTAACACCAACAAATGAGAAGAAAAAAAAAAAAATTAGATACATACAAATCTCACAACGTAACGATATTTAGGTGTGTATACTTGTTCTTATCCACGAATCCTTGCACGATAATCAGTCTTGCCCTCTAATTAAGAAATCACAAGTATGAAATTGTTATCAAAAAAGAAGTTGCAAAGGAAAAGCAGAAGTATTAAGAGAACCGACGAAGATGATAACATACCACGTCCCCTCCTGGACTTCACTTGATACCTCTTGAAGTAAGCATATTTCTTCTGGGCAAGCATATTTCTTCTGGGCTACCACATGCACCTTACAGACAAAATTGAACAAAATGAGAGCCAATTCAACACAAACAACACTACTCCGCACTGTTAAAATCTTATAAATGTTGGGCATGATATCGTTAACAAGAAGATTCTCTCATTGAATCACTGGAAACAGATTGAGCTACGAACAATGAATCTACAACACGAAAAAGAGCCACCTAAAACAGTTGGATTTTAATTCCAGATCAGCTAATACATGATAGAATATGTTAATCAATAAAAATCAATAAATCGAAGAGAGTCAGAGAAAGAGAGAATGAATCATAACCATGGCTGGAGGATCAGTGAGGTCGCCGAGCTACGTGACAAGTCTCGGCGAGAAGGAAGGGAAGGAGAATACGAGAAAACGAAATCTTAAAATACTTAAACCCTAGTGACCTCTGATGTTAAAATCAACGGACACGATACGTTTTAGAGTAAGATACGTGTGTCTTTTTATTTTTATGTAGATATTTTGAATTAGAGAGAATGCAATATTTCTCGTAACTGCTGTCTTCTAGTATTTGGCTAGTAGTTAAGATGATATGATCTATAGAGATTGACTGGAAAAAAAGAAGGCTGCATAGATTAACAACAAAGAAAACTACATTAGATATTTAAGACCTCTTGCACCGGAAACATTTAAGCTTAATCTTAAGACAAACTCTTCTAAACAGTAAATCACATTTCTTCCTCTCGAGTCTTTGCTCTAATTACTTTGTAGATGTACTTGGGAGGATCTCCTAAACAGTAGCAACAGTCACATTAACGCCCATCGGAGGATCAAACATGACTCTGTTGTATACAGAACTGAGGGGTTTAGATCGAACACGATTCTTGATGCACGTTTGCCTAATCTCTTCTAACTCTGCCATTTGTGTCTTTTCAAAATCAAACAAACTTTAGATGCATTAGTATTTACTCTGCCATTTGGACTCCAACTTCTTTTCAATTCATAAATACTTATCCATTTGAGCCTTAGACAGCTGAAACATGAGAAGACATTACAAATTTACCATAACTGTAAGTCCTATAAAAAGATCAAAGAATTTGTACACAATGTTTTTCAAGGATTTCATCTTAGTGTTAAACGTCTGAGACATAAGAAATTCGTGTGTACACATAAGAAATCAACCATTGGCGTGTCCTTGCAGAAGCTAAAGAGCATTATTGGGATCAATGTGCTTACCTATTTGGCTTATTCAGATGGGAAATAACATCATCTGAAGGAAAGACAATAACACATTGATCAGCTAAAATCATAAACTAATCAATGATCCGAAGATACTTTACAACCACTTACTCGCAGTGCAAAATCCAATAAATAATTTGCTCCACAACGACACCTCTCAAGATTCCCATAATGTTCTTGATCCTCTGAATCATAAAAATCATAAATTGTAGGGATTCTCTTATTCTTCAATATATATGGTAATGGAGTTTGAAAAACAAACAGGAAAACAAATTAACCATCAATATTATATCTACTTTACGATAAAGAATACTGTGGAGTCATGTTAACCATAAAAAATTGCGAGCATCGTGGGGCCATGACCAACACTTCTTCTTTACAGAAATCTCCTTGTAGGTCATCAAACTTTTTGGGGGTGGGTGTCTTGGGAGAGGCGGTTGCAGCTCGTGGAGTCATGTTTGGGCACCTAAAGTTTCTTTGGGTGGAAGATGGTGTGATGATTCAGTTATGGAAAGCGATGCTTTATAATCATATTTGAGTAGGAAGCTTGATGGGCAACGTAGTGGACATTAATTGGAAGCCATTGAAAGCAATTGCAGTGCTATTGCGAGGGATAGTAATCGTCTCGTTTCAATGGTGGCTGTAACGGTGGAAGAGAGAGGTTAGGAAGGGTTGATCAACGATATCTGGGCTTATGAAGGGTTGATTAACGATATCTGGGCTTGGCCCAAAAGCTAGATTAGATCTGTAGATTAGATTGAATCGTAAATGTAGACGGGAGAATTGGCTTTGCTGAGGGTAAGTGATGATGTGGTAACGATACAGAACTTGCTAAATTGCTGAGGTGGACATTCCCAAGCAAGGCTTTTGTTTCCGTAGCTACAGTAGGAATAGATTCATAATTTGTATTTTGCTTTATTGTTGGGAGAAGCACAGTTTCATCTAAGCTTAAAGACAAACACAAATTGAAAAGAACTGAGTGACCGTATATGAAAAGTTTAATAGCAATTCTCAGTATCGTGTTTTTAAAATTATAGAATGGGGAATTAGCACATCGATAGCAATAGCAAATATCAAGTAACATCAAGATAGTTTTTTGCAGAGAAATTCTTTGTTTGAAAAGGTATGTTAAATAACACTCCCACCAAACACTCCAAGGCAAAATTGTAATGTCTTCTCAACAGCAAAAGAACTATTAGTCTCGGGTCTCATTCAAGTCCGAGTGCTCAAGATCGACTTTCTATTGGTAGCTTTGGTCTTCCAAAAGTTGTTTAAATGGATCATCTCCGAAGCCTCTTCGAATGTGCTTCAAGGTATCTTCCAAGATACCATCTATCCATCTTATCCTTTTAATGTTTTTCCTTTTTAAGTTTGTAACAATCATAAATGTTCAAGATGTCTCTTTGGCAAAGAGTTTCTTGCTTGTTTGTGATGTAAGCCTAATTTAAGTTTAATCTAAGATGAGTTTGCACAAAAAAAAAAAATTACACTCCCACCAAACACTCCAAAGCAAAATTGAAAAAAAAGCATCAAAATGAAAATTTGTACATATCTATGCATGTGTTCATCGTAGGTGTGATCTCTTTTGTCGATGATGGCAATCTCGAGATTCGTGCTGGTTTGATGGTTATTAAAAAATTTGCGACGTAGACTACCGAATGTTGAGTTGTAATTTTAGAACCTGAGATTGGAAAACACCACAAAAAAAAAAAAGATTGTAAGTCATTCAAATTGATTGCTTGGAAATATCTAAAACAGAGAGAATGTCAAACATGCTCTTATCTTTTACCCATCCCGAAGAGCCAATTACGTCAAGATTCGATGAAGGATAAACGTTGCATGGGTAGCCTTCGTTGCGAGTTGAACATGTCCTTAAACACATGTTAAGAAGATATTGACATCTTTAAAAAATAAACATACCAACTTGGTGAACAATTAGGAGTCGGTAGTAGTAATAGTACATGTCTTACATTAATGAACCAAACGAAAGAAGATCGCCAAGTAACTCATTTTCTTATCCTCACAAACTTGACAGGCGAGACCTTGAGTTCGACTAAGGATATAGATCTAACAACAACAAATTGGTGCTATTCTTAAAATATATCGATGAATAAAAAAAAGCAAGAGCAAAACAAAATCTTACCAAACCGGACTGGACAATCAAGGCATGGAGATAAAATTCAACGTGACTGGTGGAGAGAATTGTTGAGGTTTCCATATTCTACAATTCGTTCTTTAAGTCCAAAGCTATCAACATTCTAGCAATTGATATCTGCACATTGTCTCATAGCAATTGATATATAGAATATTAAATTTCCGAGAGATATTCATCCTTCATATATGTGATCTCATCTTGAAACCTACCTTTACCCTTAATTCCAAAATACGAAGCTCACCATATATAGGAAGCTTTCGCGCCAAGTTTTTCTATTCTTCACACCCCTCTTTGATAATCTTAATATTGCAAAAATTGTTGCTTTGACTTGTAAACCACTCTGAGAAAAAGAGAGAAGATGATAAGTCAAATTAGCAGCTTCAATTTGAACTTGTTCCCTGGCTGCTACAAGAATGAAAGTGTGTGGATTAAAACTTAAAAAAGCATTTACTATATATTTGGCTAAAAACTTGTGCTCTCACCCAAAGTTTTTCTTCAATCAAAAGGTTCATCTGTGGAAGGGGCAATATTTCTGGCGTCTTTGTCTTTGTGAAGTTGCTGGCATTCCTTTTTTTACCACCTGCATATTTAAGTCTGCACATTCAAACTTTTGTTCCATCAAACCTCAATGCATTTAAAAAAAGAAAAACGAAAGATGTTTGTAATAATCATGACGAAAACTAAAACTAAAACTAAAACTTATGAATTAAGACAACTGAGAAGTAAAGCTGAAGGCATGAGTTTCGAGATCAGTGAAGCGTCGACCTACTCATTCGTCACCCCCTTTCTCTGTCGAAAAAATGATTGGAATTCCTATTTTTTTACCAAATTCTGAAAATATATAACGATTTCAAAAGATTCGGAAATTAAATAATTAGGGTCTGAAGTTAGAACCTGCTTTCCTTTCTTCCTCTTCCTCACTTATACCATGTAGTTGAGTCTCTCCAATTTTGATTTATACCCTGAGCGAAATCACTTCTCTTAGCATGAAATTGGAATTTCACTTGTCCTGATCCCTTCTTTTTAGCCTCTACGACACAAATGAAAACCTACTGGGTGTATACGAAAGCTAAAAGCATGGGAGAACACAAACATTAGGGTTCTACGTTCCGAGAGAGCATTGGGATGGTGATGACTTGGGAAACTTTGGTGCGAAGAGCAACAACATATGTATTGGTTTGTTGGAATTAATATTTGTGGATCTAGAATACGAAAAGACGTCGTTTAGATTTGGTTAGTGGTAGGTAGACATTGAATTTGGAAAAAGAAGCGAAGTAGTAACGGCTGATCTACAAATGGGATTCTTTCACCGTTTCAAGTTGAGCGTGGAACTTGCTGACATGGCCATTTGCAAAGAACGATTGAAATAGCACTTTCACATTTTTCCAATGCCACGTGTCTTCTTGAAACCAAACTTAAAAATGCTGATGTGGAGCTCCTCATAAGTCTCAAATAACTCCTTTTATTAGTATAGACTGCGATTTTTCTGCGCTACTCGCGGATTATTTTATTAGTTTTTATTTAAGTTAAATTGATTTACTATAGAGTTTTGATTTGAGTTTGTACATCTTAAAGACTATGATATGTCAGAAAATGTATTTTAACTTAAGTTTTTTTTAACGGAATAGTCACAAATAACTTTTAAGATAAAACTTGAAACGTGCATTGAAAATCATTGTTATTCATGATCACCTTTAAAAATATTATTGAAATTATTTTTTTTTAATTGAATTTGAAATAGTTGACGTAAAAAAAAATTGAATTCGGAATATGATTGAACTTATCTATATATTTTTTAATCAAAAATAATTTTACATTTTAAATAGAAAGAAATTAATTTTTTAAACATATGCTAAACACTTGATTGTTCTATTTAATGTTGTTTTTTATATTCCTATGTGTTCGTGCATTATGAATATTTGAAATGAATTTTTCAAAGCTGAAGCTGATAAAATATTATATTCTCTTGACTATTTTAGAAAAAAATATGTTGAGTGATTTGGGTATTTTTTTTATCGACAGAGAAATGCTAAGGAATATTAATTTCGAAAGTTTGGTCAACGATTTAGTAGAAAATAAAGAAATTAAAATTACGTTTTAAAACTACTATTTAGCGTGTTAGTTCCATTTTATTGTTTTTACTATGTTATATATTTATTATTGTAAAACATTTTTTATGATAAGAGTTTTTTTTTTTTTTGGCACAACTGTGTATGTAGGTTGGCATGGCGTAAAAGCTATAAAAGTTGGCACGGTAATTAAACAGCATTAGCACTTGAAGAAAATTATTTTTGGAGAGTGTGTTAAGCTCCAACTATTGCAATTGATGTGAACCAAAACAAAAAACTTTATATGCGAAAATTAATCTATATAACTTGCATGAACTTTATAAACTTTCATTCCTCTAAACCAACAAATTCCTAATGAGATCTAGTCTTATATATTTCAGTCTCCTCTTTTTTCTCACCAGTCACCATCAACTACGCTAGCCTTTGGAATTCGGATACCCATTTGGCTTGGATCCGTTCTTTTCAGATTCGGGTATTTCGGTTCTAGAGAATAGGACTCATTCGGGTATATTTTTTTTTTCAGTTCCGTCCGGGTTCAGGTTGGTTCCGGATACCTGAATTATTTAAAATCTATCTAAAATACTTAAAAAAATATATATTTCCGTTATTCAGTTAAATTTTACAAAACATATTTAATTTTGATAAATATAACTAAAGATTTTCAAATATTTCGAGTATTTTAGTTATTTCGGTTTAAACATAACTAATATATTCGGCTTATAATTTTAATTTTTGGTATTTAAGTTATTTAAAAAGTGTAAATACAACAAATATTTTTGGGTATATAATTATATTTTGGATATTTTGGGTACCCATTCGATTCGCAGTTCGGTTCCGGTTCGGTTTTGATTCTTCGGGTATAAAATTATAATACCCATTCGGGTATTTAGATCGGTTCCGGTTCAGTTCGGTAACTTCTAATTCACTTCGATTCAGTTCGGTTTTTCAGTTCTGAATAATTTGCCCAAGGCTAAACTATGTTCTTTATTTTTCTTCTGATCTTTTCCTCGTCATTTGGAGACATGAATTTTTCTTTTGTCCCTACTCATCGACATCTTCCCTAGTTTTTTTTAGAGTGAATCTAGTGCTGACCATTTTATCAGCAATTAATGAAGAAGCAGATAAATAACCAGCAAAAAGAATGCAAGTGAGCAAGAAGCAAATAGCAAACCAAGACGGAGCAATGCATGTTTTAAAGACGATGATTCATACTATTCTAATTTATTTAGTTTATGCCTAAAATTATTAAGCTAAATACAAAAGTAATAGTATGTACGCTGTCACAAAAAAAAGTAATAGTATGTACATAACCGTACGTATTTATATGTTTTTAATTATTGTGTGGACGAAACCCTTATCCCATAATATTATTTATATTTTATCATTTTTAATTTAAACGCATGATTATCATCAATTTGAGTTGTAATAATTTAAAATATTATACATATCATATATTTTTATTTTTGTTAAAATCAAGTTATATGTTATACATTTTGTTATTGTAGTGCATACAATTTAATCAATATTCAAGTATTATTATTATTGTAAGGATTTTTTATTATTTAAAGGTTAATCAATAGTATATGATTTTAAGCATGTTATAAATATATTAAAAATTTATTTTTATTAGAAATGTGATGATGTGGCATGATTATAGAGGGTTTTGTTTTGCTGATGTGGATGGCTTTAGGAGCCCCAAACTTCTTTTTTCATTTAGTATAGATAGACTAGGTGATAACCCGCATGTACACGCGAGTTTGCATATTATTATATAATTTTGGATTTATGATTAGTATAACATTTTATTTTAAATATAGATGTGATATAATTTTGAAGTTATTAACTATATAACTATATTAGTATTGTTTAAATTAATCCGTACACTCTATCGCTTATAATTTAAAATGTTATTTTTTTAATTGAAATTTTCTCATACTAAAAGTTTTCTTCGAATTTCTTTGTCTTGAAATTTATATTAAAAACAAATAACTAAGTTAAGTTTACCAAAGAAATGAGAGATCTTTAACTCGCAAAAGACGCTGGTTTACAAAAGAAATGAGAGATCTTTAACTCGCAAAAGAAGCTGATAACTGAATGACACTCCTGAAAACAGAAATGAACACTAATATCAAAAGATATAAAATCTGTTTGATGTCTTAAATGATTCCATAGGTACCATGCATTGATGTCATAAAAGATTCCATTGGTCTTTCTTTATTCGTTCGTTAACAGATTATGTCTTCTTCATTATCTTATAATGATTGTGAGTTGAGTGATTAGTATTGTTGTTTTATAATATAATAATATTTATTGATTTATTTTGCCATATTTTTATCATTGAATATGAGGTTGTTGAAAATCTCCTTATAAAAACGACATTTTTCAATGTTAGACTTCGTCTTGACTCGCTTCAAATGCGTAATCCTTTTTCATCATTGAATACGTATAGTATATACACATGTTATTTTTTACAAAATAAATTTTTATAATCTCATAGATCATTGAGTTGATGAGTAAATTTTTCATCGTTCCGTTAGATAGAGTTCAAGAATTCGGTTAAAAAAATAGTTTCTTTGAATAATCTAAATTTGCTTTAAGTTGCGTTTAACCAATATTAGTATCACCTAAATTTCTATGATAACTTATCTATATTATTTTGTGTATGTATAAACTTTAGTATTAATTTTAAATTTATTGAGCTCGAGAATTGAAAAAATTGATGAAAAAACTATTATATGTTAAATGAGAGTTGATTATAATTTATTACACTCATCCTCTACATGATGAGTTACGTATACCCTCAAAAGTTGTTTTTATCAAAATTTTGGTACACATTTTTTTTATAAGTTTTTAATTATTAGTTGTAATAATATTTTTTGAAATTTCTTTTAGTCTTTTGATCAAATATGGCATTTGTGAAATGCCAAATGCATATAAGTAGAATGTAGAAACCATATACTACTTCACGAATTTAGGTGTAGAAAATACAATTTCATACGTTTCTCTTTATCTCCCTTTGTCTCACACATAAATTTGCAACAACAGACTTGAATCGGAAAAGAAAAGTCGATTATTATCTTTTCTCCCGACTCATCACGCCATAAAACGAATCCTAAAGAAAACATATACACATCAACCGAAAGCAGCATTCCTCTATTTTTTTTTTTTCAAACTTGATTATATTAAAATTTAAACTTGAATTACATAAGAAGCAAGTAGAAGAAGATTATGTGCCAAAGAGTAGATACTACCTGTTACAGAAATTAAAGACAAAGCATTAAGAGCATAGGTTAAATAGTTTAAATCATAGATAAAAACTGAAAGCTTTTTTAAAAGGGCTTCTAAGATGATCGATTTGAAAACGATCTGCAGTTCTTTAGTCATTAAAGACAAGCGAACAACACTAATAGCTCGAAATGCCGTCAAGGCTGAGCGTTTGAAGACGTTCTCCATAAAGGAGAGAGGCAAATTCGAAGATATGCCGGTAAGTTGGCAATACTCCAGAATAGCAAGATCGAGTGATATATCATGGGTTTTTATGGTTTTTAGCCATGGTATAAGTTATATTTATAGAGTTTTTTGTTCTTTTTAGAGTCCTATTATAGTCTTTACAGGTTGAAATACGTTTGGAGCATAATTGGAGTTTTTGAAGCATTATGGAGCATTGTGGAAGAAGCTGCGAAGAGATGAAGTCAAGAGACGTATTTTGCCAAGGGTGTCGATCGACACTACCCTTGGTGTCTATCGACACTACCCTTGGTGTCGATCATGTGTATCAGATCATGTGAGGATTTTGAACCCCTTTATTTCTCTTCTTTATTATTTTATGCAAACTATTTTATTCATAATGTTTTCTTCATTCACCATGTCTAAGTAGTTTGTTAGTTAGGTTTTAAGTTATTCAAGAATTGATGATAAATTGTTAGAATTGAATTACTGTTGGGATTAATCTGCTTGTTCTTCATCTGGATTTGTGTTTCAAGCTTATTTTAGCTTCATGACATAAAATCTGATCTTAGGTTGATTAATAGATGCGAGAGTATTATTGATTGCCTGAACTAATGTTAGATGAGCAAAATACCTATTCGCAAAGAGATTTGGTTTAGTGATTTTGTGAACAATCGAACCCGTTATTAATGCTTGTTTAAATTGTTCGAATTTGCATAGAGATTTGGAATTCTTGAATTTAGGCATAGATAATCTCTGCAACGAGAGTTGGTTGATTTTATACTTGTGTTTCGAGTTCTAGAACGATTCTTAATAAATATCCTGACAATTTTCTATTCTGCAATTTGGAATCATACCTGCAAATTTTCCATAGCCTAGCGTCTCGTCTCCTGAATTTTCTAAGTTTTAATTGTCTGCTTTCTTTTTATTCCATATTTGTTCCTAGCTTAATTCGAACTTAGAAATCTGCTGTGTTACTATCTAATTCCCTGTGGATTCGATCACTAAGTACTACGACTGCTCTCTTAATTTGAGAGAGTAGCTCTAGGATAAATTTGAGCATATCAACTGCACATCCTACAGCCCAGAAAACTTCAAGAAAGCAAAGGTATGCACTTCCTGGAATCAATTCAAAACCCCCTGATCATATCAATAAGAACTTAAAAGGTTCAAAAGCTGCTTCACACTTATGGAAGCAACGAGATTCTCGTAGAAGGCTTGATATTGCTTTTGATGATTCTGCAGGAAAAAGAAGTGTCCCACCCTAACTCAAATCTCACCCTGCTGCTGTTTCTCAATTCCTTGGTCACTCTCATGCATCTACTGCCTATACACCACCATGGATGAAGAGACATTTTTCTGGAAGGCATTCACTGCCACTCTCTGAACCACCAGACGTCTTAACCCCGACACAGTCAAGCTAATGACTGAAAACAAGCGCTGAGTGGGAGGCAACCCAATTTTAGGTAGGATTTTTCTTTAAATTTCGTTTTGTTTTCACTAACTTTTGGTTTTCTGTTTCTGTTTCAAAAAAAAAAGGGGGAGTCAGACGATAATCGACCAAGCTCGACACTGGCTCGACATAAACCAGTGTCGATTGACACCAACCATGATAAGTTTTCTGTGTGGTCAATCCTATTGTTTCTATTCCTTCTTTTTACTAACTTCAGGCTTGATAACACTGGGGACAGTGTTGTTTAAGTTTGGGGGAGGTAGTTATTGACATTGTGTTTGTTTTTAGTGCCAGTTGAGTCAGTCAAAAATTTATTTTTATTGAGTCAAAATTAGTTCAAATTTTCAGTTTTTCTTGGAACTAACCACAATACATTGACACTTGAAGAACCATTGCCATAGCAGTTGATCGCAGGTCTTACTAGGTAGAAAGCTGCAAGTGGATTAATCTAACAAGGAGAGTTCAAATTTCTGGAGAGTTTAGAAACTTTGGTGTTAACTCCACCATAATGAACTTCAACTTCTCATCATCTTGGAGTTTGGTATGCATTGAAGTTGATTCCTCTTCCAGCATTTTTAAGATAAGTTTGTCATGATCACTCTTTGATCTTCCCTAGAAAAATAAATAATGTCTAAGTTTAAGAACGGAAACCTGAGTCCCTGATAAGGACTATGTTGGGAGCTTATACGCATGAACATGTCTCCTCACAAGGAACACGATTAGTGAGTAGCACCATTTTTGAGCTATGAAAAGAAAAGAAATTCGATAGAAAATATAAAATGATACGCTAGAAAAGTAGGGAGAAATCGACTAAGGGAAGAGAAAATAAGAGAGATTGTGAAAATACTGGATGTGTGTGTTCATGAGCTTGGAAGGGAAAGAGTCTATAAGTTCTTTGATCGATACTCACTCGATGAGACCGCACGCTTAAATGAAAAGGGTTAACAGTGGAGAATCTGGATTTCTCTAACGGGTTTGGACTTGAATTGGGAGATTGTTAAGCTTGTGGTAAGTACACCGAAATACTACCTAATATTGGCTCTATGTTATGTGGATTCAAGAGTGTTGATCAATGTGGCGTTCCTAAGGTTTACTGATTGTTTCTGTTTTCAAACCTCGACTATATGATTAGTTTCTGTTTTACTTGAGGGCAAGCTAAAGTTAAGTCTGGGGGAGTTGATATATCATGGTTTTTATGGTTTTTAGCCATGATATAAGTCCTATTTATAGTCTTTTTGTTCTTTTAGAGTTCTATTAGAGTCTTTACAAGTTGAAGTACGTTTGGAGCATAATTGGAGATTTCGAAGCATTTTGAAGCATTGTGGAAGAAGCTGCTAAGAGATTTAGTCAAAAGACGGATTTTGCCAAGGGAGTCAATCGACATTACCCTTGGTGTCGATCGACACCAATCGTGGATAGAAGAAGCCGCCTTACTTTACAAGATTTTGAAAAAAATAAAATTGCCCAGAAGTTTTCCTTATTTACAAAAGTGCCCCAGTCGTGATTTAACTTATATATATGTTTCAAAGCCATTGTTTAGGCATTATCTCATATTTTAAGAATCTTAGAAGTTTAGATTTTTGGAGAAAAAAATCAGACTCCTTTAGAGCAGATTTGGAACTCCCTTATTTCTTCTATTGATTTCTTTTATGCTTTCTATTCAAATAATGATCTATGTTTCATTAATCATGTTTGAGTAGTTTGCTTGTTAGGTTTAGGGTTTTTCAAAGGTGATTGATGAATTGTTAGGTTGAATTGAATTGTAGGATTAAATCATTAGAGTTCTTCATCTGAATTTGTGATTGATGCTTGTTCTACCTTCGCGACCTAGAATCTGATCTTAGGTTAATTAGTAGACACGAGAGTGTGATTAATTGCCTGAACTAATCTTAGATGAGCAAGATTCCTATCTGCAAAAAGATTTAGTTTAGGATATTGTGAACAATTGAACCTACACTTAATGTCTGTTTGAATTGTTAAAATTTGCAAAGAGATTTGGAATTCTAGGGTTTAGACATAGATAATTTCCGCAGAGAGAGTTGATTGATTTTACATTAGTGTTTCAAGTTCAAGAACAATGCTTAATAAATTCCAAACATTCTGTTTAGATATGCAATTCAGATTTACCTGAGAATTTCTTTGAACCTAGCGTTTCGTCTAATGAATTTACTAAGTCTTTATTACCTGCTGCCTTTTAATTTAATCTTTACTCTTAGCTTAATTCGAAATTAAAAGTTTGCTGTGTGAAAATCTAATTCCATGTGAATTCGATCCTTAAGTACTGCGACTGATCTCTTAATTTGAGAGAGTAGCTTTAGGGTAAATTTGAGCATATCATCTATTTGGAGATACGTCGGTAAGTTGACAATACTGTCAAACTCAAGTCGGTAAATTTCGATGATTTGGTGGATTTAGCAAATCTGGTGGATTTATCAAATCTGATCCGGTGGATTTAGAAAATCTGATCGCATGACTGTGAAAATGGACCTTGATTACTAGGCCTAAAAAGCCCAAAAGCTGAAAACTATGGTTTTGGCCCGTCAAAGGATCACTTGCAAAAAAAAGGTGATTGAGGAGCAACAGACGTTCTCCAGTTAAATGTGAGTGTGATAATGAAAGAGAAGAGACGATGGTTGAAAAAGTCGGCATAGGATGTATTACGAGCATCAGAGATGAAGGATATGGGCCTCTGAGTCCATGCCGGCGGCGGCGCTTATGCAGCCACAACGCTTGGGCTAGGCCACATAAGGGTGGAGAACTGATAACCCAAGAGGGGCATAGTGGGCCAGGCCCGTGATAAACTTTCATTGGGGTAGGAAGCAACGACAGCGTGGAGAGTCGGACTGGTGAATGACGGAGTCACTAATCTGACCGGTGAGGACAGAGGCAACAACTACGGTGGCTACTATTAATGGGCCCAACAAAAATACAGTTTTTGCACGGCACACAACAGAAGCAAAGGTAGAAACAAGGGGGTGGAGGGGCGACAGAGGTTTTCCGGACCGGTGGGGAGAGGTGGCAGTGAAGGAAAACGGACCATGGTAGATCTGGCGGATCAGGCATATCTGGCGGTTCCAAAGGGTGGACGGAAAGCTGAGGTGGTGAAAAAAATTTCCGGTGACCGAGCTTTCGCAGAGATATCAAACTCGCCAATGCTGATGTCTCCAAGCGGCGGAGGGTTGAAGCAGAGAAGTACAGAGTCTCGCCTGCTGTGGTGGAGGCGCGAACCGGAGAGTGAAGCAGATACACTATGGCGGAAGAGATTTCACCGCCGACGATAGCCGGCGGAGGAAAATAATTAGTTCTTCGCGGTTATCCTGGAAAGCTTGAGGGGGTGAAGCAACATCGACCAGCTGGAGGAGGATTGTCGCCGGAGAGATGAGCGTTGAAACCATGGCTAACGACTACCTCGGACTCCGTGTCTGGGAGCATCGAGCTAGGGCAAACTTGACTGGACTATTTATTTTTCTTTAAGCAGTATTCCTCTATAGCTTGGACAAAAGCAACCATATTTAATCCACCATTTTTTTTAGCTACCAATCAAAGAAGTAGACAATAAATACACTATTAGAACATAATTTGGAAAACTCTGTGTACACAAAGAAGAAATGTTAAGAAGAAACTCCCCATGAGGTAATCACTATTTATTCTTCGATTTATCTAGAAAGACAATCCATAAATTAAACATAGCCTGTAATGGCCACAAATGAAAGTCATCTCTGGTTGGTTAAGGTTCTGGCTTGAGAGAAACATTTATAATATCTCGTTCTCTCGGAAAAAAATCTTCTAGGCTCCTTAAATAAAGCATACCACAGAAGATAAATGGATAATATAATAACAGCGAAAGGAGGAGAAAGACCAAAAGTTTTGAATATTTATTGTTAATGTCAAGAAGAATAAATTAACATTCAAGAATCAAATATTTACACTCAAAGGTATTTTTACAAATTCATATTATAGTTTTAGGCACTTTTTGAAACTAGGGCACTATACTAGTTTGAGAAGACAAAAATATCCTCCTATTTATTTGTTTAACCATTTCACTTTTTTATTTTTTTACTTCCTTTCCACAGATTGCTGTTTCTATTTTTCTTTCTCCTCCGCTCTCGACAGTGGAGGTACCAAAAAACCCATCTTCGATCTGTTTCAGTTTTGGGTTCTTCTCGATTGATCTGGAATTAGTTTTGTATGATTTCATTTTTTTGGGGGGAATTTTCGGAGGGACTCATCTTGGTTTTTTAAAATAAATCGATGCATCTGGTTTTTAAAACACGATGCCGCCGACCATTTCTATGATTTTTCCACCAACTAATCACAGTCATCTTCTGTATAACACAAATCCTGCAAATTCGGATGAATTTTAGAGGTGGGCAGATTTATGGGACTTGATTTGTAGGGTGGTTAATTTTATTATGTTCAAAAACTTCGATTCTTACAAGATGTGAAATTGATGTCTCTTCAATGACGCCAAGGATTTTCCAATATGCCTTCAAATATAGTTTAATGATTTGGTTGGTTGGTTAGACATATTTACATATGGTGGCGGCGGCAGAGCCGAAACGAACAAATAAAAAAGGTATGTATGTGAGGTTATTACGGTGAAAATAACATGGACAAGCTTCGGAGGACAGATTCATGTGGACATATTGTCGTGAACATCATATCCTGCTCTAAACGTGTTTCATGAAATGAATGTGAGACTGAAGGTGAGCTTGTCGTGGACACGTTTTCGGGTATAAGTTGCCGTAAACATGTTTCTGTGGACATAAATTTTTCTCCTACATCACCGTATTTATCTCCTTAGCCACTCTGCTCATTGGTATCATATACCCTTGGTTTGTTCATTTTGTTTTTACTTTAATCTAAGAGATTGATAGATTGGTTATATTGATGTATATATGAATGGATTGAATTTACATGTACACGAATGATTGGACACACTCTCATGTATCCGAGTATGAACACGATCTCGTCGACACAATCAACTGCACACATATCGTATCTATCAAACTGCATCTCATAGATAAACTTTCATGGACACACGAGAGATGATAGTCGATTGTCTAAAAGCTAAATTGTTTAGTTCATATTCCTTTGTGTTTTGTTTTTCCTTTTATCCAATCTCACTCTTTGGGACATGATTTTCATTGGATTTTCTCGATTTTTCTTGTTGTGATGGAAATTGTTCACATATGAACATCCAACATCTTCCATCCACACAAGTTTGTCCATTATTTGATATGGACACATTTCTATGGACACTTTGCAATGGATAGGATGGGGTGGACAACAAACCAAATTAAAAAGCCTAAGAAGATGATTAAATATCGATTCTAGGATCCAATTTTAAAGATTTCTTCAGATTTATGAAATGGTGATTTTCATAATGTTGCACATCTACAAATGAAAGAAAATGCATCATTACACAGTTTAGAAATGTTGTACTATGATCGAGAAGAGGGCTATTTATATATACAAAACTTGCATTTTTTAGTTCTTTTGTGTATGCTTCAGCTTTCTCTATGTTGTCAGCATTCTCTGTGATTGGGATTTCAAGATTTGAAAATCAACTGTATGAAAAGTGTTGAGTGAATTAATCACAAAAAGATTTTCCTAATTATATGATAATCAAAAACCAGTTGGTGGATTTAAATTTTCGTTTGTGCAACTCTATGTGTGAGCTCCTCAACATTCTTGTGGATTTAACATAGGAGAAGAAAAAAACTGTATACCTGAGACTGTCCCTTGGCCCGTAGGTCCTGACTCCGTTGGACCTCTCTAGACAAGTGCTTGAGTCATGATCATAATTGGACATTAAACCCGTTTCATATGATGGGAAATTTCTGTCCACGCAACATATCCTCCACAACGTGTCCACGTCTATCTCACGTATCAGCCTCAAAACATTTCGTTAAACATGTTTAAAGCAGGATATGATGTCCACGACAACCTGTCCACCGAGGTGTCCATGAAAACCTGTCCACCGAAAGCTGTCCAGAAAACTTTCAACGGGGAAAAAGTAGCTGATAAGAGAATCACATCAACATGTTAACATCATGTATTATCTCCCTTTCTCCTTTCATCGATTGTGTTGCCGTCCACAAATTCATATCCACAGTGATAGGTCTTTTTGGATAATAATATCATAGCTCTGTACAAACCATCGTCCACACTAAATCCACAATGATAGATCGTTCGCCTTCATACGTCTGCAAAGCCCACGACAACGTTTGCAACACTGACCGAGTGAAAAGCTAGAACCACCATCAATAAAACATTTAATTTCGTTCTAAAAAATGATAGACATGGAACAAGACATAGACTACTCGCAATCCTTTTCCAGTTTCCCAGCAAATTGATCCAAACCAAAATCAAACGAAGAAACCATAATCCTAGACATAATGTATTGCTATTCCGACACACAAAAATAAGCGAATCCTACTTGATTCAGAAAATTCACTCTTTTTTTCCTTTTCGACAACAACTATGTTTCATTTTTTTCTTAACCTAGCCACGATATACATCGGCGGCAGAAATCTGATTTCACGATTTAGGTTGGAGGAGAAGAAGTTTTACAAAGCTTTTTTATTAAGGGTATAAATGGAATTTCAACTATACAAAAACAGAGACTTTTACACATAGATGCACTTTTAGTAGTTACCTTTACAATATAGATACTTTTATGAGTTAATTTCACTCAAAGGCACTTTTGAGTTTCAAAGTAACAAAAAGGCATTTATAGCTACTAGAGGACTTAGGCCTTATCTTTCCTTTTCGAAAAGACTTTTTCACCCTTAATGAAAGTTGAAATTAATTGTTATTTTTTTTTCTCTCATCGTTTTAGGATATTTAGTAGGATTTTTTTGATTATTTGATTTACAGTGGAGGAGACGGCGCCGGAGTGGAGAGTGGTTGTGGACAATTATCTCCTTCTCTGTCTCCTTAATGAAGAAAGAAGATAATTGTTCGGTTGCCGACAAGAAATAGTAAAACCAGAGAGAGAAAGAGTTATTCTGGCGACGTATCGATGAGAATGATGCACAAACAAGATCTGGGTGGATATTGTGTGTGGCGATTGGCCACATGATAGACGAAAGTTCCACTTAGCTGGGGTGATATCTTTATCAGTGGTTACAGCGCTAGAATTCATGTAGTCCGGGTGGTAGCGACGGGATTTTAGATATGGGTTTTGCAGATGTTTTATGGGTAGCTCACTTGACCATAGAAGTGCACATGTTAATGTGGATGTCAAACAATGGACAGGTATAATTGTTGGACGCAATAGTCGTGGACGGGGTTGATTGGATGCAGAGGAATATTGCGGGAGAGCAATTCTGGCGAATCCTAATGGTGGGAATGTTCTGGCCATAAGGTTTCGTTCATGTTCTAGTTGCCCGAGATCGGCGTAGACATATAAATGTGGACACTATGAATGGTTCATGTTCTGGTTGCCCGAGATCGGTGATTCTGATTTTCTGTTAATTGACTTTTAAATTAATCTCTAAATGCTTTTTGTTTATCTTTCAGTGTCGCCATATATTGAACGAACAACCCATCGCATTTTTCCTAGTGAAATCCAAAATCTGGGAACCAAAAATCATAGTGTCCACATATATCTGTCCACGCAGATGAGTCTATATATGTGTACAAGTGATCCATTTAGCTTTGCTTTAGTTTAATGGTTTTCTATGTCCACAACGGTTTAGCCATATGGTATTCTGTCAAGTTTTGTATATAAGTACGTATACTTGTTATATTATGCTTGTCCTAACATTTTCAGAAAGAAAGAACAACTGAAACAACGTACACTACAAACCCCCGGTCTATGATGCAGGTCAGATTTTTTATTTATCTCTGGATTTCGGTATATCTAATCTCTAAGCTCAATTTCATTGTCTACTTCTATATTTGGGTGGTTGATTTCAGATATAAAGGTGGGTTTGTTTGGGGTGTTGGTGTGTTGCAGAATCGATACTATGCTGCCTTCTGGACAATGAGGAAGAAATGTGCTGTAACAACTTAACCAAATATCCCTAAAACCATATTCATTGTGGAATATTTTTTGATGCACCCTGGAGTTCTGTTTTTGTTTTTGATGAATTAATGGTCCAATCTAAAACACTTACCTTCTAGACAATGATGAATTTCTGTGCAGTACGTTGTTTCAGTTGTAGTATGTGTGTACCAACAGAAATAAAATATGAAGATCATGTATGGATAAAGTGTTGTGGATTATAGTGCATGTACGTATGAAGATGGATATGAGGCAAATGATTGGTATGTGTTCGTATGGATTATGAAGAAATTGACTTCATTGGGGTGAGTCACTTGAGAATCAATGTGTTTGTAAGTGTCAGAGGTTTGTAAAGTAAATATTCATTGAAACTATAAGGTTTTGTATGCTTAGCTTCAGAATTGAGCCACACACCAAAAGCTTATTAGTAGATTACTTTGGTGCCATTATCTAATGGTGTAGAATTTGTTCTAATGTTTTTTCTCCTTCTAATGCGGGAATTATTTTGGTGCCATCGTCTTAGAAGAGAATATTTATGATGTTTAACAATTTCGAGAGAATTTTTTGACAATGTTATGTTGTAATGCAAAAAATGATAATAAACAAACAAAATGATGATGAAAGAAACTCACATATGGATCTAGCTAAGCAAAGCAATGTACAAGTACAAGTTTTCAGTGGACAATCTTAGATGAGTTTTGATGGACACCATGTCGTGGACATGTGTTTGGTGTTGATAAAGTAGAAGGAAAATTTTGAAAAGCTTAACCATAAGTGATCCATTTTGATATCCTGTCCATCACAATATGTCCATGTGTACGAGAAACGAAAATAAAAGTATTTTAGCCTACATAACATTTTGTAACATCTAACTTTGTTAATTAAACAAAATAATTCATCTTTGTTATGTATTTTATCCTACATAACATTTTGTATGATGCTTAACACTTCCCTTACCCTTTCCTTTATGCAGACATATGGACCTGCATAAAGGAAAGGATAAGGGAAGTGTTAAGCATCATACAATTTTGTATATGAAAACATCTATGGACACAATATAATGGACAATAACCACAATATAATGGACAATAACAGTGGACACAATAGCATGGACAATAACAATGGATACAATGTTATAGAAAAAATCACATGGACACAATCTCACCGAGAGAAGATAAGTACATAAACACATGGACAAAAGCACATTGGACATAAAAACCGTAGCTGTGTGTTGGTGTAGATGTTAAACATCACGAAGACAATCAAACTGACATAAGACTCATGGACAAAACTGATGGACACAATCACAAGGACACTGATATATCATGGTTTTTACCCATTTTTAGACCATGATATAAGTGTTTTTATAGAGTCTTTATACTATTTTCGAGTCTATTTGAGTCTTTTACAGGTTGGACTACGTTTGGAGCAAAGTTGGAGATTCTGGAACATTTCGGAGCATTTTGGAGAAGCAACCGAAGTGATGAAGTCGGAAGAGTAGATTCACACGCAAGGTGTCGATCGACACCATCAGTGTCGATCGACACCAGACGAGCCGACCAAAGATTTCGGACTTCCATCAGAAAAAGGAAATCAGCTGAAGTTTCCATTATTTACAAGATTGCCCCTGACGCGAGTTTGCCTATAAATATAGTTTTTCAGCCATTGTTTAGGCTACACTTTACAACACACACATTATTTTAGAGAGAGATTTTTAGAGAGATTTTAGAGAGAAGAATTTGTCTCCTTCAGAGCAAATTTGGAACTCCTTTGTTTCTATTGATTTCTTTTATGCAAACTATTTTATTCATGATGTTTTCTTTATTCACCATGTCTGAGTAGTTTGCTTGTTAGGTTTAGGGTTTTTCAAAGGTGATTAATGAATTGTTAGGTCGAATTAAATTGTTAGGATAAAATCATTAGAGTTCTTCATCTGGATTTGTGTTTAATGCTTATTCTAGCTTCGCGACCTAGAATCTGATCTTAGGTTAATTAATAGATGCGAGAGTATTATTGATTGCCTGAACTAATGTTAGATGAGCAAAATACCTATTCGCAAAGAGATTTGGTTTAGGGTTTTGTGAACAATTGAACCTGAACTTTAATGCTTGTTTGAATTGTTAGAATTTGCAAAGAGATTTGGAATTCTAGGGTTTAGACATAGATAATCTTCGCAGCGAGAGTTGGTTGATTTTACATTAGTGATTCGAGTTCGAGAACAGATCTTAATAATTCCTAACATTCTGTCTAGACCTGCAATTTAGATCACCTGAGAATTTCCCTGAACCTAGCGTTTCGTCTCCTGAATCTAAATCGTTTAATTGCTTTCTGTCTTTTAATTCCATATTATTTCTTAGCTTAATTCGAAATTAGAAAACTGCTGTGTGACTATCCCTTCTCTGTGGATTCGATCCCTAAGTACTACAACTGATCTCTTAATTTGAGAGAGTTGCTTTAGGGTAAATTTGACCCATATCAAATTTTGGCGCCGTTGCCGGGGAAGGAGATTAAGTTGCCTACAGATTTCTAGTATTAGAATTTTGTCTAGGTTTTTAATTTTTATTTTCGTTACTGATTTAGTTTCTTAAATTTTTGTTTCAGGTGCATGCCGAGCACCAGAAGCAACAAGGACAAGGAACTAATCGCGTTAAACCAAGAACTAGGTCGTCTCGAACGCAAGAACCGAGCATCTACCCGAGTGTCGATTGACACCATTGGCATCGATCGACACCAGTCGCACAACGCGATGCCAGATCTTATGGTTCTAACCCGAGATGAAGCTGGTCACTTGGTTGATGCGGAAGGGCACAGAAGGAACGCCCAAGGACAGAGACTTGATGAGGCTGGCGCCGTCATCGTCGATCCAGCCATACAAATCGCCCCTGCAGAAGATGGACGTGGAAGAACATTAGGCGAATACAACCGCACAGACTAGTTCTATGCTAATAGAGCTGCAATTCGTCCTCCTGCATTCCAAAGGAACGACTTCGAGCTGAAGCCTGCCTACTACACGCTGGTGGCTCAACATCCCTTCCATGGACTTCCTAATGAGCACCCAATGGTCCACATTGAGAGATTTGAGGACCTCGCATCAAGCATCAAGGCTAATGGAGTGACTTATGATTATCTCTTCTGCAAGCTGTTCCTTTACTCGCTTGCTGGAGATGCATCGTATTGGTTAAAGCAGCTGGATCCAGGATCCTTGACTACTTGGGAAGACACAAAGAATGCATTCTTACGTAACTTCTTTGATGACGCGAGATCTGAGGAGCTGAGGATGAAAATCACTACATTCTCCCAATGACCTAGTGAAGCATTCAAAACTTCTTGGGTGAGGTTCAGATCATACCAGAGGGACTGCCCACATCACGGTTTTAGTGAACCGCAGCTTATCGGAATCTTTTACCGAGGGATTGATTGGAGGTACCAGATGGCCCTAGATGCTGCGAGCAATGGCAACTTCAACACCAGATGCCCAGACGACGCAATGGTGCTTATAGAGAATTTGGCCTCTAGCAACAGCACCAAGAATGCAGACTTTGAGAGGAGACAACATGCTGGTGCAAATGGAGGAAGCCAAATAGCTGCGGTTAACAGGAAGCTAGATATCTTGGTGGGCAAAAAACAAGTTCACTTTGCTAATGAAGTAGAGACCTTTGAGCCGGAGCAAGAAGAGGTCAATTACATTAATGGTGCTGGTTTTCAAGGACAAAGGTTTGGCAATCAGCAAGGCTATGGTTCTTCTTACCAGAAGCCTTTTCAGAACAACAACTTCCAGAGAACTTATGGTTCTTCTTCTTTCCAAAAGCCTCCTGCACAAGAAAATAAGATGGAGTCTATGTTGGAGCAACTTCTAGAAGGACAGCAGAAGATGACTGTGGACTTCAATGGGAAGATTGATGCTTTATACACGGATCTGAATGGGAAAATTGAGTCTCTAGGTACTCATGTCAAGCAATTGGATGTTCAGGTTGCTCAAACTGCTGGAGCTTTAAAGAGACAAGAAGGATTTCTTCCTGGAAATACAGATATGAATCCGAGACACCTTGTGAATGCCATTAAGATCCATAATGGAGGGAACTTTCAGCCTGTGCAGAAAAGAGGGCCAAGTACTGAAGAATTCGAGGAGCTTGAAGATGTAGAAAATGCTGCGGAGTCCATGTCGATCGACACACCCAAGGAGAAACCAGACGAATCAAGCTCGATCGACACAACATCCTCGACACGAATGTCTAGTGTCGATCGACACCAGCTACTCTCAGACATCACGTGCAACTTCACAAGATGCATTGGAAAAAGTCTACAAGGCCAAGATTCCAACTCCTCATCTACCCAAACATCTAAGGCCGCCCATTAGTGCAGAGAAACTAGATGCTTTCAACAAGAAGGTGGAAATGATTCCTAAGGAGATCTCCTTTGATGAGGCTTATGAGCGATATCCTTTGTGTGACTTCTTCCAGAATAACAGAGAAAGCTTTGAAGAGATGGAAGAACTCTTTCACAAAGCAAGGGAAACACCACCACCAATGAAGCAGTTGCCTAAGGTTGAAGATCCTGGGATGTTTATGGTTCCATGCTCCATTGGTGGAGTTGATTTTAAACAATCCCTCTGCGATTCAGGAGCTAGCGTGAACCTCATGACAAAAGACATTGCAGAGAGGCTGGGGATTACTGACATTCACCCTTCAATCATGACTCTTGAATTTGCCAAATCTTCAACCACAGTCACATATGGTACAATTCCAAACTTAATTGTCAAAATTGGGAATTGCCTAGTTACAACGGATTTTCAGGTTGTGGAAGTAAGCAGAGCGTCTGTCATGCCATTCATCCTTGGAAGACCATTCATGGCCACAGTAGGAGCTATTGAAGACAAGCCCAATAAGAGAATATCTTTCTCTAATGTTGACAAAGAAGTGTTCTACAAAGCTGTCCCTACTACTGAAATTTCCAAGCACATCTCATGTATTGATGTGATCACTGGAAAAGAGCTAGATTCTAAAGAGCAAAAGAAAAAACAGGTTGTTCCAGAGGCATTGGATGGAAATTATGAGAGAGCTGTGGAGCTTGAAGATTGGAGTGGAAACAATCATATCTTCAGGACTTGGGGCGAAGATGAAGGTCTAAACAATGCCAAGTTGGTAGAAGAAGATGTTTTCATCATGGAAGCAAGGATTGCGGAGCTGAATTGCAGAAGGAGCACAGAAATCCGAACTGCAGATGCAGTGTCGATCGACACCATCTGTGTCGATCGACACTGTTCGCGGAGCACACCAGAAGCTGCTTCCAATGATGCACATCCATCATATGCTGTCAAACAGACGCCTCCACATCCTATATGCCATAAACCTCGAAGAAAGCAAAGGTACGCACTCCCTGGAATCAATTTCAAACCCCCTGATCTTGTCAATAAGAATACAAAAGGTTCAAAAGCTATTTCGCACTTATGCAAGCAACGAGATTCTCGTAGAAGGCTTGGTATTTCTTTTGATGATGCTGCAGGAAAACGAAGTGTCCCACCCGAACTCAAGACCCACCATGCTGCTGTTCCTCATTTCCTTGGCTGCTCTCATGCACCTAATGCCTATACACCACCATGGATGAGAAGACATTCGTCTGGGAAGCATTCAATGCCACCCTTTGATCCACCAGACGTTTGAACCCCGACACAGTCAAGCTAATGACTGAAAACGAGCGCTGAGTGGGAGGCAACCCACTGTTAGGTACGTTTTTATTTTTATTTTGTTTTGGTTTTACTAAGTCCTAGTTTCAGTCAGTTGAAAAAAGGAGACATTGGACTCGACCTTGACCAGTGTCGATCGACACTATAAGGTGTCGATCGACACCACGCGCAGACGAAGGTAAGTCTTCTATCTGGTCTTTTTCTGTCGTTTCTAATCTTTCTTTTAGCCAACTTCGGGCTTGATAACACTGGGGCAGTGTTATTTAAGTCTGGGGGAGGTGATTACTGACTTTGTGTTTTGTTTTGAGAGTCAGTTGAGTCTGTCAAAAATTTGTTTTATTGAGTCAAAATCAGTTGGAACTTTCAGTTTTTCTAGGAACTAACCACAGGAAGTTGACACTTGAAGAACCATTGCTATAAGAGTTGATTGCAGGACTTACTAAGTAGAAAGCTGCAAGTGGAATCAGTCTAACAGGGTGAGTTCAGATCCCCTTATAAGAACTAGGTATGCGCAGAACTTGATTCCTCTTTCAGTCCGAACAGATAGGCAATTGCAGTCTCTCCTTGATCTTCCCTTGAAAAAAGAAAAGAAAGAAAAAAGAGTCTAAGTCTGGGAATAGTGCCTTTGTCATGAGCATGTCTCCTCACAAGGAACAATATTAGTGATGCTCTTGAACACGTCTCCTCACAAGGAACACAAGTAGAGAGTAGCACTATTTCCAGAGATCCCAAAAGAATAAGAAGAGTCAACGAAAAGATCTTAGAACACCCTGAAAATGGGCAGAAGTTGACTAAGGGAAGAGAGAATATGGGAGCTGTATGAGAATGTCTTGTTCAGGCACTAAGGAAGGGAAAAGAATCTCTAAAGTTATGTAGCATTACCATTGTTAGAGTTTGAAATGTTTACCAAGGAAAGAATCTGAATTCAAACTGGGAGATTGTTAAGCTTGTGGTAAGTACACTGAACATTTCCTAAGGTTGGCTCTATAACCTGTGGATTCAAGAAGTGTTAATCAATGTGGCGTTTTGAAGAGGTACTCGAAAGTTTCTGTTTTCAAACTTCTACTTCATTCTAAGTTTCTGTTTTGTTTGAGGGCAAGCAAAAGCTAAGTCTGGGGGAGTTGATATATCATGGTTTTTACCCATTTTTAGACCATGATATAAGTGTTTTTATAGAGTCTTTTGGCTATTTTCGAGTCTATATAGAGTCTTTGCAGGTTCAGGTACAATTGAAGATAAATTGGAGATTTGGATGCATTTTGGAGCTTAATGGAATGAAGTCACGAAGTGATGAAGTCAAGACTGGAATTACACGCAAGGTGTCGATCGACACCATGTAGTGTCGATCG
The DNA here is from genome assembly GCA_020283515.1 of Alliaria petiolata. Classification (NCBI taxonomy): domain Eukaryota; kingdom Viridiplantae; phylum Streptophyta; class Magnoliopsida; order Brassicales; family Brassicaceae; genus Alliaria; species Alliaria petiolata. The sequence continues at coordinate 73,791,948 of JAHZTW010000001.1, forward strand.
ACACCAGGTTTTCCAATTTCCAGAATCGAGAAGTTTCCAGTTTTTGAAGAAAAGGAAATCTCCAAGACTTTTCCTAATCTTAAAAGGAATTGAAGACTCGTACCTAGGCCTATAAATATAGTTTTTCAGCCATTGTTTAGGCAGAATCTCATACTTTAAGAATCATAGAAGTTTAGGTTTTTGGAGAGAAGAATTTGTCTCCTTAGAGCAAATTTGGAACTCCCTTTATTTATTCTATTGATTTCTTTTATGCTTTCTATTCAAGTTATGATTTCTGTTTCATTGATCATGTCTGAGTAGTTTGCTTGTTAGGTTTAGGGTTTTTCAAAGGTGATTAATGAATTGTTAGGTCGAATTAAATTGTTAGGATAAAATCATTAGAGTTCTTCATCTGGATTTGTGTTTAATGCTTATTCTAGCTTCGCGACCTAGAATCTGATCTTAGGTTAATTAATAGATGCGAGAGTATTATTGATTGCCTGAACTAATGTTAGATGAGCAAAATACCTATTCGCAAAGAGATTTGGTTTAGGGTTTTGTGAACAATTGAACCTGAACTTTAATGCTTGTTTGAATTGTTAGAATTTGCAAAGAGATTTGGAATTCTAGGGTTTAGACATAGATAATCTTCGCAGCGAGAGTTGGTTGATTTTACATTAGTGATTCGAGTTCGAGAATAGATCTTAATAATTCCTAACATTCTGTCTAGACCTGCAATTTAGATCACCTGAGAATTTCCCTGAACCTAGCGTTTCGTCTCCTGAATCTAAATAGTTTAATTGCTTTCTGTCTTTTAATTCCATATTATTTCTTAGCTTAATTCGAAATTAGAAAACTACTGTGTGACTATCCCTTCTCTGTGGATTCGATCCCTAAGTACTACAACTGATCTCTTAATTTGAGAGAGTTGCTTTAGGGTAAATTTGACCCATATCAGACACACATGATGGAACAGTCTAATGGAGACAATAGCATGAACACAGTCACAAAATCATGGAACAATCATATGTATGTTATGGACATAACCTAATTGGACACACTCTAGTGGATAGAAGTCATGGACATGATAAACACATCAGACATGCTCTCAACATCTGTATGTACTGCTATGGACACGTCTATATTGATACAACTTAACAGACACAATTCAGCTATTTAAATCTCATGGACACAATCTCTTGGACACAACACATACATAATCTCATGGATACAAAGCACATAGTGATGTTAATCATCATGGTTACAATCAAATGGACACAAGATCCATGGACAAAACCACATACCACAATCACGAGATTGACCAAAGGATTAATAACAGTTTCAGTTACTTTGACAATAACTACATTTCCCGATTCAAAACATAATTATAACCTCCTCAAACAAACAAAAAAAAGTCCAGTTGAAATTATTCAAAACCATGTAGGCAAATACCATCATCTCCTAAAGATTCTAATTCATACAAAATTTTGAGAAAGGTGTTCACAGAGAGTAATACCGGTAGGCATGCAACCGTTAGTGGTGTCTCCAAGAGAATAGACATAGAAACCGTGGAGGCCATGCTTAAGGCCAGAAATTCTTCCACTCGCAGTGGTCACACCCGCAACACCAACACAAGAATTACATCATTTCAGAATAAGGAAAAAAACCAATTAACAAAAGATGGCTTGAAAAAGTCAAAGCGCTCTAAACAAAAATACCTTCTCCTTCCTGGGTGAATATCACCCTCGCTGTTGTTCAAAACTGCCACTCCCTTCGCCATAGCTTGTATCCTTTGTGATATGTAGAATCAACAGAAAAAACCATTCATGTTAACATATATATTCAAAACATGTAGAGATTCAGAAACAAAAAATGGTTATAAAAATTACAGCTATTTAACACCCTTCTCATCTTGTCATGATTTAAACTTGAGGCGCATAAAAAAAAGAGAGATATCAATTAAATCCATCAAAGATTTATCGATTAGAAAGAAACACAAACGAGACATGAGATCATCAGGATGTTCTATTTCATCAACATCTAAGCCATCAGAAACTCTTAATAGCTATCCAATGAAAAAGTCAAGCCGTCTTCAGAAGAGTGATAAGCCCAAAGAAAACAAGGAAGGAATCAACATATCTAACGATAATAAAATTGACAAACCCATATCTTGAAAGATGTAAGCGTAGATTCAGACTTAGAATCGGAAAGGGTAGAAAAAAATCAGTACATTTGAGGACACAACCCATGGAGCAGTGTAATGGACATAACAACATGGACACAATCAAAAATCAAAGAACACTCTCGTGGACACAATCTATCAAATCCACTCGTTAGTGTCCATAGGGTTCTTACCTTCCATGACGAAGTCCGAGACGTCTACGGTGGCCACTGAAGTGGTTCGGTGAAGGGCAATTCTTCCTATTCGGATGCACTTTGACTTCCTGTCCACCGATACTTGACCAAACAATTCTGTCCACTGATACTTAACCACACAATCATGTCCACCGATAATAACTTGAGGAACAAATAGGCATTAAAGTCCACGGAAAAGTACATAAGAGCCCATAATGCAAAAATCTTAAGCATAGTAGAATAAAAGCGACGAGGAAGGAATACCGGTGTTAGAGGAGCTGGAGCAGACTTATGAGCACCTCAGAAGGATCTCTGCAAAAGTTTTATGGCAAACATCGAGCCAAATCAATAAAGATGAGCCGATTACTCACTCTTCCGGCGATGGACGCACTCGAATATAGCAGAGGATGTACACAATCCAATGGACACAATCAACATGTACAACCGTCGTATCCATGAGAGTATATCCATTCTTCTACGTCCATCTCCCCTGTTTGACCAATCTCGAGAGAGAAGTGTTAGATTTCGCTCTCGTATACACGAAGTTTGGACAAACACCTCGTGGATACAATTGGTTGTACGACAATCAGATTTTGTATCCTTTTGTTGTGTTCGGATCTTACCTTCTATGTTGGGATCAGAGGCATCAACGGTGGTCCTTCTATAGTAGATCTGGGTTTATCTCCGGCTGGGGTGGTTTGGTTGTTCACCATTCTTCCTCTTCAACTAGGCTTATGTCGCGATTGCGCCATTCTTCCTCTTCATCTAGGCGAATCGATACTGTGGAAAATTATTGGCTCGGTCGTTCGAATCGATAGATAACTCCGTTTTTTGTCCTTGAAGTGATTTTGCCGTTAAGAAACAAAATATAGTTGTCGTCGAAGAAAGAGTTGTCGGAGAAAGAGTCACCGGAGAAGAAGTCGCTAGAGAAGTCGATTTAGAGTTACAACGCGGTGTCTCGTATTGTCGATGTTAAGTTTTTTTATTGAAAAAAATTCTATAAATCTTGTGTATTTTAGACAAAGGTAAATTAGTTTATTAGGGTAGTTAAGTCTTTTTAAGTTGTCAAAGTCCACCACTCTTACAAAGTGCCTTTGAGTGTAATTAGAAAGTCATAAAGTGTCTTCTAGTGGAGTCTTTTATGCTCAGAGACACTTTAGCCACTTTCAATTACAAAACATACACTTTTTGAAACTAAGGCACTTTATGTGTTATTGTTTTAGATTAAAAACCGAAACTACCCTTATTTAATTTTGCCCACAACTCGCCGTGTGTTTTTGGAGACCTTGCCGTCTTTGCAAAAAATGAAGCGACGCCGCTGCCGTCTGTATATTCCGGCTAGACTGGAAAATAATAAATCGGATTTATTGTCCAAGGGATGGAGAGATCTGAATCATATTTGGTTCGTTTGTTGTGGGCGTGTCTGAATAGCAACACCCTTGGCCAAAGTTTTTTGTTTTTCTATTTGATTTTGAGTTTGATTTGATTCAATTATCTGGGTTATGGATCTGGAGATCGAGAAAGCAAAGTGATTGTATCTATCTATGTTTGATTTACGACTTGGATGATTCTTTTAATGAAATCAGATGATTCTAGCGAGAAGACGAGCACACGTTGGTGGTGACGACATATACTTAGCGATGGTGAAGTGATCTTTGAGAGGGCCAATAACATCTGGACATGGTGGGGATGGCCAATATATTGTGGACAATCGAGCAGGTGGAATAATGTCCATGTGGTTGTGTATGTATGGATATTATAGTGTGGATGACGTGCTTAACTTGGATACAAAAGATCTCACTAGCGAAACTTAGTTGATAAATCCACTTTGCATATAGATCTAATTTTGTATATTTGTGCCATATGTAAGGGGACGAGTTGTTGGATTTTGGAGAGATATATTCTCCGGTGGTGAATGTATTTTACTTTGACTGAGTTAGAGGCAAGTCCGATGAATTTATCCCTAGCGCTGCAACATGTGTTATTTTGTTATACTGGAGGTGACGGTGGCGACTATGCAAGTGTCCACCGAAGTGGGATTTTACAATTGGATGATATGGTTTGGTTACACGCATTGGCAGGGACGTGGATGAAAGGCTGTGGATGGTTTTGTGTTGACACACTTTACGAAAGATTGGGTGGGATTAGAGTTGTGCTTTTACCGAGAGATTTATGTAACTTTTAATATGGAACCCGAATGTTCAAAGCTCATGGATGATTGATTGTGGATGACGATTTTGCTTACACAGTTTGTGAATGTTTAGGCACTAATGATTCTTGGAACAATGATTCTTTGTCCATGAACTAATTAACCATTTCATATTATCCATGTGGATATATAATTTTGTAAATAAACTTGGTATAAACCTGAAATACCACAAAATTAATAAAAATCCAGCAAATAATGCTAATAAATCGCTTTGTGATATGTTAGATGAATCACATCACTAAGGTATTCAGATTTAATAACATTTTTCAAAAAGAGAGCTTTCTCCCATCAAAATAAGTATCTAAGCGAGAAACCAGTGACCTTGTTGCATCCTCTCTAAATAAAATAAAACTTGAGTCTTCCCGGATGATTCAGACAAACACAAAGGGCGGGAAAAGAAAAGATAAACGCAAGCTGGTTTTCTCAGCAACCAATATATGCAGCAGTCCACGATCAGTAAAAACACAAAATTAATCAGATTCCAGCATATTTTCTTTGTTATAAATATGTGGTGGGTGTATATAGAGTTGTCCACGAAGCATATCCACAATACACTGTCCATATGTTTATATAGTTATGTCCTTGATACATTGAAGTTGAAAATTCTGGTATTGGTACCCTTTTAACTAAGAAGAACGATCTCGAATTGGGTTGTTGAAGTTGACAGGCTATATACATGGGAAAGTAGTCATAAGCTCTGAGTTTCAATAGAGAAAGCTGAAGCATATACAAAAGAACTCGACAATATGAATTTTGTATATATAAACAGCCATCTTCTCTATCATAGTACAACATTTCTAAACTGTGTAATTATGCTTTTTGTTTCATTTGCAAATCTGCAACATTCTGCAAATCACCATTTTAAGAATATGGAGAAATATCAAAAATTAGATCCTAGGATCGATCTTTAATCATCTTCTTAGGCTTCTCAATCTGGTTTGTTTTCCATTGCAAATTGTCCATAGAAAGGTATCCATATAAAATATTGTACATGTAGTTCATGGACAAAGTTGGTGTGGATGGGAGATGTTGGATGTACATATGTGAACAATCTGCATCAATACAAGAGCAATGGAGAAAATCTGCGTAAACCCCAGATACACACCCACATATATACACCAGATAGTACACACAATCAAATTCGAGTACACCCCATTTACTTTAAATGCGATTCAAATTCAGAACAACATAAATCGAATCAATCCGAGCTTCTCATCTTATTAAAAAGTTACAAATGAACAAGAATTAGTGGACATACTCTCGTGTATTCGAGTATGGACACACTCTCGTCGACATATAACCTGCACACATATCGTATCCATAAGATTGCATCCATCTCTCGTGTGTCCATGATGGTTTATCCATTTCTGTAACAGATGGATGCAACATCCAACAATCGAGTCGAGGAGAGTGCATCCATACTTTCGTGTCCATTTGTTCAGTGTATCCATTGCGTAACAGATGTACAAAATTTCGTTGTTTTGGATCTTAGCTTCCATGTCGAAATCGGAGTTGACGGTGGTCCTGATTTAGAAGATCTGACTATGTCTCTGGCAAAGTTGGCTTGGGGGACGCTTTTCTTCCTCCTCCTCTTCTATTAGGATTTGATTTCGCTTCGTAAAGTCACTCGATTTTCGTTTGGGAAAAAAAAGCGGCGGCGGCGGTTTGGGGAAAGACAAAGAGGCGGCGGCGGTGGCTTGTGGCAAGCATAATATGCTTTTTCTACAAAATTTGTTTGCGGGTTTTTCATGACGGAGAAGGAGCCGGCAAGATAGAAAATGTTAGTGAGATTTGTTTACAGATCGGCAGTGAAAAGTGTTAGAGAAGGGTAAGAATGTCTTTCCAACTAGGGAAAGTGCCTCAATTGCTGAATGTGCTCTTTTCTGTAAGATCAGTTTAAAAAAGTGCCTCTGTGTGTAAATATTTCCTTCTAGTGTAATAAACTCCACTTTTATCTTATTGGGCACTTTCAACAAAGGAAAAGACACAACGTTCCTCACATTACCCTTCTCATTTTTTTTTGTCTTTCACAGAATTTACGTGATAGAGTAAAAAATTGTAGTTACCGACGCAAAAAAGAAACCGTAGAGACAGTGAGAAAGCTTTGAATCGCCACCGCCACCGAGAAACCCTGGATTTGAGTGATTTCGTTTATCAATTGCAACAGCCAGTTCTGCAGTAGTTTTGTGTTACGTAGACCAGAGACGTCTTGTTGAAATCCCTAATTTCAGAAGCCCAGATTTCCTACTACTGTTCAGATTATAAATCTAAGGCAGCAAAGTTTCGGTCATAAACATCAATTGGAAACTCCTATTTTCACCATCAGCCCGAATCCGCATACCCCAAGGTTTGCCATCTGTGGAAATCCAACTCTCCGACATAGAAGGTAAGTCGTCAGTTTATTTACATGCGATTCGTGTCCATGTGTATTAATCCATGACTAGTTTAAATAAATGTTGTTGGAGTTCTCTAAAAGCTTTGTTTGTATGCGATAATTCTATTAATTGGCAAAATTGTATTAAAATATCCATTTAAGTTTGTTCACAAGAATGATTTGTATATTGTAGTTCTAAAAGTTTATTTTGTTGTGGTTTGATCAGGTCTTGGGGGAGGTGTATACAATAGCTTGTACTTCGCAGGCGGAGAAGCAACAAAGGAGGGGAGGTGTATCTCGAGGTCGCCGGCGCTGGGATCGGAGAAACGATTTGTGAAGTAGTCCAACAAAATATTTAACCAGGTGGTTGTAGTTGTGAGGATACTTAAATGTATGCGGACTAATATTATCCCAATGGACTACCGGAGTATGCACAACCATACAGACGTGGATAAGAGAGTGTGGTCACGACTTTGCTCATCCATACAGTTTGCTTGTGCTTTATGTGGGCATGATTTGCATAATTTGTATTATTACTCTAAACCGTAAAATTTGTGTTCTTTGTTACAAATTTTCGTGATAGAGAGATTCAATAAAATTTTCGTGAAGTCTCGCAACAAAATTCATCAGTTATAGTTACACGTTATCACCCATACTGTTGCATCAATACCGTTGCATCCATACCATTGCACCCATACCGTTGCATCCATATCATTGCATCCATATGACTGCATCTATATATGACAATACATAGTCCATTGTATCCATGTTTCATCATAGCACATCATCTGAAAAAGATGAACGCATCAACTGTCACTTCACTGTATTCAAGTTCTCCAGACAGAATAAGTTCTTCGCATCAATAAGCTCTTCATGGATGATGCAGAAGTAGCTAGTTTGCAATTAGTCTGACTTGGACAGATTGATTGGACATTGTTCACAAGATTTAGAAAGGATATGATTTTCAAGGAACGAGTGATCCCTACATGTTGATGGATTTAGATCTGGGTTTGGTTTAGTTGCACTTGGGTTTTGCGTTGTAGTACTAAATATATTTAGTAGAAATACTTGTATTGGAATATGTATACTTGTCTGTAAGACTTATAAATGATATGATGTTTTTGTTGCAAAGGAGCTAGATCATAAAGTAGCAAAAGTATCCAAAAAGTAACTATGTATCCTTAGTGCAACGATTTCCTTTTAATGATTTTTGCATCATCATGGATCATTTAGATGCGACCAAAAATTCTACATTTTGTCATCGATGTGTTACAAAAAAATAAATATGATTGCAAAAAGTCAAATATCTTGGTAAACTTGATCATGTAGAGGTTTAAAGAAAGAGAGAATCAACACTATATTTATCCCTCAACGTGTACCAACAATGACAAAAATCCATAAAACAACCGAAAAATTTCATGTTCATTCAAATAACCGAAAGAGCCACCTAAGAAAAAGTATCCAGAGGACAGTCTCCACATGGATAAGATTGCTGGAGATTGGATGCTGATCTCTACATGAAACTCGTCCTTCCTTTGTAATTCGATGCTTCTTGCATAATATGAGGTTCCTTTTTAAACTTCCCAATCTTTACAGAATGTTAGACTTTATTCGTCGTAAGTAGTATCAAACTAGGTATAATTGAACTCACCAAAAAATTCAACCATATTTGCTGCTGCCAAATTAGGATTCTCTTTTTCCGATGTTTGTAATCTAAGAAACAAAGAAAAAGAACAATAACAGTAGAAGGAACAACATAAGCTCAAGATCTAGATTGTGATCTAAAATTTGAATGTCCATGATCATTTATCATCCAAACGTGTCCATGATCATTTGTCCATCCAAACGTGTCCATGCGTCCATCTTGTTTTATACAACACAACAAAATCTCGAGATCGAGATTGTGATCCTGAATGTGAATCTAACAGGGCCCCTCTCTTTCTTTGCTTCGCTAATTTTGGTTTGAGATAATACACCGAGACTTTTCACACAAAAGGAGCCCCTAAAATCAAATTCAAAAGACAGATTACAAAATATATAGTTACTTACAGGACCAGGACCAGCTCAAGGACCGTCTCGAGTCTTTGCTATACACCAGATACACACGCACAAACAATAGTAATCATACTCAAATTTGAGTAAGCACACATATGGACACGACTGAATGGACACAATGGTATGGTCATATGGACACGACTGTATGGACACAATGGTATGGGCAACGAACAGAACCACAAAGTTGTTTTTATACCTTATCATCCAAATTTTGATTTTTTTGTGTTAAATGCCTTTTTGAAGCCTGAAAATCAAACGATTAAGATCCGACTTTAACCCCACAGCTTAAATAATATATCACCAGAAACACCATAAGCAGAAAAAAAGAAAGACACTCACTGCCAGGGTCACCAAAACTTGCTGCAGATTTTTTGTTAAGGTAGCCACAACATTAGCCATGTTGGCTTTTGTCAGTGAACAAGAGTCCCTAACCAGTGAACAAGCACAAACAGTTTTTAGTTCCCTTGAATTGCTTACAACAATGAAACTTACGTTGATAAAAGTCAGTGTAAACAAACAGGAGAATCACGAGAAAAAAATATAAAAAAGTTAATCTCACCTTCCACCACATATAACCATATCCTAGAGCTCCCAATGCAGTTGACGTTGAACATAAGCTTTAGATTCCAATGCAGTTGACGTTGAACATAATCACGAGAAAAGCTTATGCTCTATTTGAACTTAAACGTCAGACTCTTGTAAGACTCACTGAGTCATTATATAATAGATTTAAGGTCACCGATTTTTCTTCTCGTTTCTGTCATCTTAAAGGAAAATCACTAAATTGACTTCTGATCGGACCTTTCACCGAAGAAAATAACTGTTCCAGTACGATTCCCATTCATTCAGTATGTATAAAGTTGCACACAAAATAGAGGAAGAGAAGGAGAAATCGATAAAAAGATGGTTCCATATACAAAATTTATTTCAAATTTAGCGTAAATGAAGGAGAGAAAGAGCATGCAACATATAAATGTAATATCGTAGTTAAAATAAAAAAAACACTTTACATTTAACACAATACAAATGGTTTATCACATTTGACATCACACACAAGAAAGAGTTAGATTAGCTCAATGTAAGACTTTCACACCAAACGTCGTTTCCTAATTCGTAAGCCAATTAGGAGAATGAAGGAAGAACTAACAAATGAAGAAAGTGGACATAAAATCCAAGTGTCGCCGTAAGCCAAGGAGGATGAAGAAAGAACTAACAAATGACGAAAGTGGACATATATACCAAAAAAATTTACCTGCTACTTTTATCCTCCTTATTCTTCTTCTCCTTCTTTTTGCTTCGTCACAGTTGAAAAATTGAACAGTAGGAATGTGTTGGACTTTGTAGTAATCTTCCCCACGTGGTACCAATTTCTTCGTCCACTCCCTGTTCATTTATTCAATTTTCAGTTCTTTTAAAGAAGTTATATACTTGAACCCCTCCGGTAGCTCCTTCAGCTTTATGCAATTACGTATAGTCAAAGTATGAAGACATGGCATCGACCCTTCTTCCACGACCCACTCTTCCAACTCTTCTAGCGTGTATATTACTAGAAAACACAACTGAGGGAATCCACCTTTCGAGCACACCATTCTCTTCCCGATGAAAGCACTACTATATAACTCAACCGATTCTAAATGAGGCAACTTCTCCAGAATCGGCATTGGATCATCCTCCATCCTACAAAATCGTAGAGATATGTGTGCAAGGTGGGGAGGAAATCGATATTGATCAGGAAACCTTGGCATATGTATGAGCAATGCTAATTTTTTTAGTTGAATGAAATCCAAAGCGAAATCTCTCCTGTGATGAGCTGTGTCAGATTTGTCCAAAGAAATTAAACAAAACTGCTCGAGGTTTTTAAATTCACGGAGAGATGACGATAGCATTTCATAAGTACACCTGTCAGTAAAATTAACAATAAGATTCCTGAGCCTAGTCATACAAAGAAGGTCAGTCACACTACTGTATTTCGTTGAGATCACCCAATTCCAACTTTGTTTTATCAGTAGCCAAATGTACCTCAACTCTAGCATCTCTTTCAAAATATTTGGCACATGAACTACTTCAGATTCATTGACGTTTAAGTTCAAATAGAGCATAAGCTTTAGATTCCACAGGGAAGAAGGTATATGAGATACATGAGCACTACGTAAGCCCAAGAATCTCAAGTGAATGAGCTCTCCAATGCTGGATGGTAACTTCCCTCCTTTAAACTTGAATCCCTGAGTAATGGTAAACTTCGGAAAACTAGAGCTGACTGCTTTAACAAATTTCCTTCGACTCCAAAACACAAAACAGATCTGGCTTTTTTATTGTTTTTATGTCCCAACAAATATAGTGCAATACCATCATGTACAACAAGTCTGCAAGATCTAGTAGGAGTATGAGCACTAATAGTAGAGATGGAAGTAGAGACTTTGATGACTTGAAGAAAATTCTCCTCTTTGGTTTTAGAGATTATTGTCAAATGTCATGCATTTGACAATATCCCCTGTCATACTCAAATAGCTTTTATTAATACTGACCATATTTCTCCTCGCTAGCTCTTTTAGGTAGTCTCTTCCGCTTTCTCGAATTGTTTTTCCGTCCCAAACTGACTTTATTATTCCTTCGGCAGCCCAATAATGAAACAATTTCCCCAAATATATCTTGTAAGCTTCAGGGAATTTAGCTAGGTAAAGGAAGCAATGCTTTAACTGCACTGACAAATCTTCATAGCTCAGAGACAATACTCGGTAAACCGAATTGAGATCATTGTCATCGGAAACATATTTTCCCACGATCTGAGTTCCAATATTGTCATATACTCTTTTCCACTCATATGCGACTACTTTTTTTCTTAGCTAACAAGCCTCCGAACACTTTAACAGATAATGGTAATCCTCCACAATATGCGACCATTTTCTTACTCATGACTTCTAGTTCTTCATCAACCCTAAATTATGCAAACAATAAATATGATGCGTAAGATACTTTAGTGAAATAAACAACGAGATATTTTTCTACAAACATATGAAGGTGCAAGAGAAATAATGCTTATTGTCTTTAATTTTAGATCTGAAAGCCTACCAGTTTCGTCTCTCTTAGGGAATACTATGCTCTCACATAGCTTCCAACTTTCTTCGCGAGTAAGGATTCTTGGTTTAAAGGCAAAACATGTTGAATCAACACCTTCATTGCGACCACTAAGTAACATCTTCCTACCTGCAAATTAATTTTCGTTTCATGTTAAGGAATAAAAAAGCATTTATGATCAATTTTGTGCTGTCTTGCTATTATCTCTCTCTTGTGAAATTGAAAAGGAAAAATACTTATCTAATGTATGTAGAATTAGAACTCACCTCCTTTTTGGGGAAACACTACTTTTATTCGGTCCCAGTCTTCGATTTTCCATACATCGTCAAGGACAATCAAATATCTAGATGTTTCCAACATTTGAAAGAGTTTACCCTGGAGTGTATGCTCACCCATCTGTGAAATGCCCCCATCATGTGGTCTAAGATCTTGCAAGATCCTTTGCCAAATATCACTTCGCGTTAACTATTGCGAAATACATACCCATGCGAATCCATCAAAATGACGTCGGACAGTGTCATGATGAAACACTTCTCTAGCTAGCGTGGTTTTACCAATATCACCCACCCCGGATATAGATACAACTTGAATATTATCTTTTTTCACTAGCTTGTCAACCAATTCTTGAACACTCTGTTCCACTCCCACAAGATCCTTTTCAGAAATACTAGGAAATGTTTGTCGGGTCTCTTTTTGCACTCTTTGTCTCTCTTGCAGCAACAACGAACTACCACCATCAATAATCTTCTGTATTCCAAAGCTCTGCATTCGCGCAATCACCTCAGAGATCCTATAAGTTATGCTTTCGATATCTGTAGCAAATTTTCGACGATCCACTAAGAAGCAAGAAAGCCTTTTCACAAGCTTCTTGATCCCTTTTTCTTTTCCAATCATTTCTTTAAGAAGAAATGATTCGATTATATCCTCAGCATTATCAACAATGTCCTTGACATCTTCCAAGAAGTTTCTCACTCTTTCACTCTCATATTTCCTAGCATATGGATCTTTCAACAATGATTGTAACGCTCCCACCTGACATTTTAGTTTAGCAATTTGCTCGTGAACTCCCTGGAATCGTTCAGATTCTCGACTCAGGAGATCCCAAAGTTTCTCCAATCCAAACGACACAACTCCCTCAGCCATAACTACTCTCCTGTTCCATTGTCAAAACATAAGCCAACAAACACCAATGACAAACATAGTACAAACTTGTAGTAATTAAGATCTAGAACCCTTTACGAAAACTAATTGGTCAATCTAGTCAGAAATGAAACCTAACCGAAATTTTTTTTGACTTTTAACTTTGATTCAAACAAATTTTTTTGACTTTTAACTTTGATTCAAACAAAGTTTGCTTAAACGATTCAGGTGCGTCTAATTCGTGAAACAAGATTTGGTAGTAATCCAAACAATTTTTTTTAAAGCAGTTTCGACCACAACAGAGTACAAAAGATAGATCAAAGCAAGTTAAGCAGAAAAAATAAAGAAAAAATTATTTACCTTTCCTGAATCAGCTCTGATGTACCTTTTCTAAGTTAAAAACTAAAAGTGGCAATGAAAGAGTTGACTCCAAGTCAATTTGATTGATTGCCACTGATGTACTCATATATTTCGTGCATTCAACATACATTTAGCATAGATTTCCACTCATATTGCATTCATAATAGGCTAGTTTGTATATTTTATCTCATTTTAGGTCATAATACATTTTGCATTAGCATTTGCATGGTTTCTTGCATATTTGCATCATATTCAGATTGTTTGGAGTACTTGGGGCTATGAAGAGTGTTTGAGCCTTATGAGGTTCAAGGGAGAGCTTGGAAACATGATGGGGTCTAAATAGTCGTCTGGAATTGGAGGATTTCTTTGGGGACTCGTCTAGCTTTGAATTTGTAGGACCCTAAGCTGCAAGTGCACAGCGTGCGTTGTAGTACTTAGGGTATCGAACCACATGGAGGAGGTCAACTGCAAAACAGAAAATCAGGGCAACCAATGACGCAGGAAATTGGGGTTTTGGGGATTGTGTCACGGTTTTGCAGAAAAGAAAGAAAGCAGATTCACGTCTTATATAGAAGAGGTTGTCAATCAATTTTATAGCCAACGGGAAAAGGAAAATTAACTTAAAAGCTTGTAAAAAAGAAATCAGATGAGCAGTGCAAAAAACGTAAATATTGAAGTGCGTAAATCTCGAGTTGTAAAGCATATGGGGGAAACACGTTGGGGATCTTCTCGGGAAATCTATGGGGTTCTAACTAGAAATCAAACTCACAAAAGTTAAACAAACGAGACTAGGCGATTTTCCCAGAACTGATTCACTGGTTTTAACGACCTAACTCTGACAAGCAAGATCGATCTGTGAATGCCTATTTCGCAGGTATACTGTCGTATCCTGCGTCCTAGACGAACACACAATAAGATCGGGACAATAAACATTCAGGCATCTTTTAAAGGATGCGCTCTACCCTATTATGGTCTGGATCTGGGATTGATGGCGTTATTCGCTCTCAAGACCTTGCGATCAGCCTTCTAGTTCATGACGCTAGACTCATGCAATAAGAACGAGTATTGTGAGAAACAATACCCTAATCTTCAACCTAAGCAATCGGTTTAAAAACAGTTAATGAAATTCCCCATAGATCCCCTTAAAGAACACCTAATGAAAGTAAACTACTCAGACATGAAAGAAGAAGTAGAAAACGTGATTGATGAATGCATAACTTGTATAAATCGATGAGAAACAAAGAGGGTTCAAGAAGAAATCAATCTCCCTCGAAGAACAAGGTGGAAAACCACGAATAAGAGATTTGCGGCCACCAAAAGAAATCTGTGAATATGTGTTTTGTTTCTCCCAAAAAAAAAACCTAGACAACGAGTATATATAGGTCTTCAAGTCCCCTTGGTCGTGGATTAGGTCTTGGCTTGCATAAGACGGCTGCGGGTTTGAGATGGACTTCAAATGGGCTCGAGAACAGCGAGTGGCCTGGTCGCGTGAGCGACCGGCCGTGGCACGGCCACTGGTCGTCTGACTAGGCCGTGGCGCGGCCAGCTCGGCTTTCCGGGTGCTTGACGGACCTTCTTGCTTCTTCCATAAGTTGAGATCCAACCGTGGGATTATTCTCAAACTACTTCGAGGTGAAAGACAGCTGATAAGGCTACCTTGTCTCAAAATATGAGCTTGATCTTGTGGTGGGAAGGCCTTCGTTTGATGTTGAACTATTGTCCTCGAGCACTGTTTCCGAAAATGTCCATTTTTCTCCAAAATATTCGTCTTTTGCTAAGATTACCTGAAAAGAGTCTTGAATAACCAAATACTCGAAATATAGTGTTTATGCATTAAAACCTTAATGAAATGCTTATTAAAGCACTCACTTATGATAGTAAAAATGGGTAAAATATGCATGTTATCAGAACACTTAGAAGGACTCGGACAAGCAATGTAGCACTGAGATCGAGGAGTAGTCAAGAAAGGCAGGTCGATCTAGCCAAGATCGACCAGAAGATCGAGGAGCTCATACCGTTTCAAGAACACGATCGAGGTTAAGATCGACCAAGCCCAGTCGTGCGAGTGTACGGGCGTGGAGACACATGCAGAAAAGATCGATCTAGAGATCGGAGTCACGTGTCGATCTAGGAGAGATCGGCCACAAGACCGAAGAAGGAGATCGATCGAGGACTTGAATCGACCTGAAGTTCGAGTGAAGCAAGACGATCCTAGTCCTTGATCGACTACAGGATCGACGACTCAGCTCGATCTCGAGCCTTATCCGGACAGCTCATGATTTGTCCTTTTTTTAGGGGACCATTTCGCGTTTCATATAAAACGTTTTCAACCTTATTTTTGGGGACCATCGTATCTTTTATTACGTTTTGCCTTTCTTCTTTAAGCTCTCGAGCCGCCATTGTTAGTTTCTTTAAGCTTTCTTAGTTCTAAAACCTTAATCTTTATCTTAATCGCACGCACTTATCTTTAATCCTTTTCTTTAAATGTTTACCATGTTTAGCGTTTCTTCCTTCATGCTTTTGATTTGTTTAATCATGCTTAGCGAGTAGATCTCTTAAAATCTAAAGCTGGGGGATTATGTAGGTTTTAAAGAGGTTTAATCTTGGTGTTATGTGTTCTTAATCCTATTCCTTTCTTGGTTTGGAGCGTTTCATGCCTAGAGACCTCGGGAGAGGCTGTATAATCTTAGAGATTCTCTTATCCCGTGAAGACTTAGAGAATCCCATAATCCCAAACCAAGAAGCTTTCTTATCCTTTCGCACGAGAGTGTATGGGAAGGGAGCTTGCTAGATCGTTTTAAGATACATCCTTATTGTTCGCCATCATCTTTTCCACCAAGGGATTGGGTTTGGAAAGAGGATCGGTGAAAGGACTTCTACCACGGGAGTGGATTAATCTAGTTTTGATTCTTAGATTTAAGGATAGCTTATATAAATGTGTAGATCTAATGTTTTAAAACCCAAGATTGAACCTTGAACCTCTCTAAAACATGAACCTCAACCTTAGATCTGATTTTTAGTATTTGATAAATTTAAATCCATCACCTTTAGCTTGATATCCTGTTTTTTAGAGTTTTTATTTGCAAGTCTTGTTCTTGATAATATTTAGTAGTTTTATTTTAAAAGTTACTAATTTAAATCCGAATATTGCTTAGCTTTGTTGTGTTCTTGCATTCGTAGTGTACTTTCCTCCCAACTTGGATTGATAACCTCAAGTATTACAATGATCAATGATGCTTAAGGAATTGAGGAAGTAGCATAAAAATCTACTTATCAATTGGCGCCGTTGCCAACTTGGGATTGTGAAAGCATTAGGATTTGGAACTTAGCAAAGACTAAGTTTTTCTTTTATTCTGGTTACTAATCCTTCTACTTGCTTGCTTGTGTTTTCAGGTACATGAATTTGAAGTCTAGAGGAGACAACAATCTACTTGAACCTCTAGACAATATTCACCAACTTGGAAGTGCTCGCTTGAGAAGGGAAAGAGTTCAAGCGGTTGAAGAAGAGTTTGTACAAGAGGGTATGGTTGATCAAGACGAGGTTTCTCCTCCACAAGTTGCTGCTGATAGGGGTAATGGAAACCCCAGCCATGTCCCAAGGCAGCCATAAATCATTGGTGCGGGTGATGCACCAAACACACATACAAACCGGTTTGGCATCACTCCTCCACCGGTCCAAAATAATAACTTCGAGATCAAGCCTGGTTTTGTGTCTATGGTCCAAAACAACAAGTTCCATGGCCTTGCAATGGAGGATTCTTTGGAGCACTTGGACAACTTTGAGCAAGTGTGTGGCATGATCAAGATCAATGGGATCTCGGAGGATAGTTTCAAGTTGCGATTATTCCCATTCTCTCTTGGGGATAAGGCTCGACATTGGGAAAAGACATTGCCTCAATGGACAATCACGTCATGGGCTGATTGCATGAAAGCTTTCTTGTCAAAGTTCTTCTCAAGTACAAAAACCGCTCGTTTGAGAAGTGAGATTCGCGATTTCACTCAAAGACAAAATGAGACCTTTAGTGAAGCAATGGAGAGGTTCAAGGACTACACAATCCAATGTCCTCATCATGGTTTTAGTGAAGAGTCCCTCTTGAGCACCATATATAGAGGAGCATTGCCAAAGATTCGACTGCTCTTGGACACGACAAGCAAAGGAAACTTCCTTGGCCAAGATGTAACTGCGGGTATGGAGCTAATAGAGAACTTGGCTTTGAGTGATGGGAACTATTCTGAGGACTATGATAGAGCACCAAGAGGGTCTGATCTTGAGGAACACAAGAAGGAGTTGAAATCACTCCATGAAAAGATAGACAAGTTGGTACTTGCAAATCAAAAGCATGTATATTTTGTGGGTGAGGCTACGGATGTTCTAGAGGAGTTCGAACAATGCCAAGAGGAAGCCAATTGGGTTGGTGGTCAAGACTATCCAAGATAACAAGGCTACTTTCCCAAGTACCAAGGCAACAACAACTTGTCTTATAGAAGCACCAATGTTGAGAATCCACAAGACCAAGTGTATCCTCAAGAAAAACAGTTTGGGAATCAAGGTGGATATGTGAACAAGAACACATATCAAGGTCCAAGACAAGGGAATTTCCAAAGTCAGCAACAACAAGGGAACAAAGGCTATCCCCCTGGATTTGTGCAGCCACAACAAGCTCAAACTTCTACTCAAGATCGGGTACAAGCAATGCTACAACAAATCTTGCAACAACAAGCAACCGTGGCTTTGCATGTGACCAAGACACTTGACGAGTTTAGTACAAGGACATACTCTTCTCACCAAGAGCTAGCTATACAAATCAACACCCTCAGCACAAAAATTAAGCAGCTAGAGAAGGGAAAATCGAGTTCTTTCAACCAAGGCACCTCACCGGTCAAACCAAAGGAGTATGCGAATGTCATTACTCTTCGAAGTGACAAAGAGTTACCTCCACATTCATCACCTAAGACCAATGATGACATTGTGCTTCAAGAGGGGGAGGAAAGTCTTTCAAAAGACCAAGAAGTAACCTTTGATGATGTCTACATTGAAAGGTCAAGGAAAGGAAAAGAAGCGGTTAAGGAGAAACTGATGGAAGAAACACGTGAGAAGCAAGATGTTTTTGTTCCACCACCTTACAAACCGAAGCTCCTTTTCCCAGCAAGGTTCAAGAAGCAGCTTGTTGAGAAGCATAGAGCTTTGTTTGAAAAGCACATGAGGGAAATCGAGTTGAGGATGCCTTTGCTTGACGCTTTAACTCTTGTACCGAAGTATGCCAAGTTCTTGAAGGATGCACTTACTAAGAGGGCAAAATATTCTCAAGTAGTCATGGTGCTTAGCCACGAGTGTAGTGCTATCATTCATAAAGACATAGCACCAAAGAAGCTTGGAGTCCCTGGTTCTTTCACCATACCATTTGCACTTGGGCCTTTGAAGTTTGATAGTTGCCTATGCGATCTTGGAGCAAGCATAAACCTTATGCCTCACTCCATTGCAAAGAAGTTAGGTTTCACAAGGTTCAAAGAATGTAGGATCTCTCTCATCCTAGCTGATAGAAGTGTTAGACTACCAGTGGGTATGCTAGAAGATTTTCCCGTGAGGATAAGCAATGTCAGCGTTCCAACCGACTTTGTTATCCTAGAGATGGATGAAGAACCCAAGGATCCTCTCATCCTTGGAAGACCCTTTCTAGCTACTGCCGGCGCTATCATAGACGTGAAGAATGGAAAGATCTCTTTGCACTTGGGCAAGGATCTAAGGCTAGACTTTGACATCAATGAGGTTTTGAAGAAACCAACAATCGGTGGGCAAATGTTCTATGTTGAAACTATGGAAGCTTTGGCGGATGAACTATTAGAAGAGTTAAGGGAAGAAGACCATTTGCAGCTAGCTCTCACCAGGGGATGTGGAGAGCATGGATACCTAAGTGAGGAGACACAAGAGTATTTTCAACTTTTGGATAATCGCAAGGTTATAAGGGAGGATAAATATTATTACCTAGAGATCAATGCAGAGATCGACCCAACAGATCAATTCAAGCTGAAGAACGAGAGCGAAATCGATCAGGGCGCATCGTTCAGTTCGAGATCGATTTCTCCCTCGATCCTCGTCAGAACGACCTAATGAATCGAAGGAGATCACTCGATCCAACTTGGATCGGGGTAACGATCGACCGAACAGATCGATCTCTGCTGATGAAAAAGATGAGAACGAGATCCTTCAAGCGCAAGACTCGATACCAAGACAGGCTAACGAGGACAGCAACCTCAACATATGTCAAGAGGGAGACTGGAGTGAGCTACTTGCACTGAAGGTGGAGCTCAAACAACTACCAACCGGACTAAGGTACGCTTTCTTGGGACCGAACTCTACTTATCCGGTTATTATGAATGAGAGTCTAAGTGATGATGAGCTGGACTCACTCCTTAAGGAGTTGAGGAAATACATAAGGTCCCTTGGATATTCACTAAGTGATATCAAAGGTCTTTCACCTCTAATTTGCACTCATAGGATTCACTTGGACAATGAAAACACATCATCCATTGAACATCAACGACGTTTGAACCCAAACTTAAAGGAAGTGGTCAAGAAAAAAATCTTAAAACTTTTAGAGGTTGGTGTGATATACCCTATCAAGTATAGCATGTGGGTCTCTCCAGTCCATGTGGTACCAAAGAAAGGGGGTATCACGGTTGTAAAAAAAAAAAAAGATGAGTTAATACCAACTAGGACCATAACGTGTCATAGGATGTGTATTGACTATAGAAAACTTAACTCAGCCACAAGGAAAGACCACTTCCCTCTCCCTTTCATTGATCAAATGCTAGAAAGATTATCAAACCACCCATACTATTGTTTTCTAGATGGATATAGCGGTTTCTTTCAAATATCAATCCATCCAAATGATCAAGATTAAACAACTTTCATTTGCCCATATGGAACATTTGCATATAGGAGGATGTCTTTTGGTCTTTGCAATGCACCTGCCACTTTTCAAAGATGCATGATGTCCATATTTTCTGATCTAATAGAGGACATGGTTGAGGTCTTTATGGACGACTTCTCCGTATATGGTTCCTCTTTCGGTGTGTGTTTGTCTAACTTGTGCAGGGTTTTGAAGAGGTGTGAGGAGACTAACCTTGTTCTCAACTGGGAGAAATACCACTTCATGGTCACAGAGGGTATAGTTCTAGGTCACAAGATCTCAAAAAGGGGTATTGAAGTGGATAGAGCAAAAGTTGAGGTCATGATGAGCTTGGCACCACCGGTTAATGTCAAGGGAATAAGAAGCTTTTTGGGTCATGCTGGGTTCTATAGGAGATTCATAAAGGACTTCTCCAAGATTGCACGTCCCCTTACAAGGCTCTTGTGCAAGGAAACCGAGTTCGAGTTTGATGGAGAATGCTTACAAGCCTTCAAAACCATCAAAGAAGCGCTTGTGTCCGCGCCAATAGTTCAAGCTCCGGATTGGGATTTGCCCTTTGAGATTATGTGCGATTCAAGTGACTATGATGTGGGTGATGTCCTAGGCCAGAGGAAGGACAGGAAGTTGCATGTAATCTATTATGCAAGCCGCACCTTAGATGATACACAAGTGAAGTATGCAACCACCGAAAAAGAGCTTCTAGCCGTGGTCTGTGCATTCGAGAAGTTTAGGTCATACTTGGTGGGTTCTAAGGTCATTGTGTACACTGACCATGCTGCCTTGAGGGCAATCAAAAGGCAAGTTTGGGGGAGTTGATGTACTCATATATTTCGTGCATTCAACATACATTTAGCATAGATTTCCACTCATATTGCATTCATAATAGGCTAGTTTGTATATTTTATCTCATTTTAGGTCCTAGAACATTTTGCATTAGCATTTGCATGGTTTCTTGCATATTTTCATCATATTCAGGTTGTTTTGAGTACTTGGGGCTATGGAGAGTGTTGGAGCCTTATGAGGTTCAAGGGAGAGCTTGGGAACACTTAGAAGGACTTGGACAAGCAATGTAGCATTGAGATCGAGGAGGAGTTCGAGCAAGGCAGGTCGATCTAGCCAAGATCGACCAGAAGATCAAGGAGCTCATACCGTTTCAAGATCAAGATCGAGGTTAAGATCGACCAAGCCCAGTCGTGCAAATGTACGGACGTGGAGACACTTGCAGAAAAGACCGATCTAGAGATCGGAGTCACGGGTCGATCTAGGAGAGATCGGCCACAAGATCGAAGAAGGAGATCGATCGAAGACTTGAATCGACTTGAAGATCGAGTGAAGCAAGACGATCCCAGTCCTTGATCGACCACATGATCGACGACTCAGCTCGATCTCGAGCCTTATCCGGACAGCTCACGATTTGTCCTTTTGTGAGGGGACCATTTCTCTTTTCATATAAAAGTTTTCAACCCTATTTTTGGGGACCAACTTATCTTTTATTACGCTTTGCCTTTCTTCTTTAAGCTCTCGAGCCGCCATTGTTAGTTTCTTTAAGCTTTCTTAGTCTTAAAACCTTAATCTTTATCTTAATCGCACGTACTTATCTTTAATCCTTTTTTTAATCGTTTAACCATGTTTAGCGTTTCTTCCTTCATGCTTTTGATTTGTTTAATCATGCTTAGCGAGTAGATCTCTTAAGATCTATGGCTGAGGGGATTAGGAAGGTTATAAAGAGGTTTAATCTTGGTGTTATGTTTTCTTAATCTTATTCCTTTCTTGGTTTGGAGCGTTTCATTCCTAGAGACCTCGGGAGAGGCTCTATGATCTTAGGGATTCTCTTATCCCTTGAAGACTTAGAGAATCCCATAATCTCAAACCAAGAAGCTTGCTTATCCTTTCACACGAGAGTGTATGGGAAGGGAGCTTGCTAGATCGTTTTAAGATCCATCCTTATTGTTCGCCATCATCTTTTCCACCAAGGGATTGGGTTTGGAAAGAGGATCGGTGAAAGGATTTCTACCACGGGAGTGGTTTGATCTAGTGTTGATTCTTAGATTTAAATATAGCTCATATAAATGTGTAGATCTAATGTTTTAAAACCCAAGATTGAACCTTGAATCTCTCTAAAACATGAACCTCAACCTTAGATCTGATTTTTAGTATTTGATAAATTTAAATCCATCACCTTTAGCTTGATATTCTGATTTTTAGAGTTTTTATTTGCAAATCTTGTTCTTGATAATATTTAGTAGTTTTATTTTAAAGGTTACTAATTTAAATATGAATATTGCTTAGCTTTGTTGTGTTCTTGAATTCCTAATGTACTTTTCCTCTCAACTTGGATTGATAACCTTAAGTATTACAATGATCAATGATGCTTAAGACATTGAGGAAGGTGCATAAAAATCTACTTATCAGCCACCTATGATTTTTTGACATTTTTGATTTTTCTGGACACTGCCTTCTCTTCACACAGCGCTCTTTCGGAGAAGTACTATATGTTTTCTTTTTGTTTTCAACACGACAATAATTCGATAGTCATTATTGAACATCACTTTTTAAATTTTTTTTTTTAATTTATTTCTTTTTGATTCAGAGAAAATGACAATGGGTATATTCGTTTTTCTCAACCGGATTTTTTGTATAAATGTTAGTGTTGTTCTTTTTTTGGATGCAGAGATTGGATGTAATATTAATTGCATCCAAAACTCGTCTGAATAACCCTCAAATATTACATTTTTTTTTTGGTGTGGTGTGCAACCATTTAAAATTCATTAACTAAAACAGTCAAACTCCACAAAAGGAGAGAGCATTACAAGCTGAGAGAGCATTACAAGAAGCAAGAGAGCCTTTTTCTGGTTTATTAAATCCACGCACATTCCAAAAGAACACCATCATTAAGATGATTTTTTATTGTGAGCGTTCTTACTCGAAGTACTAGGAACTCCCTTTGTACTCTAAGCACCACCGCCCCTTAGAAATTTATGTGCAGACTTAGACGTTCTCGGCAGAGGGGCTCGAGAGTCTTCCTGCCTCAGTTTCTTTCTACCTCTTTTGGTTACATTCTGCACTTGACTTGCCGGAACTTCTACCACCGCATGTTCTGATTCTATTTCCTCTTCGTCTTCTTCTTCCTGAGGGTCGTTTTCTTCTTCCTTTTCCAAAATAGCGAATCGAGAAGGCGGTGAAAGATTTGTGTCAGTATCACCTTGTTTCTGAGTTTGCTTTGGCCTTTGCCGGAGAGACCTCTTTCCATGGAGCTTCATCTTGCGTCTCTAGCACTATATCTCTTGATTCAATTATTTCACCATCTTCTTCCGCATCTGAATCTAAATTCTCCTCCACAGGGTTACCATTATCATGCACATGCTCCATTACTTTCTCGGAACCTCCCTCTACAATCTCCTCAAACACCTGAGGATCGAAACTAACAACTACTACATCCTGAACATCAGAGTTGATATTTTTCCTCGCCCCCAACCCAACAACTTTTCTGGTCTTAATTAGTTAAGACGGTGATCCCCAGCAATTTCTTTTCCTTTTTGTGCAATGCACTCCTCTTTTAGATGACCCCATTTCGAACATGTGACTCAACTACAGCATCAATGTCCATTTCTACAGATTTGAATCAGAATGATTTCGGAAAATCCTTTGAGAGATCACCTTCCACAAACACCCTCGCTTCGTCTCCTACAGGGCATGCAAGAAAGCCAAGACCATCCCATGAAAACATTTTCCTCGGAACATTTTTCAGTTTAACCCACAGTGGGATCGATTTTATTTCAGGTTGGGCCTCCTCTGCGATGGGAGACCACTTTGAAATGATCATCGGAACATCTGTAATATTCCACATACCACGGCGAAGAATACTTGCTCGTGAAGCACTATCCTTGATCCGAAACTTTACTGTAGCATCCACAACAAAAACATCGACCTTAATCGGTTTTTTTCCCAGAGGCCAAATCTTGTTTACGATTATATGTATTTTTGCTACATGTGGAGCAGCTGACAAAAACTTTCCAATGAGAAAATCCTCCCACAGAGGGGTTGAGTTCTCTATCACGCTAGCCAGAATTTCCACACATGGTGAGCCCTCTAACTCACCAATCGTGAACTCATGTTTCGACAAACTTGGTTTATTTTGAACAATAGCAGACCACCTCTTCACCAGCTTCCCCGGAGAACCTCCATCCTCCGCCAGCGGCAGAACCATGGGAAAAATCCGACGGCCAGCCGTCAAAATCTTGCTCTTGTATCGAAGTAACCCAAACCCTAGAATCGCCCTTTGTGTCGCCCATGCCACGTCAGGTTCCGGATCCGGATTCACAATCTTATTTTGTATAATCAAAGTTAAGTTTCAACAATCATGTACGCAGTAAAAACATAGAGAAACATTGATATCATTCTTTTAGCCCACTCTCTTATTGGCCGAGCACTTTTATACTATTTTTCTTTTGTTTTTGTTTTTGGATAAATTTTCTTGTATTTTTCTTTTGACATATAAGTATATAGCTTTATTCTGACAAACTTGTTCTATACTCTACATTTCTGCACTAATGTGATCATACTCTGTTTGATCTCTCTAATTGTGCTTCTTTTCTACGAAACGATTGCCTGAAACCTTAAACCTTTGCTCACACATTGCTGACAAAAATGAAGTATAAATCTATTAACATTAACATTTATGTCCTGACTTTGGTTAAATCCATGTTTTTGTTATCTATAAAAGGGGACAAACTAGATCAACATTTACTAATTGTGGCATATAACCAAGTCTTGTTTCTTCCGTGGCCATTTGTGTTAATTTTGTAGTTTATGTGTGCATTGTGAAGTTTTTCTTACTCGTTGGATGAAGAGTAACACTCCTCTACATTGTCTAGCTCACTCTTTACATCCAAGGTATATATATAGTCTAATCACTTTCCTATAGATTTGGATTGAGTTTTGTGTGAAAACTATCAACACTCCTCTAAATTCGGATTGAGTTTTCAAGAATCTTAAGTCTTGAAAAACTTCACAATAGTCACTTGGTCCCCATAGAGATTCGGAAACCTCACGTGAGAAGATTAAGTGTTTTCGAAGATTGTTTCTAAGTGATGATGATCATAAGAAAGTTATGGATGAATATGCATTGGTTTCGATGAAGATGGATCCTTTTGAGGATTTAACATGCATTTCAGTGATGTCTACTATGGAACCCAAGAGTTGGGGGGCTAATTTTGGTGCCCAAACTCTTCTCCTTCAAACTTTGGCTTTTAAGTTGCTTGGACAGTTCTTCTTGTGATGAGCGTAATTGGAGTACTTACTCGTTCATTCACTCACTTAGAAGAAACAAGCTTAATCCAAGTCGTGCTCAAGATTAGGTTTACATCCACAATAACCTCTGTCTTTTATCAAAGAATTCTTATCAAAATGAAGCTGAAAAGACCAAAATATGAGTAGCATAATTTTTTTTTTTGGAAAAATGATTGATAGCTATATGACGTCATCACATGGCTACACATACATACACAAATATTGTATTGATAACTACACGAACTATATAATTTAACTAATTATGTGGTTATAATCATAAGCATCATTTTTTTGCCTGAACAGTGTAATCAACGATGGGACACGTTACTTTGTTTGTAATATGAATTGCATCCCAAAATGATGGGACACGTTACTTTGTCTGTAATATGATGAGACACATTACTTTGTTTGTAATATGAATTTGGATGTAATATGAATTGCATCCAAAATTCGAGTGAATAATCCGCAGGTTGCACATGTTGAGCTTAAGCCAACAAGCTTGAAATTTACCGACTTGGAGAGCAAAAACGTTTGAGGAGTCCAATTGTGGTGAAGCTCGGACTTTGTTGGCTAAATCCACAAGTTTCTAATATCTATAAAAGAGATTAACTAGAGTTTTAGTGCCAATCTAGTTAGTTACATATGTTTGAATTTTTAAGGCTTACAAAAATGGAGCAATTATGATTTACGTTAGAGAAAAATCATCATCATGATTCTTCAGCAGTGTAATGTTGTGCTGATCATCAATATAATAATGTCACATCAACCATATATTTTTTTATACTCTTTCGGAATTTGCTTTTCATTATTTTTTTGGGGGTCAAATCTTTTCATTTCTGTTATTTTAAAAGTTTAAGAATATAGCCTAAATTTTGTAGCATAATAATTTGACTTTTGACCAATTTAGATAACTGAAGTTGACTCTACAATAAATCTGGTGCTGCCCTGGTAAAATTAAGTTTCAACAATTGATATGTGGAACTACGATATTATCGCGAGCTAGATTTTTTGTTATGAATAAGATAATGATGTTAAATACCTTGCGTAGTGTAAAACACTCCTAAACTAGTATATTTAGAAACGAGCACACATGGTAAGGCCAACAAACATTTCTAGTATCCTTATTCTTAAAGACTTCCTCTATACTCTGCATTTATGAACTAATGTGATCATGCTCTGTTTGATCTCTGTGATTGTGTTTTTTTTTTTTTTTGTTATTTAAACGATTGGCTCGAACCTTAAACCTTTGCCGTGAAGGATGCAACGATGATCTCTTACGGTCTAACAATTCTTTTCAAGTTTCAGTGTTATGGATAAGGAGATAGAAGGTTTGATCCATTTGTTTGTAACCAGAAATTTCAATTTTCAGCCTCGTGTTACCTGTTTTCATAGAAGTCAGTTTAAGATAAATAAATTAAGCAAGTGTCAAAAGATTACAATTCCCGATCTAAGTAAGTGTCACAAAGATTACAATTTCTTATTTTCCTTTTTCTGAGTCACTCTTCTTTTGGCCAGACTGCAATTTCATGATGTTTTCTTTGCTCTGCAAACATAACTCTCCTAATAATTTAACTTCAGGTTAAGTGGTTAACTATCAAAGCATCGGTTAAAACATTACATTTGAGACGCGCCTGGTCACCATCAAAGCATCGGTCATATTAAGTATGTATAAGATTACCCACAAAACAGAGGAAGAGAAGAAGAAATCGAAGAAAAGATTCTATATACAAAAAGTATTTCAAACTTATCGTTAGAGAGAGAGAATGTGACACCCCTCTGATATAAGACTCGGTATGAGTCTTAAGGCAGGCGGAAGATGGGATCTAGAGGCTGGTTTTCACGCTCTCTCTTCTAGATCAATGGATGAACGGTGGTAGAACAAAGGCTTGAATCCACAAGTCTTTGAGCCGAGATGGGGTCGAACAAGCTGGCTTTCACGCTCTCTCTTGTTGGACGAATAAAAGGGAAAGTGATGGTGGATCGAACGGCACCACAGAGAGATGGAGGATCTCTGATACTGCACAAACACTCGACCTTGGTGAATCACACACGCAAGAACACAAGCAAGGCAAGACAAGCGGCGGCTTGAACTTTTAGGTTGAACTGCGTTATTTTATTGATAATGTAGGGTAACCAAAAATACAACGCTGCAGGGGAGCTTTATAAACAGCTCGTCAGCTAGCCCTAAGGCCGGAAATAAAAAGCAAAACGGCAGTACAACAAAGTAAAAAGAAACAAAACGCAAAAAGGCAAAATACACAAAAATGGAAAGTTCACTTAAACTAAAAGAAAGTAAAAACTAAGTCTATTCTGCGTGGCCTTTCTCTGGGGTTCGAACCCTGGTCTCTTGGTTGTGCTAAGAACCGCTGGGACAAGTCAGATAGTTGCACAAATTGTATAAACTGAGTATACCTGGTTTTGGCGCGCAATGAACGGAACCGCTGGGACAAGTCGAGTTGATAGATTTCTTCAAGTTTTTTCCTGTGGATAGCTCCCAAAACATCTTCTTGCTCCATTTGCTCTCTCTCGGCTTCAAGGCTTGCTATCGCGGTAACTTGAGGCTGAGACGTGATCTCCACGATATTCTTGTTGTTTTGGACTCCATTACCTGTCAAGTAATCAAACATACCTTGGTTTGTGCGAGGCTGGTCGTCTTTGAGGCTCAACTTTGCAAAATCCTCCAATATGTCCATTTCGGGTGCTTTGGAGCTATTTTTGAGGTCAGCTTGTGGTGGTGGATTTCTGAGCGTATCTCCCAGCTCCATTGTGCTAAGGAGGGTGTCCACAGCTACATTGAACCCTTCTCTAAGCCTCCTGGTCTTGGACCGTGTCATTGGTGAAGATTTGACCGTAGGTACAAGTTCATTGGTCTCGGCTAGGTCGATGTCCTCATCATTCCCTCTCTCTTCAGAAGGTTTTGCCCTCAAAACTGTTTCATCTGCATCATAAGGAGATAAATAAGTAACATTAAAGCTATGAGAAATGTTAAACTCACCTGGCAGCTCCAAGCGGTATGCATTGTCATTGATTTTCTCTAGCACTTTGAATGGACTGTCTCCTCTCGGTGCATGCTTGGAACTCCTTTGGCGTGGGAACCTCTCGGGCCTCATGTGTAACCAGACCCATTCTCCTGGTTCGAATGTCAATGCCTTGCGTCCCTTATCAGCTTGCTTCTTGTATCCCTCGGTTTTTGATAGGGCTCAGGTTTTACCCAAATAATCAACTACTGCAAGTGCACAGCAATGCAGTTGAAGTATAAGGGGTATCGAATCCTCAGGGAAGTAGATGCTACACTAATGGTTTCTAGGTTTAGATTATGCTAGGCGATTTATAATTAAGTAAACTAAAGGCTTAAGCGAAATAAATAAACGAGTTTTAAAGCGATGTAAGTTCAGAGACAAAGGCGCTAGGCAAGGGTAATTATCAGGTTTGAATCCAAGAATACATAATCTAAGTTTATTAGGGATTTATTAAGAACAGTCTAGAACTCGAAACTCTAAGTTAAAACCAATCAACTCTCGTTGCAGAAGTTATTTATGCCTAGATTCCTAAATCCCAAATCTCTTTGCGAATTTAAACAATTAAGGCAAGCAATAAGAACAGGTTCGATTTGTTCACAAAATACCTAAACCAAATCTCTTTGCGAATAGATATTTTGCTCACCTATGATTAGTTCAAGTTACTAATAATGCTCTCGCATCTATTAAATAACCTAAGGTTTGATTTCTAAGTGATCAATTCAGAGAATCAAGTTAAGCACAAATCAAGGTGAAGATCCAATTGAATTCCCTAATAATTCTAATGATTCTAAAAACTCTTCATCAAACCCTAAATCACCCTGACCTAACTAGCAAACTACTCAAACATAATTATGCAAACACAAAACATGGCTGAATAATATTGCACAAAAGAATAGAGAATGATACAGGGGTTCGAAATCTGGCTCAGATGAGTTAGAATTGTCTCCCCAAAAGCTCAGGATCAATCTCTCTCTAAGTCTCAAAAACAGAAAATAATGATAAGGTCTTAGGCTAAACAATGCCTGAAAACTATTTATAGAAGGGGATTTTTCGTCCAGGGACAGACTTGTAATTTTTCAAGACTTGGGTGATTTCCTTTTTCTGATGGAAATTGGGAAACTTAGCCGACCTTCATTGGTGTCGATCGACACTGATGGTGTCGATCGGTACTCAGCACGTAAATCTAGCCTCTCGACTTCATCACTTCGGCTGCTTTTCCAAAATGCTCCAAAATGTTCTATATTCTCCTATTTAGCTCCAAATGCTCTCCATCCTGTAAAGACTCTAAAAAAAACTCCAAAACTAGCAAAAGACTCTATAAAAACACTTATATCATGGCCTAAAAACGGGTAAAAACCATGATATATCAGTTTTCTTCAAGATATTCTCCCTTGCTTTCTCATGGAGTTTCTTTACAAACTCTCCTTTCCTGAGACCATCTAAGTTAACTTGCTCAACTTGGGGAATTGGCGAGAGATCAAGAGGGGTTAGTGGATTAAAACCATATACTACTTCAAATGGTGACATCTTAGTAGCAGAATGAGTGGCATGATTATAAGCAAATTCAATGAATGGCAAACAATCTAACCAAGTTTTTAAATTACTACCAAGTGTAACTCTAAGTAAAGCAGAAAGTGTACGGTTTACCACTTCGGTTTGTCCATCCGTTTGTGGATGACAAGTTGTAGAGAACAGCAGCTTGGTACCAAGCTTTCTCCATAATGTTCTCCAAAAGTGGCTTAGGAACTTTGTGTCTAGGTCAGAGACAATGGTCCTAGGTACTCCATGCAAGCGTACCACTTCCTTAAAGAACAGATCGGCTGTTTGCGTGGCATCATTGGTTTTGTCACACGGTATAAAGTGTGCCATCTTTGAAAACCGATCCACAACAACAAAGATTGAATCCTTGTGTCTGATCTTAGGCAAACCTAGCACGAAATCCATAGAAATATCCACCCATGGTGCGATAGGAATAGGTAAAGGTAAATAGAGTCCATGAGGATGTAACCTGGATTTGACATTATGACAAGTAACACATCTAGCGCAATGTCTCTCCACGTCTTTCTTTAGATGAGGCCAATAGAAATGATCAAAAACCACTGCAAATGTCTTGTCCACGCCGAAGTGACCCATCAGACCTCCACCGTGTGCTTCCTTGAGTATTAAATCTCACATTGAACTCTGAGGTATGCACAAACGTTTGTCCTTGAAGAGAAACCCATCGTGTAAGTAGAATGAGCTGAAAGCTCCTTTACCGCATGACTGGTAGGCTTCTCCTAGTTCTGGATCATCTTTATACAGCTCCTTTAGATGCTCAAAACCCAGCACCTTTGCTTCCATGGTAGAGATCAAGGCATGTCTCCTTGAAAGCGCATTTGCTACCATGTTGTCCTTTCCCTTCTTGTACTTGATTACATACGGGAAGGTCTCTATGAACTCCAACCACTTAGCATGTCTCCTCTTAAGGGTCTCGTGATCAGTATGAATGATGAACTCCTTGGACAGCAAGTAATGCTGCCATGTCTCTAATGCTCGGACCAATGCATAGAGTTCCTTATCATATGTCGGGTAGTTTAGTGTAGCTCCACTGAGCTTTTCACTAAAGAACGCCACTGGTCTCTTCCTCTGATGTAGTACTGCTCCAATACCTAGACCGGACGCATCACACTCGACTTCAAACATCTCTTCAAAGTCTGGTAAGGCTAGAACCGGGGCTTGTGTGAGACTCTCTTTCAGTGCATTGAAGGCGGTTTCTTAAGCTGATCCCCACGAAAATGGTGTATTCTTCTTGATCACAGCCGTGAGTGGTGCAGCTACGGTGCTGAAGTCCTTCACAAAGCGCCTATAAAAGCTTGCTAGGCCGTGAAAGCTTCTCACATGACCGATTGTAGTTGGTGTCGGCCATTCCCTGATTGCTTTAATCTTCTCCTCGTCTACTTGTAGTCCCTGTTCACTCACTACAAAGCCTAAGAACACAAGTTGGTTAGTACAGAAGGTGCACTTCTTAAGGTTAGCATAAAGGCCTTCCTTGCGAAGTGATTTAAGCACTAGTTCGAGATGCTTGAGATGATCAGTTAAGTTCTTGCTATATATAAGTATGTCATCAAAATAAACTACTACGAATTTACTTATATAAGAACGCAGAACCTGGTTCATAAGGCGCATGAATGTACTTGGGGCATTGGTCAGGCCGAACGGCATGACAAGCCACTCGTACAAGCCTTGCTTGGTCTTGAATGCGGTTTTCCATTCATCTCCTTCACGCATTCGGACCTGATGGTATCCACTCTTGAGGTCGACCTTTGAGAAGACTGTGGATCCACTTAGCTCGTCCAGCATGTCATCTAGACGCGGTATGGGGTGGCGGTATTTGATGGTGATGTTGTTTATAGCTCGGCAGTCCACGCACATCCTCCATGTACCGTCTTTCTTTGGAACTAGAAGCACAGGCACGGCACAGGGGCTAAGACTCTCTCGGATATAGCCCTTGTCCATCAAGTCTCTCACTTGCTTCTCTAGCTCCTTAGTTTCCTCCGGATTCATCCTATAAGCTGGCTTGTTAGGTAATGCTGAACCGGGAACAAGGTCTATTTGGTGCTCTATGCCTCGTATTGGTGGTAATCCAGGTGGTATCTCTTCAGGGAACACGTCCTTGAATTTGTTTAGAACAGCTATGACTTCGGCAGGAAGTTCTAGCTCAACGGTTCCTGAACTTAGACAATCTTTAAACAGCATTAGTAGCACGGTGCCCTTTGTATATAGGGTCTTATGGATTGTATTTGTAGATAAGTATAGACTAGACTTACTTACCTCGGTTTCCTTGCTCATTCGGACTTGTAACTCATGTACCTCGGATGGAGTGAGAGGCGCAAGGTTATACTTCTTGTCCTTGAATGTGAATGAGTAGTGATTGGTGCGGCCATGGTGGTGGGAAGCTCGGTCAAACTGCCACGGTCTACCAAGCAGTATGTGTCCAGCTTGCATCGGGACCACATCACAAGTGACTTGGTCTTGATACTTGCCCACGCTGAATGGCACAACTACTTGATCCACGATCTTTAACTCCGTTTGATCGTTTAGCCATCTTAACTTGTATGGTCTCGGATGTTTAGTCTTCTCAAGCCCTAACTTATCCACCATATACTTGCTAGCCACCTTAGTACAAGAACCACCATCTATGATCAAGTTACATACCTTTCCTTGGATGGTACATCTTGCATAAAAGATGTTTTCTCTTTGTACTTTCTCCTCGGGGTTGATGAGAACACTTAGCACTCTTCTGGTCACTAACATCTCGCCGGTGTTAGGGTACTGAATGTCTTCACAGTGATCACTAGCATCATCCTCTTGCTCATCTTGAGACTCGTAGTCTCCACTAGGCGTGAGGATCATCACCCTCTGGTTCGGACATTCTCTTGCCATGTGCCCTCTGCCTTGACACTTAAAACAAGTTATGTCACGAGTTCTTTGATTAGTACTAGGGAACTTACCTTGCTCTGGTCGGTTGAATTTAGGAGCTTCGGTGTTTTTCCCTTTGAAACGTGAATCAATCTCCACGGCTTTCCCTTTGTCTAGAGGTCTAGAACTACTTAATGCCCACGGTTGAGATGATTTGTTGCGGCTGGTGATAGATGTCTTGCGCTTGATCTGCTGCACCAATTGTACAAAGAGATGCAATAGATCATGCATTCCACTATACTGGAGTCTCTCCACCTTTCTTGCAATCCTCTCTTGCAAACCGTCAATGAATTGAGCCATTAAAGCCTCCTCGGATTCTTCTAACTCCAGAGAGCTCATTAGCTTCTCAAATTCCTCAAAGTATTCATCAACGCTCCTAGTTCCCTGAGACAACTTACGAAAACGTTTCTGTAAGTCTCTATGATAATGTTCAGGGACATACCTTTGACATAGGAGGAACTTCATGTCACTCCAATTAGCTACTGGACCAAAACGTTGCCTTCTCCTCTCGGCTACGCTTCTGTCCCACCACGCAAGTGCATTCTCCGTAAGATTTGCTGCAGCTACGGCCACTTTCTTGCGCTCCACGTATCCATAGCACTCAAAGATGTGCTCTAAACGTCTCTCCCAATCCAGATATACTTCTGGATTTGATTTTCCTGCAAAAGTAGGCGGTGTTAGTTTAAGCTCATGGTTCTGTTCACGGAAATCTACTTCCCTTGCCGGATTTCTCCTTAGAGGATCTTGTCTCCTCTGGTTTCGGTGAATGAGAGGGTCCTGGACATCATCTTCCAAGTCCAGCATCTCTTCTTCCTGGCCGTTCTGTTGTAGAGGCTCTCCTCTGATCGGAGCTCTCCTTGGTGGAACCTCCATTCGGTCAATCCTTTCACCAAACTCCTGTCGCATGGTGCCCATTTGCTGGCCCATGTTTCTCAGCTCCTCCCTCATTGCTGCCATCATTTGTAGCACAGCATCTTGGGGAACTCCTTCTCCATCAGTCATGTAGTCCTCGGTATTGCTAGTCCTTGCAAAACTTAACAAATAGATCAAAGCACCACGGCAAATAAAACTTAAACAATACCGAAATAATTAGTCTACTTAAACAATCAAGCGGATGCTATAACTGTTTAAACAAAACTAATTCCCAAACAGCAATACTAGAAACAAACTTTTTATGATTTTATGGTTTATGAAACGAAAAATAATGCAACAGAAACAAAGAAAATAGCAACTTAACAAAAGGAAAACGTTTTTATGGGTTTTAGGGTTTAATGAAAGCAAATAAACAAAATCAGCAAATAAAAACAGATTTAATTCTTTTGGGGTTTTCTTTTTGGATTAAACAGAAACTAAACTACCTAATGAAACAAGCAGCCACGATTTTTATGGGTTTTCTTTTGATGAAACAAAGCAGAAACTCAAATAAAACTGAAACAGAAACAATGAATCAAAAAGGATAGGGGTAGAAAAACCAAAAGCAGAACCTTTGGCTCTGATACCAGATGATATAAGACTCGGTATGAGTCTTAAGGCAGGCGGAAGATAGGATCTAGAGGCTGGCTTTCACGCTCTCTCTTCTAGATCAATGGATGAACGGTGGTAGAACAAAGGCTTGAATCCACAAGTCTTTGAGCCGAGATGGGGTCGAACAAGCTGGCTTTCACGCTTTCTCTTGTTGGACGGACAAAAGGGGAAGTGATGGTGGATCGAACGGCACCACAGAGAGATGGAGGATCTCTGATACTGCACAAACACTCGGCCTTGGTGAATCACACACGCAAGAACACAAGCCAGACAAGAACAAGCGGCGGCTTGAGCTTAAGGTTGAACTGCGTTATTTTATTGATCAAGTAGGGTAAAAAAAAAGATACAACTGCTGCAGGGGAGCTTTATAAACAGCTTGTCAGCTAGCCCTAAGGCCGAAATATAAAAACAAAAACGACAATACAAAGAAAACACAAAGAAACAAAACACAAAAACAAAATACATCCAAAAAGGAAAGTTCATTAAACGGAAAAAGAACTAAAATAACTAAGCCTATTCTCGTGGCCTTTCTCTGGGGCTCGAACCTTGGCCTCTTGGATGTGCTAAGAACCGCTGGGACAAGTCAGATTAGTTGCACAAATTGTATAAATTGAGTATACCTGATTTTGGCGTGCAATGACCAGAAATGCTCTCTTGGTGGTTATGTCTTGTCCTGGTCCGTTCCAAGCTGACTTCTTGGTGATTCCATCCTCTTGAAGTCCAGTGAAGTCGAGATGATAGAAGTCCTCAAGTGTCTTCCCGTGGTTAGCTCTCAAAACCCGTGGTTAACTCTCAAAACGTCTTCTTGCTCCATTTGCTCTCTCTCGGCTTCAAGGCTTGTTTGCGTGGTATCTTGAGGCTGAGACGTGATCTCCACGANTGATTCCATCTTCTTGAAGTCCAGTGAAGTCGAGATGATAGATTTCTTCAAGTGTCTTCCCGTGGATAGCTCCCAAAACGTCTTCTTGCTCCATTTGCTCTCTCTCGGCTTCAAGGCTTGTTTTCGCGGTAACTTGAGGCTGAGACGTGATCTCCACGAGATTCTTGTTGTTTTGGACTCCATTACCTGTCAAGTAATCAAACATACCTTGGTTTGTGCAAGGCTGGTCATCTTTGAGGCTCAACTTTTGAAAATCCTCCAATATGTCCATTACGGGTGCTTTGGAGCTATTTTTGAGGTCAGCTTGTGATGGTGGATTTCTGAGCGTATCTCCCAGCTCCATTGTGCTAAGGAGGGTCTCCACAGCTACATTGAACCCTTCTTTAAGCCTCCTGGTCTTGGACCGTGTAATTGGTGAAGATTTGACCGTAGGTACAAGTTCATTGGTCTCGGCTAGGTCGATGTCCTCATCACCCTCTCCCGGCACCTCCGGAACGGCAGCGTTTTGAACTCTTGCATCGAACCTCAAAACCCTTTTTAAACCAAAATCCACTGAGACTAATCTTAAACCGCCAATATTGGTCCACAAACCTGCAAAAGAAGAAAACAAGGGGAAAACGAGGGGGAGGGATGAGTGATTTAGATTACCCAGGAGAACGAACTCAAACCGGGTCCCGAATACGAGATACCATACAACGAACACCTAGACCAGAGCTAAAGCAGCACCACAACAATACGTCAACACCTTACGCCAGAAAGAAAGACTCCACATAACACGTACATCGCACACGAACTATACCCGCCAGTTCCCACCACCGCCGGAACCATCAACCATCCATTCCCGCCACCGCCGGAACTAGACAAAAACAGTGCCCATTCCCACCACCGCCGGAATAAGCAACCATCCGTTTTCACCACCACCGAAACAATTATCACATTATATATTTTAAAATTTGAGTAACAAAGTAAATATGCACCTAATTTTATAACTACACAAGAGGATTGGATGTCTCAGAATTAGCTTAGTAAAATAAACGGCAAGATTTGTCTTGTATAAACTTCATAAAGCGCAAGAGAAACAAGGTAACGCTTCTTGGCTTTAATTTTGGCTTTAATTTTATATCTGAGAGCATACCAGTTTTGACTCTCGTAGGGAGTACTATTGTAACACCCGACTCTTACTTCTTCGAGAATGCATGTTACTTTAATAACTTAAACTACAAATAATCATTTCCAAGTTCAAATAATAACTCTTATTAAACCACTTTTTAAACTTTTTAAACCGTTCAACGTAAAACCATCTTTAAACTAATACAAAAAAATAAAAATTATAAAATAATAATAAAACTTCCGTGCTTCCGAAAACTATCACCACACCGATACTGTTCCTCCGGCTACTCCTCACGCTCACCTGCAAGAGAGAGGGGTGAGTAATTTGGATTACCCAGTGAATGCGAGCCTTAGAACCCACTCAATCCATCACACACATTTATAGCTACGGACATACGCAAGTTTTAAGCTAAAACACACAGACAATCACCACGTCCTACCGACGCACCATTACAATAAGGATCAAGTCCTAAAATACTACGGTGTCCCTGCATCCATTCTGGCTCCGGGAGTCCACCCGTCGACCCATGCAGCACCCGGCTCGTCAGCCAACCATGAACTATGACCGCGCACGCAAGGCCCATCCTCATAATTCAACACACAAAACGGTTCACAGTGAGGATAAACCCGTCCCACTTGTGATCGCAACCGCAAATACATCCGCCACATGACCATACAATGAGGGTAAATCCGTCCCACTTGTGACCACAGATACATCTGCTACATGACACAAAACGGACCACACAGTGAGGATAAACCCGTCGCACTTGTGACCGTTATACATCTGCCACATGCCTTACGACAACTTAATCTATCGTCTCGCAAACAATATCTCTCACAAAAAATTATCAACACGCATTATTGACACATCATTTAACCGTATTCGTTTTTAAACAATCTTAACCACAACTAGGTTCTTTTCAAAAAAAATACGAACACTCATATTTATATTTATATATATATCTTTATATAAATATTTAACATCCAAATACGCATATACTTATAGATATACGTAGGTATATGTATTTTAACAAATGACTAAACTATATATACGCAACTATAAATGTATACAACAGAATTGCACGCCGTGGTCCTCACCTTAGTCTCGGTTTGAAATGGAACAGAAGGATGATGAGGCTTAACGGAGATTTGTGTTACTAAATGGATCTGAAACCACAACTAAGGAGATCAAAAGTTGCTTGGACCTTCAGCAACCACGGAAACGCTAAACACGTTATGTGAAAGATGAGATCTCACTCACCAGCAATGATGACAAACAACACACCAATTGCAACAACAACTAAACGTGGAGGAGAAGAACCTTGCAGCTAAAGCAATGTACAAGCAACAATGGCGGATCAATATACGTAACTCTCGGGAAAACAAAACGCAATGGAGACGTGAAAAAACTCGGATCTGCTTACCACGGTATGATTCACGGACGGCAGTGGTGGCTCACGGCAGATCAACAGTGACGGCAGAGTCAAAGAGACGACGGCTTGGATCGACGCGCAGCTACGGCTTCACGAGTCACACGGCGAACAAAGGGCGGTGCGGCTCCACATTTAGATGCTCCAGCTCGAACAGAAACAATGGTGGTGGAGGTGGAGAGATTTTGGCAGAGCATCAGCGTCGGCGATGGGGCTTGTGGCTCTTCAACTTCACGCTGCAGGTTTTTAACGAAGGAAGAAGATGGAGTTGCGCCTAGGGTTTTCACTTGGGCCTGATTTTTCTAAATGGGCCTCACTTTTAGATGGGCTGCGGTCGTTACAATTCTCCCCTGCTTTAGAAGAATTCGTCCTTGAATTCGATTTGTTTCCCGTTAAACCTCTCATGTCCTTAAAGAGCTCGGGATAGTTGTCTAGCATTTTTGATTCGGTATCCCACGTCTCCTCACAAATACCATCTCTCTCCCATACGAACCTTCGTAAGGTGAAATTTCAATGCTGATGAGTCAACCAATCCATTTCTAGAATCACGTTGAAGTGATTTACTCTATTTTTCTGAGAATCTTTGTTAATTCCACCCCTTGAAGTATAATGGAAACATCCTCGTAGATCGCGAAGGACTCTCATTTTTCTGTACCAGCTGTCTAAATTCTTTTCTTCCTTAGAATAAACATTCCCGCAAATTTCCAATACTTTGTCAATCTCGGGCTCACCAAACTATGAGTTGCTCCGGTATCGAAAACCGTAAAGGCTAGCGCAACCCCAACCAAAATCGATCCTACTCATATTTTACTTACAACTAACCATTCCATTCAACTTCACACACAATTTTTTCTCATAAACCTCAAGCATGATAGAAGTAAAAATAAAATATCATGTACCATCAATCGATTCGGCGTCGTTATGGTCTCCAGTGACAAACACGCGCGGAGTTGTGGCTTGCCTCTTTGGTGCTGGTGGAAACTGTTCCTTGTTACGGTCTCCTTGCTGCTGACCTGGCAGCTCAGTCATGCAGTCCTTAGACTATCTACAATGGTGAATTGATTCAACACCTTATTTTCCACTTTTTAACACTCCACATCATCTTCTCTCTTTTCCACCTAACCATTCAACACCTCTTCAACTTTTATCATCTACAATGGTTTTGTTTAATAAAATTCAACACCCTACCCTACCACTCCACATCATAATCTTTTTTATATATATATATTTTTATTTTTCTAATTTAGACGACGAATGTAGCTCGACTATATAGACGACGAATGTAGCTCGACTATATAGCTTGATTCATAGTCGATGATATGACTTGACTATATAGCTTGACTATATAACTTGACTATATAACTTGACTATATAACTCGACTATATAGGCGACGAATGTAGCTCGACTATATAGCTTTGCCGATATGTAATGCAATACAATACATTGATAAAAAAAAAACATACATACATCACATAGACTCAACTCACAAACAAAGAAACTCTTAAATCACACATAGACACATAAAAATTTATTTAATCACGAAACATTCCGAATTTTTCTCATATGTGTTTGACTAAATCTGCTTGCAATTCGTGATGTACATTTGAATCTCGCAACTCGGATCTAGCACTCACATGATTTGCAAATGCAGGTAGCACCTCGGTCGAGAATGGTTGCGGAGTTCTAGACCCACTTGCCTCAGATTGATCAAAATCGTTCAAATGTTGAGCATATGTATCTCGTTCATCCTCAACAATCATATTATGCAATATGATACATGACCTCATGATGATAGCCAAATCAGCTATGTCCCACATGCGAGCTCGTTCATGAATAATTTTAAATCGAACTTGCAACACTCCAAATGCACGTTCGATGTCCTTCCGACACCCCTCATGGCGTTGTGCAAATAACTTGTCTGGTTCACTCTGACGAAGCCTAATTGATTTGACGAAAGTTGGATAAGAAGGATAGATACCGTCAGCTAGATAGTACGCCATATCATACGGACATTAGTTCACGAAGAAGTTCACTCTTGGAGTATTTCCTTGTTCAACATCATCAAACAGTAGTGAAGGATCTAGAACGTTTATATCGTTCAATGTGCCCGGACATCCAAAAAGGCATGACAGATCCATAGATCATGATATGCAACTGCTTCAAGAATAACAGTGGTGGTTCCCTTATCTCCCCAAGTAAATTGTCCTTCCCATGCTGTAGGACAATTTTTCCATTCCCAGTGCATGCAATCAATACTTCCAATCATCCCCGGGAACCCCCGCATTTCACTAACTTTCATAATTCTTTGCAAGTCATCTTGAGTTGGAGCTCTAAGATACTCTTACTCATACAATTGTATGATTCCTTTACAGAATATACGCAAGCACTCCAATGCTGTAGTACCCTATTTTCATGTATTCATTGACCGCGTCAGCCGCCACACCATATGCTAACATTCGCATGGCCGTGGTACATTTTGCTAATGGAGATATGCATTCTTTATTGGCTGCGTCAACTCGTTGGGTGAATTAGTTGTCACTCCTTGATATGTCCCCAACGATCTGAAGGAAAACATGTTTGCGCATCCGGAATCACCAACGAAACATTGCATCGTCATATGTAGGTTGATTGGCAAAGTAGTCGTCAATCAGTCTTTGGTTTTCTGCTACATGATCTCTCTTGAAGTATTTTCTCTTGCTACGAGGTGGATGAATTAGTTGTCACTCCTCTATTTTGTTTCGACGCTCCTTAAACC
Source organism: Alliaria petiolata (assembly GCA_020283515.1). Taxonomy (NCBI): domain Eukaryota; kingdom Viridiplantae; phylum Streptophyta; class Magnoliopsida; order Brassicales; family Brassicaceae; genus Alliaria; species Alliaria petiolata. The sequence goes on from JAHZTW010000001.1 coordinate 73,832,873, forward strand.
GGTTGACGATATACCTTTCTTCAATTTCAAACTGCCTCTTGTAAGCTTCGATATCAAAAGGAAATTTTGATGGATCCATTGATATTTCTTTAGTAAAATGAGATTTGTGGTATTGGTACATTAATGAAAGAATAAGTCCCTATTTATTAGAAATTGAGTGGTTAAAATCGCCGTATATTTAGGGCTTTTTCGATGAGCAGGAGTTGAATCCTCTGCATTTGTAGAGGCTTCATTAACACCGCTCATACCACCGAGAGCCATTTGTGTAGAGAATTCGGGAAATTCAATTGCTCCAACACTCGGAACAATCTCATTATCCGTTGGAGTAGAAGAATAAGAGGGAGCTTGAGATGAATATGGCATCATCGATCAATAATATGGACGGTAATTTGGACCAGCAAACGGCATGAAGAAATTTTGGAGAAACCCCATAATTTGGCATATTTTGGGGTTGGTTGGAAGATTGATTTTGAAAATAAAAATTGTTGGGATTTGGGTAGTTAAAAGGGTAATTAGTAGAATTTTGGGTACTAATAGGATTATTGTTGGGATCCATTTTATTAAAAAGATGTTTTAAGAGAAAAACAAGAGATTATTGAAGGGTGATAAAAAAAATTGTAGTACAAAAGATCGATTTTTTTTTCTGTGTCCAAATTAAATGAACCAAGTCTCTGTTTATAGAGTATGAAAAATGATGAATTTTGGTATAAAAAATTATTTATATATTTAATTTAGAATGAAATAATTGATGTTAAATTATTTGGATGAGAAAAATAAACAAAAATATAAAGGACCAATGAGAATCCAACACTTTTTTGGTGCAATCAACACATGCCATGTGGCACGTGCTTCTCTCCTTTTCGCCGATTCAACCAGTTGAATTAATTCAACTTCAAACACTCCACCTCAGTTTCAACACTCTCTTTCAACATATCATTGTAGGTATTCAACTGTTGAAATTTTTATTCAACATACCCATTGTAACTAGTCTTAGCGATGTGACCTTCTTGTCCACAGCGGAAACATCTCCTAAATGATTGTGTCTTCTTGGTGCAGTCTTGCTGATAATGTCCCATCTTATTGCATTTGTGACAAATTACATCTTTCAACCATTTCCCATGGTGCCTTTTTCCGCACGTCCTGCTCACATTTGGTGAAGCGGATAATTGTCCTGGATTTTCGGTGTCCCATGTCCTCTTATGGTTTCCCGTTCCCCTTTCTATCTTTGATTGGGCATTCTTATTCTGCTTCAGCTCCTCCTCCAATCATTTTTCCAGCGTCGCTGCCGTTTCAACTAACTCGACCATGTCGTTGTAAGTTCTTAGCTGGCAACGATTCTTAAGCTCGATCTGTATCCCCTTTATGAACCTCCGGATCAGATCTTGCTCATCCAGGTACTTGCCTGCAAACCTTTTCCAACGGTTGAACTCCTTCTCGTACTCTCTGATGTATCGGTTTCCCTGACGAAGATCCTAAAATTCGCCCTCCATCTGATCCATGGCTTCACGCGGAAAGTATTTTCTCAAAAATTCATGCTTAAAGTCATCCCAATTCAACTCTTAACGCCCTCGCGTTCCTGCTACCACACCATCCCACCATACAAGTGTCTCATCCTTCAGATACTGAACCGCTAACTCCTTACGGTACTCTAATGGACACCTGAATGCATCAAGGTTTCACTCCAATTTCCTTTTCCAGTTATCTGCAGCTGTGGGGTTCGACTTACCCACAAATATTTATGTTCCCATGTGCGAGATCCGAAACTCACACCGAGATTTTGTAGTGATTTAAGTAGGAGAAAAAAGGCTAGATCTTCTATGAATCAAAGATGAAATGTAAGATTGATATAACTAACTGGACTTTGTATTGATAAACGAATAAGGGTTTTACAAGTGATCTCGAAAGAGACATATTTAGTGTGAATTGATAGTTCTAGGGTTACAAATGAATTCAGCGTGAAGAAGTCCTTTACCTGAACGTCCTCCTCTTCTTTTATACTTGCTCTTCAGCTCCAATTCTCCGTCTATCTCGGCGTATCCTGACTGAGCTAACCACCAGAAGATCTCGGACTCCCTAATCTTCAGGAAATCTTATAACTGCTTTGGTTGATTCCTTGGTTAGCTCGCAAGTTTCTGGTCAAGCTAAACACAAATTAGGCTAAGCTGCACTGACGATCTGTTTCATCGAGTGGACGGGCCTCAGTGCTTGCGCTCTTTATAGTACATTTAGTGGGCTTTCGAGATGGGTCGGATTTGTGCTAAATCCAACACCAACAATTGCCCCCCAGCCCGTTAAGTGATAGTATCAAACTTAGCTGGCGGATATTAACGGTTAGCATGTCTTGATTTTTGCAATCTCGATCTTATCAATCGAACGGTGAGAGAGAAAGCGGAGAGAGATCGTTGCGATCTTTACAGATGTCGTCGAATCTCTGACAACATTAAATATTATTTTTTTAGTTAGTATAATTCCTTAAAGATGAACGGTTAGGATGAGATGAACCCGAAGTTATTATTATCTCGAGCTCCGCGACTGACTTCACATCTGCATGCAGTTATTTGCGATTAGTAAGTGAATGGCCAGGATTGAAGCACATGAGAGATTTTTTGCGATTCTCAAGAGTTAATGAGTCGACGTTATAAAAGTAACTTCCACGTACGTCTTTATTGAAAACGCAAAAGTCGTCACCACTTTGAGGTAACCTCTCTTCTCCCTTCTCTTACTTAATTAGTCGTTTTACTTTCTTCTGTGATTTACCAGAGAGAGAGCAAAAGAAATAATTTTGGGGAAAAATTAACCTAGGTTTTTTTCCCTGATGTGGTGGTAAATTACGGTTTTGCTTTGGTTGTCTGATTTTATTTTCCTAGCTGCAAATGTTCCAAAGGTAAAACTAATTAGCATTCTTGTGAATCTTTAATTTCCCATCTCCATTTCGCATTTTATTTCTCGATCACAGATTCACATTAAACTCGTGGCTTCAACAGGCCATTGTTCTTTGTCGAGTGGAGAAATCAAAGGAAGACATGCTGAATCAACTTCTACAGTTCTATCAGGTTTCATATCCTTCCCCAATGTATTATAATAAACTCAATATGGATGTGACGTGGTGCTTATCTCTGTGTTGCATTAATCTGCAGTGCGATAGGTAATGAGAGGATCAGAACGTCAAAAGACGATGAGACCGTTACCAGACGCAGTGTTCAATCTTTTGCTTGTTGATTGAGGAAAAGGCCAAGAGCATGCATGTTATGCTTGCTTCTACTATCAAAATTTGGTTAGAATTGTGTAATGCGTCTATCTTTCCAAATCACTTCACATTTCGTCAGATGGACAAAACCATGACCAAAATCTCATCTCAAATGCACCAAAAGGAAAAGAACTATATGTAAGTACAACAAAGTTTGATCATCACTACCAACACCATTGATCAAACCAAATCCCCATCGAACGCACGAAAAGACTCAAAGTTTACGTTAAAGATTGAAAATGTTCACTAGCGTTAAGAATTGTCTTTTAGGTAAAACAAAACTTTGATATTTTCCTGGAGCAGAGAGCCGAAAGGGGAAGAAAATATTAAATCGGTCACAAAAAAGCAAATGAATGATCGTGATGATTATAATATAAAAAAAAAGTAAAATCATACATCCCAAGCAGCAACAAGAGAGACAAACAAAATTCAGATTAAAGCGAGGAAATGCAACGATGAAACTTGTTTCAAATTCTGAAAGGAAACCTTTTCTTTATGGATTTAGGAAGCCCATTGCTCACATTACTCCTTCGAGGACAGTTTTGGGAACAAAACCAGCGCCTGTACTTGCTGGATTCTCGTCTAAGGGACAACCTTCGACTTACACCGTCCGGGTGAATAACCCAGAGGGTGTTTATGTTGCGGTTAAGCCAACGAGCTTAAATTTCACCAAAGTTGGAGAACAAAAGACGTTTAAGGTGACAATGGTGAAGCGTAAGGGGAAAAAGGCTAAAGGATATGTGTTTGGAGATCTGGTTTGGTCAGACAAGAGGCATCGTGTGAGGAGTCCCATTGTGGTGAAGCTCTGAATTTATTTGATTGAATCCAAGTTTCTATTATCTATAAAAAGGGACTAACTAGATTTTTAGTGCCAATGGTGATCGTTATTTGATGAAATTTTTACTTATGTTTGAGTTTTAAGGCTTAAAAGTATGGGGTATTTGTGATTTTATGTTAAGAGAGAAATCATCATCATCATCATTCTTCAGCAGTGTAATGCTGTGATGATCATCAAAATAATAGTGGAACATCAACCATTCTGATTGTTATTACTTATTACATTTAAGGTAACCGATTTTTCTTCTCATTTCTGTCACCTTAAAGGAAAATCACCAAATTGACTTCTGATCGGACCTTTCACCAAATTGACTTCTCATTCCAATAACGCTCCCATTCAGTATGTATAAAGTTGCACACAAAACAGAGGTAGAGAAGGAAAAATCGATGAAAAGATGGTTCCAAATATAAAATTTATTTCCAACAATACTTTACATTTAACACAATAAAAATGACTTATGACATTCACATCACACATATGCAAGAGTAGGTAATGCAACATAGAAATGTAATATCGTAGTTAAAATAAGAAACATTTTATATTTAACACAATACAAATGACTTATCACATTCACATCACACACAAACCAAGAGTCGGTAATGATTCTGAATAAATTCATTCACCTGGAAAAAAAAGGGTTAAAAGACTTTGACACCAAACGTCGTTTTTTATTCGTAAGCCAAGGAGGATGAAGAAAGTGGACATATATACCAAAAAAATTTACCTACTACTTTTTATCCTCCTCATTCTTCTTCTTTTTCGTCACAGTTGATAAATCGAACACTAGGAATGTGTTGGACTTTGTAGTAATCTTCCCCACCTGGTACCAATTTCTTCGTCCACTCACACTTCATTTCTTCAATTTTCAGTTCCTTTAAAGAAGTTATATACTTGAGCCCCTCTGGTAGCTCCTTCAGCTTTTTGCAATCCTCTATATTCAAAGTATGAAGACATGGCATCGACCCTTCTTCCACGACCCACTCTTCCAACTCATCTAGCTCAGATATTTCAAGAACACATAACTGAGGAAATCCACCTTTCGAGCACACCATTCTCTTCCCGATGAAAGCATTATTATATAAGTCAACCGATTCTAAATGAAACAACTTTACCAGAATCAGCATTGGATCCTCCTCCATCATGCAAAGGTGTAGCGATATGTGTGCAAGATGGGGAGGGAATCGATATTGATCAGGAAACATTGGCATATGTATGCCCAGTGCTAATTCCTTTAGATACATGAAATCTAGAATGAAATCTCCCCAGTAATGAGCCGTGTCGGATTTGTCCAAATCAATTAAATAAAAAATCTTGAGGTTTCTTAATTCACAAAAAGATGACGATAGAGTTTCATAAGTACACCAGCCAGTGAAATTAACACCGAGATTCCTAAGCCTAGTCATACAGAGGAGGTCTGTCACATTACTATGTTTCGTTGAGAAACACCCCAATACCTCAAGATTCACTAGATCACCCAATTCCAACTTTGTTTTATCATCCATATGTAAAGGTAGCCAAAGGTACCTCAACTCTAGCATCTCTTTCAAAATATTTGGCACATGAACTTCAATCCCCTTGATACCTAAGTTCAAATAGAGAAGAAGCTTTAGATTCCGCAAGGAAGAAGGTAGATGAGATACATGAGCATCGTTTAAGCTCAAGAATCTCAAGTGAATGAGCTCTCCAATGCTGGATGGTAACTTCTCTCCTTTAAACTTGAATCCATCCAGATCTAACATCCTGAGTAATGGTAAACTTCGAAAAACTAGAGTTGACTGCTTCAACAAGTTTCCTTCGACTCCAAAATTTAAAACAGATCTGGCTTTCTTATTGTTTTTATGTCCCAACAAATGAAGTGCATTACTATCATGTACAACAAGTCTTCGAGATCTAGTAGGAGTATGAGCACTGATAGTAGAGGTGGAAGTAGAGACTTTGATGACTTGAAGAAAATTCTCTTCTTTGGCTTTAGATAAACATACTTCTCTCATCATGTCGTGCATTTGACAATAATCCTCTCTCCAACCCGAAAAGCTTTTATCAATAATGACCATATTTCTTCTCACTAGTTCTTCTATGTAGTCTTCTCCACTTTCTAAAATTGTTTCTCCGTCCCAAACTGACGTTATTATTCTTTCTGCAGCCCAATAGTGAAACAATTTTCCTAAATATATCTTGTAATCTTCGGGAAATTGAGCTAGGTAAAGGAAGTAATGCTTTAATTGCATTGGCAAATCTTCATAGCTCAGAGACAATACTCGGTAAACCGAATTGAGATCGTTGTCATCTAAACCATATTTCCCCACGATCTGAGTTCCAATATTGTCATATACTCTTTTCCACTCATATGCGACCATTTTTTTCTTAGCTAACAAGCCTCCCAAAACTTTAACAGCTAATGGTAGTCCTCCACAATATGCGACCATTTTCTTACCCATGACTTCTAGTTCTTCATCAACCCGAAATTCTGCAAACAATCATCATGCAATATATTTTAAAACTTGAGCCTTGAAATAAATATGATGCGTAAGATACTTTAGTGAAATAAACAACTGAGATATTTTTCTACAAACATATGAAAGTGCAAGAAAAATAATTCTTCTTGACTTTAATTTTAGATCAGAAAGTCTACCAGTTTCATCTCTCTTAGGGAATACTATGTTCTCACAAAGCTTCCAACTTTCTTCGGGAGTAAGGATTCTTGGTTTAAAGGCAAAACATGTTGGATCCGCATGTAAACCAACTCCTTCATTGCGAGAAGTAAGTAACATCTTCCAACCTGCAAATTAATTTTCGTTTCATGTTAGGGAATAAAAAGCATTTATATGATCAATTTGTGCAGTCTAGCTATTATCTCTCTCTTGTGAAATTGAAAAGGAAAAATACTTATGTAATGTGTGTACAATTAGAACTCACCTATTTTTTGGGGAAACACGGCTTTTATTCGGTCCCAGTCTCCATTTTTCCATACATCGTCAAGGACAATCAAATATCTAGATGTTTCCAACATTTGAAAGAGCTTACCCTGGAGTGTATGCTCATCCATCTGTGAAATGTCCCCATCATGTGGTCTAATATCTTGCAAGATCCTTTGCCAAACAACATTTCGCGTAAACTCTTGTGAAACACATACCCATGCGAATCCATCAAAATGACGTCGGACAGTGTCATGATGAAAAACTTGTCTCGCTAGCGTCGTTTTACCAATACCACCCATCCCGGATATAGACACCACTTGAATATTATCATTTTTCACTAGCTTGTCAACCAATTCTTCAACACTCTGTTCCACTCCAACAAGATCGTTTTTAGAACTACTAGGAAATGTTTGCCGGGTCTCCTTTTGCACTCTTTGTCTCTCTTGCAGTGACAACGAACGACCACCATCAATAATCTGCTGTATTCCAAAGCTCTGCATTCGCGCAATCACCTCAGTGATCCTCTTAGTTATGCCTTCGATATCTGTAGCAAATTCCCGACGATCCACTAAGAAGCATGAAAGCCTTTTCAGACGGTTCTTGATCCCTTTTTCTTTTCCAATCATTTCTTTAAGAAGAAATGATTCGATTATATCCTCAGCATCATCAACAATGTCCTTGACATCTTCTAAGAAGTTTCTCACTCTTTCACTCTCATATTTCTTGGCATATGCATCTTTCAACAATGATTGTAACGCTCCCACCTGACATTTTAATTCAGCAACTTGCTCGTGAACTCCCTGCAATCGCTCAGATTCTCGACTCAGGAGTTCCAAAAGTTTCTGCACTCCGAAGGACACAACTCCCTCTGGCATATCTACTCTCCTGGTTCACCGTCAAAACATAAGCCAACAAACACCAATTACAAAAATAATAAGATCTAAAAAATACATCTGCAGGTTCATTAGCAAAATAAAATAAAAAATAAAGGTCTAAAAAAAAGCCTTTACGGGGAACTGATTGGTTGATCTAGTGAGACATAAAACCTCACCCAATAATAAGATTTGGTTAAATGATACAAGTGCGTCATATTCGTGAAAGTAGATTTTGTAATAAGCCAATTTTTTTTTCTTTTTAAAGTAGATTTCACCACAACAAAGTACAAAAACAGATCAAAGCAAGTTAAGAAGAAAAAAAATAATAATATAAAAAGAAAACAAGATTTGGTAGTAATCCAAACAATTGTTTTTTAAAGCAGATTCGACCACAACAGAGTATAAAAGACAGATCAAAGAAAACGCGATATACTTTTCCTGAATCAGCTCTGTAACTCTCTTTGGAAGAAAGAAGAGAGATGAGTGGCAATAAAAGAGTTTACTCCAAGTCAATCTTATCAACCACCGACACATTTGCACAAGAGTCTCCCCGATATCTAACGAGTCTATGACAAATGATCGATTGCCACATGGTGGTTCTGTTTTTGAATAAGAAGAAATTTCATTCGGTTAACATCTAAATGTTGTTCGTATTTCGAATTAAGCATGTGGATTTTTTTTTTTTTTTTTGTGTACGTGAAACCTAAAGCATGTGAGTTTTTGAGTACAGGAATTAGCAATTGGATGTAATATAAATTGCATAAAAGACAACTGGATTTTTTTTTTATGCAATGAAATGTTGAAAACTAAATTAATAATTTTGAGTCATTTTAGTAAAAGTTTCATTTATAATTTTTTACAAACTATCAAAATTATCCAAATATAACGTTTAGATACAAAAATAAATTTAGAAATGAAAACATCTAAATACATTGAACTAGGAGAAGGTCCGCGCGTTGCGCGGATTTTGTGATAATTTAAATGTTTCAATTTTATAATTTATTTGATAATATATGTTAGTAAAAATTTATGGATAAATAATAAATTCTAATTTGTGAATATTTCTAAATGTTTCAACCTTACTATATTAATTTCTCAAAAGGAAAAATGATAAGAACGTCCCAGGAAATTTCAGAATAATTTAAAAAATAATATATAGAATTTTTAAGTTTTTTATTTTTAAACGGGTAGTTTGGGTACACGATCTAATACTCATTCCCTTCCCATACCCGTATTAATAAAATAAATGGTTTCGAATGAGTAATTATTTTAAACGGGATAGTGAATGAGACGAAAAATTCGGGACGGTGCAGGAGGGAACGGGAAACCCGTCCCAAAATTTTTCAGGGCTTCTGATGAAAAAACTTTATTATATGTTATATAATATCACATTTGTTTGTTCTATAGTTATGTAGTTAATTATAGTTTTTTTTATTATTCATCCATATAATCCTATTATTAAATTAAGAACAACAAAATAAAGAGATAGAAGAATTAAGTGTTAAAATTATATATAGAATTTTTAAGTTTTTCATTTTTAAACGGGTAGTTTGGGTACACGATCTAATACTCATTCCCTTCCCATACCCGTATTAATAAAATTAATGGTTTCGAATGAGTAATTATTTTAAACGGGATAGGGAATGAGACCGAAAATTCGGGACGGTACAGGAGGAAACGGAAAACCCGTCCCAAAATTTTCAGGGCTACTGATGAAAAAACTTTATTATATGTTATATAATATCACATTTTTTTTTCTATAGTTATGTAGTTAATCATAGTTTTTTTATTATTCATCCATATAATCATATCATTAAATTATGAACAACAAAATAAAGAGATAAAAGAATTAAGTGTTACAATTATGAAGTACACATATCAATTTTATTATGTTTTTATGTTTTTTTTCTTTAAATGTAGGTGACACATCACATGTCACATGACAGCATTTCAGAATAATTTAAAAAAATAGAGAACTTTTAAGTTTTTAATTGTTAAATGGGTAATTCGGCTACCCGATCTAGTACTCATTCTCTTCTCGTACCCTTCTCATACCCGTGTAAATAAAATAAATAGTTTCGAATGGATAATTGTTTTGAACGGGATAAGGAATGGGACGAAAAATTCGGGACGGATACAGGAGGAAACGGAAACTCGTCCCAAAATTTTCAGGGCTCTCTCTTTTTTTCTATAGTTATGTAGGTAATTATAGTTTTTTTAGGTTATTCATCCATATAACCCTATCATTAAATTAAGAACAACAAAATAAAAAGATAAAAGAATTAAGTGTTACAATTATGAAGGACACATATCAATTTTATGTTTTTTTTTCTTTAAATGTAGGTGACACATGTCAATGTTTATGATACCACATGGCAGCATTTCAAAGCTCACTCTAAAAAAAACCTTATCATATTAGAATAGATAATCTTATATCTATACCGTTCGGGGTGAATAACCCATTGTTAAGTTCCCAAACAAAAAAAAAAAAATTAACCCATAGGGTTTTTATGTTGTAGCAACGAGCAAATTTGACCAAAGTTGAAAAGAAAAAAACGTTTAAATTAAAGTGGCCCTTGTGAAGGGTAAAGAGAATATGCCTAAAGGTTATGGGACTTTAATCTGAGATGCCCCTCCGTACGGGAGGTAAATCTCAAATGCCCCTGTTATAATTTAGTTTTTTTTATTTATTTTTTAAACAGAAAAGTTGGAAAAGACGGAGAAGGGTAACCGATTTCCTCTAAACTACGAACCAACCTAATAATATCTATTGGGTTCTAAATATAAATTCGGCCCACCCTAAATCTAAATCCGGCCCAAACCCAAACAAAAAAACAACTTCTAAATCCCTAAAATTTTGATCAAACTCCTAACTTTTCATCTTCTCCACCACTTTTCATCCTTTTTCATCGAAAGTCCCTTTTCAACTTCTTAATCGATTTACCCCGAGAACCCAAAACACCGATCAAATCCGTAATCGATCTCATGGCGCCGCGTAGGACAGGAAGGGTTCGGTTGAGATCGCCTTCGCCGGATCATACTTCATCGCCGCCGCCGTCGAGTTCAAATCGCCGTTCAAATCCGCCGGCGAAGAAGAAAACAGAGGCGGAGAAGAATCCGAGGAAGAAATCGAAATCAAAATCAAAAGACGGAACTTCCAATGCTCCGCCTCCTCAGGGTCCGGTGACTGAAGGAGAAGAAGAAAATCCGCTGCCGTCAAGTTCAAATCCGTCGGCGACGAAGAAAAGAAAGGGTCCAGTGCGAGGAAAAGAGAAGAAGTCGCGGAAGAAATCAAAGTCCAGTGCTCCGCTTCCGGCGGATCCGGTGACTGAAACAGGAGAAGAAAGTTTGCCTCCGGTGACTGAACGAGAAGAAGAAATTTTTGTGGCTCCGACGGTGCAACCGGCCACCGGCCCGCCTCCGATTCCAGAACCGGCAATCGGTTCGTCGTCAGGTCCACCACCACCACTGGTAAATCCTAAATTTTGTTGTACATATAATTGGGTCCAACTAGTCCGACTAGTATGAGTAGTTCAACTAGAACGGTCAACTGAGTAGTACGAGTAGGTCAACTAGTCCGAATAGTATGACTAGATTGTAGTCATACTAATCGTACTAGTCGTACTAGTTTGACAGTAGTTGGTGTAGTAATCATAATAGTTGGCCTAGTAATCGTACTAGTAGTACTAGTTTGACAGAAGTATACTAAATCGGTTTCCTTATTTTTGCAGAATGATGATGATGATGTAGAAGAACCAATGCGGCCTCTCGGATATTTCTTCAATCCCACTGAATATGGAAAGGGATGTAAGCTAAGTACCAAATGCTTGCAACACAGATTTAAGGAGGAAATATTTCCAACTTTGAAAGAGGATGAGAAGAGTTGGTTTCTGAACCACCCGCAGTTCAAGCACCTATTTCACATGAAGACTTATGCAACGAGAAAGGTGATGGGGCTTTGGATGTTGCTTCTACGCACGGTACAAACGGACAAGGGTAGAAAGGCTTGGTTTGTGGTAAATGGAGTGCCCGTTAGATACTCCATCAGAGAGCATGCTCTCCTCTCGGGACTGTACTGCCACGAGTACCCAGCCAATTACAAGAATTTAGGTAGCATGAGGTTTGTTAAAAACCATTTTCGTCAAGGCCAAAAAATTACAGTTGAAGTTGTGCTAGAAGCACTTCAGGCGATGAAGTATAGTGGTAGTAGGAATCGGCTAAAGATGGTTGTCCTGTACTTCTTGGCGACAGTGATAAGAGGGAGATCGAAGCATGGAGTAGCCATAGAGCCTTTCATTCTGAGGATGGTTGATAGTCTCGAGCTGTGTGAGACATTCCCGTTGGGACGGTTTACTTTCGATGACAACATCAAAGAGATTTCTCATATGGTGAACCATTTCAAAGGATCGATCACAAAGAAAGCGAGTTGGACGTTTCCTGGGTTCCTCAACCCTTTGGAAGTAAGTCGTATGTTCTTATGAGTACAACTAGTCCGAATAGTTCGAATAGTACAACTATTCTAGCTGGTCTAATTATATGTGCAAATTTTGGCGTTTGAATGTATTCCAACCCTGAAGACACAATTTCGGGTGAAAGTAAGAAATGCAGAGGATGATTGTGCATGAATGTGCAAGTGGGAGTTCACGCAGACTGGCACAACTGGATATTCGTTGGATTCAATAAATGAGCATCTTGGAGATACAAAGGTATTTTACTTTTTATTATACAAAGATTTTCGTCCGAATAGTTCAACTAGTCCGAATAGTTCAACTAGTCCGAATAGTTCAACTAATCCGAATAGTACAACTAGTTCGAATAGTACAACTAGTTCAATTTTGACTGACCCTATTTTTTTTTCGTTATACTTCAGGACATTACTAGTATTTTGACTGCTGAGGGTGAGGAAGTAGATCTCATAGAGAGGGTCATGGAAGAGACCCAATGGCAGGACTATGAACTGAAGGATGATTCAGATGTAGCTGACCCTATTGTTGATGGGTGGAACAAGTTTATACTCCGCCAACAAGGGAAGATAATGTGGGAGGATGTCTTCATGGCCGATGTTCAATCCCGAGTTGTCCAAGAAGAAGGTGTGGCAATAGGTGAGCCAGCTGAAGAAGAACCTGCAGCTGTGATTGAGCCAATAGCCGAGCAAATGAAAAGGATGATGAACCTAATGGAAGAAGGGTTCAAGGAAATTAAAGACAGTATTCAGGGTTTGGATACAAGATTGGTAGCGGTAGAGAGCTTCGTGGAAGAGCAAAGAAATCCACCAGATTTTGAGTATGGTGGATACAATGATTTTGGCAGGGAAGAGAGGGAGATGGAGGAGGCAGCTGCAGAGGCTGAGAAGGAGAGAGCTGAGGCTGCAGAGAGGGAGATGGAGGAGGCAGCTGCAGAGGCTGAGAAGGAGAGAGCTGAGGCTGCAGAGAGGGAGATGGAGGAGGCGGCTGCAGAGGCTGAGAAGGAGAGAGCTGAGGCTGCAGCTGCAGAGAAGGAGAAGGCTGCAGCTGCAGAGAAGGAGGAGGCTGCAGCTGCAGAGAAGGAGAAGGCTGCAGCTGCAGAGAAGGAGAAGGCTGCAGCTGCAGAGAAGGAAGCAGCTGCAGCTGCAGAGAAGGAGAAGGCTGCGGCTGCGGCTGCAGAGAGGGAGATGGAGGAGGCAGCTGCAGAGGCTGAGAAGGAGAGAGCTGAGGCTGCAGCTGCAGAGAAGGAGGCTGCGGAGATGATGGAGGCTGCAGAGACAGTGGAGACTGTGGCGGCTGAGGCTAGGGCAGCTGCGGAGATAGCGTTAGCGGCTGTGGAGAAGGCTATGGAGAAGGCTCTAGCTGGTAAGTGGAGAATTTTTTTCAATGAGTTTTTCGATTTTTTGATATAATGAGTTTCATCGATTTTTGGTTTTTTTTGTTAGGTGGAGACGATGTCGAGACAATCCAAACTCCTACGAAGGTGAAAATCAACAAACGACCTAGTCTTCAAGCCCAAGCAGCAAAGAAATTAATTAAGAAGCTGAAGAGGAGTAAGACTCCCAAGCGAAAACCAAAAAGGAAGTTGACTCGTTCACGTTTGGTGAATGATTGTTATTAAGTAACTTAGGGCTTTGAACTTGTGTTATGTCTGCTATGTTAGAATTTATTTTTGTGTTTTTCAGGATTTGGACATATATATTTTAATGCATGTCTTTTTTGTGTAAAATTAAACGGTCCAACTAGCAGAACTAGACCAACTAGAAGTGAATATATAAAAATGGATAAAATACGAAGTCACGTGCGCCTTCAAAAGAGGAAACTTGCGCCGTCAAAACAAAAATTGTATAAAAATTGATCAGTTTTTTATAACATAGTTGTACCCAGTTTTTAGTTGTACCCAGTTTTTAGTTGTACCCAATTTCAAAACAAAAATTGAATCCAGCTAAAATTTTCTAATCAGTGGTACCATACTCTAAATTAATCATTTTTAGTTGTACTTGTGAAATTTAGTAAACAAACTACATTTAACATGTTTCTAATGCTATAATTTGTATAAAAATACAAACTTTCATGGTTTTCATGTTTGTGTGGTTAAGATTTCCAAAGTAACTTTAAAAGTATAAGGTAGCTTGTGTAGACATTATATTTTCATGGATCAAACATTTTCATGGATCAAATTAATATAACTATGAAATGTTCAAATATGCTTCCACATGTTCTATAGCCTATTTTATGTGGAAACATGTTTACAAATACATTTAGAAATTGTTTTATTGACATTTTTGTAGAAAGCATAGTCGTACTGATTTTCCCAGTTGGACTTGAGTACAACTAAAATGTAGTTGCACTAGTTGTACTTAAAACGAGTGGTACTAGTCGCACCAGTCGTACTCGTCATATTAAACGCGGAATATAGAGTTGTACTAGTGGTTCCTAGTCATACCTGATAGAAATAACATGCATACAAGTCTCAGTCATACAAAGTTGCACACATAGTTCACATAATTTAAAACAAAGACATATATTACTCTTCACTACCATCAATCCCAAACCATTCAGCCCAGCGTCCACCTCTTCCTCTTCCTCTTCCTCTTCTTCCTCTTCCTCTTCCACGATGTTCTCCAGCTGATGGGAATCTTTTCTGTTGCGGTTTTCCTTTCTTTACCTTATATTCCGGAGGTAAGACTTCTTCTCCTTGTATCTCTTCAGGTACAACCCATTCAGACATATGAGGAACTGGATAGATTGTCCTGGAGTATGCCAATTTCCATAGCTCTACCAAATAATATTTGGAGCAAAACTCTTGTAGATGAAGTTCCATATCTCTGCTCATATGGATGGCAGCAGCAATTGCATGCACGCATGGGTATCTGTCTATATCAAAATACTTGCAAGAACAAGTTCTCGCAGTCATATCAACCAAATAATTCTTCCCATCAAGCCCAATCACATTGTATTCATGGAGATAACTGTTTAACTCTTGCACCATGAGTTTCTTTGCATCCACAAATCTTAGATCCATTTCGTCCTCCACATAAGGCACAAGCTTCTTTGACAATGGGATTTCAGCGGCAGTCTGCATATGGGTGTTCCACAATTCAGCCAATTTGGCAACAATTACATCAATCATTGGCAACAGCGAGTACTTTCTTGCGTTTACAAAAACGCCGTTGATAGATTCTACAGTATTGGTGGTATCTATGTTGTACCTTTCTCCTGGAAAATAGCATCTTGCCCATTTTCTCTCATCAACACTTTTGTCTAGATACTCGCCAGCAGATGGATATTTCATCCTAAAAGCACCATAGAGTTTTCCGAACTCAACCGCTGTATAAGCTTTAGCGCACTCGATGAACTTCTTCGCACATGCATCTCTGTGGGTGGCAACGTGTCCTTTCACATTCTGTGACAAATGCCTTACACAATACCCATGTTGAGACAAAGGGAACACTTCCATTATTGACTTGATCAAGCTTGGATTCCTATCCGAAATAAACACCATTCCAGGGACATCTGGTGTTACTAACTTCAACCGATTCAGAAACCACGTCCAACTTGCATCTTTCTCACCATCAACTACACCAAAAGCAATGGGATAATGATGATGATCAGGATCCTGAGCCAAAGCAACGATTAGAACTCCACCATATACGTTCTTCAGGTGGGTTCCATCTAGAATGATGACTTTCCTCATCGATAGAAACCCTTCTATGCAAGCTCCCAATGCAAAGAATAGGTACTTAAACCTATTCTGCTCATCTAATTCCACACAACTTCGTGTACCCGGATTCACTTTCTCCAGCATGTACAAATAAGAATATAGCCACTGATAACTCTCCTCAGAAATTCCCCGCACCTCATTAGCAGCTTTGTTTTTTCCTCTCAGCGCTGTCGAGTACGATACTTTCACGCCAAGCCTGCCTTGAACCATATTGATCAACGTTTTTGGATTTGGTGTGTCGAATCGACCTGGATAGTCTTCAGCCAAAACAGCTGCAACTAAGTGTGGTGTGCCTTTCCTTTTTTGTCTGATTGTACTTGTAGTAACCCGAGAACATGTGTGCACCTTGTTGTAAGTGGCAATAGTGAAACTATTAGAGTTCATACGCACAAAAGCTCTTAAACCCCACTTGCATCCCTCTTTTGCTCCCCAACATTTTACCACGAAACGTGTGGGTTCAGACTTCTTCGTTTCATACTCAAAACCATTCTCATGTGCACCTTTCTATAGGAGAGCTTGCAGTCCCTGCCTAGTGTCAAATTCTTGACCTTTATATATATCTAAACCGTCTTCCCATCCATGAATTACTTGCGAGTTTCCATCATAAGGTATGACTTCTGTATCATCATCATACACGAGCTCATATCTTTCTTGCATCTCATTTTCTTGCATCTCATTGTCTTGCATTTCACTGTCCGGTATTTCTAAACCATCTCTACCGGTACCAAAATGCTCATCATTACTCTGACCTAGATCAACGTCAACTTCATGATCCTTTCTTGAAACATGCACGCTTCCATGACTTTGATCAACATCCTTACTGAACTCCACATGTAGAACACTTCTACATTGATCTTTACTCATTTGTAGTAGATAACCAAAAACATTTTCGTCATTCCAAATATATGATGGTTTCTTCGTGTTCAAGATCAATGGATAGTAACTAATTTTCAGCTGAGTTGTAGATGCATCTATCAAAACCTTTCTGCAAATTCCCTCCACTAATCCAGCATAAGTGACATCCTCCAAAGATTTCCTCATCACAAAAGTGTGAATCTCATCTTCTACAGAATTCCATATAATTTCATCACCGTCTTTTGAATAGAATCCCCCATAATCAAAACATATGACTGTGCAACCACTGCTACTCATTTCCCCTGAAAAGAACAAAAAAATCGTAAGGTAATCTTATCATAGTTATACCAGTTTGACTAGTCGTACTAATTCACTTAAGATGTCCAGTTATGCTAGTAGTACCAGTAGTACCCAGAAAGTTTGGTTCATCCTAGTCGTACTAATTCACTTAATATGTCCAGTTATTCTAGTTGTACCCAGTAGTACCTAGAAAGTTTGGTTAATCCTACTCGTGCTAAATTCACTTAATATGTCCAATTATTCTAGTTGTACCAGTAGTACCAGAAAGTTTGGTTCATCATCCTACGAATCATCACGATTTATTACAATGAATTGCTCAGTTAACCAAGATATCTCATTTAATTAACAATATCAGTTTCTAATAGCCTTACCCAACTAGCTCAGTGACTCCAATGAGCAAAAAAAAAATCAAAAATTTCTTTACTATAAATTTCCCTAATTGAGAAGAAACTATGTATTAATTGCTTTGGGATTGCTTTGCCTATGACATAAACTTGATAATTGAATCATGAAATCGAAAATAGCATAAAAACAGCAACAACTAACCTTCAATTTCAAGCCTCCAAATCGTCAATGGTGGAAACGTGAGAGCAAGAAGACGACGAGAGGGGATTTTGTGGTTGGTTTGGTTGGTTTAGAGAATTAATTTTAGGGATGGTTTGAATTAAATTCGGTCCATTAAATTCCTACCAGATTTCTTTTTGTTTTCCATTTTCAATTTGTTTTTTTTTTTAATAAATGAAGGACTAAAGAGTCCATTCATGAGGAGAGGGGCATTTGAGATTTGAGAAGGGTTTGTAGATTGTCCCTCCCGTACGGAGGGACATTTGAGATTAAAGTCCAAGGTTATGTGTTTGGATTGGTTTTGTCATACAAGAAGCAGTTTTGAGGAATCCCATTGTGGAAAAGCATAGAAACCAGTGTGTTCGCCCTAACTCTTTCTCTCCCAGGCACGCCGTCCAAGACAACCGAGTCCGCCGTGCTCCGATTTTGGGATGGATCTCCTTCACCGGTGATCCGTCTTCTGAAATCGGAGCATCCTCTTCTCCTTTCTCGAATCTTCTTTGACATATTAAAGATCGTGCTTTCTCTTTCCGTCGGTGGAACCGTCGTCGGCGAAATCTAGTTTCGCTCTCTCCATTGTTCTCGGCCGAGCTCTCTCTCCGGTGGATCTTTAGATGGGATCTATGGCGCTCTTGAGGAAGGAGATCTCGATCCTCTCTTTCTCTCCGCCGGAATCGGTAGTTCATGCGCCGCCACCCTTTCACCTCCGGTTGAGCAGCTCTCTTTTGCAGCCGACCCCTCCGCCGAAACCATCAGATCCGCCGGGTTCTCAGCCTTCGGTTTCTGTCTCTCCTCCGTCCATCTCCACCTCTGCAGTAGCTCCTGCTTTCACCATCACCTCCCTCAGTTTCGTCCTACTCCTCGCCGGCGAAGGGACATCATGACAGTCTGTTCCTGACTTGATTTGCACTCTCATTATGTTCCGGTGTTGTATTTTGTTGGGCATGGCCCAAACCGTTCCAGTTTCTTCTATTCTCCCTTTGGGATAGAATCTCTTCATCACCATTTCCAAAAGGGAGGAGAAGCAGTCTGTCAAGGCAAAATCCAGAGATTCTAACCAAGGTTTCGAACCAGTTAGCAGCGGCGGTATCCTCTCAAGTTGGGACGTTTCCTTTGATGTGTAATAAGAGCTCTATTCTTCACTCTTTCACCGGGTACGAATGTTTTAATAGGTGCGAGAATGCGAGTGCGTCGTTGTTTTGATTGGGATGATTGCGCGTTTGACTGGATGTTACACATCTTCTCGAGTTTTATGGTTAGTATAAACTATTTAATTGATTACATGTGTTTTTAGTTTAGGGTTCATGATAACCTTTATTGTGTTGGTATGCTATGTTTGTTATTTTGAAGGGTATGACTGTTCTTGATTTGATTTACTGATCTAACTGATATGTGAATTCGTACTGTATAGGTTGTCACCAGGATTGTATTGGTGCCTATCGTCTTAGTGACACGGATGATGCTGAGATTGTCTCTGGTGAAAGTTTCGAAGCTGGATCCGACGATGATTCATTTATATCTGGATCATCACTTTCTGTATCAGAGTATGATCCCGATAGTGATCCTGACCGGTCTAACTGTTCTGTTAGCAGTGGTGCTGATAGCGATGCTTCGTCAGGCACTTCGCTTGATGAGGATGGTGACGTTGAGTACGATGATGGTGAGTTTGGTGGTGGTGATAGCGATGACGATGAGCCTGATGACGATTCTGATGATGATTGGTGTGACGAGGGTGGTGGTGGTGATGAGTGTGGCGATGTTGTTGCTGATGCATCGATTTTGCTTCCCCATCGCCAGTCTACCATAGACATTCCTTTGTCGAGACTTGGTCCTACAAATTTTTGTGGTAGTGTTTACGTGAAGATTCTCCGAGTCTATGCTCACGCTTCTGTGGGAGATTCGAGAAGTATGGACCTGATTTTGGTCGATAGACATGTAAGTCTCTACAATCGGATTATGTACTATGTTTATTTTGTTTTGGTTATTGTATGTTTAAAGAGAAACATCGTCAAAACTAAATCTTTATGCATAGGGTATGAAGGTCGAGGCGACCGTCGATTATGAGCTGTATGATAAGTTTGTGTCTATAGTTACACAAGATGTGTGAGTGATTATACATGACTTTGTAGTTGTACCACAAGTTGGTTCTTTCCGGACAACATCTCATGGTTTCAAGATACGGTTTACGCCGTTGACGTTTGTTCGTGAGAGTACTTTTACGTGTCTACGAAGTTTTTTTGAATTTGTTCCTTTTCAGCGGATAGTGGATCGTGTTATAACGTATCCCTGTATTTTATCCATGTTCCGTAATTTTTGCAGATTTAGTTGGTGAGGTTGTTCACGTGGGCGATTTTGGTCCTCTATGTCGCGATTCGGATGACAGGCGATTATTCCCTCCATGTGATGATCCTGCATGGACCATCACGTTTGATATTCGTGATGAAAGGTATTTCGGTATTCTATCTTGGCTATTTGATTTTGAACTTTTGAACGTTTTGGTTTCTGATGATATATCACTTATTTTATATTAGTCATGTCATTATTTAATGTTCGTTGTCAAGACATATGGCTTCGCGTTTTTACGAC
The DNA here is from genome assembly GCA_020283515.1 of Alliaria petiolata. Classification (NCBI taxonomy): domain Eukaryota; kingdom Viridiplantae; phylum Streptophyta; class Magnoliopsida; order Brassicales; family Brassicaceae; genus Alliaria; species Alliaria petiolata. Next base: position 73,853,243 of record JAHZTW010000001.1, read on the forward strand.
GATTGGAATGCCGCACGTGGTGACATCGTTGTGTTTGTTATAAGATGGGGTATTGTGGATTATTTGCGAGGTAATTTTGTATGGTCTGTTATTTGTTGAGTTCTACATCTTTTTGGCTTTATGTATTGATTTTTATCTATTTGTGTTTAGGTAGGGTATCTGTTTCGGCGACGGCCTGTTCTCGCGTGATGTTGAATCCTTTGATACCCGAGATTGAGAAGTTTAAGACTAGGTTCATCTAATATCTCATGTCTAGGTTTGGAGTTTAGAGTGTGGTGATTTGCTACTGAGATTATATTGTTGTTGGTGGTCATTGTTTCTGATTTGACATTGCTAGGTTACCAAGAAAGAGACGTCGTCTGTGTTTGAGCAACAACTGAGCTGATGTCTGATGTGTGCATGGAGTTTTTTATTTAATAAGAATGGCTATTTTGGTGGACTTTGTAATATTTGATATCTTCGCATCCGACTTTAATAAAAATTTGGAGTTTTTTAACCAGTCCGAAAGTGGTTGGATTTGTAAGTAACATGGATTATATATTAGTTTAATACTTATGAGGAGAAAACTGGAGTGACGTGCGTATCAATCATTATTATCGTTTTTATACTCGCCTTTGTCTTTGAAATATTATTATTGTTACCGTGCCTGTGATAGATGTGTTGTTTATTATATATTGTTTAGAATGGGGTTTATATATTGTTTAAAATGGAGAAAAACCGCTGTGGATCATGTTCACGTATATGTATTGTCTATGTTGGATTGTTATCCAATTTTTATCTGTGGATTTAATTTAAGAATTCTTTATTTGTTTTACCTCTTCCATTGGTAAAACCTTTGACGAGTTATTAATAAAAAAAATTCTTTTTTATTTTATGAAAAGTTTATTTGATTTTCTGCTTCGTGACAGAATAATTCCCAACAAATCGTATGTGGAGATCAGGTATTTCGAGAGAGAAGAGGGAGAATATATGGAGACGATATTTGTTTGATCAGATGTTTAAAGCCCAATTTTTAAAAACCTCTTCTTCAAGATCCGATTTTCTGATTGAAGCTCAATTCTATCTATATATTATTTTTTTGTAATATTCTATTGATTGGTGTTTTATTTTTTGTATATAAGTTAAAAGGGATATTTAGAAAGGGATATTTACCTTTTCTATACGAATATATACTCGCTTATATCAAAAAATTAATACATGCTAAGATTTTTCCAGTTTTGTAGTAACTTTGCTTATTCTTCAGTTGGTGTTCACGGACGGTTGATGACTCACTTGCTTTCGACAGCTGTTCGTAGGAAATATCGCAGCATTATTTTTGATGTATCGGAACTCTCTTTGTTAGCTTGATCCACTTGCAGCTTTCTACTTAGTAAAACCTGCAATCAACTACTATGGCAATGGTCCTTCAAGTGTCAATATTCTGTGGTTAGTTCTTCTGAAAACTGAAAATTTCATTGATTTTGACTCAATAAAAGAAAGTTTTTGACTGACTCAAATGACTCACAAAACAAAACACAAAGTCAGTAATCACCTCCCCCAAACTCAAACAACACTGTCCCTAGTGTTATCAAGCCCGAAGTTGGCTAAAAGAAAGATTATAAACAACATAAAAGACCAGTTAGAAGACTTACCTTCGTCTGCGCGTGGTATCGATCGACACTATAGTGGTGTCGATCGACACTGGTCTGAGTCGAGTCCGATGTCGCCCTTTTTTTCAACTGACTAAAACTAGGACTTAGTAAAAGCAAAACGAAATTTAAAGAAAAATCGTACCTAACAGTGGGTTGCCTCCCACTCAGCGCTCGTTTTCATTTATTAGCTTGATTGTGTCCGGGTTCAGACGTCTGGTGGATCAGAGGGTGGCATCGAATGCTTCACAGACGAATGTCTTCTCATCCATGGTGGTGTATAGGCAGTGGGTGCATGAGAGCGACCAAGGAATTGAGGAACAGCAGCAGGGTGGATCATCTTTTCGGGTGGGGCACTTCGTTTTCCTGCAGAATCATCAAAAGAAACACCAAGCTCTCTACGAGAATCTCGTGGCTTGCGTAAGTGTGAAGCATCTTTTGAACCTTTAAAGTTCTTATAGACAAGATCAGGAGGTTTGGAATTGATTCCAGGGAGTGCGTACCTTTGCTTCCTTCGAGGTTTCTGGGATGTAGGATGTGGAGGCGTCTGTTTGACAACATGTGATGGAGTTGCGGCATTGGAAACAGCTTATGGTGTGATCCGCGACGGGTGTCGATCGACACTAGGATTGGTGTCGATCGACACCAACTATGCAGCTCGAATCTCTGCACTCCTTCTGCAATTCAGCTCCGCAATCTTTGTCTCCATGATGAACACGTCTTCCTTCATCAGTTTGGCATTGTTTAGACCTTCATCCTCGCCCAAAGTCCTGAAGAGATAATTGTTTTCACTCCAATCTTCTAGTTCAACAACTTTCTCAGAATTTTCAGCTAATGCCTCTTGAACAGCCACTTTGTTCACTTGCTCTTTAGAATCCAGCTCCTTGACATTCCCAGCAGTAGTGTCATCTGAACCTTCCAGGTTTGGATCTTTATCCATGGAAATCTCTACTGAAAAAGATTGACCATCGATGGTGGAAGGTCCCCTTAACATCACCCAAATCAAGCTCTATTTTCCCTTTTCTCACATCAATGATGGCACCAGCTGAAGCCAAAAATGATCTTCCCAAAATAAGAGGATCTGTAGGTTCTTCATCATATTTCAAAACCACAAAGTCTGTGGGAATCATGCAACCTTCAATCTTCAAGGGAACATCTTCTAGAACACCTTCTGGGATTCTTTTTGATCGATCAACTAGGAGAAGGGAGATTCTGGTTGGCTAGAAATCAGTCATTCCAAGTCGAACAGCAACTGAGTATGGTATCAAGTTGATACTTGAGCCTAGATCACAAAGAGAACGAGGAAACCTTCCTGTTGAGATTGAGCAATCTAGCACAAAGTTTCCTGGATCGGGTAACTTCTCTGGAATCCTCCTCTGAATCACAGCACTGACTTGTTCAGAACCCCACACCTTCTTCTTCTTCCTTGGAACTATGTTCAAGAGAATTGCATTCATGTCTCTAGTAAGCAATGCTCCTTCCTCAGGACTCACACCATTGACAACCATTCTCTTGACATATCTTTTTAATGCAGGTAAAAGTTGAACTACATCAACTAGGGGTAGCTCAACCATCAGCTTATCCATCATCTCCTTGCATCTGGCTTCTTCTCTCTCCTGTTTAGACTTTATAGGAGGTATGGGATAGGGTATTTTAGCCTTGTACACTCTTTCCTCTACATTTGTTGAAGCTTCAGGCGTGCTTAGCGAAGTCTGGGAAGGGTGTCGATCGATACCCAGCTGGTGTCGATCGACACTAGTGTTTTGTGTCGACGTTTCAGTGTCGATCCTGCTCAATTTCGTTTCGTCAGAGCTCGAATCGTCGGGCTTTTCTAGTGGTGTCGATCGATGCTCAGCAGTGGTATCGATCGATGCTAACTCTGCAACTGCAGCATCTTCTTCTTCAAGCTCCTCGAACTTCTCACTCTCCACGAAATTTTCTGCACTTCCTACCATGATAGCATTGACATGATGTCTGGGATTTGTATCAGTCTTTCCAGGAAGAAACCCATCTTGTCTCTTCAAAACTCCAGCAGTTTGAGCCACTTGAACATCTAATTGCTTCATATGAGAATTCAAGCAATCGATCTTCCCATTCAAGTCTTGGTACAGTGAATCAATCTTCCCATTGAAATCCACTGTCATCTTCTGCTGTCCCTCCAGAATTTGCTCTAGCATAGACTCCATCTTATTGTCTTGTGCATGAGGCTTTTGGTAAGAAGAAGATCCATAAGTTCTCTGGAAGTTGTTGTTCTGAAAAGGCTTCTGGTAAGAAGAACCATAGCCTTGCTGATTGCCAAACTTTTGACCTTGAAAACCAGCTCCATTGATGTAGTTAACCTCTTCTTCCTCAGGCTCGAATGTCTCCACCTCATTACCAAAGTGAACTTGCTTTTTGCCCACCAAGATGTCTAGCTTCCTGTTAACCTCAGCTATTTGGCTTCGTCCATTTGCCCCAGCATGTTGTCTCCTCTCAAAGTCTGCATTCTTGGTGCTGTTGCAAGAGGCCAAATTCTCTATAAGCACCATCGCATCATCTGGATATCTGGTGTTGAAGTTGCCATTGCTCGCAGCATCTAAAGCCATCTGGTACCTCCAATCGATCCCGCGGTAAAAGATTCCGATGAGCTGCGGCTCGCTGAAACCGTGATGTGGGCAATCTCTCTGGTAAGCCTTGAATCTCACCCAAGAAGCTTTGAATGCTTCAGTAGGTCCTTGGGAGAATGTATTGATCTTCGTCCTTAGCTCTTCCGATCTCGCATCATCAAAGAAGTTGCATAAGAATGCATTCTTTGTTTCTTCCCAAGTGGTCAAGGATCCTGGATCCAACTGCTTCAGCCAGTATGATGCATCTCCAGCAAGCGAGTAAGGGAAAAGCTTGCAGAAGAGATAATCATATGTCACTCCATTAGCCTTGATGCTTGATGCGAGGTCCTCAAATCTCTCAATATGGTCCATGGGATGCTCATTAGGGAGACCATGGAAGGGATGCTGAGCCACCAATGTGAAGTAAGCAGGCTTCAGCTCGAAGTCATTCCTCTGAAATGCAGGAGGACGGATCGCAGCTCTATTGGCATAGAACTGGTCTGGGCGGTTGTACTCGCCAAGTGTTCTTCCACGTCCAGCTTCTGCAGGTGCGACTTGTACTGCTTGCTCGACGATAACAGCTCCATTCTCGTCGAGTCACTGTCCTTGGGCGTTCCTTCTGTGCCCTTCTAGATCAACCAAGTGACCAGCTTCGTCTCGGATTAGAACCATAGGATCTGGCATCGCGTTGTGCGACTGGTGTCAATCGATGCCAATGGTGGTGTCGATCGACACTGGTGCAATTTTTTCTGTTGGTCCGTTCGAGACGTGCTAGCTCCTGGTTATCAAGTCTGATTTGCTCCTGTTTCTTGTTGCTCCTGGTATTGCGATTAAGCATACACCTGAAAACAAGAATAAGAAACTAAAATTTGTAATCAAAAACAAAAATTAAAAACCTAGACAAAATTCTAATACTAGAAATGTGTAGGCAACTAATCTCCTTCCCCGGCAACGGCGTCAAAAACTTGATAGGGCTCAGGTTTTACCCAAATAAACAACACTGCAAGTGCACAGCAAAGCAGTTGAAGTATAAGTGGTTATCGAATCCCAAGGGAAGTGAAAGCTACACTAAAGTTTCTAAGTTCGAATTATGCTAGGTCGAATCGAATGAAAGTAAAACAAAGCAAGAAATAAATGAGTATCACGAAATAGGTTCTTAAAATCAGGAGACTAAGACGCTAGGTTCAGGAAAATTCTCAAGTGAATCCTAATTGTAGATCTAGACAGAATGTTAGGAATTATGAAGATCCGTTCTTGAACTCGAAACACAACAATAAAATCAACCAACTCTCGCTGCGAAGTCTTTCTATGTCTAAACCCTAGAATTCCAAATCTCTTTGCAAATCCTATCAATTCAGACAAGCATTAAAGTTCAGGTTCGATTGTTCACAAAATCCCTAAACCAAATCTCTTTGCGAATATGTATTTTACTCATCTAACATTAGTTCAGGCAATCAATAACACTCTCGTGTCTACTAATTAACCTAATATCAGATTCTAGGTCATGAAGCTAAAATCAGCATTAAACACAAATCCAGATGAAGAACTCTAATGATTTTATCCTAACAATTTAATTCGACCTAACAATTCATCAATCACCCTTGAAAAACCTTAAACCTAACTAGCAAACTACTCAGACATGATTAATGAAACAGAAATCATAATTTGAATAGAAAGCATGAAAGAAATCAATAGAAGAAATAAAGGGGTTCAAAATCTCTCAAGAACAGAGTATAGAAAATATCTCCCCAAAAGCTCTCTAAAATCTCTCTCTAAAATATTGTGTGTTGCTTAAACAATGGCTGAAAAACTATATTTATAGACCTAGGTACGAATTGGGCACTCTTGCAAATAAGGAAATATTTTTGGGCAATTTCCTTTTCTTCAAAACTTGTAAAGTCACGACCAGTTTTTGGAAATCTTGGGTGTCGATCGACACCATGAACAGTGCTGATCAACACTGTTCATCCATCTCCACTTCGACTTCATCTTTTCAGCAACTTGTTCCACAATGCTCCAAAATGCTGCAAAATCTCCAATTATGCTCAAAACGTACCTGAACCTGCAAAGACTCTAATAGGACTCTAAAAATATCAAAAGACTCTATAAATAAAACTTATATCATGGTCAAAAACCGGTAAAAACCATGATATATCACAGGGACTTGGTGAACATGACAATTTTACCGTTCCATCTACTGCAAAACCAGCGTGTGATATTCATGGAGAATGATCCAGATAAAGGTGGTGAACTGGTCGTTAAGAGAACTCAGTTTTTGGCTTGGATGGATTGTAACAGATGGTATCCGGAAGCGAGGAGTTTTCTCTACACCGAATTACCAATGGAGTTCTGTTGGCATCTGAAGACTAAAGAGTGGCTCCCCCGTCGCAGTTGTAGGCACGTAGAGGATAGAGTGCGACTTCCATACGTGAGACAATAGTATGGCGAGATCTATTACCTAAAAAATTTGTTGGCCGTTGTTAGAGGGGCCACCTCTTTCAAAGACATTCAAACAGTGAATAGTGTTTTATATCCAACGTTCGCACAAGCATATGAAGCACGTACTGCTTTAGGGTTTATTGCTCCACTAGTGGCTCTAGATTAGACGATTTTGTGTTAAGAGTTTTGCACTTTAGTTTTGTCCTTTAGGTATTTGTTGCATTTGTTCTATGGATTTGATGTTTCAATTTTCACGGTTTATGTACCGTTTTATCTATATGTTATTAGAGTCGCTCTTACTACAAAGAGTTTATCTTTATGTTATTAGATTGTTAATTTAAGCAATAGATGATTTTATTGGATTTCATGCACTTGCCAAAACACGCATACACGATGGTTGAAACTAACAGGCTTTGGTATCTCTTTTTTAGCGAAATTCGTATATAATATTTATAATGTAGCTTGCATATTGATGATTATCAATATGTTACAACTCAAAGATACCGGATGGCCAAAACTATGTCATGTATTTTAACCTTATTGCTAGAATGGGTAGCTCTACATGAAACTTGGTTTTCGTATTTTATTTATTTATAAACCGGTCATTGAACGTATTGTTTGTAAATAATCCAGTGAATGTGTTGCTGATTTGTGTATTGTTTTGCATTCACCGATAATCTACTGAATCGATGAGAATGATTGACCAATTGTGTTGATGGTCTATTGATTGTATAGAACGCAGTTGGGTATTTTGTAGACGGCTAATTGATGATTAATAACAGGGTTCGTTTAGGTGTTTTCGTTTTTTTGATATGTATGTTTCATAAACACAATCTTAATCTTTGTTTTTGTGAGATTTGTTTTTATCTCTATCACCGAAAACGAATATATTTTGTGGTTTCGTGTGTATATCTACATATGTCGTCTGTGTTATCAATATGTAAAATTTCCAGATCCATATTAGATAATAATAATTTGCGTATTTTGAAAACCCCTTTAGATATGTATAATTTACATATTTTTATTTACATATTTTTGTATCTCTTCCATTAGTTTTATGATAATATTTGAAAAGTCTTCGTTGTTATCACTATCTTTATGGGATATATACATTTTCGGGATTTTATATGTATATCTGCTATTTATTAATGAATTTTAATAGTCGCTAATGTAGAACAAATATGTATTGTGATAGGGGTCAAATTTACCCTAAGCAACTCTCTCAAATTAAGAGATCAGTTGTAGTACTTAGGGATCGAATCCACAGAGAAGGGATACTCACACAACGAACTTCTAATTTCGAATTAAGCTAAGTAGAAAGACGGAATTTAAAACACAGAATGCAATTAAAAACGGTGTAAGTTCAGGAGACGAAACGCTAGGTTCAGGGAAATTCTCAGGTGATCTAAATTCTAGGTCTAGGCGAATGTTAGGAATTATTAAGCACTGTTCTTGAACTTGAAATACTAATGTAAAATCAACCAACTCTCGCTGCGAAGATTATCTATGTCTAAACCCTAGAATTCCAAATCTCTTTGCAAATCCTATCGATTCAAACAAGAATTAAAGTTCAGGTTCAATTGTTCACAAAACCCTAAACCAAATGTCTTTGCGAATAGGTATTTTGCTCATCTGACATTAGTTCATGTAATCAATAATACTCTCGCATCTATTAATTAACCTAAGATCAGATTATAGGTCGCGAAGCTAGAATAAGCATTAAACATAAATCCAGATGAAGAACTCTAAGGATTTTATCCTAACAATATATTTTGACCTAACAATTCATTGATCACCTTTGAAAAACCCTAAACCTAACTAGCAAACTACTCAGACATGATCATTGAAACAGAAATCATAACTTGAATAGAAAGCATAAAAAAAATCAATAGAATAAATAAAGGGAGTTCCAAATTTGCTCTAAGGGAGACAAATTTTTCTCTCCAAAAACTATCTATAAATCTCTCTCTAAAATAATTGGTGGCCTAAACAATGGCTGAAAAACTATATTTATAGAAAAGGATTTTCGTCCAGGGGCAATCTTGTAATTCTTCAAAGCTTGAGTGATTTCCTTTTTCTGATGGAATTGGGAAACTTTGGCCGTCCTTCCTTGGTGTCGATCGACACAGATGGTGTCGATCGACACCCTGTGCGTAATTCCACTCTTCTGACTTCATCACTTCGCAGCTTCTTGCAGAATGCTCCAAAAAGCTTCAGAATCTCCAATTATGCTCCAAACGTAGTCCAACCTATAAAGAC